>CM077826.1:498265-1737483 GCA_039720395.1 Liquidambar formosana | reverse complement strand
GTTCTGTGGCCATGATCCTTATGGTAACTGCAAAACAGCTTCTTATTTCTCTTCTCGGGCTCTGCGAACATAGGTCGAGGTTTTTGGAAGAAATCCTTGTTCTCCAGTGCCTTCATTAACTTGTAGATGGGGAGAGTAAATACGGTGAAGATGGCCTGGTTCGGATTGGTGGGTGGCCTGGATTTCTCTCCTCGGGGGTTGTCTCTTTGTGGCCTAGAGTCCTTCTTCTTGTCATCTTTTTCGCTAGCTTTGGCAGACTGTGGGGTGTAAAAATCATCCAACTTGGAATAATTAGCTACAGTGGAGAGTAGCTTGGCTAAGTTTCTGGGAGGATTGACGGTGAGTTCCTTAAACAGAGGTGACGGCTTCCTCAACCCGAGACGAAACAGATCCATTGCATTCTTCTCGATGGGCTCGTCGATCTCATTGTAGACCTCCCAGAACCTCTGAGAGTACTCCCGAAGTCCTTCCCCATCCTTCTGTTTCAGCTCATATAGGTTCTGCATTGTCCTCGGGAATTTACAGCTAGTGATGAACCTTTTCTTGAACAGCTTGCTCAGTTCGTGCCAGCTGTCAATAGACTCATCTGGGATCTTGGCCCACCATTTTAGAGCCACTTCCCCCAAACTCATAGGAAATATTTTGCAAAGAAAACCCTCATTTCCAGCATATAACGACATACGTTGCAAGTAATAATTCAAATGATGATCGGGGTCTATTGAAAGAGAGTAAAGAGTAAAGGTTATCTCGGAATACCCTCGTGGGATTGGGACCCGTTGAATCCATCGTGTGAATGGGCTCCGAGCTATAGCGAGGCTTTCAGGTCTTTCTCCCCCTCTACTCTGGTTGCCCCGGTGTCTCTTGGAGGCTTCCTCCTCGTTTCTTTCACGCCTGGGTGACCGAGAGTGCTTTCTGCTCGTCCCCCCCAGTACTTCTCTCCCCCCCTTCTTTCAAGAGACCGAGACCTGTGATAGCGTCTCTCTTCTCTGTGAACTTCGTGCCCAGAACGCACCTGAGAACGAGGTCTTGGGTGGCCCTCATTCCACCTTCGCGCATGTTCTGAACGCCTTGAACTGCGTTCTGGGGACCTCTGAATCAGCGCATGATGTTGTTCATCTCCCCCTCCCAGATGTCTCTGTTCTGGATCAGTTAATCGTGGTTGATCGTCATGTCTGCTGTGGTGGTGGTGGTGTGAGGCCCCTGGCCTGGGTGAGCTCTCCTGATGCCTGGTGCGACGGAGTGGACTGGTTTGGCTAGCCTCCTCAGCGACAATATTAACTCCGCGAGGAGCAAAAGTTCGCTGGAGGTAGCGGTGGTAATTTTGCTCCGCATTTAGCTTTGCGAGCTGCGCCGATTGAATCTCCGATTGCATGGTTGCAATCAGTTCCACTACCGCCGCTGGGTTGGGGTTGTTTGTTACAGCCTTATCGAAGGCGGCTTTCAGAACAGGCTGGTCATCGAGAGAATGTAGGACAGCAGACATTTCAGGGGAGATATGATGTTGTTGAATCGGAGGAAGCTGACTGGTTCCCGCCGCAAGCAATGGCGGGTTGGTCTGTGGAGGCTGGGTTTCTGCTCGTTTCCCAGCATCGCCTGTAATGGCTTGGTCTACGCGAGTAAAGTTCGCTCCAGATCTGGTTCGCCCAAAGGTGGGCGGAGGTGGTGTAGCCATCTTATCGCGATGGTTCCCACAGACGGCGCCAAATTGTACGGGGTAAAATCTTTCTCCCCGAACTACGTGTTGATGATGGAGCTTGTTCCCTCGCCTGGACCTGCAATCACAAGCTTGGAAAATGGGTCAGAGGGTAGGCCAAGGTGGGTTTTGGCCGTGCCCTCTCCGAAGCTTAAGTCAGAAAGCTGCACTGTGGAGAATGAGGCAAGGAAGAAGATGAATCTCAGAGAATTAGGGTACTGTAGCTTACCAAATTAGGCTGTATCGTATTCTTTTTATACCCACCTGTACGGACTGACCATGTGAGGTCAGATAACTGCTTGGGTTAGGTCAGATCTGACCATGGTTTACCCATAACCGTCTGACCATAGTTCAGTGACCATGGTTGGCCAGGGAATCGTGGTTTCTTGTAACCGCTGTGTCAGGAATTACAGCTACTAGGACAGTTTTGGACTGTAGTAGGATTTGGAGTGTAGTATGAGTCATAAGACAGGTGTCCCGAGGTGAAAGCCAGGAACCGAGTTGGGAGATCACGTGCCTTGCAGCGGGTCCTACTGTGCAGGCCTCCCACGTGTCAAGCGAAGTGATTTAACTTCTTACCCCGAGCTGGATCTTCGGAGGTGAATCACGTGCGATGTGGTTGACCTGGTTGAGCAATCTTCGCCACGTGTCAGCGTTTCAGACTTGAGCCTTCCATCCCGAGTTGAGACCTCAGTTCAGATATATTTCCACACAAGTCCCATACCAGTGATTCTAGTTCGAGCTCTCGACCCCAAGCTGGGGTCTTTGATTCAAGAATATTCCCACACAAATAGTATAAAAAATTTAGACAATTTAGTATTTTCCTCCTGTTGACCAAGTAAATCGCATGGCATCACCACAACGTCTTTAGCCATGAAAGCACAATGAAGAAGGCACTTATGGTGGATTGCCACCAACACAACCCAAACTCAATGAAGTCCCTTCCCAATCCCATTATGTCGTTGCGAGATCCAAAGACAAAGCCCATTACTCATTACTCCTTCCCTCGGGCATCAACTACCCTATCTATATCTACACCCCTTCCTCGCCTCACTTCTCTACTTCACTTCCAATTCTCTCTCTCTTTCTAAAACTACTATCCACAATGTATTACCTCAGAAGAAGAACTAAAATTTTGCTTACTCTCCCACCCATCTCAACCCTCCTCTTCCTTCTACTCACCTCAAAAACCCCTCTGAAAAAATTCCCAGATACCTCACAAATCCCACATATGCACGTCCACAAACACATCCAATTAGCCCACTCCACATGCCAAGGCACTCTCTACCCAGACCTCTGCGTCTCAACCCTCTCCTCCTTCCCAGATCTCACCTCCAAATCACTCCCACAAATCATCTCTGCCACACTAAACCGCACCATCACTGAGGTCAGAGCCTCCTCCTCAAACTGCTCTGCCATTAGAAAAAAGGTAAAAAAACTAGACCCACTAGATAAAAGAGCTCTCGAGGACTGCGCCGAGCTCTTCGACGACACCGTATCTGTGCTCAAAACCGCCGTCTCTGACCTCTCACCCAATAAATCAACTTCACAGCATTACAATGACTTACAGACCCTGTTAAGTGGCGCAATGAAAATCAGTACACTTGCCTTGATGGGTTCGCTTACAGTAAAGGAAACATAAGAGATAGGATTCAAAACGGCTTATTTAATATCTCTCATCACGTGAGTAACTCTTTAGCTATGCTGAAGAAAATCCCAGGTATAAACAAATCAGAAACAGGGGTTTTCCCTGAGTACGGTCACGTGAGAAATGGGTTCCCTACATGGCTGTCATGCATGGATACGAGACTGCTACAGACGTCGACGAACCAGACGAAGTACAATTTGGTGGTGGCTAAGGATGGCAGTGGGAATTTCACCACCATTAATGAGGCTGTGGCGGCTGCTCCGAATTCGAGTGCGACTAGGTTCGTGATATATATAAAGGCGGGTGCGTATTATGTGTATGTGGAGGTTGTGAGCAAGCAGACGATGTTGATGTTCGTCGGAGATGGGATTGGGAAGACTCTTATCAAGGGTAGTAGGAGTGTTGTTGATGGGTGGACTACTTTCCGATCGGCTACTGTCGGTGAGTTCCAAAAACTCTCTTCTTCTTCTTCTTCTTCTTCTTCTTCTTCTTCTTTCTTCTCCGACCTTTGGATTTTATTTATTTTATTACTCCGTTTTTTTTTTCTTTCTTTTTTTTTTTCGGGGGTGTAAAATCCTACCTTTGGATTTGTTTAAGATAAATTGATTTGAAGGATTATGTGGCAGTTAGCCTTAGGGAAAATAAATAATGTGGGCGCCCTCGTGGCAGGGTGTATATATTCTACCTCCCCTTTATTTGTAGAGATATAGCATAAAACCCAAGACGTGTTTTATCATATGATGGAAAACTGATACGTATACAAATGTTTATCATAAAATTTCATATGGTTTAGCCACACTACCCCACGAAATCTCCTGCTATTGTTCGACAAAGGTGACTCCGTTTCAATAAATTTTTTATCTTTTGTTGTTGGTTTAATGTTAATAAGACAGAAAATTAGACAACGTTGTAACTAAGAGTCTAGTTAATATGAATAAGAGCTACCAACACACCATTCATTATTGTGCCTAATGGTATTATCACGTGCATCGGAATTTAGGCAATTATAGATATAGAGCTGAATGCTCCTCATATATAATTATTAATTAAAATAATAATTGTACTATAAAAATATACAAAAATTATTTAATTTTTCATGCGAGCTCTAGGAAGTCGTGACGTGACACTTGCATCCACTCTAGTGGAGCACTAATTTACTATGCCTAAAGTTTAGTACTCCTTCAAATCTAGTTATCACAACATTAATTGAAAAAAAAAAAAAAGGAGGGCTACGATTCATCTTTTTGCTTCTCTGTCCTGTCCTCACTCGTTTTAAAATTCAACCAATATGTGTTCCAGCCAGCAGCGGAACCAGGAATCTCTAAATGCAGGATTAAGTCAAAAATATTTTTAAAATAATAATTTTTATCTTTACAATACGAGTTTACTATAAATTAAAATTGATAAACTTACTTCATTTTTTATTGTTTGGAATTTGGATCCCAACTCCCAAGTAAAATAACCTTTGAGAAAATTGATAGATTTCATTTTATAAATTATTATGATGATTTTTATTTTTTTTTAATCTTTAATTTTTAATTGTTATGTTGATTTTTAATTAAACATAGGTTTATTGTTTTTTCTTTAACTTAAATGGCATGCGAAGGTATCAGATGTCCAAGAGCATAAAAATGAAGACAAGGTAAACAGAAAACATTTGTCTAGCATCTTCCATCAAGACAATGATACAATGAGTGAGAAATGGATAACCGAGCTATACAGCAAAATTCATTATAGTCGCCGTTAGAAACCACGAAGGTTGTATCTAAATTTCAATCAAGATGGAGGCTCGTTGTGAAACCGAGTCCAAATCCACACTCGTGAACTTTTTCAAATCGATGATCCTGTCCTATACATCTAAGCTCAAATCAAGTTAATCCTACTCTATTCTTTTACTTAACGCTTATGGCAATTTTTTCCTCAATACCTTTCTCATCGGCCACGGCTGTTCCATCGCCATCACTGAACACAAAGTGTTCATTTTTTCTTCAAAATTTTGCAGGGGCCATGGCCCCCCTTGGTCCCATGTCGTTCCGCCCATGGTTCCAGCTCGCTCCTATATGATCCTCACTCAAATGAGGGGCTGTGATCATGTACATTTGGGGGTTGTATATGAACTTGTGGATGGCATTATTATCACCGCTAAAAGTTGAGACCATAGTCAAAATGTATGAGGGAAGACTGATTAACGACGTCCATCTATATGTGATTAGATTAAAGAGACTCACGAGTCATGATAGGGATAATTGGCATGGTCCCATCTGTGTGCTAACATTTCTATGATGCAAATCATGTGTTCCACGTTCACTAGTGTTTGTCCGAAGCGTAAGACCAGTATCCAATGACGTGTCTCGTGGACCAGTATCCAATGACGTCTTTTAATTACCTTTTGCCTGTCTAATAACAAAAGTTGGAGCATCCACGACGGAGGCTCTAAGCTACTCCAAGTTAGTGACGTCAGACAAATCTAAGGGCCTATCACAAAATGCCACATGTATCACCAATTGTTTATTTTACAGATACATATAAGATGATGATCAGGTAAACACGTGCTGATATAATTTAGGGTAAAATACATTTACACCCCCTGTGTTTACTGACTATTACAATGACACCCCCCATCATTTCTGAAATTACACTGCCCTCCCCTTGTCAGAACGGCAACGTTAACATGATTAACGGAAATGTAAAAAGACCAAATTATCCTTCTTTTAAAACAACGTCGTTTTGTGTTTTTCTCTCTCCCTCCCGCTGCCCATCTCTTTCTTCTTCTTTACTCTCTCTCTCTCTCTCTCTCTCTCTCTCTCTCTCTCTCTCCCCTCTGTTTTCCTTTTCTTTTTCTTTTCTTTTTTCTCCAAACCCTTACACAGTACCTCCCATCGCAGCAAAACCCCGTTCACCTCGCCGTGCCGTCGCCATCATCGTCGCGTTTGGCATCGTGGTGCAGAGGGAGGGTGGGTGGGATGGGGGTTTGCTACTGGAGGACCCCATAACCAGATCTGCTCCATGAAGAGCGTCGGCGGGAGAGCTCGACGAAGGGAGGGCTAAAGCTCGACGAAGGGTGGGTCAAAGACTCCTTTTTTTCCGGCGACTTGTTACTCTCCCTCGACACCAAACCCAAACCCATTTTCTGAGAAAAACCCAAAGCCTCCCCACACTGCCAGAAGCCCGCCGCGATCTCCTTCTCCCTCTCGTCTCCCTCTCGTCTCGTCTCGTCTCCCCGCCGCGAGCATTCCCTTCACCGACGAGACTTCAACGCACGGATAAACCCAAAAAATGCTCGCCGGAAAAATGGAGGCTTCAACGCCGGAAAAAATGGTGGCTGTGACGCAGGAAAAAAGCTCGCCGTCGAACTGGGTATTGGTTGTCGTCCCACGCAGATCTGATGAGCAGAGGAAAAGAAAAAGGAAAGAAAAAAAAAAGGAAGAGAAGAAGAGGGAAGAGGAAGAATCTTGCCGGAAAATCTCGACACCAAAGGAGAGGTGAAGAGGACGGCGTTAGACCCGAGCGTCGCCGGCATTCGAGGTTGTTGCAACAGGGGGGCAAAAAATTTTTTTTGAAAGACATGAAGATGAGGCAAATCTGTTGCAGGCTGTTGCTTCTTCTTTGTGCTTTTTCGTCGGAAAAAATGGAGTTGGGCAAATCTGTTGCAACAGGTTGTTGCTTCTTCTTCGTGCTTCTTCGCCGAAAAAAATAATGGCTTTGAAAGAAAAAAAAAAGAATGCACGAAGAAGAAGAAGAGAAGAAGCAGCAGCAGCAGTCGCTCCGCCGCCGTCCATGGCCATGGCTGCGAGGTTGGTTTCTAGGGCTTGAGGGTGAGAGGGTTGGCTTCATTCAGATTTGGGGGAGTATCCTCCACGCCAAACGCAGCGTTTTAGTTTCAATAAGGGTAAAATGGGTATTATGAGCTCATTTTTTACATGACGTCAGCAATAACTGTTAATCTTTTAAACGGCGGGTTGACGGATGGAGGAATGTGTATATTATTTTCTAAAGTAGGGGAGGACAGTGTAATTTCAGAAAGGACGGGGGGTGTCAGTGTAATAGTCAGTAAACACAGGGGGTATAAATGTATTTTACCCTATAATTTATATCAAAACCTACATTAGGAGTTATAATTTGTGCATTAATGGAATACAAAGTACATTGACTAATACAAGGAATACAACCCTAATGTATAATATTCATATAACTTATATCAACACGTGTTGATGAGAACATAACCGGATACATAAATATCCCTAATGGAGCTTTTTGAAGAACATGCTATAGCATTTCTATTGGAGCACTTCAACCCAATTTTCTGTCCATTATCTGACACTAAACGGCTTTAATCTCTCCACTGTGGATGCTCGATATTCCACTTGTCGTCTAATGAAATTTCTTTCCTCTTATTAAAAAAAGGCTTTGAATTAAATTCAATGCATACTTACTTTCTCATTTTATCATACCCACGTGCCCCACTCACAAACAGCCTTAGGACTTAGGAGGACAAAAAGAAAGGGAAAATCTTTCCTTTATAGGCATGTATATATTAAGAAAAAGGATCATTTGCAATGCAATGGACCATAGGATGAAATATGGATTGCGAATTCCATATAATTTGATGAGCCTCACGTTGTATAAACAATTTAGATATAACTAGATCATCTAAAAAATGGAGAAGATCTTTTCTCACAAATTATAAGATTAACATGTTTATCACATGTATTCATTTTTATTTTTTTTTTATAATATCAAGAGGTTTCAGATGCTTTGCACTTGATTAATTTTCCGAGTACATGCAGTCCCTCCGTCCCTCATGCATTAGGCAATTAGAGGACCAAAGTCTATAGAGGTACCTTGAAGGAGAGTGGTGGGAATGGAACCCAAGACCTCATATGACACTTATGCAAAAAAACATATAGATAGTAATTTTTCTTACAAAAAAATTTTATTTACTTTTTTTTTTTTTTTTTTGTCACTTACAAAAGAGTTTCAAAAGGTTACGAAAGATAAAATAGATGGTGGTTAGTTTATTTTAAAATTTTTAAAGTTATTATTGAATCCTCATAATATTTAACTTGATCAACTGTAAGTGTAAAAGATAATCGGATAATTTATAGTCCAATCAATTATTAGGGTTCATTTAACAAAAATATTATTTAAAAACTAAGTCATAAATATTATTTCTTTTCTTCGAAACTGGTAAGTTAATTTATTTAAAAATTTCAAACGTCTATACAAAAATCTTCACTAGACACTAGGTATAGTTAAAGCCCAGGGCAAAAAACTCAAATAATACAACCCAAGTTCACATGGCATGTGGGTCCAACTCACGGAAACTCACGAATCCTTTTCTAGGGTTCGGTTTTTTAAATCTTTGACTTGGCCTGATAGGATGATCGATCTGGGCCACTTATATGGTTTGTTTTTGGATAAGACCGGCTGCATGTGACAGGCTGGGCAGAGGTAGATGGTGATGTTGCTTTCACAAATATCCCCAAAAATGAGGAGTCATCATTGAAAGTTCGGTGGTCTATACTCCCTAACACAAAATTTTGTTCTTCCAAAGTACATGCTTTTTCCTTTTTAAATAAAAAAATTTAAATTTTTATATTTATTATCAAATCCAAAGTACGTGCTTCTATAACTGTTCCATGAATCAAACCAGCAATTTTTTCTCCATTTGATGAGTGAGTCTTCTATGTAACTAAGACACGGTCATATAATGTTACAAGGTGAATGGTAAAAAAAGAAAGTGAGATTGTCACCAAAATAAGATTGTCAGATTCCCCGTGACATCATGTGGTTGTGTCACAGTTACATGAAAGTTTTTCTCCCTTTTAACTGGTTTGGTTGGTCCAATCATGAGTCAAATCAAGTTGTATGAGGCCTCAACTTAGTCCAATCTAGCTCTGATATGGGCCAGTTCTTTATACAATTACACGCCATCTAATCTATTTTATGTTCCTTTTGATCCAACTTTCAGCTGTAATGGGAAACGGATTCATAGCCGAAGGCATAACATTCGAAAACTATGCTGGCCCTCGTAAACACCAAGCAGTGGGCCTAAGGAGTGGTTCCGATCTATCAGCCTTCTACCAATGCAGCTTCGTTGGCTACCAAGACACCCTCTACGTCCATTCCCTTCGACAATTCTATCGCGAATGCGACGTATATGGGACAGTGGACTTCATATTTGGAAATGCGGTGGTGGTTCTCCAAAAATCCAATTTATATGCGCGTAAACCCAATGAGAACCAAAAAAACATTTACACCGCTCAAGGGAGAAAAGACCCAAATCAAAACACTGGCATTTCAATCCTCAATTGCAAAGTGGCTGCCGCCGCCGATTTAATTCCGGTGCAATCATCATTTGAGACGTACCTAGGTCGTCCATGGAAAGAGTATTCTAGGACGGTTTTTCTTCTTTCGTACATTGGTGATTTGGTGGATCCAGCCGGGTGGTTAGAGTGGTCGGGCGATTTTGCATTGACTACTTTGTATTATGGGGAGTATATGAATAGGGGCCCCGGTTCGAATACAAGTACTAGAGTGACATGGGCGGGGTATCGGGTCATTAAAAACTCGACGGAGGCAAGCCAGTTCACCGTTGAGGCATTTCTGCAGGGAAATGAGTGGTTGAATTCGACTAGTGTCCCTTATTATCCCAATCTGAATTATAACACATCTACATGTTCAGGGGCAAAACTAGAAATTTTTGTTTGAAGTCGCGACCTGTATATTAACATACATACACAAGTGCATGTATTCATATATTTTATGTGTTGGATGTGTTTGCATGCATTTATGTAAAATATAAACCCATAAACTTGATCATCTTCAAAAATCAAGCCCTAAATTAGAGTAAAGGGAGAGATTGAAAGCGAGATTGAGGAACAGAGAAAGAGGGGAGACCTGTGAGTAGTCTATTTGTTGCAAGTTAATAGTCAAGGGAATTAAGAGACGAATGTTTATCTATGCGTTTTCAAGCTTAGCTAGCATCTACAGTAGGGGTGGAAAAATAAAATTGGGGCGCCGCTTTATCAAGTAGGGAGGGAAAAGGTGAAATTGAAATTGAAAGGAGTTTTCTAGTATTTAAAAAATTTTGAGGTTGCCACAGCCCCCAGTGACAAACGTGAGTCCGCCTATGTACATGTTAGTGCTGCCTCAATATGTTTGAATTATTATGATTGAATAAACTTGTTTTTCTACGTGGGATGGTTTCATTTAAACCCCTTTCATGGAGAAAATATCCAATATTAATTGTAGACCTTTTTTTTCTTTAAAAAAAAAATTCCAATATTAATTGTGGGGTGGTCTAACCAAAAGAATAAGGCAAAATTATACACAATCTGATTTGTATTGGGCTTTAAACTACGCCCAACCCTTTTCACTTCCAAGCCTTTTAGCCACTATCAACGAATGGTCCACACGTAATGGGATGGAAAAGGATTAAGTGTTGTAATAGTATCATACTGTTGTGATCGCATAGTTGGTGTATTACTAGTCATGCGATCATGTATTATTCACTATGTATGATCGCATAATTAACAATCCAAACCCGTAGTAGAATATGGCAGCAAAATTGGATTATTGATAGCACCGATATTCCGATAGAAGCCTAGAAGATACATTTATAATTTTTTTTCTTGTTCAAAAAAAAAAAAAATGTTGCATTAGACTGACTCGAATCCTAGATTATCCACGTCCCCATCCCAACCAGACACCACTAGGCCAGCATGAGCCTGTGGTCAAAAGAGGGTACCTAACCATACTTTTAAGAGGGGTCCAGCTTGGTGGTATGCAACCAGGCTGGTTGGGTTGGGTGAAGGGCTAATTTAAGCGGGAGCCTGATAGTCAAACAGGCTGGCTATTACCCAAGAATCCTTTCCTTGTGTAGGGGTGCAATTTGGGCAGGCCCAACCCACCAACCTGAACCCAACTCAACCATTGGGTGAGTATGGGCAGTGTACTCAGCACGCGGGTTCGGCATTGGCAGGGAGATGACTGCCCGAATCTGCCCAATTTGCAGTCTTTTTATTATTTTTATTTATCAAGAGGCTCAGAAATATTTAGGCACTTGATTAATCTTCGACATACATATAATCCTTTTGTCTTATATAAACTAAACAATTATTCGGCAAAATTTATAAGAATTGTTGAATTGGCACTAAAGAAAAAGTCATAAAAATCAACTTAAAATCTTTTACTTGACAAGAAAACATAAAACTACTAGAAATCCACTTCCATTTGCCTAAGTCAAAAAAAAGAGAACCCAGAGAGTAAAGTGGGACACATTGCAAGGAAAAAAACAGAAGAAAAAGAAAAAGAAAAAAGGGCGGGACAAATTGCAGAATATTAGTATGGGCCATAGGCAGGGTAGGAGGGTAGGAATTCTTTGAGGAGTTGAGGTCGCACCAATAATAGCTCCTGGGGATAAATATTTCCTACAGCCGCAAATCACGGGATGCGAACCAGAAGCGATGATTGCTGCGAAATTATGAAAAAGAGGAAGTAGTAATGATTAGACTGCTACCACATGGCCAGCTTAAAGAGTTCCCAACACTTCCAGAATTACATTCAGAACTTATTTTGAATCTTATCCTTGTTTTCTTTTAAATAAAAAAAAAATAAAAAACAAAAAATTCCTTCTTCTAAATCAAAAGCTCAAAACGTTTTATCATCTCTTTGGATCTTAAAAAGAGCAAGAAAAAATAATTAAAATGCTTAAGAGAGAACATTATACAATTCCGCGTCTTTGGTCGGGGTTCAAGTTTAGGGCTATAAATGAGCTGAGTTGCTCATTAATAGCTCGCAAGAAAACTCATTAAGGGTTCAGCTCGAGCTTAATCAATTAATAAATAAGCTAAGCTCAAACTTGAATTCTAAACTTGTTTAGTAAACAAGCCGATCTTGAGCATACCAAAGCTAAGCTCGTTTAGACTCGTGAACAATCTCGTTAAGAGTTCGATAAAAAGCTTGTTTAGGAGTTCGATAAGAAACTCGTTAGTGGGCTCATTTAAGGGTTCATGAGTGAGGGCATAATTGTCCCATTGTACATTTTGGTCTAAAAGAGATACTCATTCTCTAGTAGGCTAGTAGTAGATGCTTGATGCTTCTACTTATCTTAGTAGAGTTTTGACGTGAAAGAGATACTTCTTTTGCGAAATCCAATAGAAGTATGATGGCATGATAACTAATTTTGAAGCATATATAAGTGTTATAATGTGTTCCAAGTTTCCAACCAATAACTTTAGGTTTTAAGTTTATTGCAACTCTTTATTTAATAGGACTGAAAACAGTTATGGCTTTATGGAGTTTTAATTTTGGGTTCTTTATGGTTTATGCTTTGATGATGTTTCTTATTGTCAATTTCTTGGTTTATGCTTAAGATGGTGATTCTAAACCACTTATCTAAAAAAAAAAAAAAAAAATCTTAAACGAGCTAAAGCTTGAGCTCGGTCCGAGTTCGAATATTTTCTAACGAGCCGAGCTTAAGTTTAAAATTTAAGCTCGTTAAAAAACTCGGTTCGTTTACTAATGAATAAGTTTTTTAATAAACTAAACCGAATACTTCAAAACTCGACTCGGTTCAACTCGTTTGCAGCCGTGCGAATCTCCATAAGACCATTGCTTTCAAATTATTTTTGAATTTTTTGAATTTATTCCAGATTTCATTAAATGAATGAAACACAAATTTATCAGGCACATGAACTTTTTGCCTGTAGCTATTAGATGAAGAATAAGCCAAGTCGTACAAAAACACTATTTGGCTCCATAGACTTACTAATATTTTAAACTACTGAATTGTTCGAGTTTTATTTGAGATTTAGACTTATTCGAATTTGTTTACGAGAAACTTGATGTTATTTCTGAATCCGTTAATTCATAAAATTAAAAAAAAAATAGCGGTTTACTATTTAACTTGAATAGACTCATGAGGATTGATTTTCTCCGTTCTGATCCAATTAGAAATGAGGGCATCATAAGCTTATGGGTTTGTGTTGAATTTATGAGTCTCATTTTACAGATTGGCACATTGAAGATGCATATGGAGGCATGCTTTCTCTGCATGTGGGAAGATATCAGAGAAGCACATGATGGTACGAGCAGGGCAGCCCCAGAAACATGCAATTGGGTCAAGTCTGGGCCATTGTTGTCTGTCCAAATGTCACAATCTTTGATGTTCTTTTTTGCATTTTTTGATGAGATTTACCTTTATCCAAAGCTTTTTATTATTTTAAGTCTTTTATGTAACTTCGATTTTTATAGTGCACATATAGCTCCTCTCGATCAGCTTTCTTGGGTTTGCTTTTTCATTCTTTTGCAAGCATGCCTCGGATCCTCTCTCTCTCTCTCTCTCTCTACCTGTGCATCGAGCAGCAGTAAATGGATGACCCTGCAGTTGAGGGAATTGTTTACAACGCCCAATCACAATAGGGCACGTAACACATGGAATATAAAACAGGCCAATCATTAAAAAAATGATTTTTATGCAACCTAGAAACACACTTTTTGACTTAACCGTGTTTGCAAGTTGGGTTTTTTCTGGGGTTCCTATTTGATTTTTATACTGAAGCACGCTTCTCGACTTAACGGTGTTTGCAACCATTGGAGCAAAGATTAGTCTTCGTGAGTCAAAAACCCACAGTAGATTTCTATTCCCGCAACAAAATATTTTGATTAATCAAGGGAAACATTATTACCACTTCTATTGGCACAAGGAGATGAGTCCATCAGAAGAAAACAAGGGTGAGTGCAGTTGGTCCTGCATTGCTGTACTTGCTGGCAGATGAAGCGCAGCTTCGCATTTTTAACTTTTCTTTGCAATGGGATTCTCCAATATATGATTTTACACTGTTGCCTTTTATGGTTGTTTGTCGTTAATGAAATTGGACTCATAATCCATTTATAATGAGGGTCACAATATCACTAGTAGGCCTAGACAACCATGGTCGCTTTTTATTTCAAATTAGTAAATTTGTGATTGAAAATAGAATCATGAAAAGCAACAATTCAAGGAATGTGTAAATATCACATCGTGCATGAAATGACTTCTGACGTATATCTTGTTCCATTCTAGGCGAGTTTTGATGAATCCCCTATGATGAATCATGGATTCATACAAACTTTGCAACCAACATGGATTAGTGCCTGTTTGGATGAGATTTTGGAAGGCCCAAAATCTCTTCTGATGGCCCAAAATCATTTTTAAGAGTGTTTGGATAAAAAATGAGAAAAGTGATTGTAAGTCCAAAAGAGATTTTGCGGCCAATTTACTCAAGCTGCCTCTTCCTTGATTCTGATTCAGCTTCTGATTCTACTTTTGATTCTACTCTGAAGTTATCCCAAACAGGCACTTAATAAGTTTAAGGTATATGAGAATCATAAAATCTTGTTCGTATGTCATCAAAGGGTTGAATAAAGTCAGACTTAGTCTTTATTTTCTAAGGTGTGATCTCTTACCAATTGAGCCTCTACTTGGGATTACGATTCATTCTATTTCTTTTCATAATTCAGGGCACGTAGGAGCTTAGGGAAGAAAAATAAAGAAAGGAAAATGAAACAAAAGTAAAAATTCAAGGATTCCCCTAAACCAAGTGATAAAGCCTTATTGGGTGAAACCTATCTTCATATGAACCCATTAACTTCCAACGGCCTAGTAAAACCAAAAAAATAAAAAATCTTAATATCTAGGAAATAAAATTCCCAAAATTTGGACCATATATGAAAAATGGATGGATAAGGTGGTGTTGGTACTTTGTGATATGGGGATATGTACGAAAATTTCCTTGACCAATCCTTATTCTTGATTTAAGTGCTCCATCCCGAGCTACTGCACTTGCGTGGGCCTTTATTGAACCTTTTGTGACTCGCTCAGTGAACCCAACATTTTATGCATCCACCCCATGTTTGCGTTCATCACCTTTCCCCGACACTAGTACTCAGAGACTAGTCCATCTCATCTCCTCTGAACTTTGTTCCAGTGAAGTGGGAACATGTATAGTTTCAACTGCACTCATGGAACGGGGTGCAAAATCTGGCTTCAAATCAATATATATATATATATATATATATGTGTGTGTGTGTGTGTGTGTGTGTGGAAGTATGTATATATATATACATATATATATTTAATATGGGGGAACATAATTTTAAAATTTATGACTTTATATTTTATTCCCCAGTGATGTATGAACAATTACCACTATTTTTGCCTTATAACCAAGAAATTTAAAAAGCATATGGATAGAGATATTGATGATTCAAAATTGGAGAATATGGGTTGATGAGAAAATTTTGATGTTGATGTAGAGAAATGATGAAATTTAAACCCAAAAACTTTTAAGCTTCTATAGATGCCCCAAATATCACTTGGGCCACAAAGAGCGATGGTATCCATCACTTCTTTTCCCTTCTAGCAGGTCATTTGTAATAACATACATGAATAATTTGCATTAGGTAAAGAGTATCTGTCATTGCCTTGGCTCAAACATCTACAACCTCAGCAAGCACTGTCCAAATGCATTGTTGTAATATGTTTGTGTTTAGTAAATAGAACAACGATGGGGTTTTGAGAAAAAAAATAAATTTAACCAAGAATTTTTTTTAACATTCTTGTATTGTCTATTTCTCTCTCATTTAACGGTTTCCAAATAAATTATAATTTAAAACACTTCATAGACATAATATAAGTCATAATCTTTGGTGAAATTATTTAGTACACACAAGGCAGAGTGAGGAATGAGGGATATCGTGGGTTAGGCAAAATGTAGGTTCTGCAAAATATATATATATATATATATATATATATATATATACTGAAGAGGTGTAAGAGGAAAACGAATTACAGCAGGTATATTTATTTTCTAAATTGTTGGCTATGAAATTCCCATGTGACGAGTCATTTTTGCCATTACTTCCCCTCGAATACCCTTGTATTGGGGTAAAGGGCACCCTGAGGTGACATCCTGAGTTTCAAAGGGGTATTTGTAGTCAACTAGAACCAGTGTCATAACTCATAAATGTACCATTATCATTATATTAAGTAGATTAATTAAAACCAAACACCAGTTGGAGGATGTGGTCTTAATAATTGTGACCAAGCAGGAAGTAACAGAGGCAGCTTTTGCTTTATAAATACAGAGTGAGGCCTCTGGCATCTCTGTGCTTTTGTGGGTTGGTTATTGGAAGTTGGTTGGTTGGTTGGTTGGGTTCTTTACTTTAAGCAGCCACAAATGGCTCTCTCTCTCCCTTCCTCTTCTTCTTTCCCAACTATTTTGTTTCTGCTCTCTTACTTCACTACCTCTCTTCTTCTCTGCAATGCCTTCCCTGCCCACCACAACCCCTTCTTCCACCACCACCACCAACATCCTCACTTTGCCAGTCACAACTACAGAGATGCTCTCACAAAGTCCATTCTCTTCTTTGAAGGTCAGAGGTCAGGGAAGTTGCCTCCAAACCAGAGGGTCACCTGGAGGAGAGCCTCTGGCCTTTCAGATGGCTCAGCCATGCATGTATGTATATGCATACAACTTACTTTGAGTCTCATTAGTACTCTATTTCTTTACTTTTCAAGTGGGTTTTGCTCATTTGGGTGTGAAAATGAAAATGCAGGTTGATTTGGTTGGAGGGTACTATGATGCAGGGGACAATGTGAAGTTTGGATTTCCCATGGCTTTCACCACAACCATGCTTTCATGGAGTGTTATTGAGTTTGGTGGGTTGATGAAAGGTGAGTTGGTAAACGCAAGAGAAGCCATTCGTTGGGCTACTGATTACCTCCTCAAAGCCACTGCACATCCCGACACCATTTATGTTCAGGTTTGTACTGTGTTAGAGAAAAGGGCATTTAAATTTTTATACTCCATAGGTTCTTTTGGCACCATTTTCCTACATTTGGTCAGGGACAAAAACAGAGGAGCTGAGGTTGGGGATATGGGGTTTTATTTTGTAGGTGGGTGATGCTAACAAGGACCATGCTTGTTGGGAGAGACCAGAAGACATGGATACCCCTAGAAGTGTTTTCAAGATAGACAGAAATTCCCCTGGTTCTGATGTAGCAGCAGAAACTGCCGCTGCCCTTGCGTCTGCTTCCTTGGTCTTCAGAAGAACTGACCCCACTTACTCCAGGCTTCTAATCAGCAGGGCTATCAGGGTAAATTTTTTTGTCAAAACAAAGATAGAGATACAAACAGGGGTATCCTGCATTTTTCTCCCCTGGTTTTCCAATATTACCCAAATGTCTGAGTTTTTAGTTTGATGTTTGGAAATAGGTGTTTGGGTTTGCTGATAAGTACAGAGGTGCATACAGCAATGGGTTGAAAAGATTTGTGTGCCCCTTTTATTGCTCTTATTCTGGGTATCAGGTATAAAGCTCTGTTCCTAATTTATCCCATTTACTGTTGGTTCGATGAAGGATTTCTAAAATTAATTTTTCATTGGTTGTCTTAATTGTGGAAGGATGAGTTGTTGTGGGGAGCTGCTTGGCTGCACAAGGCCACAAAAAACCCAACCTACCTGAACTACATTCGAGTGAATGGGCAAACCCTTGGAGCTGATGAGTCTGACAACACATTTGGGTGGGATAACAAGCATGTTGGAGCAAGGATTCTTCTCTCTAAGGTCCCTTTCTCATTAATGACCTGTTATCATATATTGGGCGGAAATTGTTTTTCGTTAATGAAAGGGGTTTTAGACTCAAATCCTGCCTTCTTGCATTTTCAGGCATTTCTTGTTCAAAGGGTGCAATCCCTCCATGACTACAAAGGCCATGCGGATAACTTCATATGTTCTCTCATTCCAGGGGCCCCTTTCTCTCAAACCCAGTACACACCAGGTGCTCTCTCTCTCTCTCTCTCTCTCTCTCTGAGTTTTAACGGCTACTTTTGTTATTGCTTTGTTTCTGTTTTTCAAGAGCTTGCTTCTTGTTTCTTGTGAATTAAACAGGTGGGCTTCTGTTTAAGATGGGTGACGGCAATATGCAGTATGTGACCTCAAGCTCCTTCCTCCTCTTAACCTACGCCAAGTACTTAACCTCAGCCCACCAGGTGGTTAACTGTGGTGGAATCCCTGTCACACCAAAGAGGCTCCGAACCATTGCCAAGAAACAGGTACATCATATCAAACACATTTTACACGTACCCTTATAATGTTCAATAATATCTTGTTTCTTTATCCTTTATGATGCATTATTATTATTATTAGGTGGACTACTTGCTAGGAGACAACCCCTTGAAAATGTCCTACATGGTGGGGTATGGCCCTAGGTACCCACAAAGGATACACCACAGGGGATCATCTCTACCCTCCACTGCTGTACACCCAGCAAAGATCCAGTGCTCCGCAGGCTTCCGTTTCATGAACTCCCAATCACCCAATCCTAATATCCTGGTGGGGGCCATCGTCGGTGGACCCGACCAGCATGATCGGTTCCCAGATCAACGATCAGATTACGAGCAATCCGAGCCAGCAACCTACATTAACGCACCCCTTGTAGGCGCATTGACCTATCTTGCTCACTCATTTGGCCAGCTCTAGGCCCTAGACCCTACTTACCTACTTTCTCCAGCTAATTAGGTGTTTCTTCTTCCTTTCTTTTTTTAATTACTATTTTTCTTTGGGCTTGATGTAAAAGTCTTAATATTCCTCTGGAAGTGCCCGTGGTATTAGGGTCGAGACCTAAGGCGGCTCGAGCCTCAAACCTACGTGGTGCAGTTGTCAAGGTGGTATACATAGCCTTGCTTATATACATTTTAACAGTGCTCAAGGTGTATGGTTTTGAGTCCTAGTTTCGTGCCGGGAACGGCGTTTATATGAAAAAAAAGTCTAGTTTTCGGTCTTTTGCTTAATTTGCTTTTCATCATTTCATGGCACTGGGGCCATTGTGTGGGTTTGCTTTTCAGTATACTAGTCTGTTTGGGGACTTGTAATTTGTCCACTAGTGATTAACTTGTAAACTTTTGAGAACTAAACTCAGAAAACTCTCTCTCCGTCTCTCTCTCTCTCTCCCCCCCTCTAGATTACCACAAAATAGCTAGAGAGGATATCAAAAAAAGAAAGGCCGGTACTGAGTGGGATAGTGTTGGAATTAAATATATTACCGTTGGTGGATTATTTGACCGTTGAAAGTGAGGGAGCGAAGAGGGAAGATCAATAAACAAGATATTGTGCTACATGTGATATGTTAGGGTCTGTGGGTCATATTGTCAGAAAAGCTGTTATTGCAAATGTGTCAGAAATGTCAGAACGCGATGTTTATGTTTTGATAGGGACGTGAGGGCTGTGACCGGGCCCTAAACCAGCAAACCTAACGTGGGAAAAAGGGGAATTGAAGGAGGGACCGAAAGACATTCCCATGAACCAAAAAAACAGACATATTCAGAGTGTCTTTGAGAAAATGTCCGAACAATTGATTTTCAGAGCTGCATTTTGTGCAAACTTTGCCACTTGACATATTTAATACACTATTTCCATTCCAGATCCACAAAACTGATATACTCCAGCCATTTCCATCCACCCTCGATGAAAATGGCCTAGCTAGTTGTCTTCACTGAACCAAGGCACTGAAATGTAAATAAAGGTATTCTTCAAGAAAACTCTCATAATCCGCATCAAATGACATCAATTATCTTCTTTCTTTTGGTACATTGGGAAGGGTTCGAACCCCAAACCTATCCTAATCTACCTTTTTCCTCACCCTCCCTCACCACTAGGTCAACCCGACTGACGTAACGGCATCAATTATGTTTTAACATAGCTACTAGTGCTACCCATGGCAAATATGGGAATAGTTTAAATCCCACTCTGTATTTGGGGAAGATTATTATTACGGAGTTTAAACCAAATTGCATAATCTTTGAAATTGAAGTGTCATTATCAAACAAATTACAGTAATTTTTTCTTTCCCCCTTTCGCTAGCGGAATTCTTAACTAGGAGATTCCATAGTGTATGAAATCCTCTAGGCAAATCACTTCTTCCAGAGCAGCTATTATGCACAATATTATTTCCAAAATTTTTATATTGCCAAGACCACAAAAAGAATTTCAAAAGTGAGGCCCAAACATTGGGCATTTATACAACCATAACAACAGCGATGAATATTAATATACAGGTACATAATAGAACTTTTTCAAATTCTATAATTACCATGTCAAGTACTCTGAAACAATGCTGTAGCTTAGTTCTGGTCATCATCAATTGCTAGAGGAACAGTTTTTACCTGAAACAATGCAAACATAATGAGATTCTTCACAGATCTTCCATTATGCACTTAAACCACAATTAAAACATTGTGTAAAGTATCTCGTGCCTTCCTGAAATCTGGCAATATTAACTACATTGGAGATAATAATAATAACAATAATAGGTTGATGAACTCACCAGATTACGGAACTTAAGAATGTAGAACATCTCAAGATATCGACGGGTCTCAAGCCTCTCAAGTTTCGAAACATACTTCCAGAAACCGTAGACCCCAGCCAATGTCATTAGCCTTTCAGAATATATATTCCATGTATACCTACAATGTTATAGGAGTATGAGCAAGTATGAATGAGCGAAACAAAATTATTCAGTAATACAATACCATTTAGGAAGACAAACCTTTCTTGGATCCTTTTAAGCTCTCCTTCAGAAATGTTAATCCAGTAGCTCGGATCCTCCTTGCACCGTTGAAAGAAATCTGCCATGAGTGCAGCAGCCTGATCAGGGTGATATGGATCAATATGGAATCCCGATACACCATGTTCAATAATCTCTGCAGGACCACCATGGCAAGTGGCAAATGTTGGAAGGCCACAGGACATAGCCTCGATGACTGTAAGTCCAAAAGCTTCATAAATAGCAGGCTGCAATTAGAAAAGGGGATAATTAGAATAATGCCTGAGGAGTTGTAAATGCAAACAAAGAAGTCCAGGAGCACTAGATACCTGCACAAAAGCACCTCTTGTGTCCGCTACATAGCGATAGAGTTCACCATTACGTGCTCGATTCATTTGGCACGATATCCATCGGAACTGACCATCCAAATTGTACTTCTTCATAAGGGAATGCATCTTCTCAATTTCCGAAATTTCTTCTCTGTCACTGGATTTATTAACATCAATGAAACCAGCTACAACGACGAGGTTTACCAGCTCCCTCAGTTTAGCATTCTTACCGAAGCACTCAACTAGCCCTGTTATATTTTTCACCCGGTCAAGTCTCGCCAAGGAAAATAAAATGGGCTTCGACCGATCACTCAATGTGCCGCTGCAACCAATACAAAAGTAGATTAGATTGTTAACTAGTAATCCTCACTACTTGTATTATCAATTTTCGCAAAGATATATTTATATTTATTTTTACTTCAACTTTGCAATTTTAGACTTTTAAAACAGCATGGAAAATTGGGAAATTAAAACATTACAATTACATTTCAGATGTAAGATAGTGATAATTAGAAGGATTATTTATATAAAGATTATGTGTCCTTTTAGAAATCAATTGAAAAGATAGAGAAATTTTATAATTAAGAGAGACTCACATGTGCTCATCATTCTGCTCAGGGTCATATAACATCTTTTCAATTGAACCATGTAGGGACGTAAGTCTTCTATGCTTTTCAAAGTAGGGAAAGTAAATGGAACTATCTGCCCCAGGAGATACAATATTGAACTTTGGATCAAAAACATCAATGCCTTGAACAACTCGGTAGAGCCCTGGAAGAGTGAAAGCTTTGTGGCTCTCATACTGACCAACAGTAGTCTTCCTGAAAGAATAATCATACAAGTTAAATTACTCATGTTAAAACATCACTCCAACAAAATGATGAAGTTGGACAACCAAGTTTATCAACTCCAATTTCCAACAGCATTGCAGATGGTTAAGTAACAATGTAAATAGTACATAGCCTTGTTATGGTAGTAAGAAGCATGCTAATTTAATTGACATCACTAACATAAAATTGAATTAAAAACCATTGTGTTGCATGCCCATAGCAAATATATATAAAATATATCACAAATGAAGGATATAAATTTGAAATTCTGTTTATATTTATCTCAAGAACATGCCCTAATAAAATGCAATTGCATCTATAATGAGCAAGCTGCACATGTTACATGCATTTGCATTTAGTTTCTATGGCACATCAAAAAATGAGTAGTCATACAATTAATTTATTTCCAAATCCAATTTTTTATTAATTTTTTATAGGTTTCTCACAAATTGTATAAACCTTGGGTTCTTATGACATAGTAGATAGATGAAATCATGATAATTTAAACATACTAGAAGCAATGATAAAACAAAAGCTCACGAGTATCTAAATTCAAGTGTCTTATTACAATGGAAGAGACTTACGTTCCTGCAACCTCTTGGTATGTACTGGTGATGATAAAATCTGCATTATTCATGGCTAATAGGTCAGCAGTAAATTGACATGAGAAGTGGTATTTGTCCTCATATTGCTTCCAATATATATCAGAGTCTGGATATTTTGTTTTCTCCAATGCATGCGCAATGTTGCACTGCGAATATCAAAATTTTAACCTCAGCAGATGACATGATTAACTTCACATTAGCATAATCATGTAGCAGATAATCATTGCTCACCTGTGTGATTCCTAACTTATATGCTAACAAAGATGCAACAAGATTCCCGTCACTATAGTTGCCAATAATCAAATCTGGAGCACCCTGTAACTCAGCGGCCATTTCGCTTGCCACATCCTGATCACAACACACAACCGCGAAAATGCAATTTGAGAAGAACGCAAACATTAAACATCCACAAAAGTAAAGGAAATGACAAGGTAATTTAGTTTCATAGTAGCAGCAACTCACATGAGTGCAGCATTAGTTTCATGATAAAGGAGCTGGTAAGGGGTGGCACTCTGTTGGCAGTAGTTGTAGCAGTGGCAGTCATGTTGGTGGAAGTGTGATCGTAACGTAACCATTAAAATGGTGGGCTAGTTGTGATACTCCAATGTGGATGGTTGGGTAGCACATAAGTGTGTTGGCAATGTAGCGATAGTGATGAAAGTATTGGTCGCTGCAAGGGGTAGGGTGGTGTGAAGGACAAATGTGGTGATGTAGGGTGGTGGAATCGGTACTGTATATGAGCCAGAAACAGGCTAGAGGGTTCATGATGTGGCAGCAGAGTGCTGGCCGAGGTAGTGATAGTAGAAGTGGTTGTGTCATGTAGAGGTAGTGTTAATGCTAATGAGTGGCTATGGTGGTATTAGTTTACTTTTATTAAAATTATGGTTGGCAAGCTTATAAAAGTGGTCATAGTTTTTAGTCTACACACATAAATGATCTCGCAGGTGATGGCTCTGGAGGCAGTGTTGGTGGCTGGGAGGAGGTGTTGGTGGAATTAATTCAGTATTTCTAAAATTATAACTAAAAAATTAAAGTAAAAGATTTCAGTATTAAAATCTGGATCGATTGGGATTAATTAAAATTTATTGTAAACCTATCAACTGCTTAGAAAGAAATAGAGGATGTCTTCTCAAGTGAGGTTATTTTTTAGGCAAACTTTGAAACGGCTTTAAAGCCTTCTCTCTCTATATAGAAACTACTAACTAGAGTTATGCCTGTGCTACAAGCATGGGAATCCAAATCGGAGAACTAAAAGTTGAGAGATAGAGAGAGAGAGAGAGAGTAGGGAGAATAAACCTTCTCCACCACACAGGGACAATCAAGAAAGAAAGAATAATTAAAAAAAGCAAAGAACCAAACCACTATATAAAAGATTTATATGGTTCCCTCAAGTGGAGGTACATCCACGGCTCACATTGGGAATCCACCACGCCCAGAGGCAGGAAAAGAGAATACACAGCTACAGGGAGATGAGAATACATGGTTACAGGACTGAGAGAGAGAGAGAGAGAGGATGAGTGGAGTTTCAAAATTGCTTAGTTATTGGGGTCGATTGCACCAATGATGTAGCAACATTACTAATTATTAATAAATGAGAAGAATAGTTAAAAACTTGTTATATGGATCTTACCTCTGCAAATTTCTCCAGATAAGGCCAAACATCAAACCTTGAGATCCATTTACGAAGAATTCCTTTCTCTGTTCTGAAAGGAACTCGCAAAATATGTGTGTGTTCTGTTCCAGTGACTCTTTCCAGCCGCTGGTTGCATGTAGTTCCTTTAGAATCAGGTATTAAGCGGGTTACCTTAGACAACAGTTGACAATTGTATTAGATTTACAAAACAGAAAACCACAGGAGCAAGCAAAGCATAATTACACTTACAATTAGAATTCTTGGATTGATATCGAGTCCTTGCTTCTTTATTCTAAGAAGCATTTCACTCTCCAGGGCACGCACTTGATCCAGTATGTATACAATCTGTGTATAAAGAAAAGGGGATGAAGAACAGGATACCCCGGAGTTGGGGGGGGCGGGGGGGATAAAATAAAATCCATCTTTGTAGCATAAATTCTCTCTCTCTCTCTACATATATATATATATATATATATAAAAATATATATACACACCTGTCCACCAGTGTCAGGCTTGCCTAAAACATTTGCTTGGCCAAAGTATCCATGAGGAGATAAAACGACAACATTAAACACCATTGGTATTCTCCCAAGGAAAGTCTCTAAAATAGAGGGATCAGGAGCCTGAAGGATGTCCAAGAGAAGATGAATCATCTCCAATACCCGTTTTGCAGTATCACCCCAACCTCTCTCAAAACCCATTCCTTGTAATCTGCATGCAAGTGATCAATAAATGAAAAAATTAAAATCTCAAGCACCGATTTTTTTTTTTATTTTTTACAAATATATACCCAAAATAAACTCCCCATGGAAAGAAAGCAATGGAAACAGCTGAACATAAATCTAGAAACTTACACATATTCAAACTCAGAATAAGGTGCATCTGGTGGAAGCTTAGAAAGATAATCCTCTGCCTTACCCAATGCAGACTCGAGTCGGGATATGCTCTTTATCCGATCATTCAACATCATCACCTGCGTGTAATATTTAACTACATCATCAAGGTCTACTACAATGTCATCATATAAAGTACATATAAAACACAAACCAATTGAACAAAGAATGACAGTAAATCAAAGTTTGGAGCAAAATAAGAAATCAATAGTAGATGCACTCAACACAAGGGGTAGGAATCCATAGATAATAAATGTTATAGCTCAGCAATAGTATGTTATTAAAAGCAGAAATTCGCTTCAAATAAGGCCACTTTCTGAGCAAACTTACATGCCCTTTATATTTGTGTGCTCGAAGGAAATTAAGTAACGGCTCCAAACAGTCTTTGTTACGGAACATAATTGAAGAGAGGTGACGGTTAAGGAATTGAACCCCATTGCCAATGTATGATGACCGGCTTGGACGAGGAAATGATGCATTGAATGGCTCGAAATCAAGCTCGAGAACGTATTGATCATTGGACCTAACACAAATGTAAACGCTTGTCAGGTATTTAGCTAAGATGCATAAATTGTGTAATTTAAAAGGAAGAAAAAAAGACGAAGTATATGTATTTTGAAAAGAAGAATTTCTTACTGCCCATCTACAAGTTCTTCTTTGAAGCGAAGATATTCTGATACAGTCAATTGCTCTACACTGAGTTCAGAGACATTAACACGAACATATTCCCAAACACCAGGTCTCGGACGGACTGCTATAGCCACAAATGGAGGCAGAACAATTGCTTCCTATTAAACAAACACAAAAAAATCACCAATCAGATAAAATGCAGAAACATGAAGGCTCAGGCTCTGTATTACAATAGAAATAAATTCCTTAAAAAAGAAAGAAAAATAAAAGGAAAACATTACACAGCATTGGATTCAAATAAATAGTAACAACTACAATTGATACTTATGCTTCTGTTCACGCAAGACAATAGTGGTGGAAGCAACTTCCACCCATTTTAAAGACAAATTTTGTCCGAACAGTTGGAATCTTATAGCAAGTTGGGAGCAGAGTCATTCTTTTTCCCCATATAATTTCGGTACATCAAATGGAGAATATGAATTAACAGGGAACATCGCATAATTTAGAATATATATTCTCAGGAAACAAGTTTCAGCTGCCATCACATAAGACTTAGAATCAGCCCATTTTACTCAGGAAATGATTTCCATTCAAGCAAATATAGCTTGAATTTACACAATATACGAGGAAAAGAAATGTAAATTTCCTATTCAACAAATTTTTAATGCAATTGCATAGACTTAAACTAAACAGAGACATAAATTTTCAATCAGAAAATGAGTTTCTATGGAAACAAACAGAGCTTATATGAGAATTCACCTGTGTGGACTTAAGAACTTCGCTAAAGGGAGCATCGTTGAGCGCTTTATCATCTCCGGTAATTTTTTCGAACTCGTCGATCAGGTGATGTGGTTGCAGAATCCCCTTCCCCTGAGCAACGTACCTTCAACAACATTTAAATATACATAAATACCAAAACCCTAATCATCAATTTGATCCCCGAGAAACGGGGGAAAATAAATAATTAAAAAAAAAAAACTTTAAAAACCTCCTGTCAGTTTGGCGCTGGAGTGACAGTTGTAAGATTCCTAGTTTTCTAGTCTTTTCTGATACCTTCCCTATGTTTTCTCGGACACCAAACAGAGCATAATAATTTATAATAAAAAAAAATTAAAAACCGGCTTCTTACCTGGAGAGGAGAGAAACAAGTTGGTTGCGGTGAGCAGAGAGCGTGTCCTCAACTCGCTCTCTCATGCTTGGAATTCGAGTTAACTTAGGGTTTTCCATAATGATTTCAAATTTTCAACAACAAGCTTTTCTTCTTCTTCTTCTTCTTCTTATTGGTCTGGTACAGAATCTTTGTGAGTGTGTGAGAATGGAAAAGGAGCAATTTATAGGGTGATGGAAGGAGAAGAGGAAAGAGAAGGTCGTGGTTGAATAGGAATGAGAGGAGGGTCTATTCGGTGATGTGATTGGGAAGTGGGAAAACTCAACGTTGGAAATTATAATACCAGGTTCTGCCATGGCTGGTTTTGTTTGTTTAAGTTGTTAGAGCATCTCCGGCGGCGATTGGGCTGCTCCAATGTGTTAAAAATTTGCACTAAAAATAATAATAAAATATTTTTGTGCCAAATATAATATAAGAGTGAGTTATTAATATATACTAGTTACGAATCTCGTGCGATGCACGGATTAATTTATAAAAAGAAAATATTATTAGCAAATTAAAATTTTAACAGAATATTTATTCTTTAAAATAGTAAAATGTATTTGTTAATATAATATGTCAATTAAATTTAAAAGATATAGACAAAAATAATCTTTAATGTTCAATCAAAATTATTTTTGGTGTGATGTTAGCGTAATGTATCATACAAAATTTAATTATACTCTCAAAAAAGATAAATTATTTTGAAAAACAATTAATTTAATGGTAGAAACTTGTAAAAAATAAAGGAACTGACACGTTATGATATTTGATGAAAAAAATATTAAAATTCTCTAAAGCTTAACGCATCCTACAATCATGGTTTTAACATGTTGGTATATACCAAAGTAAGTATAGCTGTTGAAAGTATCTCAAAATCCAACAGTGCAGATTTTAGAATGCATGACAACGATAAATCTTATCCAGGTTTTGAGTGGGTTTCACAAATAGTGAAAAACCATAGGGAAAAATATTAAAAATTTGTTTGAGATTAGAGCATAAAAAAAATGAGAAAAAAATCTAAACTGAGAAAGAGAATAGGAGAAAAAAGTCAGAGGGGGAAGAAAATAAAAGAAAATATAAATCTTTTCAACTTTATGTAATTAACCATATGGAAGAATTTTAATTAAAATATAATTTTTTTTTTTTTTTTTTTTTTTTTTTTTGGTATCAGAAGCAAATCGGGAGAATTTGAAGATTTCGGCGGATCGCGTTTTCTTTTTTACTCCTCATTTCCTTTATTTGTCTCTTTTTTTAATTATGACTATTTATAATTTTATATGTTCAATTTTTAGAAGGGGAAATGAATATGTATAAAGAAAATAGAAAAATAGTACAATTTATTAAGTTTGGGTTGAACATTATATAGTATGGGTATTTTTAATCCTCACACATAAAAAACAAAGAGATATACAATGAATACCAAACGTTAACTTACCTCTATCGCATGAAAATGAGCAAATAATACCAACAAAAATAAAAAAGGAAAAAAAAATGTGAGAAATTTATCTTTTGGGGAATTTATCTTTTGGTAACCATTTCTCAGCTTGATATCAAAAAAAGAAAGTTAATAGTCCTTTTGAAGCACCTCTCAAGTCAATTTGTGGTAAGTTGACAAATAATATATTTTGTTTGGTATTAAGTTGGAAAGCGATGACTAAAAGTAGTTGTCTCAAAAGTCACTGAAAGTAACTTTTTGGCAAAATTACATTTTAGTAACTACTTCCCAAATTAATATGAAACAATGGAAATTAGTTGTCATTTTAGCACACATTTGTAGTAAATTTGTAGCAAGTTGTTAGAAAATATCATTTTTTGGTATTAGATTAGAAAACGATTACTAAAAAATAATTTTACCAAAAAGGCAATGTGTCCCTGTTTCAGCCCGTGAAAGGGAAAAAGAAAAGAAAAAAAATATCATTTTAACACTTGGCACACAAAGGGGTGTCAATCTTCCGTTCTAGATATATATAATAGATGTCATGTTGACACTCTCTTTATTTTTGACTCGCTCGGTTATCCATTGTAACCTACACTTTCACCATGTCGGCCAAAAAAAAAAAATGCTTTTTATTTATATTGCAGAAACCAGATGATATATCTTGTGAATTCCTGGTTTTTCTAAGATTGCTACAATACACCATCATTGAGAAGCAACTATTTTTATTTTCTACTTCCTCCATCTCATAAAGATAGGTTAAGTTTGACAAAACACGTAGTTTAGAAAAAATCATTATTATCTTGACTTGTTATTTATTAAACATCATATTTCTAAAAATACACTCTCTTATATAATATTAGGTTTTATATTAAAAGTAATCATTAAAATAATATAAAAAAAATTATGATTTAACTTTTTAAAATATTCATCACACTTACTCTTTTTAGAGATTGCTACTTGTCTAAATATAAGACATCTCACATGAGCCGTTAGGGGAATAATTTAAACTGAAATCTTGATGAGAGTAAGACCTAAAATACCTTTTATAGTTAATAAAAAAAAACCTTTTTAAAATATTAACACATTTTAAGATAATAATTCTTAACAAAAATAACTCCGAAGTAAGTGTGATGGAAGGAATATTTATTTATTTGTCGTCCTCCCCGTCATTGTTGACGTCGTTGTCGTTGGAAAGAACCGCCTTATACGTGGGCTCGTCATAATTTGCGATTATTATGCATGAAATTGATTTTTTATTTGATGACTAAAAGGAGGGAATTAAAAAAAAAAAACTAACAGGGAGTAAACGATACAGGCTGTCCACTTCTTGCATTCGTCCAACCTTCTGGTCCAACTAAGGTGAGACCGTACCCTTTAGGGTATTCTGACTTTCCATCTAATTAATTTTTGGGTTAATTAATTTTTTTACTTTTTAAATTTTAGGGGTAATTTTAATTTAATCCACAAATTTTACATTATCTCAATTTAGTGATAATTTTTAATTTTTCATTTCAATGTGGGTCAAAGGATGACGGCCATTAGTGTTTTTAACGAAAAGCACACATGACACGCACGTGATGTTGATATGAAACCTATGTGGCATCCACCTATATTATAGTCATTAGACGGAAGGTTTACAAGTTTTGCACGACTTAATTTTAGGGTTTTTGTTACAAACCCACATAACCCAACATCTTTGACCAACCATTTTTTTCAGCTAATTCCATTCTTTTTGGCATGATCAATCTTGCATTAAGCCAACACATGAAAAAATTAGGAGGAAAAAAAAATGTCCAAATATAAAACCCCCAAATCACAAAAGTCAGAAACAAAGAACCTCCCACTCATCCATAAAAAACACTAACGATCGCCACCCTCTGACGCACATTGAAACAAAAAGTTAAAAGTTATCACTAAATTGAGACAATGTAAAGTTTGTGAACTAAATTGAAATTACCTCTAAAATTGAAGATACAAAAAAGTAGTTAACCCTTAATTTTTAAAATATAAGAAAGACCATCATCATTAATTAATGCTTAATATGAAATAAGTAGTAAGACTAACAGGAAAAAAAATAAAAAATAAATAGAAGGTTAAATTCAGATCCTTTCACTTATTGAGGTCCTAATCGTAAGAGTTACTCATCCATTGCTCGAAATTTTTAAAATATAAGAAAGACCATCATCATTAATTAGTGCTTAATATGAAATAAGTAGTAAGAGTAACAGGGAAAAAAATAAAAAATAAATAGAAAGTTAAATTCAGATCCTTTCACTTATTGAGGTCCTAATAGTAAGAGTTACTCATCCATTGCTGGAAATTGAGTTATTGGTTAATTAAAAGGAAAAAACACAAAATTACTGTTATGGTCAATTGTATTAATTAGGATCAATCCTAACCGGACCCACATATAAAATAAGTTTCGAGGAAGGGCAACCCCAACTTGGTGAAAGAATAAAACTGAAAGCCATCCTAAAAAATTAAAGTTAGGTCTACCCTTTTTCATCTCTTTGGATGCTGGTGCTTTGTTAGTTTTCCTTTTCCATTGTTCCAACTTTTTGTGCACGTAATGATTTAATTAATCCCATTGTTCCCTCAACTTTGAATACTCTATGTGCCATGAAAACCACTCGAGTGGAAAAACTACAAGACATGGTTTTAGCGTTTCTTGTATTAGCCGATGAGCCCTGCAGGTTTGTTCAATGAACTTGATCAATGTGGGCCAACATGAGCCATGAATTGTCAAGGGCCTCCCAGGTCCAATTTCTAGATGGCCCCACATTTTACGGGCCTTATCCAAAAGGATTTATAACAAGGACCTTCATATCTTCGCGTGCCCAAATATCTTTGAAGTCAAATTATTATACCTTTCCCCTTACTTACCATCCTCAAAATAATGCCTCTGGCACTTGGGAGGGCATCTGGAAGAACCTCGATCAAATGTAGCCTGTTTTGACTTGGAAAGTTAGTAATACTCTGATATATCTTACTTTGATTGGATACGCCAGGTTGGAACAGCTCTGTGTCAAAGTCCAGGATATCATGCTTAATAGGAAAAATTGGAATCTTCGTAGATTTATTTTTATTTTTATTTTTTTGGTTTTTGTTTTTGGATAATCAAACCTAGTACTATATTATCAACAAATGGGATATTAATGCTCCAATATGAGTTTTAACCCTAGTCACTTTCTAGGATTAGAGCTGCTGGTCAAGACTGTGCACTTAAAATCCTCAGCACACTTATTCGACTCCCAGTTACCTCCTAAAATACTCTCTTGTGCGGAAGAGCTCTAATGGTTTCTCCTCATAAGCAACTTAATGATTTCTTGCAAGATTGGTTTAATAGTAACAATGCATCATGTATGGAATATGTTAGACTATCTCATTCGATTATGGTTGTTCGTAAATGATATGCATATATGTTACTCACGGACGACTGTGATTAAATAAGATATTCAAGATATTTTACATATAATCAAAACTGAGTAACATTGGCCTTAATAGTTTTACTTGGATTTATTTCATTTTATTTTATCCTTCTTTTTTTAATTTTATTTTTAAAGCTTGATTTCTAAACCAAAGTGCTCACCAATTTATTGGGATGCTTCACGAACAATATGACTGACTTAGGTATTGGTCAAAGAGGTAATTTGAATACTGAGGGCTCCTTCCATGTTCTCGGAAATTGTCCCAAAGGTTGTGAGCTTCGAAAGGCTTAATTGAGAAAAAGTCAAAACTCATGGTTCTTTTCCGGCCCACTTTTTAGGATTGGCTGAAAATGATCATTCTTGATCACGCTTCTGCTTTTGTCATTGGCCAAATTCTACATGGATTTTCTCCCTTTTGCTTCTATTTGGAATTTTGGATGATCTAGAAAGCCAGAAATTCAGCCTTTTTTTAAATATTTATAACAAGGACCCTATCATTTCTGTTTCCATTCATGATAGGAAGCCTCTATTGGCATCCAAATATTTGCTTTTCATCCTCCACTTATTTTATACTTTAAGATTTTTTGAAAAATATATATGGTTTTTGAAAAAATTAATCACTCTGTCTATTAGAAAACAACATTTTGAACAATCTTTTGGAAGAAAGTTTTTCCAAAATTTATCGCTTAAGTGGACTCTTTAGTCATTTATGAGTGATGACTATAATTGGTTAAAAAGTATATTTAAACGATAGATTTTGAAAAAAAATTATTCTGAAAAGTTATTCAAAATGATGTTTTCTAATAAATTACATAGTCAATTTTTATGAAAACTTCTATATTTTTTATAAAATTTTAAAGTATAAAATAAGTGGGAGATAAAAAGTAAGTTTTAGGGTGCCAATAGAGGCCCCTTTCATGATATTATGGCCCTGGTATTTGATCTGGGCCAAGCTTTCCTCTTTGAAGCCCACTTCTCACAAAAGCTATAGCTTTTGTCTTTCCCCTCCCATGGGCCGGACCAAACCCAATACTGATAGCATATCGTTGCTGGCCCTGCTTGTTCTCGTCTGTGATGCCACACGCTCCAGGATCAAAGCCTCAAAGGTTTTTCTGCCAACCTTAGAATTTGCTCCAATGTCACAGGAGAGTTGTAGGGCTCTTAGGCAAGGCCTTGTGTGTCCCATACTGTAGGGAACGACTATTGCCCCCCATTTTTATCACATCCCCCCTTTAGTTTATTTAAATGATAGATTTTGGAAAAACTTTTTTTTATAAAGTTGTTCAAAATAAGTGTACATTGTGGCTGGTTTTCATAAAAACCTTTTATATTTTGCATAAAACCTTAAAAACTTAAAGTATGAGAGGGTGTATAAAAATGGGGGTGGGGGCAATTGCCTTTCCCCATATTGTAACTTTTGAGTTTTAACCATCGTCTTCCTGGGCTTGGCCCGCTGCTCCTTGCTGACCTTCCTGGTGTAGCCCAACCCCTTGTATTGCCTTTTGGGCTTTCCCTTTGAAATCCCCACCCCGCCCTAAAAAAAAAAAAAAGAAAAGAGAAGAGAGAAATGGATGCCAATGCACAAATTTGGAATATATCCAATTATCCATGCTTTAAACAATTTGGCGATTTATCATCGGGGCTAAATTTTTGGCTTCCATCACCCAATTTGATCATTTATAATTTTTGTTTTTGTAAAAACTAACAGATTTTAAATGGCAAAAGAGTCATCTTAAATTACAAATTTTGAAATTTTTTATTCTATAAAGTTGTTCAAAATGGTGTTTTTTAGTACACAGTGTAACTGATTTTGATTTCAACTCCTCATATTCTCAAAGGACTAGTCATCCACTTATGTTTTTATTATTATTTACACACTCAAGTAATGATAGCCTTGTTTGAGATCGGGAATTATTTGGGCCAAAAGTCCAAACACCTTATGACAGTAGCCAAAATAAAAACAAAAATTGGGATGATTGAGAATATGTATAGGTATTTAGATGTGCACGAATCTCCAAAAGCATAAAGGCCTAAAGTAACTAGAAAGAAGAATCTTTAAAAATGCTTGGAGGATGGATTATATATAGAGGCCATTAGCCAACAGTAGTCTTGTGCACCCTAAACAAACCAAAATCCCTTGAATTAGCTCTCTCTCCTTGAAATGAACCCTCCAGCTAAACTTGCCAAAATAGGGATGGATGGGTTCGAGATCCTCGAACAGCATCTAGCCCAGCAGAAGAGAAAGGCAACTCAATCTGGGAGAAACAATGCAGCACGAAGCTCCCCTGTGCCAGAAGTCATGGACAGCGATCAAGTTGTGAAGCAGCTTGGAGCAGTGCAAATCAAGAAAAATTAGTCAGAACAGTGTAGTTCAAAAGCCTATGGAACACACTTTGTATACCCTATGTGATGTATAATAATTAGCTCTGTATGATAAAAATCTGTATTTTCTCTATGCTAATTTGCCTTGCACTTCATTTTTTCCGGCACATTAACTTGATTACCTACTGGAATTTACGTTAAGGTATCTTAACTCACCCAGGAGATGCCTTACGATACCTTCTATTCTTAAATAATGAGTAGCTTATTAGTACAGTTCTTCCATTATCAATGGAATAGGACTACTCTTAAACACCTTTGGGCTAACCTTAATCCATGTTTTCCGATGTCAAACATCCCTTTGGGTTCATTTAATTGGTAGGCTGAAAACCCAGCTCCAGCCAAGGAATGGGATATGTTTTCCCACCAATACAGCAATTGTTAGTCACAGTCTCACAAATTAGTAAAGAAACATGAATCATAAATGAATTTGTTATTATTGATAAGTTTCCATTGAGGGTTTTAGCAGCCATTCTAGTACTCTTTGCAATGCTTGCAATCTCTCCTAAATTTTGTCATGAATCAACCATTAGCGCGCATTGATATTTTGAGAAAACAAGTAGAGATCTTGAGAGAGAGAGAGAGAAAAGGGGGGGGGGGGGGGGGGGGAGGGAGAGGGAGGAACCAATAGAAGAATTCTCTCTCTCTCTCTTTTTTTTTTTTTCTTGCAGTGGAGGAGAATCTACTCCTCTGCCCAAAACCCAACCCACTTGGGTACCACTGCTAAGCCACAAAGGCCGGTGATTGGAGAATTCGCTTTAGTACTCAGCCAAATTGACTCGCTGATGTTTAAACAGTGACTTGTTAAAGTTGATATATGCTTCTTTATCCATATCCCATACCCAAGGAGCTAGCTCACACCGATGGAACATTCATCCTAGGGCTTGTCGATCACAAAGCTATAAAATGGGATCTTTTGGGAACATCCCCTTATTCTTCTCTCCACTATCCTTGGATTTTGCTTGTTCAACACCGACATAATTGGTTTGCATGTGATCCAAAATTCGTTCCACCCCCTTCCTTTTTGTTCATTTATATTTATTTTCTTCAAATTTATGCCACATCAGTAAACAAATAAGCATTAGAACCTACCATAATATAGATTCTACTTAATTGATCAATTTCAAGAAGTATAAAAAATTGATGATTTTATCCTTCCGATTGCAATCAAATCTTGCAATAGTTTATGAAGGTGTTAATTTCCTCATGAAAAACACCAAGGCTTTAAGTTCATTGAGGAAGTTGCAAATTTATGTAGGCATATATGATACTAAGTCAGACTTTAGTGAGTTCTAATCTTATTTCCTGGAACTGATGTGACATGATTTATGAGGATTGTCATTCATCCTGTATTCAGGATTCACAGCCCTCACATAGGATAAGATCGATGTAAATCCTGCTCATGGGTATATTTTGAGGTGGGGTTGAACTTTCCAATGATTTGGAGCTAGTGAATATAATAAATGGCGGAAAGGAGTAGATGGAAAGGTCTTATACTTTTCACACAAAATATCATGTGGCCTTGACACTTTTTGACCCCAATTGTTCAGTTAAGATACGAAGAGATATGTTCCGCATTGACTGAGTAGACTCACAAGCGAGAGTAAATGCGTCTTGCATCCTCCAAATCAAAGATAGAGAAGAATTTCCATCTGCAACACCACAAGGAGGTGGCCACCGAAAGCAGGCAATTCAAATCAACATCTAAACCTTCTCTATCTTCTCAAATCTCAATTCAAAAAGAAAAGTGAAAACACATTTTTTAATACAATGATTAGATTATTAATTACACCTTAACTTGGGATTGGGAATTGGTAAAGTTTAGAACTTTAACTGCATGGTGAAGTTACTGCTATGTTGACGCCATGTGGCAAGAGAGAAAAAAGGACAGTTCAGATTCGTTGGTAATAAAACAGTTGAGATCACAAAATCCGAGAACTACTTTGTTACTAGTTAATCCGAATCGTTTCTTCTTCTCTCTTACAAAGAAGGGGAACAATTAGCAGAGATGATTGAGAAAAAAATTTAAAAATTTGGTTGTTTGATTGCAAAGAATTAGTATAATTTAAAACAATAATTTAAAAGCATTAAAGTTCAGAGGCTCACTCACAACAAGTATTAGATATTTGCTAACGACTTAATTTTATAACTTAACTAAGATTCATACGAAGAATGATCTAAGTCGGATGATTTAACAATTAATTTTATTCAAAACAATTCTAAAAATATGGATTTATAAAATTGATTGATTTAATGCATGAGAAAACTAATAATTTAATTTGCAGAGAATTCTAAGTATTCACCGTACCTAGAGTTAACGATAAATCAAAGAATTATACAAAATAAATACTTTGCAAAATAATTAAAATCAATCCAAACTATGAAAGCTTACATTAAATCCATGAAAGAGTCATTAAACAAATACTAAACAATTATTGTGGCTTCACTCCTAACCTTAACAAAATGTTTAGCTACTCATGATAATTGAAAACTAGAAAACTCAAGAGAGTTAGAAGAAGAAGAATAAGAGAAGAGAATAGAAGAGAAGAGGAGTAATATAGGTGTAGCCGCCTTTTTCTTTTTATGTGCTCTTATGTTTCCAAGGGAAAGAGAAGAAAAATAAGGAAACAAATTAGGAATCTCTTTTTTTTCTAGCAGAGCTAACTTGTAATCCATTTTTGACCTACTGAACGTCAAAATTACGAAATGTTTGTGAAATATAACATTGTTGGGTTTCAAATTATCTTTCCAGGGACACTAGTTTCGCATCAATTGGGCTCCGAAGTCAAAAGTTATGGCCAAAATACGGTAACTGCTCAAAACTTCATTTTTAATATTCTTTCCAACTTTAGGGTTGCCAATTCTTTTGCTAAAATCTTCTAAAATTAATGCATTTCAATCTTGCAAAGCTTCTATATAGTTCCAAATAAATAAATAATGATTGGCCATAGGAAATTGACTTACTACAAAAATAAAACATGCATTAATACACAACTTTAAATATAAGAGTATGTGTTAAGAAAACTCATGTGTAAACTAAGAATTTAAGTACAAAATAGATATGATAATAGTTTACAATTATATTAATGTCATACTTTTAATAGCATAAGACAGGATTCACAGCCCTCACATAGGGATAAGACTGATGTAAATCCGTTAAGAAATATATATATACTAGTAAGTGAAGCACGCGCAAGGCGCGTGCCTGGTATTTTTTGAAAGAGTGCTGGTGATGTGCTTTTATGTGGTATTGTTTTTTGCATGTGATTGAATGTGTAGAAAAAAAATTTTTTTTTAATAAGTGACGTTAAAAGAGTACTAAAAGAAATTAACTAAATGCAATAATTGGGTAAAGAATAGACATTATAAAGAGATTTTTTAATCTCTTGGTAAATGAAATTTAAGTATATATACATGCCAACTGTTACAAAGTAATTGTAATAGGAATCGTATTCTGTAGATTTTCTCAGTGATTTTGTAGCTGGAATTTTTGGTATGCTTGGTGCTATTTTGATAATAGCTGACTTGTAGTTGTTGTGTAGATCATTTTCTTCTTTGGCAAGTTCTTGAGTTTTGATGTACCCATGCTTAGTTGTTGTATAGAATGATGGAAAAGTATTAGAGTAATATATTGCTTTACAAAAGAAGTTAGTATGGGTTGGAAATTGTATTGGGAAAAAAAATAAAGGGAAAGTATGAGGGAAATTGCTTACTTTGATTTCATATTACTGCAAATCCTTAGGTTTAAGCGTGTTGTTGTTTTCTTTCACTCTTCTGCAATTTGATTCATGGTTTCATGATTTTCTTTGTTTTTTTCTGTGTTGATCTGAGTTTTCCTTGCTTGTCATACAAATGGCTCAATTTTTTTTTTTTATATGAATTTATAAATAAGTGCGTGTGTAAATATTGGTTAAGGAGAATGGGTGATGTTTCTCGCATAAGCTCTTCATACTCCTTGTGGTAGTTCAAAGAGCAGTAGTAAGTCTGAAAATTCTTGTTTTAATTTTTTTTATACCTTTCCCCTCCTCAACCAAATCTGCGTATTATTTATCAATATATGCACCCTCCTCAATCGAATCTGCGTATTAGTTACAAGTTGCACAAATGTTAATTGTGTTAGGTAGTGTTAAATGATATTGAACAGAATAAATTTGTGATAGTTTGTTAAGAGAAATGATTAATTAGATTGAAAGATTACAATAAGAAGGGTAAAATATGATTACCTTGTGTATGGTTGAGAGATAACGCAACTCTCTATGGCGTTTCAAAGAGTTGCTTGAATAATGTTGGGGTAGATATTGGAGCTAATGCAAGTCTTTGTGGCGTTCCACTGGTTTTTTGGTACAAGCTTTTTGCATTAGCTCTTTTATAAGCGTATTCATTATACAGCGCACTGAAAAAATATTTGCATTATAATTTATTTAAAGGTTAGTATAATGAATGGTTGATGGTAATCAAAAAATGTAATTGTGCAAATATTTGTAAATATTATAAATTGTTTATGTTTGAAAAGGGTTAATATATGAATCTTGAGTGTTTACAAAAAAACATAACATAATAAAAGTATGTTTTTTCGTTATTCCAATCAAGCAACTGAAGTACATGGGAAAATAGTTAGAAGAATATGAAAATATAAGATGTTAGAAAAAAGGGTTAAATAAGATGGATTAAATGATAATTTATACTGTTGTAATTGAAAGGAATTTGTGTGATAATAAATTATGAGTGATGAATAATATGTCCTAATAGAAGAGCACGCGTTGTGCGTGCCCGTGGTTTAATTAAGGGTGCCATTTAGAGTAATTTAAGATGGTTTTGTAATAAAATAGAATATTGTTTCCATAGAATTAAATGTTATTTTAGAAATAAAGAAAGTTATTTCAAATTCAGATATGATGTTGATTATTTAGCAAATATAGTGCTTAAGTTGAAAAAAATTATAAATTTGTGATAGTAATGATTTGTTGTGAAGCATGCTTTTTTTTTTTTTCTTTTTTTTTTGAGTCGTTTATAATTAGAAATAAGAAGGATACTATGAATTTATTTCATCATAGAGTTTTATGAAGAAAGGATGATATATTTCAGAGAAGTACTATTTTTGTAGTCTTATCATTACACAAGATAGCTATTGTTCAAATATATTTAAAAAGAAAGAGGTTTGAGCAAAACAATTGCCCAAAGCTGCTTGAACTTTTCCTGTTACATAAATTCTTTTCCTGTTAGGCTTTTCTTGCTAATATCTTCTTCATGTCCAAATAGACCTATTTCATGATATATAGCTTCTGGTGTATTCTTGTAATCGCCTGTAATAACCATGACACGAATATTAGCTGCTCTACAATCCTTAATTGCTTGGTGAACTTCCTCCCGAGAAGGATCCTATGATGATTGAAGACATAACAAAGCAGAATTAGTTCATTAAACAAAGAATATAATGAAATGAAGTTAGTAAACAATGCAGAAATTGCCCATGTCAAAACTCACCCTTACTCCAGCCAAGCCAACAAAAATGAGTATACTGTCAATTAAAGAATAATTGGATGGTTCAAGTAAAAGCCTATGAGCCAAATGATCTTCATCACCATCATAGGTCTCAAACTTAGAAAGCTCAACCTTGTATGCAAATCCCAAACAGCGTAATGCATCATTTAACGTTTCATGAAGGTCTTGTAAAACAAGGTTCCTTGAACTCTGATCCATTTCTACAACAGAAGCATCAAGCAACTGAATCGAAGTGCTTCTCTCTAACACATTTTCTACTGCACCCTGCCAAAATTCAGCTCTTCTTATTAACAATCAAGAAGGTTTTTACTAACAACAAAGAGAAAGCATCCACAAGAAAACTAAAATTCTTTTTGCATGTTAAATTACATTCTCTGAGTTTGCCAACAATGAACAAAAAGATCAAAGATCAAATAAGAAATATAGGGCAATATAAGCAACAAACAACACATGAGCTTCTCTTTGGTATACTACTTAGGGGTGGGCATGGGTCATTTTTCGTTTTTCAATTCTTTTTGGGAGGGATCTATTCAAAAAACCTAAACCCAGCACATGCCCACCCTCTAACTCTTTTTATTTTCCGAAGCACCTAGGCAGTGATAAAAATGGATTTGACATCCATGAAGGCATGTAATTAAAAACATACCTGTTTTATATTGAACATTTAAAAGCTCAAAAAACATGTGATTGTTCTTCAACAAAAATTGTTAATCCTTGCTCCCTGCAACAAAAAAATAAATATAAACTATGTTAGATACTATATATCATGCACAAAGCTTGAAATTGACTCTAAAAAATGCATTCTTTCTCTTTCATAATATTGTTATTATCATATATTAACCATTACTTGATAGAATTGCCATTGTGTTTGAATTCCATGTAGCTAGGGAACAATTTTCTTGAAAGCAACTCTTGGAACACAGCTGATAAGGCAAAAGAAGCATGGATTAAGAACAAAGTTACATCAATGTACATGGGGAACTTGTTTTGATGTTTCTAACGTGATTTTGTGCCACTCATTTTCAACTGTGTGTGAGAAATGCGATTTCTTTCTAATGAAAGCCCTGTTAATTTTATTATAAATGTTATTGGTTGGTAACACTCGGTTATCGTTGAAGTACGAAATATGCATACTTACCTTAAACCTCAGGGCCCAGAAAGAGATTTGTAGTTTTGCCCTTGACTTCATTAGGTACAAGTCTAGAATTTTCTGGTTCTTTAAATTCTGAAACAAAGAGAATCATAGTGAATATTAAACAAACTTAGGGAAAAAAAATTCATAGAAGCAAATATTCAGGGGTTTCAACATTATCCTACGGATGATGTCTTCAGCATTAACCCTGGCCAGAAGCTTTCTATGGTCATCATCTGATACTCTCAGCTCTTTCCTAAGTTCTATTATTAAACCTCCTTTTCTTAAAGAAAATACATTTCACAAAGAGTTAAAACCTGATCAGCAGAGAGTATAAAATCTTAAAGAAAATACATTTCACAAAGAGTTAAAACCTGATCAGCAGAGAGTATAAAAATTATTGTACATGAAAATTTCAAACAATGTAAAACCAAATACCCAAATAACAGCATCAAATTGAGCCTTAAAAGCTCACACGACAGAATTGTAAGCATCTTGCTCAAGGTTGTCAATCTGGGCCTCCATATCAGTATGCATCCTTGGCTGTCGGACAGAACCTATACCAGATCTTCCATTTCTTGCAATGCGAGCCCCTGTTAGAACTTTATTTCGATGTGATGGAGGAAGATCGTCATCAGTACCTGCATTTATTTTAGAAAGAAAACATGAAGAATCCGATTGATTCAAGTAATTACTAATCTGAAAATTGAGACGGTGATAAAGATATATTCAACTTGACCAGTTGCCTAACTCAACAGAACTAAACAAAGCATTATCCCAACTAATTGAGGTTGTTACAAGAATCCTTCTTTGCTAGTCAGATCTAATTATGGCCATATCTCCCTTAAATCATAGCTCAACAAGTCAATTAGCTTAAGTATATAACAAATCTAAATGGTGGATCGATATGCGCTAATTACTGCTAGGAGTTGATTTCCATGAAAGAAACTGCAAAGAGGAACCAAGAATGTTGCCTCAAGGAAATAGAAAAGACTTGTAATTATTGGGTGGCAGAATTTCAATTTGCACATGAATCTCATGACTTGTACAAATACTATGTTGACAGTGTAGACAATCATTAAGAATTTAAAAACCTATGCACTTTTCAATTGTCTCAAAGATGCATGTAAAAACATTTTTTTGAACAACCTCAAGTAACAATATTCCTATCCAATAGACAAGATTTTTTTTTTTTTTTTTTTTTTTTTGAAAGGCACTGACAATTCACTAACATATGAGAATTTTACAAGAGCACCTGCCAAGGCAAAAATTATCACCATATAGCAAATGACAAATAAAGTTGTTCAAAAAGGTACATTATGAGCTATTTATCAATAAATTAAAAAAAAGAATAAATTTCTTCTTTCTTCTGTACCAATTTCAGAAAAAACCTATCACAACATGGCAGAACAAAGCACAATATAAAACAAACACTTTCTGCAGGGGTCTTCTATTGTGAGATTCAAAGACTTATGATGTTGGATGCTACATAATCTCAAATTCCGCACAAATTTATAAGAAATCTCAAATTCTTGGAGCTAAGAAGGAGGGATTTACCTTCAAAGAGTGCAGAATGTTCTTCAACCGTCAAGAAGCAGAGGAACAGTTCATCGTCGCGAAGAGTGCCGCTCTTCAACCGTCAAGAATCAGAAGAAGATACTCAGTTCACCGTCGCCAAGAGTACCGTCCAGAACCACAAGAAGATACCATCATCGCTTGCTGTCAGTTTTGCTCCAGATCGATCCTCTTTCTGAATCTGAAAGCAACAGCATGAGATATAAATTACATTTATTAATATGATTCTTATATATATTGACACATATTTACGTGAAATTTACATATTTATTCATTGACTTCACATAGGCAGCTTCAGAATGATGACATTAGAAGACTCTAATCTTCGTAGCCATGTGTTTGCTGCACCCATACATAGTGACACAAATAATAGGCATTTGCATGTTTATATTTAAGATTTTTTTCCATGTCTGCACTCACTGTTACCTCATTTAACAATGAAGTCCAACCCTTAGAAAGTAAACTCCACATAAGTAAAACTATAGCTTTAAAGATCCAAAACCAAATTCACATAAAGTGAACCTTAGAGATCAGAACCTATAACTCCAAGTCAGATAAAAAAAATCCTACTACTCTGCATTTGTCCTCTTGTGTGCAATAAAAATTTAAAGTAGCTAAACAAAAAACTCCCTTCAAGAGCCTCACATATTAGCAAGCAAATCTAAAAATACGCTAAAAAAAGGAAAATAAATAAACATTTGAAGAAGAAATTGATACCAGTGTACAAGCCGTAGGAAGATCCTCTTGTAGATGCTGGAGTTCTTTGAACATCCTTTTTAGCCATGGTGGTAACCCTACATCCCCACATATCAACATTTAGAACGCAAAATATATATGCGTATATATATATATATATATATATAGATGTAGATAGAGAAAATGGGAGGATCCCCGGTACCCCCATTACTCAAACAGAACAGAAATAAAAATTATATCCTTCTGTATTATTATTGATGATATATGTAGTAAAAGTAGGAAAACATTGTATACAAAACAGAATATTATGTAAAATGGTTGAATGATTGAATTCTATAACGGTGCCTTTGTTTCCTGAGAAACTGGCGGAAAACAAAAGAATATTTGGAATCTTATAACAACCATCCTAGCTCCAAATAAACATGAGATTCCAAAATTTATTTTTTCTTTTGACCCCCCCCCTTTTTCTCATGAAGGAAACAGAATACAAATAAATAAATAAAAAAAGAAGATTTCGATATGAAACTCACCCAAAGAATCGATGTATTCACGGAGCTTTTGGCACCAAAGTTTCCACAAGTCCTCCGACAATGACTTGAAAACAATATCCTTAGAAATGAATGGAAAGGCAACGAGCAATGAGGCAGTGAGTAAAAGCGAGGAAGTAGAAAAATTCAGTTAAGTTGTGAGAGAAGTGAGTGCAGACATGCAAAAAAATTTCCAAAATATAAACATGCAAAGGCCTATTATGTTTGTCACTATGTATGGGTGCAGCAAGCACATGCCTATGAAGAATAGAGTCGTTCCAAAATGGCTTTTGTGGAAGCCATTTTCCCAAGCCCATGCCAACTGGATAAATAGGAAACACATTTTAATAAAACAAAGTCAAGAAAGTAACAATTGATGTATAATAATTCAGATATCAAATAAAAGATAAACTAATCTAGAAAGTAGCAATTAATGCACAATAATTCAGATATCAAATTCAAGGTGTAATTGATCTATGGAAAACCTCGGGTCTTATTAGTGTACCCAACTCTTTGTATGAAATATCACACCAAGGGTTCATAGAATCCAGCTAAGGAAGAAAATTATTCAAAAGAAATGAAATGTATACTTCCAAGAAATAAAGGAAATGTCGATATACACTAAGGATAACAAATCAAAGATGATCATGGGAGATTATAATTCACATAACATAATCAAAATTCCAGAGCTATAAATATAGTAAGCTTATCATGCCATCTGTTAATGTATCTGTCAGGCTAAATGTTATCAGCACAACCGAACAAATGCCTGAGTAGACTGTAGACCTCACATGTTGAATGTTTTGTGGTTGCTAAGAATCGGCAAATGGTGTATTTGGGATGACAATTAACTACACATGGCTGAGCAAAAGGGAAACAAATCATAAGTTTAACATTCAAACTATTAGCAGTCAGGAATCTCAAGCCCTCGGAATTAAACTTTGAAATTTAAATATTCAATTTGTCTATTTACAATTGTAATTGTTCATCCTCTATAGGACACTGCATGGGTTATTAGCTATAAGCATAAATTTGGAAATCAGGTTGGGTGCCCAAAAATATTTACAATTCAAGTCCACTCTCAAAAGCTATTAGAAAGCATATAGCATACAAGCTATAGTTCACTACACAGGTTATTTCAGGGTTAAAGGATGAAGTCAAGGCAGAGACCTCAATCTAGCGGGAAAATGCAGAAGCTATAGTTTTCTACATATAAATGAAAACAGAAACCTTACAAATTGTTGCCATTTGCGGAACCAAGATTATCAAGCAAACTTCTAACTTCCATCTTGCTCTCTGTCTGCATGAGGTCAAACAAAACTATTCTATAAACATAAGCATCATTTCAGTTGTTGAAATCCGAGAAAGAATCAACAGACTTCACCAAACATCTCAAGATACATTAATAGGCATGAATTTTAACTCCCATGCAATTCATATCCCTCCCCACCACCCAGAAATAAATTATAATGGAAATTTTAAAAATTAAAAATGAAAAGTATAACGGAGAAAAGTTAGAAAACCCCATTACGTTAGGCTGTTAGCCTGTTACTAATGAAATTAAAATTGTATTTGCCCCCTCATCCCCAATATCAAACCATCGTTTGAAACACTTCTTAACTTCCCTCCAGCTCTTCCTTTAGCTTCAATAACCATGACATCCAACCTACGTGATTTCAACTTGTGTGCTGCAGCAAACCCGCTAGAACATAATATAATGTCGTCATTTTTGGAAAGTAAAAACCACCTTTTCATATATTTAATGACATATCATATGTAGTTCTACCACTATAAACCGGGCTATAATTCTATAAACAAAACACCCATGCAAAATAAATTCACAAAAAAAACAAAACTTGGTAATATAAAAAATTTAAGGGAGTGTCAGATGCTTAGCAAAATGGCAAATAATCGTAGATTTAGATACACGCAACATGCTTAATGGCCCATTTGATATAGTGCAAAATAATACTACCCTAGAATTCGAAGAACAAATAGGAAACAAATACTAAAAAGCTCCATTACACACGAAATTTGTAAATACTTTTTAAAGAAAAGGTTATCATTTGTTGGCCAAGTTAATTGCTAATGGCATTTCAACAAAAGCCTTGGTTTGGTAGTTTCATAGCCAAAACTACATTATATTCAACTATTCAGGTAAAACTTAGCTACTGTTTGGTTAGCATTTTAAAAGTACTTTTCTCTTTGTATTTTGAGCAAAAACCAAAGATAAATTCTGCTCTCAAAAGCAATAAAAAGACTTCGAAACTACTTAATCACAATGCTTCCAATTTTCATTTCTTCTGTTAATCAAAGGGGTTATTCTCTAATGTTCATGTAACGAAGCTAAAAGACATTTCGTACATTTTGAGAGGCTGACAATGGAAAATAAAATAATATTAGTGCACATCACTGAAAAACTCTTCTAGGTCCAAATTATGAGCCACAATTTTCTCTAGGGAAAAATCAAGTTCCAAAATCCTTTCAAATATAACAACTTACAAGTGAAGCCATTGAAAGAAAAGACAACATAAGGCTTTGGAAGTGTAGAAGAGACTGACATGCATATAATCAATACCAAGAATCTGAAATTTATATGATGTACTTGTATACATGCACCCTTCTGTACAGAGACACATATATGTGGAGAGAGAGACAGAGAGAGAAATACAAGTGGAATCAGCAACAAAAAATGGCACATCATTGAAAGCATAACATTTGAAGTTTACTTGAGTAGGACTCAAAGGGTATTCAAGAAACTTGCCACTTCCATGACGTTTATGGCCTGAGCGGTTAAAGTATCCTCCTATGCATGATCGTGATGCAACCATAGCATTAGCTACAACCACCAAATACTTATCAGTGAAATAAGAAAACTCGTGTTGAATAAAAAGATTCATAACATTAGTCGGTTTAACTCATTGCCGTGTATCGGTTCATCTCTCCACATGTGAGTGGGGGTCGCACGTGAGAAAGAGTATTAGCTTGATATACATTGTTGACCCATTCCCTAACAGCTTAAACTTTTGGGGTCAAGTGGTGTTCTAACATATCTAATTCTTCGATACATGAATCTCAAGTAAGCATGTGCGCTAGAGTTCTTGAATTTTTTTACGTGCGTGTCGCTCACAGATGGCCATGATCAAACGGGATATCCCGCACATGATCAGCCCTCTCTCTCTCTCTCTCTATATATATATATATATATATATATATATAAAATAAATTAATAACCAATACCTGGCCACAGTCAAACAACGACGAAGGGCTTAAGCCTTAAGCAAGATTATGCATTAAGCATTAGAGAACCCAGGTCCTCATTGCAATATTGCTCATTAGCCCTCTGTTCCTCCATTAAACCATGGTATAGGGAATGTTAAGAAAAGAAAACGAATTAATAAACATGCCAATGCAATTTTCCTTTCTTTGAGAAAAAAATAAAAAATAAAAAAGCACCTGATTTGGGCAACTTTGAGTTTTCATTGGCTTATTTATGAGCAAATGTCCAACCCAAAAGCCTTAAAGAAATTAATGTAATTGATATATCAAATTACAACCAGGGTGCAGCGTGAAAGTGAGGTCAAAAGCATGAGTAAGACCAAATAAGTAGCTGAATGGAATTTTTTTTGGCAAAAAAAGCAACATGCATCATAAGACCCATAATTTTATCTCCCTTCTTTCCCCCAGTTTTCTGGTTGAGAAAATCATATAAAGGAAAATCAGAGAACCTTAGACAAAAGCCACAAAGAAACTTCACAGAAATTTCCAAATGTAGAGAAAAAATACCCAACATTAATGCTGCCATTTCCACTCTCTTTTGCCCACACCCCATCAACATTAATCTTGTATGCTAAAGGAGGAGGGGCCGGGCATTTCATAATCGTTTTTGCACATTGGGCAGCCTCAAGTACCGGATCTTGAGAGGAATTTGCATGGTCTCATGCACTATCAAACTCCTTGGCATCCTCACCTGCTTTCATCGCTACTTCCATTGTGTTCCATTTCCTCCCATTAAAAACTCTATTACCCCAACAAACATGGAACCATGATATAGCTCATTATTTTTATAAATGCTGAAGCATGAAAAAATGGTCAAGTACCTCGACAGTCCTCCATCTCATTATCCCAACACTTTAATGTTCCATCACTGCCCTGGCTACAAATTTTATAAAATATGCAATGTAACTATTAGTTTTTTTTGCTTTCAATGCACAAAGATAAAGTTTTATTATTAGTAATCAGAACACTATATGACACATACAAATCCATAATACCCCCCCAAGAAAGCACCCAAGCACATACATCCTATCTATCTTAATAAAGCCTCACCAAAAACAGAGCACCCAACATCTATAAAAAATCAAGAAACAAAAAATTACTCCCAATAACACCCCTGTATAATAAAAAAAAATAAAAAACATAGCATATTATAAAAAGCCCCCCAAGACAAAATCAGCTGAATAAAAGTAAGAATGTTTTAGAACCTGATTTTATACCTGGTCACGATTTTTGAACGTGGACATGTAATAGATCAAGATTGCTAAAATTTTGCCTATCTTCTCTGCCAAAACTTCTATAAATCTATTGCTTCCCCCCCAAACATTCCTCCTGGACATAATCAATACCGACACCTGACAAAGACCCGACGATGGTTCTACTCTAACTCAAAGGTATTGTGCTGAAAAAAAAGAGCTCAATTCCCAGACCATGACTTAGAAATCTAGTTATATTGTCAATACTGTGAAAGCCCAAACCCTGAAGCCCAATTCTTTACTCTGAATCCCAACTCCCAGAACATGATTGATGGCCATTCATGGTCTAAAATTATTTCAAACAGCTAAGTTGAATGCCAAACACCATCAGTTAGATTGTAAGATTCTTTGTCTAATTCTTTAACTAAGAATGAGGTATTTACCTTCAAGTGTGCACAACGAGAGGAATAGTTGCCTTATGTTTGGCCTTGTCTGGGTGGACATCTGGTTCTCCCTTTTATTTCCTTTCCTTTTGTAATTGCATCTTTTGATTAATAAAACATCTTTGTTGCTGATCAAAAAAATAGTTGCGAAGAGCTAACAAGGAAACCGTGGAGAAGAAGAAAAATAGCTGGGAACAACGTCGTCCTTCAGCCGTCGAGAACCCGTCGAGGATCAGAAGGTTCACCGCCTGATGAAGATCGTCCTATCTTTCTTCGAGAATCAGGGGCTTGACCGTACGATGAAGAACACCATATCTTTCTCACCGTTGCTAAGAGCGCTGCCTTTTCGTAGATTCATCGGAAAACTACCATCCCCGCTCAGATCCAAGGTTTTTCTCAGCGTCGGTAAGAGTGGGGTATTTAAGACTTCCATCTCTGTCCAGATTCATCGCAGAACTACCATCGTGGGTCAGATCCAAAGTCTTTCTCACAGTCGGTTAGAGCGGGATATCTCCAGATCTTGTGAATCTGAATCTAAAAAATCTGAAGCAAAAAGCAAAAAAGGGAAGAGCAAAAGGCAAAAATCAGATGCAGAATGACGCGAGCGGCATGGGGCGGGGTGTGCTTGCAGCGGATGGCATGTGCTTGCAGCAGGTCGGTGGAACAAAACATCACGCGAGCAAACCAACTGGAGCGTCAAAACGAGGCTCAAAACGACGTCGTTTCACCCGTTGGCAGATGGAGTGTAAACGCACGCGCCTCTCATCTGTGTGGGGGAAGGGACCAAAAGAAGGGACGTCGTTTAGTGTAGAAATGGGCGGTCGTTTTGGACGAAAAATTGGAAGCGAAACCTTCTCTTTTAAAGGGTAATAGATATTTTTTTTTGGGGTGGGGTTGAACTTTCCAATGATTTGGAGCCAGTGAATATAATAAACGGCGGAAAGAAGTACATGGAAAGGTCTTACACTTTTCACACAAAATATCATGTGGCCTTGACACTTTTTGACCCCAATTGTTCAGTCACGATAGGAAGAGATATGTTCCGCATTGACTGAGTAGACTCACAAGTGAGAGTAGATGCGTATTGCATCCTCCAAATCAAGATAGAGAAGAATTTCCATTTGCAACACCACATGGAGGTGGCCACCGAAAGCAGGCAGTTCAAATCAACATCTAAACCTTTTCTATCTTCTCAAATCTCAATTCAAAAAGAAAAGTGAATATGCATGTTCCAGAAGAAGGTGGCAACTGGCAATTTGAAGTACTGATCGGAGGATACTATAAAAAGGGATGTGCCTCTTTTGCTTTTGTAAGCACAACCAGCTGGTAGAGAGACTCAGGGGTGGAATGGCGCCTTCGGCCGACCTCGGGAAAGTTGGAATTGAAGCCTTCGCATTACTTGAGGAGAGTGTACTTGGCCGAAAAACGAGGCCCCTGCTTCATCTTCGTCAACATCAAGTTCAATCTGCAGCTCAAGTTTATCCAGCAACTGAAGCTGTTGATTGCTATCAGGCAGCCCACAAGTATGGTGGCTTGTTGATTGTGGATTATCATACCAAGAAACCGCCACTGCGCAAGCTTTATTAGGCTCCCTAGCTTCTACTTAAAAATATGTACTTGACAGTATGGCAATGATGCATGTAAGCTTGTTTTATGTTCTGGACTCTATGAATCTGTAAGCCTTTATTGCAATACAAGCCAACCATGTTTAAGTTGTAAATTATTCACACCTTCCCCCATATGCACCCCCCCCCCCCCCACCCCCCCAAAAAAAAGAAAAAAAATCTCATGAAGTCAAGTTTATTACTTATTAGGTGGAAGTCGTCACACCTCAACACTAAGGGTCCATACGTTTGGGTGTCCAAATAGAAATTAAATAATTTTAGTGTATTTTATATAATATTGGAAGTATAAATCTATTATTTTAAAAGAAAATTTCTCAAAAGTGATGACCAATATCACAAATGAGAGCGAAAATTCGAAATTATTGTTTTTCATGATAATTTAAAAATTGATCTTAATAACATCAACTCTCTTGATTTTTTTAAAAGTAGTCTAGCTCATTCAAGTTGATAGCTTTGTATTTTACGTAAAATACCTCATAATTGTTGAATTTTCATTTAAACAACCAAGCATGTCATAAGTGAACAATTCAAATATGAGAGCCTTTGTTTAGGGAGTCCTCTTCATTTGTGTTGTATGTGTTCTTTATGTGTGTATAGCCACCACCCAATATATATATATATATATATATATATATATATATATATATATATATATATAAAACTAAGTTTAGGGAACCGCGGATTCTGTTGGCCCTATAAATGGTAAATCCAGCACACTAACTCCGAGATTTTAGGCAAATCTTTTCATTTCTTTCTAAAATTTGGTGTCGGGGCAGTTGGCCGCGGAAGGGCAAAAAATGGCTTGCCGGTTGGTCGGTAAAATTCTGGTTGTCAGTTTCATAGCTTTTATCAAGCGATGTTTAAAAATGGCTTGAAAGTTTCACATTTCTAATTGTGGAGAAATGAAAGCTCACCAAAGTTGGGTAACGTATCACTAAACGAAGGGGACAAACACAAGATAAGACAGTACATTTTTTGTTATCCGTTGGAGCTACATACTATAGATAGATTTAAGGTTCTGAATAAATAGGTATAAACCATGTGCCATGCTCTTCACAGCAATTCAGAAACCTTATTGCTTTTCGATTTTTTTTCTTTTTTTTTCCCTTTTCATTGTAGAAAAAAAAAAAAACTGTAGTTTAGGGTGAGGTCACAATGGCCATTACAATAAGATATGAGATTAAGGCTCTTCTTCTCTTGGGCCTAGCTTTGCTCTCTTATACGGCCGACGGTCAAAATAGTTATGGTGACCGTCGTGGCCTTACCGCCGGTGGTGGTGCTACAGTTTTTAATGTTAATAGTTATGGTGCAAAGGCCAATGGCAAAACCGATAATGTTCAGGTGAGTTCGGAGAAAATGTGATTTTTCAAATAAATTTGCTTCACCCTGGATTCTACCTTACATAGGATTTTTATTTTTTATTTTTTTATTATAAGATAACACACACACCCACACACGCTACCCTTATTGGGATGGGACGCGACATTAGACCCAAGAGCCATTGGTACTCTACATAGGATCATTGAAATGGGTTTTCCAACTTGTTTCTATATAAAAATTAGTTAATCAACAAAGGTTTTTCCTTTTTCTTTATTCCTTTTTTTTCTTATTATTATTTTTTTTTAAAGCAAGACACATCGTAGCCACAATAATAAGGAAAGAAATTAGAATAAAATAAAATAAAATAAATATAAATATATTTTTTTGTCACTAAATACAAAATAAAAAAATAAAAAAATGCTTACATAACAATTTATTTAATTAAAAAAAAAAAAAAGAAAGGAAAGAAAAATGATGTACTGGTCCAAACACATGTTAATTTGCATGTGGGGATATTCATTATTACAATTTTCGTATTAAGCGGACTAAAAAATGAACACATGCAAAATTCACCATCCAATCAACCTCAAATTATCTGTCCATTCAGGCATTCATGAAGGCATGGAATGCAGCATGCAAATCGGACAGCCCAGCAAAGCTTGTTATTCCCGAGGGGACATATTTGGCTGGACAAGTCGCATTTCAAGGGCCCTGCAGCAGCCCTATAATTGTCGAAGTTCAGGGAACCATCAAAGCACAGAACGATCTCAGTGAATACCCTTCTGCCGAATGGTTTTCCTTCGAATCGATCGATGGTTTGGAACTTACTGGTGGAGGAACATTCGACGGACAAGGTCCGGAGGTGTGGAAGTACAATGATTGCCATGGCGGCTCCAATTGCCAGCTTCTCCCACATGTAAGCACTCTATTTAAAATCTGGAAGAAAAATGTTATGGAGCCCAATTTTAGATTTGCCAAAGTCACGTTACAGCTGATGTAACAACAAAAATAGCATGTCACATTAACCTACTCGACTGCTGCACCGATCAATTTGACAAGAAAATTTGGGCAAAAGAATTGGACAATGTAAGTAGTTTATAAAAATGATAATATACTGAAATGGTGGAGCGATTTCTTGATTGGGTGCAGTCACTTGCATTTGCCAAAGTTAGAAACGCGGTGATTCATGACATCAATTCGGTCAACAGCAAATCATTCCACATGATCATGAGTTTCTGCCAACATATTGCAATCCACAACTGCCATTTAACTGCTCCCGAAGATAGCCCAAACACCGACGGCCTCCATATAAGCACTTCCAGTTTCGTCAGTGTGACCAGCAGTGTCATTGGAACCGGCGATGACTGCATTTCCCTCGGGCAAGGGTCTACCGATATTTCGATCTCCGAAATCACTTGTGGCCCAGGACATGGCATTAGGTATATATATAACCCAAAACGTTTTCCTCCGGAATTTCAATTCCCATCTTGAATTCTAAATGCCAGGCTACAAATTTTATTTATTTATTTTTTGGAACTAGTATTGGAAGTCTTGGCAAGTACAAAAATGAACAGGATGTGAAAGGAATTCATGTGCAAAGCTGCAAATTCTCTGGCACTACAAACGGTGTGAGGATCAAAACATGGCCTGGATCAATGCCGAGCGCAGCTTCCAGCATCACTTTCCAAGATATCGAAATGGATAGTGTGAAAAATCCCATTGTCATTGATCAGTGCTATGGTTCCAAGAGTAGTGAGGTAAACATCATTGTTTTCCACTTCTAGCTTCTCCCAAGCCCTAAACAACATGTATATCCAAACACGTTAGAAATTTTTATTTTCCACTCTTCCCGCCCCCCCCCCCCCCTCTCTCTCTCTTAAAAGCAGGGGCACTTTGTTCTACCAATTTTAATCCAAACACTCATTTTACTCTTTCGATCTGTCGCTTTTTGTGCAGCCATCTCAGGTGAAAATCAGCGACGTCCTCTTCAAGAACATATGGGGCACCACGATTTCAGATGTTGCAGTAAATTTGGTGTGCAGTCCATCAGTCCCTTGCCAAGGTGTTAAATTGGTTGACATCAATTTGAGCTTCAATGGGCGTCTCAGGAAAGACTCGTTCTTTAAATCTTCATGCTTGTTTGCAAAAGTTTCCACCTCGGGTAGACAAAACCCACCACCTTGCCATCATTAGTATCAAATTTTATGAGATACTGATGTCTGTTTCCCCATCTTACGGCCACTTAGTTAAGCGTGTGCTTTGCGTAAGCGCCACTCTTTCCGGTGACAATTTACCTCTCAAAGTTTCTGTACACCCATATGTATTATGTACACACATTCATTTCTTTCTCCATGTCATTATATACGGTGATATGAAGGGAGGAAATTGTAATAATATCGAAGAAATTGTAACTTCTACGTGCGTGTGTTTTTTTTTTTTTCTTGGGTGGGGTGAGGGGAAACAGTCTTGTGGTGGTTTGTGCTGATGGTGTTGCTGAAAAAGGCCAATTTTACTAATACATTTAATATTTTACATTAATCACTTGACATGGCGAGAGATTTGACAATGCGCTATCAGTTCAATGAATGTGGGATTGTAAAAGTGACATTGAGAATAATAACAATCAAAATTGTCAAAATTATCTGCAGTTAAATGGTCCTGATTGACTGCAACTTGACCCCAATATGTGATAGAATTTCCATTTACAATCCTAGTAACAGACCAATTAAGACCGTGAAAATGAAAACCAATAAATCTGAGCTCTCTTGGACAATACCTTAAATTTTTGTACAAACTACCCTACTCATGTCCCACTACCTATATTGTTGGGCATTCTGCAATAAAACCCTCATTGACCCAATTCCGTGGGCGCAATAATCGAATAAGTCATCCAAAATAAGCATGCACGTGCCTCATCTTTATCGATCTTCTTCTCATTGGCCATGTTTCATCACGTGCTGTCTTGTTTTGTAGAATCTATGCTTAGGAACATAGAACCCACGTCTTTGGATTACCGCCATAGATTTCTATGATCTTTTTTTTTTTTTTTTTTGATAGGAGATTTCTATGATCTTTGAAAACAACAAAGTAGATGTTTTTAAGACTAAAATTCAAGTATAACTTCCTTGCATGCTGCCCTGTGAAGCGGCGAATGGTGGCAAAAAGGACAAGAAATTCCGGCTGAAAGAACAATGCTAAACGTTAGGCTCTATGGTGCCAACAAGAACCAATAGACATCCACGAAGGTCACACTTTGAAAACAAATACAACAAGGGCCGGGGATATAAAACTGCACATAGCAAAACTAGCCAGCTTCAACAGTTCTAGCCTTATAATCAAGAGGGGAAGATTGATTATCGTCACTAGCTACAACGATGATTCTGCAGGAGAGAAAGAGTAAAGTGACTGTGATCGTCGTGCTGAGGGAAATCAAGGCCGCGATGGAGAAGACAGGTGTTGCACCCCTTATTAAAGTTTTGCGCGACGTGGTTGGCCCAAAGGATGAGATAGTGGTTCTGGGAATTCTCGAGAGGGAGGCACCTAGTCCAACAATGAATACTGCGGTTCTTTGCTGTCTAAGAGACCATCGAGGTAATAATAAACCATCTGTAGCAGAACCGTACGTGATGTTCCTCCACGAAGAGATCAGCCGGAGAAAGGAGGTTTACAGGCAGATCTTGAGACCCTTCTATGAAAAATGCAAAAGCAATGGAGTAAGTCTCGTTGCTATCTTTTCTCGTGAGTCTACCACTATGCATGTCTTTTATTTTATTTTATATTTATTTTAGTTTTTTTTTTTCCTGCTCTTAATCACTCCATATATGGCTGTCTCTTTTGAATTCGGGGATTAATTCGAACAAATAAAGCATTGTCAATTTGGTTTCATTTGCTTTAAGGTGATTCCTAAAGATAGTTCGACTTGATCTGAGTTGGGTCACCTCTGTTTTTGACCGAGTAGTGGATAAACCGGTTCTTGCTTGGGTTTTTTGCCTTGAATATATAGATCTTCAATCATCATATCCGCTAGCTTTTGTACAGGTGAAGTTTCAGGTGAAGATTTCGGCAACCTGCCAACCAAAAGACGTCATAGTGGAGGAGGCAAACAAGGCCAAGGCGACTTTGATTGTCATGGATAGGTCTCTCTCTGTCTCATATGTGGATATATTAAATGATCATATGATAAGTCTGAATAATATATGAATAAATCTTCATCACTTTGGCGAGTAATACAATGATGCAAACATCCATGAATGACATTAGAATCGGCAACATGATCAGATCACTTCTAATTTTTATAAGCATCAATGTGATCAATGAAGTCAAAATCAAGTAATAGGATTTAAGAAGTAAGATCGGTAAAATCAAGGATTGGTTAATCTCAACCCTCAAGATATTTCCTTGTTCTAGATGCTGTATTCGTATATATGAAGAAATTGTTTTTTTGATGTTGCAGGTGCTTTGCTAGAGACCTGACTTTCCAATTGAGTGGCACGAATTGCAATGTAACATTGGTGAGTGAAGAAGAGGACGAGGAAAATAAGATAGATACTGATTTGGAACCCAATCCGAAAAGACCTCTAATTATAGGGAAGGAATCATTGCAAACACAAGAGGAGCCGCGTGTTAGTCCTTCCATGCCAGAAATCAAAGGTGAATATCGCCCTTTTTCTCCATCTATTCATGCAAGTGGGAGCAAAGGAAGCGACAATCCAACAACATCTGATCCATATGTGGAAAAGGGGAAGCTAGCAACAAAAGGGACTGATTTTTATGATAACATGCCCTCAAGCTCAAAGAAACCTTCTGAGGACGGAAATGTTGAGCTAGGACTACCATTGCACTTAAGGTGGGAAGTGATTGAAGGGATAATAAGTGGGTTCACAAGGAATTGCATATACAAGCAAGAAAACCTCACAACATTTAATGGTATTTTGGCCAATGATCGCTCCCTTGTTTTGGTAAAGAAACTCCAAGGTGATTGTGACGACATTCTCAAAGCAGAAAAGAAAGCAGCCTTTTCTATGTGCCATAGAAATATACTGAAATTGATTGGCTATCACGAGAGGGAAAATACTACTTTTCTGGTTTTTCCCTATGCCGAAAGAGGGACACTGGACAAATATTTGTGTGGTGAGTTCTATCATCTCTTTCCCTAGTATCATTATCAAACAATTCATATAGATTTCAGGTGTTGATGGACACTATTTAGACTTAATACTCCAATGAAACTAGTAGATCTTTTTTTATTTTCTTCTAATTATATCATTTCTGTTGATTATATCTAGCTAGGATGGACTAGAATGACTTCTACTAATCCAGGTTTAACACAGGCTCGAGAGGAAAACAGGTGGAATTGAATTTTCAAGACAAAATGAAGATAGCTATCGGAACAGCTCAAGGTCTTCGATATATGCATGAAGAATGTCCTCAAGGCCCCATTGCTCATGGTGAATTACTACCATGTCACATTTATCTGAACCATGACTTCAGGCCAATGGTGAAAATCACAAAACCTAAAAACTTTTGTAAGATTTGATTATTTTTAACTGCATGGCTTTCTATCTTACTTTGTGGTTTCAATAGATATCCAGCTTTGGGCAAGCTAGATGGCTGCAGGCAGAACAAGCTTCACCAAACAACAGGTTTGCACTTACATAACCGGCAATGTCACAATAATTTCTTGCTGACAAATTTAGAGATGCCCTGTTAGTCACAGTTGAAACTAGGACTAGATCATATACTGTAAGTTGTATTATGGTCGAATTGATGAAATTATTTGGCTTAAAGAAGTTAATTGTGGTGTTGAAAGGTTATGTGCCACTGACCCTTCAAACCATGAATCAATGAAACTAGTAAAATCCGACGTCTTTTCATTTGGAGTTCTTCTCTTAAGGCTGTTTTGTCAAAGATCTGCTCCCCACAACGACAGAGCCTTGATTGAGTGGGTTAGTATACGTTATACGTTAACTTTCATCCTTAATTTGCTTTCTGGGTTTTCGCTGCTCCTCATGAAATGGGCATTTAGTCATCTTTCCATGGTCAAAATTTGGGCCAACTTGCCACAACCATCACCTTGGAGTTGGTTCTTAAATGGCTAAAATATGTTTCATCTGTTTTTATGTGCTGGGTTTTGGTAGGCGCGGCCATTGGTGCTCCTAAGAGCGTTCCACGAATTATTGGATGAGGAAAGGGAGGATCCGGACTTGGACATCCATGAATTTTATAGAGTAATGTGTGCTGCAGCTCACTGCACGAGGACTAATCCAATTTCGCGGCCCTGTATGGGCGAGGTAACTCACCTGATCGACACACTGTTGAATTAAATTCTCTTCCCTGTAGATTGACTTACAATGCAACTCCACTAATATTTTTTTGCAGGTGCTTTTGATACTTAAAGGGGAAATTTTCTGTGCCATGCAATCATCTCCATCAACCGACAACAGTAACAGTAACAGTAACGACGAAGCAGAATTACTTCATAGGATTGTAGCAATCATGTAATTCTTTGACATAGCTCCTCAGAATGAACATAGAGAAATGCTCCTCGATCGGAATGAACAGAGAGAAATGCAAATTAAAACAAAGTGTACCATTTCACTATCTTGATTTTACAAGAAAAAACAGTAGATAGCTCCTGAGACGCTTTTATGAATTGAAATATTGGAGCTCTTCCGTGTGGCTCAATTTGTTGGGAAATGGCACAGATTTCCATGCTGCTAAATTGAAGAGAAAAAGGTACCTAGCTAGATTGAGTTTCTTTAAGTATAATGACTCGAATTTAGCTAGCTTATGGAGATGAATGAAAGAAACCATTTGCATATGCATAGGTCTAGCTTGATGGTAAAATGGTGTACTAATGCCTTGCAGACCCATCACCTTAACCCGGCCAATAAATAATCCTCGTACCCGAATTTCTAAGACGAAAGCTTCAGCAGTTCAACCGCTTTGTCGTCTGCTTTAAACAGAAAATATCCATTTCATTTTCTCCAATTTTTCACTTTTTTTTTTTTTTTCAACACAAGCGCTCTGGGATGTTCAAGTAAGTGTTTTATTACACACATCATCCACAAATCATGCAGCTCTAGTGCTCCACAAAAGCACAAAACACAGCCATGTTCTGATGATCTCCTAATAGGAGTATTTGCTTGCATGAACTCTCTCAAGCTTAGAGTTCGCTCGTCTTCTTTTAATATTGGGAATGTTAGGAAAATTCCCAAAATCGGACTGATAGTGCAGCCCAGAATGTCGTCCCATGGCCGCTGATTGTAATATTTTTTGGTCTATCCCAATCCCCACTCCTCTGCCCTCTATTTGAATGCAGACAAGGTGGATGAGAATGCCTTCTGTTTTCTAGCCTTTTAAGTTTTAATATAGTCTCTTTTTCAGAAGGGCACCAAAAACAATCCCCCCACCCCCCCCAAAAAAAAAAAAAAAAAAATCTAGCTTAAGGGAGGTACCCAACTTCATCCTATTAGAGGGGATTATCTAAAAAAACATAATTTTTTTGAAAAAAAAAAAACAATTAACTAAGAATCAGTTTCACTAAAATTAATTATGATCAAGATAATTTACTTAAAAATCAAATAACATTAAAAGAGTGGACTAGGACGGTCAAAGATTGCCGTGTTCCTAAAATCCCCCGAACATCCTCCCTCCCAAAAAAAAAAAAAAAAAAAAAAAAAAAAGAAAAATTCCTCTGCGAGATTGTAAAAATTGACTATTCTTAATGTTTAGCCTCCAAGTTTCAGCCAATCAGATCAGATCTAATTTAAATTCATTTGAATAAGCAGGCACTTGATAAAGTTAAAATTTCATATAAGATATATCTAATCCTCATTCTCGGCCATGCTAGCACCAAGTCCGTGTCAAAGACTGCCGTGTTTGGTGCCGTGACAATTCATTATTAATCTGCTTCCCCAGGAGCCACGAACCATCACACAAACCTATACATATCTTCGTAAATGGATAAAACACGTACACTTTCATTTGACATTTTTCTAAGGATGCCCATTCCAATTTTTTCTTTTTTTTTTTTTTTTTTTTTTTGGTATATAAGTGAGTAACCACTCCGAACTGGGAACTGTACGGTAAAGCTCTCCCCAGGGGGTGTTTTTCACAAACGGATGATCAAACGCTGGACCTCATAGAGTATCCAACTAACATTCGCCCAACTTGCAGGCCTAGCCAGTTTACCACTAGACCAAACCCCTTGGGTCTATGCCCATTCCAATTTCAGCACACATAGTAGATGCTTTTTCAAGGGGTAGGTATATTCTCACTCTAGCAGCCAAAATGAGGGGATCAAAAAGAGGAGAGGCCACTGACTCCTCCCTTTGTCAATTTTTTTATCTTTCTTTTCTAGGCGCAATCCGATGCTATCTTTTGAAAGTCCAATTGAATTTGGAGGGGTTTGGCATATGTTCTTTTGACCAATTTTGGACTACAACTCTTAGCCGTGGATCTCTTTGAACAATTAGGCAATTGTTTAAATGGTTTAAGTCATAGAAAATTATAAAAACTTCCCAGATGCAAATAAATTAATCTAAATCGCATGCTTTTCCCTAAGGTCTGAATTAGATGCTAACCACCTATGGTTCACTCGTAAAACATCTTTAAATCATTTATTTTGTTATTATTTAAAATTATTTAACATGATGAGGCCGAGTTTTGAATTCCTAAACTCCCCCTTACAAGAGTAGAAAATAATAATTTGTCCAAAGGCACCATGATAGGCTTGTAGTTTGTCTGTTTTTTTTTTTTTTTTTTTCTTAAAAATGGTAGTTATATAGAGAGAGAGAATCAGTGTGCGCCACGATTTCCACACACCCACCACAATTGCAAATTTCCAATGTTATCTAAAGACCGTTTACTTTCTCACACGCCTTTTTCCATGACACTGACCCAAAGAATGTGAGCACTATTCAACACCTTAATCATCATCATCACACCATGCATCCTGAAAACAAATTGCCTCCCACAATGCCCTTCAGCCTAATTTTGCATTGCAATTGGAACAAACCACAATAGAAGAAGCAACGAGGAGAAAGAGCAATCATGGTTCATTTTCAGCCTTAGTTCATAATGGATTACGCATAAGGATCACATTTTAATTGCCTGGGCGCGTTTAGGTCACACGATGGAGGTACACTACATCCCTTTTAAGATCCCACAATAAGCTCTTCTTTACCTAATCCATGATGTGCTCATATCCCGACATATAAATCTAGTGCTAATTATGGTTTATTATTAATAATTTATATTACTTAACCACCACTACTTTTTAATTGCTTTAAGGGATGAAAAAGGAAAGGGAAAGAAAGAAGAAAAATGAAGCATAGGGAACATGTTGGGACATGAGCTCATATTAAATCAAGTCTTGTACTAAAAGACATTGCCTTATTGTTGCAGTGGAGTTCAAACCATTTTTAGATTCATTATTTTGACATTGGCATCATTTTTTTTTTTTCTTCTCATTCTTGTTACTCAATGCTTTGAAGCTTTTCACACATCTATAATCAATTTATTTATGTTGATACCAAAGAACCTTGCATCCTATCTCATAAAATAAACCCCAATCCATTTTTTTTAGTTTCGAAATCCCTAACCTTCTTCTTACAAGAGGTAGAGAAATATAGGAACAATTACAAGAGGAATGAGTATCCTTTTTTAGTGGGTACCCATTGGCTTAGGTTGGAACTGTATCTTAAAATCGGGAAGGGAAATTCTAAGTGGAAATTCAAATTAGTTTTAAATCCACGCGTTAGAGATTTGATACCTGATGATATGACCAAAGTTAATTTTGATTTTTTGTTTAAAGAAAAAATAATAAATCATGGCCATTTCTTTAAGATTCTATATGGCTATTTTATTATTTTATAATCTTGTAGATTCAAAGCAATTTTTATTCTGTCCTTCATTCGTAATCTTGTTTTTTCGATTGGCATTAGTACTGAAGTTGTTTCTTTCTTTATCCCAAAAAAGATCTTAGCTTTAAAAAGCAAGGAATGTAAAAGAAGTCTACCAAACCTTGGCCATCACTTCGCCATCCATAGACATAGACAACGGGATTACGGGGCTCCAGCTATGAAGTGGTTAGGTTTGTGTATCTCAGGTAAAGGACAAGGACAAGGGCGCAACCACTTCAAAAAATCTCCTGTTAACTTAAGGCATCGTTTTTTTTTTTTTTTTTTTTTTCACCTTCTCGTAAGAATGTATTTAATTGGAATCGGAATTGGAATTGTGTAACAATAAAATTTTTTTTTTAAAAAAAAAAAAAAATCTAGCTTTACTCTTAATCCCCCAATAAGTGCTCATGATCCCTGCAATCACACACTCTTGAAATTTTTTGAAATGTGACATTTCTTAATAAAAAAACTAAATTTGATGATTGAAGGATTATCATACAAATTTATGTGGCCGGTAAAAATAATTTTAACCATACGATCTCTTTAAATTTTTTTTTTCCTTCAAAATTCTAACTTTTTTATTTTATTTTTTATTATAGCTTTTTCACCGTTGAAACATTTTAAGTTCTTAGAAGAAATGCAATTGGATTAAATTATTTTAAATGTACTCATTTAGTCATTTTCTTGACAGCCATTTTCCCAAGTGGAAACCATAATAATAATACGGTGGTTACCAACCCTTTTATTCAAGCATGCCACGTGCTTTAAAACTACCAAGTCTACAACTACAAGTAATTGATCACATGATTTATGAACAAAACTCATTCCCATTCCAATGGTCATCTAAGAAAAAATATTTATCTTTGTATTAAAGTTTTCCATCATCTTTTCATTTTCTCTCATATTTGGTGGACTAAAAGCGTTATGTCTCATAAATCACACTGTATATGAGCGGGCAGAAATTTTCTTTCTAAATTTTTTATTTTTTATTTATGGGTATTCTTAACATGTGTCTTAAGACACATATTAAGTTGTAATTAATGTCATAATCATTATATTGGAAATTATGAAAATGTATTGTAAATGATGAAAGTTGCTTAAAAAAATGTAAAAATGTTTAAAAAATTATGAAAACACATTTTTTCATGCAATGATTAGATTATTAATTACACCTTAACTTGGGATTGGGAATTGGTAAAGTTTAAGCTTTAACTGCATGGTGAAGTTACTGCTACATTGACGCCATATGGCAAGAGAGAAAAAGGAACGGTTCAGATTTATTGATAATAAAACAGTTGAGATCACAAAATTTGAAAACTACTTTGTTACTAGTTAATCCAAATCGTCTCTTATTCTCTCTTACCACGTGATATCAATCTAACTATAATTTCACCATACAATTAAAGTCCTCAATTTTACCAAGTTTCTAGCGATGCTTAAAGCCTTGAATCCTTCCCTCAGCCCAAAAAAAAAAAAAAACCCTAGCTATTAAATAGTCTAGCACAAAAGACGGTGTAATTAATGCCAACGTGTCGTTGTCCGACGTCGATGGTGTGAAATTCCGTTCAGTTGCCGATTAGCATAACCCCAGTGGCCCAGTCCATTTCAAACCACCTCACGAAATTTGTGAAAATTTCCACCTTTAAAAACAGAAAATTCCTTTTTCTCTATTACCAAAAAAATAAAATAAAATAAAGCCCTTATAAACTGCGATGACAAAAATATCTTTATCGTACGCCATTTGTGTGGCCTTCGCTAAACTCGATATCTCTCTATCTTCCCCTCTCTCTCTCTCTAGATTATCTCTTCACCATCTTCGTTCAATCCATGGCTCACAAGCGCTCTGCGCGTCGTCTTTGTCCGAAATCGAACGTTTCACGAACAAACGTAACGCTTTTCGATTCAAACCTTATTGAATAATCTTCTCAGCTTCTCTCTCTCTCTTTCTGTCTCTCTCTCTCTATATATCTATGTATATGTGTATGTATAGGTGTGTGTGAGCTATGTGGTGTTCCTTTGTTATTTGTTGGAGGCTCAGTTCGGCAATTCAATGAGATTGTTCAGAAATGGCTTCTGCTCCTTCCATGTCAGGTAGGTCCCTGCTTTCTCGTAGTTGTCATTTTAATTCGCTGTTTGCTTGCTGAGAAAACTGAGGAAAAAGAAAAGAAAATGAAAGAAAATAATTCGAGGTTTTTTGTTGTTTGGGTTTTCCGGTTACTAAAAAACTCAACACAACTAAGCCACATAGTTGTATAAGGATTCAATTGAGTTTGTTTTCTCGCGAATTTCTTTAAATTTCCTGCATTTTCTCAGCAACCAAACGGATGGTAAAGAAAATTCTTTGTTTCCCGTCTCTGATTCTTCTTTGTTCTTGGAGATTTTTGGAGTTTTGATTTTTGATGCGATGTGTTTTTTTTTTTTTTTTTTTTTTTTGTGAATTTTGTAGTTTCCGTTGAATGCGTGAACGTATGTAAGTTTTCGAAAGGGGATGGGAGTGGAAGATACGACTGTAGCGTTCTGTCATGTGCGTGGAAAGCTCCGAGGGTCTTGACTGGGTTCCTTGCTAGCACCGCTCATCCTCAGTGTTCTTTGTCGCTATACGGACGAACTAGGAGAAGGAAACGGATCAAATCTGTGAGTTTATTGAGTTGCCCTAGAATATTGTACCATTTCAATTTTTGGTCTAGCCCCATGATCGATGGAATTTAGGGTTTCTTGGGAATGCAACTTTGGAGATGAACCAATTGTGGTTACACCGTTATCATATACACAGAATCTTGCCCATCACTTTCAATCTTTTTGCATATGAAACCTTACATAGGTGAAGAACATTTTTTTTTATGGCCATCAGAAGTCATTCTTACTTGAAGATGCTTCCGAATACAACGTTTTATATTTTGTTTGTTCAAATTTTACATGAAGCAGTGCTTTATGCAATGGGACTGTGATGAGTTGGAAAATGGAAAAAAAAAAATAAAAAAAAAATCATCAATAAGATAAATTAGTTAATTTGATATGAACATTTGTTCATCAAGTCCAATATTTTTGGTCCAAGCCCCAAGGGAACTGTACTGATGCAATTCTCTTTAAGCCCCTATGCTAACCTCTGCTGATTAAGTACCGACGTTTTGGTGTCATTACATTATCAAATAGTTTATGAACGAGCTTGCTTAGCTAGGCACTAACATTGGTTCCTGCTCTATCTTGTATTGCTGCCAGAGATGTGAAGGCCCTGATTTGGGAAGCTGTTATGCCACTGAAGCTTCAGACTTTGAACATCCTGGGAGACCTTTTAGATCAAGTTTGCTTCATGCTGCTTGTAAAAGATGGCAGTTGTGTTGTTCTTCATCCTCTCCTCCAGATGGCTTTGATGAGGTTTCTCCTGAAAGTTTGTGGGAGGTATGATCACTTATTGCTGAACCTAGTATCTCTATAATTATAATGATTTTTATTTCACAAATGGGCATATATTCTCTGGTTTTATATACTCCGTATGAATTTACAATGTTTATCATGTTTCAAAGAATGAACTATATGGGATATAACAGTGGGAGTTTGTGAGCCACGTTAATTTAAATTTGTGCTCTTTTGTGCTAGTTGAAGTGGAAGACAAAAACTAATATCCTGAATATATGCATATTTCCCAAAGCACATTGCATGTCAGTGGAAGGCATGAAGCTCCATGCTAGAACTCAGCTTGAGTTTTAATTAGGCCACAAGTCAGTTGCAAGTTGCAAACCGAACATTGGGAAATTCATGCTCTATTTGATTGGCGCAGTTGTTGGTGGGACAGTTAGTATTGCAAGAGAGACCTATAAAAGCATGGACAAAGTTTAGAATCAGATAATTTTCTGGTCTGGAAAAATTAAATGCAAAGTGCAACTTATTATTTCATCAGTTGTAACACTAGTTGTTGATTAGGCATTAGCTTAATAGCAACATTTTAAAAAAATTTCAATCGAATAGTGGTGTGAGATTGGGCTAGGAAACGATTGCTCCATTAAAATTTGACTTAAAGTTTGGGCTCAAGACATATGGGATTGTTTATTTGTGAATGGTGAAATTTGATCTGATGATATCTATTGTCAATTTTTTTTTTTTTTTTTCCTTTTTTGGATTGCCTCAGGATCTTAAGCCCACTATTTCATACCTTCCACCTCAAGAATTGGAATTGATCCATAATGCTCTAAAGGTAAGTCCCTTGCAAAGTTGCAAGAATTTGTGGCATGCTCTTTCTTGCAAAGCCATCTTTTTGAGGTTGTCGATATGTGTAACTGTGGTTTTTTGGCGGGTACAGCTGGCTTTTGAGGCTCATGATGGTCAAAAAAGACGCAGTGGAGAGCCTTTCATTATTCATCCTGTTGAAGTTGCACGAATTCTAGGAGAACTGGTGAGTTATGCAAATTTAAAAACTGTTTTAATTTGACAACTATTTTATGTTGCAATCAGAAACCTAGGTTTATTAGTAATTGGTCTTGTAGGAATTGGATTGGGAGTCCATTGCTTCTGGATTACTACATGACACTGTTGAAGACACTAATGTTGTTACTTTTGAAAGAATAGAAAAGGAGTTTGGTGCAACTGTGCGCCGCATTGTAGAAGGAGAGACTAAGGTAATTTTTTTTTTCTTTTGGTGAAAAGAATGAGGTGATTTACTTCTTGTAATTACTTCTGGAGAATCTGTGTTCTTCAGTAGCTCCAGTGCTAAGCTGGGTAGATTTTTACGTTGGTCTGGGCACAAGTCAGTTTTATTTTCTTTGCTTTTGTAATTAGGTATCCAAACTAGGTAAGATCAAGTATAAGAATGAAAACGATTCAGTACAAGATGTAAAAGCTGATGATCTGCGCCAGATGTTTCTAGCCATGACAGAGGAGGTACCTTATACGTTATATTATTCATCAATGCCTGTGTTATTAGTATTGACATCAGGATGGAAACTAATAAAGCTGCTGTTTTCAGGTTCGTGTTATTATTGTCAAATTAGCTGACAGACTACATAATATGCGAACTCTTTCACACATGCCTCCGCATAAGCAGGTGGTTTAATTTTTGGTTTAATATCAAGTAGGCTATTAATTATGTAGTTCACTTTAGTTATAATATTAATATTTTGCATCCAGTCCAGTATTGCAATGGAGACACTGCAGGTCTTTGCTCCTCTGGCAAAGCTGTTAGGGATGTACCAAATTAAGGTATGCTATTGTGATTCCTTTTTATAATTTAAATCTTACTTTATGTTTTTCATATCTTTTAATTATTTGATGTTCATATACTAACATATTAAAACATTAATGTTAAACACAGTATCATTAATTATAACTTCCACAATTAGATTCATCTTCCTGAGTGTTTGAACTTCATCCTGATTTTGAATTTTATAAACTTGTACATGTCACTTTGATTTTTGGCTTAAAACTTCCACAAGTTAATTATACTTCCAGAATGACAAAGTTGAATTTGTTTAAGGCACTGCCCTCTATTCACACATCTTACAAGTCAAATCCTAGTCATGTTTTTAACTTGAACCATTTGATTACCTATTTATATTATTGGGACTTACTGCATGCTATTATATTGTTGAGGTTGTAATATTACCTCTTCGATTGGATCCAGATGCATAGCTTTCAAGAATGCATCTTGGTTTTCACCTCTAGTTCCAGTTTCTTTCTTTAGGTCCTTGATAAACCAAAGCTGCCGAAGGCCAAAGCTGCCAATTTTTTGCATCGGCAGTAGTATGTCCCAACTTTCCCAAAAGTAGTAATGATGTTATATTCCTGATTCCTGCTCTCCTCTTTTTAAGTTTACTCAATGCCCCAAGAATGAAGGATACTTGAGAGTGTTCCATCTATCATAGCCTCTCTCTCTCTCTCTCTCTCTCTCTCTCTCTCTCTCAATGATGATCCTGTTATTTCATAATGTGATTTATCTTTTCTCTGTACAATTATGCAAAGAATTATGACAAATTCTGATTATATACTTGCAGTCAGAACTTGAAAATCTATCCTTCATGTACACAAATGTTCAAGATTATGCTAAGGTCAAGAGAAGAGTTGCAGATCTCTACAGAGAACATGAGAAAGAACTCCTAGAGGTGACCATTACACATTGATTACCATGATGACCATTTTTTAAAAAATTTAATTATCGGAGAATGTAATGTTTTGAGCTTTCCAAGTATTCTGTAAAGTGTGGTCTTCTTCTTATCAAGCCTTCTGTCATTGGATTAGGCAAACAAAATTTTGATGAAGAAGATCGAGGATGACCAGTTCTTAGACCTTATGACGGTGAAAACTGAAGTTCGGTCTGTATGTAAGGAGCCTTACAGGTCAAGCTAAAGACCTTACTTCTTCTATTTTGTTTGTTAACTTATTCAGCCTTCTTTCTAATTTCTACATTCTCAGGATCTGTGTTATGTGATATAATTATTCACTACAAGTTTTGAGGGTTTTTTTTTCCCCCTTTTCCTCCTGGTAGAGTTTTATCTATCCCATTTGTGAATTGAATAGCTGCTTAGATGTCTAATTCCTGTAGTCTCTAACAGAAGTAGTGCATAGTTTATAGCTGTTAGTAGCAAATAATTTTTTGCCTATTAACTTTACAGGCATACTGCATCTTATGAAGTTTGATGTAGTCAAATCAGCTTATGAGGTGGTTATTTTTGATATGTCAACAGACCTTTGGATTTATGGAATCTGGAGCTCCTAATTACTATTATTTGGGGTGTTGTATTTATTTTTTTATTTTTTAATTTATTGTTGTGCCCTCTTTACCAATCTGATCTTCACCAATTTTCAAAGTTTTCTTCTCCTTGGCCCAAATAATGAAGACAGACATCCGTTATATCAAAGGTTTTTAATTATTTATTAGGACTTCGGGAAAGATATATCATGGAATTTAATTATGATAATTATGTGGGAGGTGGGGGGACATGTCTTCAAGAAATAAACATGTGAATACTAAAACAGGAAAAGAATGGTGAAATGTGGCTGAAAATAGGACATCAGAAAGGCTGAAAATAGCCTTTCTCTTTGTGTAAATACAATTTACTTCATTAAAAATAAAAAAATAAAAAAAATGCATGAGTTGATTGGGAAGCAAAATAATGAAAATTTGGCCTTGTCAATATTGTTGAGACAGAAATGGAGGAGTAAAAAATTAAAATTATATAATAAAAATGCAGCCTTTCCAATGAATTGAAAATAGAGTAATGCCAAAGTGTAAAACAAACCTTTTGTGTATTGTAAAAAATAGAAGGTCCTTAGAAAGTTTCTTCTCTTGAATACAGTTGATTACTTCAACTTAATTATGCGGGCCTATCATGTATTGATTTTGGTTTTTTTATGTTGCATATTGTAAAATAAACTTAATTATTTTAATAAATCAGAAATTTTGAAAATATGTGAAAGACATTTAATAGTAATACAGTGGCTGCTTTTGGTTTTCCATTTCCTGACCTTCTGGGTTTGAGAATCCCTATATTGTAGAGCTGCTACCCTTTTCTTTTCTTTTTTTTTTCCTGTTTAAAATGTCATCTTGGTTCCTTACTTTCGCTATACATTTTTGGGGCCTCTTAAAGTATTGTTATGAAGACTTCTATTGCAGGCTTTTGAATGAAAATTCTTTTTTTTCTGTTTGCAGTATCTATAAAGCTGTGCTCAAATCTAAAGGTTCAATAAATGAAATCAACCAAATTGCACAGGTTTCTTGCAACTTTTGCTTTGAAATAACTTGATGAGATTTGATCAGAAAATTTGTCCAGTGTTATATTACTTCTTGACATGATGCTGTCTGCTGGTTATTATTACTAGCTTCGTATTATCATAAAACCAAAGCCATGCGTTGGGGTTGGGCCTTTATGCAGTGCACAGCAGGTAAATCTTTGCCCAAGCCAAATGACTTTGCTGTCATTTATAACACTATGTACTGTACACCATATAGCTTTCTCTCATATTGTGCCTTTTGCAGATCTGCTACCATGTTCTTGGGCTAGTCCATGGAATCTGGACCCCTATTCCTCGAGCTGTGCGTATCTTTCTCTCTTTTTTAGAAGTTTCTTATTCAGTCTCAGGACTAAAGAAAATTATTGATTTTTCACGAAATATTGGTTCATTTTGTGGCAGACGAAAGACTATATTGCAACCCCCAAACCTAATGGCTATCAAAGTCTCCATACAACTGTAATTCCATTTCTTTATGAGAGCATGCTTCGGCTGGAAGTTCAGGTCTGCTCTTGGATGTTCATTTTTTCTTGATATTACAAATCTCTCTGTGTTGAATCCCTCTCTTTACTGAGATCCTTTTTAATTGTTGTCGTGAATCATGAGTTTAATAATTGTCATTTAGTTACCTGAATAATTGGTTTGGATTACTTGCAAGTTTCAATTTGTAGGAGTATTGTATTATCCCAAGTTTATCTATGTTTGGCAGATTAGAACTGAAGAGATGGATCTTATAGCGGAAAGGGGCATTGCTGCTCATTATAGTGGGAGAGTATTTGTTACCGGTTTAGTTGGACATGCAATGCTTAAGGGTAGAAGTTCAAGAGGGAAGACAGTCTGCCTTAACAATGCAAACATTGCACTCAGGGTAATTTTATTTGTTGTCCTTTTGAATTTGTGATAATTAACAATCTTCCTTGAAGGGATTTCCTGATAAACCCTTTCAAGTTCCCTGACTTTGATGCTAATGTTATGGATGAAGTCCTTTCTTTCCTCCAGATTGGCTGGCTCAATGCAATTCGAGAATGGCAAGAGGAGTTTGTTGGGAACATGAGCTCTAGGGAATTTGTAGAGACAATCACAAGAGATCTATTAGGTAGTCGTGTCTTTGTGTTCACGCCAAGGGGAGAGGTAAGAGGATGGATGGATTTCTTCACGTACAAGAAAATTGTGCTAGCTCATGTTTTAATTATCCTTTTCACGTTATATACAGATAAAAAATCTGCCTAAGGGTGCAACCGTTATTGATTATGCTTATATGATACACACTGAAATTGGCAACAAAATGGTGGCTGCAAAGGTATCTTTCACTTCTGACTGGTATGATATCCTGTTTTTAGTGTGAGGTTTACCCTAAACCCCTTTCCTTCTTGCAGGTTAATGGTAATCTCGTTTCTCCCATGCATGTACTAGCAAACGCTGAAGTTGTGGAGATACTTACCTATAATGTTAGTAGCTTTCGATCATCATCTTTTATTCTCCTTTTTGTTGAATTTATATCATAGAATATTCTTTTATCCTGATTTGAGTTCATACTACAGTGAAGCCAAAATGCAATTATCTTCCCTTATGATGGATTACCTATATAATCTATCTTCTTCTTTGAAGCAACTTGTATTTTAAGGAATGATTGATGTCCCCACTCTAAAGTTCAACCAGTTGCATATACGTGGATCATCTGTAAATTTATGCATTGTCCAATTACTTTTGACCGCTTCCTCACGGTGCACTTCCTTGTTTTATCAGGCACTCTCAAGCAAATCTACTTTCCAGAGGCATAAGCAGTGGTTGCAACATGCAAAAACACGAAGTGCACGCCACAAGATAATGAAAGTAAGTTCAGTTGGGGTCATGGATTGTACTTTGTGATTTTATACTTCTGCTTAATCAAGGACTTCATGTTGCTTTTTTTGTTAATCAAAGACTTTGTGGTGTATTCAGTTTTTGAGAGAGCAGGCAGCGCTATCTGCTGCTGAAATAACAGCAGATACAGTAAATGACTTCATAGCTGATTCTGAAGAGGAGAGTGAATTAGAGGAGCTCTCAAATTATTCCCATGGAAGCAAACCCACATGGGAGAAAATCCTCATGAATGCCACGGATATGTCAAATGTGAGTAGAAGTTGTGAGGATGCCTTCCACATTCAAAATGGTAGTGTCCAGGTCCCCAAGGTCAACGGTAAGCATAACAAGCATGTGCAGCATGTGAGTTTGACGGCCACAGGGGAATTCTTATCACAAGGAAACGGTGTTGCCAAGATGATACATGCTAACATCCCAATGTACAAGGAAGTTTTGCCTGGTTTGGAAAGTTGGAAAACTAGCAAGGTTGCCTCTTGGCACAACCTGGAAGGGCAATCCATCCAATGGCTTTGTGTAGTATGTATAGATCGAAAAGGTATTATTATTATTATTATTGTTTTCATCTTTTTTTACCGGTCTAAACCATTTTTTTTAGAGGTTTTACAATACAAATGTCATTGTGTGAGTGGACATGATTTTATTTCATATTTATATAGATCATCCATTGAAATATGGTGCACATGATTTATGCTATTAAATTATTTCTCCTTTAGATTGTGGATTGACATTTTCGTTTTTCATGGGGTAACCCCCCCCCCCCCCCCCCCCACTGGCGTTATTACATTTGGATATAACCTGTCCTATTTTGGTGGTTAGGTTGAGATTTTCTTTTTCATAGTTCTCTCTGGTAAGAAATTTAATTTACAGATTAAATTTCAGGCATGATGGCTGAGGTTGCAACGATAATGTCAGCTGTGGGCATCACAATATGTTCTTGTGTGGTGAGTGGTTGAAACTTATAAGATGATTGAACCTCTGGCTGTTAGTTGATGAAGCCCTTTGCAATACAATGCCCATAACAACTATTTTTGATGTGCAGGCCGAGATTGATAGAGGAAGGGGAATGGCTGTCATGTTATATCATGTTGAAGGGAGCCTGGACGGTTTGGTATGTCTTACCAAACAACTATATAGTAACCCCATCTTGTTTTTATTTTGTCTTGATACTATAACTTGTTTCTTTTTCCCTCAGGTTAATGCTTGTTCAAGGATAGATCTAATACTGGGTGTTTTGGGATGGTCCACGGGTTGCAGTTGGCCGAGCTCAATGGAAAATCACCCATTTCTGGAATGCTAATCTATGAGTAGAGGCAGCAAGCCAATCAGTTCACACGACAAATGCAGGCTTGGGTATGAAGTTTTGTCCTTAGAAAACTGAGATTCCGTTGTGTGATGCAATAGTTTTGGGGTAATTAGTCTCTTCGTTTCTCATATATTTGTTGGGCACTCATAACGAAATAAACCACCAGCAGCCAATTGAGCTAGTCAGTGGAGTCAGGGCACTGTATATAGAAAAAAGAAGAAGAGAGAATTAGGGTTAAGGAGTATACATGGCCTCGTGCATTTGTAAAGATACTCGCAGGAGAGGACGGTGAAAACATCTATACGAAACTTTTTCTATATATATCTTTCCTTTTTGATGTAACTGTTTTAACATTTTTTTTTTATTTGTTAAAATCTTTCCCTGTATTTATTCCGCTAAACTGGTATTAATTTTCTATTGACGTGACATTTTTTGAAGTGAAAAATGGTGGCTGTGGCAATGCGTGTTATTGACAAGGCTGGGGAGTAAATCCATTGAGGACAAAGAGTTAGAGCGCCTGTAACTCTAAAATTCCCCTAGCCTGATGAATCCAAAATTCCCCCTAATTTTATTTATTTATTTTATGGACGGTATTGTTAAATTTGCAACTAGGCGAGTGTGTAGGTGGCTAGGCGCTCAGACTATTTTAATGGCCTGAGGTCCCGAGATGAACTCGGAAAGTTGCACAGGAAATGGTAGTATTCTCCCATATGAAGAGGCATTTAGCGCACAATTTTCTGAGTAAGCTTCCTCTTGGCGTTATGAAATCTCGTAGTCATGAAATCAGAACAGGCAGAAGCAAATCCAAAATCTGTTTTGAGGTCATGCTTGGTGGGATGATCTTACAGCACAACAATTATGAAATACTAGTTCACAAAACAAGATATTGAAACTGAGTTGGAACATTTCAATTTTTACTTTCCTTCTTAACTTGCGGAAAAAAGGGCCGGTCCTGTAAACTTCATGCTGTGAATGAATCACGATCAAGTAGATAACATGACACGGCCTCATGATAGGCGAGAGAAAGCAACAGCAGCAGTAGCACTAGCACCCACACTGACCAAACCCAAATTCTCAACTTCGCTGAATTTGCCGGTCGGTCATTTGCCATCACAAGCTCTGATGTTTCCCCTTTGTTCAAAATCATCACTGATTTTCCTGTGACTTCACTATTATTCTTGCCAACATCATTGGTACTACTATTCTCGCAGCTGCTGTTATAACTATCATCTTCCTTTTTGATCACTCCATCTTCCTCTCTAATCTTCATTACTGACAGCCTCTCAATGGATTCTGTTGGCCAAATTGGCTCGGCATTGGATTCCGTTGAAGAGTCCCCAGTTCCTTCCGAGCTTTCTTCGGCACTGGATTCCATTGAAGAGTCCCCAGTTCCTTCCGAGCTCTCTTCGCCATTTTCTACGAAGTATTCTCCTTCCTCAACATGAACATGAACATCTTCGTCATCTTCTATTTCAATTGATTGCATTGATACTACATGACCGGTCTCGCATGTTTCATCCTCTTTCTTCTCCTTGATGGCTTCTATGGATGGTGTGTCCTCGTCTGAGTCATTCTTGTTCATATCCAGTCCGAGTGGAAACACTGGCGATGTGAATTCTTTTGTGTTGATACCCTTCTCCTCGATGGTTTCAACGGATGGTGTGTCCTCGTCCGAGTCATTCTCGTTCAAATCCAGACCGAGTTGGAACACTGGCAATGTGAATTCTTTTATGTTGTTACCATAATTATCATGCGATTGAATGATTTGTAGTTCCGAATTTTCAGAGAGGAGAATCTCTTGATCAGCGCATAGAATGGTCTCTTTTTCTCCAATAATTTCAAGCGTGGGCTGCTTCTCTTCCTGCGCCTAATTACCCGATATTAATGCTTCATTTTTGTATAAGAAGGGGACTATATATATATATATATGGATACAACTGCTGTTAGTTTTGATCATGTGCAGGATATCTTGGATATCCCATACGATCACAGTCGTTTATGAATAACACGCACGCATGTCATTTACGGACGACCATGATCGAACGGGATAATTTGAGATATCCCGCACTTGAACAGTCCCCATCACCTGTAGTCGTACAAGATATATTGTTTTAAAAAGAAGCCCCAACCGGAGGTGCAAGATCCCATAAAGTTTAGCTATATATATATATATATATATATATGTATGCATGTATGTGTGTGTGTGCGCACATATGGTAGATGAAATTCCATAGATAATTACCAAAAACAGGCTTTGGGTGGAGAGAAACTCGAAGGATCGAATATTGCCACGGTTGTTACTATCTTCTTCTTCCTCTTCAATCTTCTCTACTGAATTCTGAGAATTGATCTTCATTTCTTTGAATTCCACTGGCGATATCTCAATGGATTCTGTTGGCCAAATTGGCTCAGCATTGGATCCCATCGAAGAGTCCCCTGTTCTATCCGAGCTCTCTTCGCCTTTCTCCACGACATATTCTCCTTCCTCCTCGACATCAACATCCCCTTCTTCATCTTCTTCTTCAACAGATCGCAGTGGTGGGTCTTCTTCTATCTGTTCTACTTGAACTGTCTCGCATGCTTCATCCTCTTTCTTCACTTCATTGGCGTCTAGCGACGCCAGTGTGTCCTCAATCGTCTCCCCTGAATGCTGAAAATCGATCTTTAATCTCTCAATGGATTCTGTTGGCGAAATTGGCTCAGCAATGGATTCCATCGAAGAGTCCTCCATTCCATCCGAGCTCTGTTCGCCTTTTTCTTCAACATATCGTCCCTCATCATCATCAACATCTTCAACTGATTGCATAGGTGGGTTTTCTAAGACATATTCCCCTCCCTCCTCAGCATCAACATCAACATCAAGATCCTCTTCAACAGATTGCATTGGTGGGTCTTCTTTAATTTTTTCCACAAGAACCGTCTGGCATGCTTCATCCTCTTGCTTCACTTCAATGGCTTCTATGGATACCGGGTCCTTGCCTGAGTCATTCTTGTCCATATCCATTTCCTGTAACAAGGGAATGTTGAACACTGGAAACGTGAATTCTTTCTCCGTAGTACCATTATTATAAAATATTGGACGGTTTTCTGGGAGGAGAATTTCTTGATCAGCACATGCAACGGTCTCTTTTGCTCCATTGATTTCAAGCACGGCCTTCTCTTCCTGAACCAAAGTTCTCAGATGTCAATGCTTTCGGTGCAGTAATACATAATATGCATATACACCATCTTTAACCTCGGACCTTTATTTTTATTGAAATTTTATTTTTGTGAATAAATTCGTGACTCACTTTTCAAGTCTCCATTATTTTGGCTGAAAAAAAAAAAAAAAAAAAAAAAAAAAAAAAAAAAAAAGAAGAAGAAGAAGAAGAAGAAGAAGGAGGGAAGAAGAAGAAGAAGTGAAAATCTGGATGTATCTTATATTAGGATTTCTAAATGATATCAATTATACGCATATATGAGATCCTCATGGGCTATAAACCCAACAAATCGAGTTAACTGAATCAGATTCATCAATTATGCAAAAGAAAATCCATGGAGAATTAATTACCAACGACAAGCTTTGGGTGGAGACGAGCTTGAAGGAATCAATCTGCGTTACATCCGTCTGTGATGTTCCATCGCTCCTACAGCAGCAAATTAATCATTCCTTTAATTACAATGAATTAGAGTTAATCATATATGAAATCACATATAAAACAGAGGGAGACTAATCTGTCCTGTATATCTTCATACTGACCCGTGATGGAAACGTAGAGATGGAGATGAGGTTTGAAGAAGTCCTCCGCTTTCTTCACCTTCACTGTCCTCCTTCTTCAACTTTTTGCTCACATATCTGTCCACTGATTGATCTCTGTTGGTGGGTTTTCCCCTGCATCTTTTAATTGTAAAAGCCGATATAAGAGTAGCAGCGGCCAAGGCTCCACCCCACAAAACAACTACTCCAATTCCACCAACGCCGCCGCCTATGCTTGCCGTAATCTGCTTCTTTCCATTCCTATCCGTACCATTGCCCCCCTCCATAAATTTATTAAATATGTGTAAATTCTGCTTTCTGGGTGTTTGATATATATATATATATATATATATATGTATATTATTTCTTGTGTGTATCAATGTTTTGGGTTGGGTTTGGTCACCAATGGGTTCTTTGCTTAAAGGTTAAAAAAGAAAGAGGATCACAAAGAGTGTGGATCCTCGGAGCTTGAAGCGCACATCCTTTGGACAAATGTGCTACTTGGCATCTTTATTGGCTTCCCACTCGTTCGCAATTGCCAGATTCTTTTCATCTCACCTGCCGGTAACATTATCGGCCACCCAAGCCAATATCAATGACTTTCTTTCTTTCTTTCTTTTTTTTTTTCTTTTTTTTTTTTTTTGCGGGGTGTGAGGATCCTGTTTCACGTGTTTTCTCTTCCTTTGGTTTTTCTCGTCTATTTTCCATGTGATTGGTTGGCTCCTTAATCCCTACGGCCTATGTTAAAGTCAATGTCCTCACGCTACCAATTTTTTAAGAGTCCTAATGAAAACGTAATATCATAAGTCAATAAAATATGAAATGTTATAAAATTTGTATAAATTATAAAATTATCATCCTAAATTTTGAAACTTTTCAAATGGTGATATCTTTGAAAAACAAAAAGAAATTTAATTTCATAATTTTGAATAATAGTTTGCTACTATGACTTTTATCGGCCAATGACTAGTACTATTCTACGTAAGGGGTTTTTCATAATTTTAAATTGATTCATGTGATCAAAACAATGTAATATTTTAAAATAAGATTATATGTACAAGACCGTCATAGGATTCTTTATCAAATCGTGTGAAGCATGTCTTGAAATTTGTATAATATATATAAACCAAAATAGGGAAAAGCTAATCAGAATACCCATGGAGATCCCTTATCAAAGATTTCCCTTTCTTGAAAGTGAGAAGAAAGGAGCTAGGCTCTATCTTCAGCCACATAAATAATGTATTGGATCTGGCTACCAACATTCAACCACTTAGACTGCATTTAATTAGAATAAGATGGTTGAGAGGGTAATAATAAATTTTTATATGTTTGTAACTCTGTATAGCATTAAAATTGTCAAAGTCATCGTAGCAGGGCAATAGACCTATGTCGGTACGTGGGTGATTAGGTCAGGTTTTAATTTTAATTTTTGCAGCTGATCAAAAATTTTAAAATTCTCCTTTTTTTTAATGCATTTCCTTTTTATCCCTCACCCCCCCACCCCCCAAAAAAAAAAATAAATAAATAAATAAAAGAATAACATGAAATTGCACTTTCCAGTATAATCACAATACTATTGGGTATTTCTCTAAATTATTTACCACAAAATTTAGAGGAAAAACTATTCCAAAACATACCCAAAAAAAAAAAAAAAAAAAATACTAACCCTGCAACGGGCAACATGGGATATAAAGGATGCCAACTAACTTAGTAGAGTCTACGGTACAAGTCTTTATGGGAACCTAGACTAGAGGCCTTGGTTGAAGTCTCCTCCTAAGTCCTAAGTGCTAACTATCATTTTAATTTATTTTTTAATTTTTATTTTTTGTGCTGGACAAAAACTCTTATTTTCAAAGAAAAATGATAAGTCTACCAAATGGATCCAACCCACCGGATTTGCTTACTTGCTAATATGTAAATGGCACAGTTATAAGAGGGAATTATAGATTGGTCTAATTATGAATAAATAATTATATATCAATACAAATGGCTGCTAACTTTGTAGTAAATGACTACTAACTTAATTAATAATTACAAACTGTATTTATTTGCCTATGGTCAGACCAATCTATATGTTGAAGAAGTGCATGACATCTCATCATGCATTCTGAATCGAATTATTCCATATCTCAGGGTGAGAAAATTTTGATAGTAAATTATGGGAAAAAAAATGCCAAAAATCTCAAGGGGGGAAAAACAAAGGTGGGCCATTTTAGTTAGTTTTTTTTAGAGTAATCTGAATGGGGATGAAAGTGGCCATTTCGTTTAATTATTTTTTCCACAAAAAAAAAAAAAAAAAAAAAAATGGTGATGTATCACATTAGTTGATAAACACTTCCACGTGACATTGCAACCACTTCAATTAACTGAAGCATTAACAAAAACAACACGCCGACTTATTAGTATAACAAAAGCTTACTTCATTAACTTGCAATTCAAATGTCACCATCAAAATTAATCAACAATAACCAACAAAGACCAATTTCCCCCAACAAACCCCCCCCCCCCCCACAAGAAAAAAAAAAAAAAAATCCCGAAGCCCGGCCTCAATTTAAATAAATAAAAAAAATCCGGTAATTAGTGAGAATGAATACATTTTAATAACCATTAGAGTTTGGTCCAGGTTGGGAGGTGTAGAAGAAAGGCCCCACAGAGTAGAGGTTCATGTTGTTGTGATTGAGGAGGCGATAAGAAGCAAGAGGAGCACCACTAATCCCTTCGTTGACATCAGTTGGAACTTTACACGTCTCCAATGGAGAATCTTCAAGGAATGCTTTGCACTCAGCGAGCTTCCAGTTATCTTCAAGCTCATCAGAAGGTGACCATGTTGCAAAGAAATAACCCTTTTTGTCACTTGCTTCACTCATTATAGAGAAAGGAGCCTTCTCGTACCCATTCTCGTCCACTGCCAAACATGTTATCCTCGCCACAGCTCCTGCATTCATGACAAACAAAATATTATTTAGCAATTAAGTTCCATATATGCACCACTAGTAATAGTTATTTATCTTTCAAGTATTGCTAAGGAGCAGTGCTATTTGGCCTAACTTATTGACCTAAAATAAAATCTCATATGATGTGATTGTATTTTTACTAAGACTTAAATTAATACACTTTTTTTTTTTATATAGTATATAGTATCACGCCACATCATATGAAATTTTATTATGGGTCAAACAATATTTGCCATTGCTAAACTGGCTGGCTTTGACCATCTCCTCCTTATCACTTGACATGTCAATCATCTAACGTAACAATGTAACAATGTCATGGCAGTACTGGCCCTTTTGGTCTAATGGTGGTACCAAATAGGTAAAGGTTTCGCTTGCTCTAAATTTAGAAGTTGATTCCCCTCTAATATAATCAAAAAGTAAAAATACATAATTAGGTGTAGAGAATTCTAGAGGATGAGACATCTATTGAAAGAATTCAAATTTCAGAATTCTGAAGGATGATTAGGTGTAGAGATTACCTTCAAGAGGGATCAGTTTGGGGCCTGATTTACAGTAGACAAGGCCTTGAATCCCCATGATTGTTGGGAGTAGCTTTTCCTTTCCTTCCGAGTAAGGCTTGTCAACTTTTGGTTTAGGGCCATACCCATACCCACCATCACCAGCAGCAGCAATGACTAGCAATGACAAGAGAAGCATAATTAAGACTGCAAAGAAACGGGAAAGAGCCATTACTAGCTGCGTGATATGTATTATGATATATGTATGCACAAATAGCAGACGGAGATGATCAATGGGTGAAGTGGGGGAGGTACCACCTTGGCCTTTTATAAGGATGTTTCAATCTCTATAAAATAATACTCTGTTACACCAAATATATATACAAGGCAGGGAGTAACTTGTTTGCACGACAGCAAAGGAATCTATAGGTGTGGGTGGCACTACGTAATCGTGCATGCTTAGTTGCTTGCCTTGTAGACGCCTCATATGTATTGCAATCAGAAAGCTTAGTGTTTAGCAAAGTCTCTCTCTTGTCCCTATAGGTTTGGCCGGTTGAACGGTTGGGCCCATCAGAAATCATCGTTGATTTGTTTCAATTTCTCAGATGTATCGTTGTTTGTGTAGGTAAAGAGCATCTCACACAGGCCATTAGGGGGTTAGTCTGAGTTCGAATCTCAACGGGAGTAAGACTTGTGATACTCCTTAATCGTTAATAAAAATAAAAATAAAAATAAAAATTGAATAGCAAATCCTCTCTCTCTCTCTCTATATATATATATATATATGTAATCTGTCTGATGATTTGCCAAGACATTCAGATTGATCCATTTTATATGAAATGAATATGTAATGTCATTAGGTCATGAAGCATTCGGACAACCAGTTCAACTCTTTAAATATGTGACTGGCCGCTAATTTCTCACAAATGCAAACATGCTTTATTCTATAGAAGATTTGCTAAAGATACTGAATCAGCCAATCACGGGTTCTAAAGCAAAAGTTTTATGTCTATTATGGGCCAAGTTAGGGCTCAAGACCTTGGGCCGCCTGACATACCCTGTTTCAGGGGTTCTAAACTTGGCGTCCCCTTCTTAGCCCAACCTTCACGACTGGGGCGCCACTCTGATTCCCACTCTTCATCTTACTGTCCTACTGTCCTATTTTCGGTATTTCACTTTACATGTTGCTTAAAAAAAAAAAAAAAAAAAAAAAAAAAAAAATGTACACCATACAAGAAGGAAAATAATTTTTCCAAGTTACAAGCATCAGAAAAAGTGTGACCCCAATGCTAAAGGGTCAGACGGACAATATACTTCACTGGAAATGCCTAGAAAAAGACTCTGAAACCCTTCAAAAAACAAATTCTTCGCTTTATCGATTTTGGAATTACATAATTTAATTTGCCTCCACCTTAGATGATCATTGAAAATATTTCTGGACGATGAATCTTCGCTATTCCCGCTATATATTCCCTCGTCTTTAGCCATAGTTCTAATAAAATTAGTTACCTCATATTGTCGATTAATATTGCTTCCCGAAAAACGTTTTAGTAATCCCAAACTAACCTTAAAATTTAAGCCCATGATGCACTTTTTACAACTCAAACTACATTGTCAAAGGACAATGTATACCATGGGATTGTGTTCATTGGCCCTTTAAGGACCTGTTTGGCTGTCCGATTCGAAATTAAATAATTTAAGAAATTTTACATAGAGGTATTGAAGTCACACTCCATTATCTTTAATCAACAAATTTAAGAAAATAATAGTTATTACAAAAAACAATAGTAGAAATTTAAAATAATGGCATTTTATGAATTTCTTAAAATTGATTTTACAACATTAATTATAATAATAACTCCAATATTTTAAAATATTTTAATTCAAAGTGATTGATTTATACTTTTAATCCAATGTAAAAATAAATAAATAAATTGTTTAATTTATAATTGGACAATAAAACAGACTCTTAGGCCATGTTTGTTTGGTTGAAATAGAATGGAATGGAATCACATTGCAATTCATTCCAAATAACGTGTTTGGATGAGGTAATCAAATAGGAATGGAATCAAATAATAGTAGTGAATTATAATGATATTCATTGTAAAATGTTTATTTCAATCTCATTCTATTCCTAACTATTTTGGGTATAGAATCAAATTCTATTTTCACCTATTCTATTCCAACTAAACAAACATGACATTAAGGTAGAGAGAGGAAGGGAATAATAAATATTAAATAAAGAACGTAAGACAAAAATATTGTATTTAACTATTCATATATAGATTAGGAAGGTTGCAAAGGACAACTCATAAGTGATACATTCTCATACACGTCAATTTGACCAATTAAAAGAGAAGGTTACAAGATGGTCAGTATCACGCTGTTATTGAAAATTCAAATGGGTCCACTCATAAGCAGGCTTTGATGGTCGTTCAAAACCTAAATCGGTGCAATTGTCAACTAAGTTGGAATCGCCCATGAGTTCGTTATACCATGTGCTCAGCTGTTTTTCATCTACAAAATTCCAAAATTTGGTATTTTATTAATTAATAGTGGCTACTTTTAGTTAAAGCCTACTCTAATTTTTTTAATCAGGATTGACCTTTCACTATGTTGAATTGAACTCGTCCAATCTTTGCAGGTGAGATTAAATGTCTACAATTTGAAGTCTTCTATCCAAATTTTCGGCCAAACATATAGTAAAACATTAATATTATTGAAAAGTAAATGATTTTTTCCCTTTTATTTTTTTTTTCCCAATAGGCCTAGATATAAAAATAATTACAATTAATTGTAAAATGCTACTAATTCCTAATAGGAAAGGTTTTATTGATACCTACTGCAAAACTTCTTACACTCACACCTGTCAATATCTTTCTATAAAAATCATATTTTGTCAATCCAACTGGATTGTGTAATTCATGTCATGTACATTATGCATGTTAAATTTAAAATTCATCGGAGATTATGAACTATGTCATTTATAAAATATTCGAAATTAAAGTTTTATTTATTAAAAAAATATATATAAGTTAAAGGATCAAACATTTCCCAATTAATATCCGATTAACTTGAAATTTGTCATGCATGACGTACACGATAGAAATATGTAATCTTATAGTTAAATTGACAAAATAAAATTTTTATAAAAAGATATTGTCATGTGTAAGTTTAAAAAGTTTTATATTATTTGTCAACAAATTTCTTCCGTTTCTAATAAATGACTACTAATTACTCTTTCTGTTCTAAATTAAGTACCCTTTTTGAAGGAAAACACGTTTTTTTAAGAAAACCTTGTTAAATGCTTTCATATCAACGCATATGTTTTGAAATTCCAATTTTACCTTCTAAGTATGTAAAACATTAGAAAAAGTGAGAAAACCTTCTTCAAGTTATTTTAGAAAATAAATAAAAAATAACTATTGACTTTTGAAATAGAATAATTATTTTGAAACATCCTAAAAATAAAAAGTAAAAAAAATTTGTTACTTATTTAGAAAGAAAAAGAGTATAATTATCCCCCCACGCGGGGCGGCGGCGAAAGATAAGTTTTTATGCTGAAAATCGAATACACATCCGCTTGTCATGCAACTTTAGCGGCATCTTCAGAAGTCGATAATTTTAATTCGATAGTCTGAAAGACGATCATCACAGAATGGGACACAATTCAAATCAGACGGTGAATAACTGATAAGGAAAGACCATATAACACTTGATTCTACTACTGCAGTCAAGGTTAGTTAAGTCATTTCATTCTTCCTGTCCTAATAGGCCCTTTTCCAAAAAATAAAAAGAAGGCCTCGGAAAGAACGAGACTTGCCCGCCACGTAAAAAGTGCCAAGTGGACACGCGCGCTGAACAAGGTTGTACCCAGCAGTGGGTAAACGCCACGAAGGTTCAGTTGTACTGCTGTCATCCAATCCCCATTCCCCCGAGCCCCCAACTACAACTACAAATGCCCCTCCTCTCTCTTTCCTTTTCCCCACGCCTCTGTAACTTTTCTCCATTACTACCACCACCGCTACTTTCCCATCGTTTCTGTCGATCATTCTCCTTTCTTGCTTGCCAATTTGCCATATACTTCTTTAATTTCTCCGCTATTCTTTTCAATCAAAAGCTCAAGTAAAGATGTGTGGGGGTGCTATAATAGCTGACTTCATCCCTCGCAACCGTGGCCGTCGTGTCTCGGCCTCCGACATCTGGCCCAACTCTCCCTTCGTTAAACTCAACAGCTTCGAATCCGATCTGAGTCAACTCAGCCATGAAGACACACTCACCCTGAAAAGTGATCTTAGCCATGAAGACTCGCACACCCTCAAAAGACCCCTACCCTCTTCATCAGGTAAGCCTTAGCCTAATACCCTCTCTCTCTCTCTCTCTCTCTCTCTCTCTCTCTCTCTGCTATCATTTATATATGTAGGCATTTTTGTGCTGTTTTCTGATTGGGGAATTAATACGAACAGTTGAGGAGCGGGTCGAGAAGAGCGGCAAGAGACAAAGGAAGAACCTTTACAGGGGAATTCGGCAGCGTCCGTGGGGCAAATGGGCGGCTGAGATTCGCGATCCCAGAAAAGGGGTTAGGGTATGGCTTGGTACCTTCAACACCGCCGAAGAGGCGGCCCGAGCCTACGACAGGGAGGCTCGAAAGATACGGGGAAAGAAAGCTAAGGTTAATTTCCCCAACGAAGGCGACGATTACACCACCCAAAACCATCATGCACGTGTCCCTGCCGCGCCCACTCTCCGACACCCCAATCCTTCTATATATCAATCTTACGGTGCTAATTTCTCAAAAAGCTTGGATTTGGGGTTTTCTATTAATCATCCGAGCCATGTTGGAGCATATCAGTGTAATGGGTTCAACACCGTTCTTGCTGCGAATGCTGACCCGTTTGTTGTTACAGCTGGTGACGAGAATTCAGGGTCTGCTTCAGAGGGTACGCACCCTTCAACGGGGTTGATGGGTTGTGCTCAGAACGGAACCGGTTCTTGTTTCGCTCAAGTAAAGGTGAAACCAGAGGAACAAAAACAAGAGCAGCGAGCAAACAAGAACGAAGGTGAGGAGGAAGAGAATGAAGTTCGGAAGCTGTCTGAGGAGCTCATGGCATACGAATCGTATATGAAGTTCTACCAGATTCCATATCTCGACGGCGAGTCGGTGCCGCGGCCACCGCCTCCAAGTACCGTGCAGGAGAACGTCGTCGGAGCTTGTTGTACCGTAGACCTCTGGAGCTTCGATGATGTTGTTGCTGTTTCTGCTCCTGAGACCTCAATGGCACTGTGACGACGCCGTTTTATATTGCCTTGTTATATTTTAGTCTTTTTGTTTTTGGTTTTTGGGTTGGCTGGTATGTAAATTGGGTTGGGTATGATGATTTTAGAACTTAAATCTTTAGATTTCATGCTTAATTTTGCTTAAGATTTTTCGTAAGAGAAAATCGTCATGTCGCTATTTGGTGGCTTCTTTTTATTTACGTTCAGAAATAAACTTGTCATTAAGCTTTGAATTTTTCTTTATCATATAATATAATCTTCAGTTATGTTCTTTGCGGCCTCTACGCCAATTTTTTTCTTCCCTTTTCTCGTAGTGTTGATTACTATCTTTTTTTTACTGATTTTTTAACAAGTTCGTGTCCATTTTGCATCATCATCTCGTGGATGAGTGACTGACCCAGGAAGAAATAAGAATTCGCACAACGTTTGGTTTTTTTGGGAAGGTGGAGGCCTTTCAATCATTGAGGTTGCTCTCTGATTCAATCGGTCTTAATATTGTGCCCAATGGTGGAATAAAACGACGTCGTAGTCTTTAGCATCTTGCAAAATTGTTACATATAAATCTGCAATCTCTAAATGATTGGAACCGTCCAATTGGTAGAAGCTCGTTTTGGTGGACTGTCAAGGCCTTGCATCGTGCAAATCCAATATATGATCACTGATTCTGTTGTCTTACGATGGGGTGTCACCATAATACTATAATGGACTCTCTAGCTTATCTTAAAGGGAAAATGGGTTAACGTAGAGAAATAGGGCAATTGGAAATCAAATCACAAAAGCATGGGCAGAAAGGTCAATTGGGCTGAAACGGTAAAAGCGGAGGTCGGTGGACGCATTTATAAATGGGGAAAATCGCCAAACCTGCTGAATTGATGTTACTTTGTCGGATTGCGAATTCTGCCGGCGCCGCCGGTTTTGGTGGGCATTTTTTCCTTGTTGGTTGGTAAACGAACACGGAGGGCGCCCACAGATTGAGTGATGCATTAGCGGGTTGTACGTTTCAATTTTTGAGTAGGTGACGTGGGTCGTACTCATGTACTACATCTAATGTGGGCTAGACTTTGTGGCATGTGGTCGACACAAGTGTACTACTTTTTTCCCTTTTTTTTTTGTTGTTGATTTTTGTGAGGGTTGGTTAAAAGTCTAGAATATCCCCACCTCAGTGCAAACGAGGCTGTGTGGCTCGCACGTGGGGTCCACGCTGGATGGGGACATCGCATTAGGTCGTGCACCATAGGGAGGGATGTTCTAGAACATTTTATCCTTCTGTAGACAAGCGAGTGAGATTTAGTACCCGCTAGGCCACTGAATGTTCCAATGCCAGCACTTACCAAAGCCATATTTTGGATTTTGGACTAAGAGAATAATTTGCACAGTAATTTATGAATGGAGACCCATCCCACCATTTGATGATTTTTAATTAGAATAATTGATTTTCCAAATTGTTAGCCTAATTAATGACAATAATTCTTAATTACATTAGTTTATTCACATAATTTCTTGCAGAGTATTAAAATAGCTTGAAAACAAAAGCTTTGAGGGGCCACAAATTTGAAACAAATATTTTGGTAACATGCCATGGCATTTAGGGCAGGATTTGGATGAATATTACAAATAAGATTGATCATTTTCGTCGTTAGGATAATTTGTTGGGGTGTACAGGGAGAAGAAAACTATGAAGTGTTACCCATTCTACAAAGTTTATAACAAAGTTGGACCGAGTCGATACAAGACTAAATCTTACCGAAGCCCAAATTTGAAAAGCAAGGCCTTAAAACCATACCGGTTTACCAAGCAGACTTTTATAATGAGACCAAAATGGTTAAATTTGGCAGGTCCCCATTTTATTTTATTATTATTTTTTTTTTTGGGCTAGGTTATTGTTACCATATAAAATACTTTAAATCCCACTTAATTTATATTTTTTAAGTTTTACGAAAAATATAAAAAAAAATTCTAAAAACTAATTACGTAATCTACTAGAAAAATCATTCCGGACAACTTTGTAGAAAAATTTGTTTCCAAAATTTGTCATTTAAGTACACTTTTTAGTCATTTTTCATGAAAAATGAAATAAAGATTAAGTTTGCTTAAGGCTCTATTTGGTTCGTGGATTTTATCAAGGAAAAAAAATAAAACAGAAGGAATTGTACTTTTCTTTATTTGGTTGCAATGGAAAATTGAAAGAAAAAGAAAAATTAGTATAATTTTGGCTTGATATGATTTTATATTTTCCTTTCATTTTCTTTCCTTTCCTTTTTTTTTCCTTGATAGAATCCATAAACCAAATAGAGGGTAAATGATAGATTTTGGAAAAACTTCCTTTTACAAAGTTGTTCAAAACGATGTTTTCTAGTAAATAATGTGACTAGTTTTCGTAAAAACCTTTTATATTTTTCATAAAATCTTAAAAAGTGTAAATTAATGGGGAGTTTAGAGTACTTTATGTGGTGGAAATAGACCCCCCTCTTTTTTTTATTTTTTTTTTATGTGTGTGTGTGCGTGTGCACACGCACACGTGTGAAACAATGGATAAAATTTGACATTATCTCTAATTTCTTTTAATATCAATAAATAGGTGTGTGGAAATATATCTGAACTGAGGTCTCAACTCGGGATGGAAGGTTCAAGTCTGAAACGCTGACACGTGGCGAAGATTGCTCAACCAGGCCAACCACAACGCACGTGATTCGCCTCCGAAGATCCAGCTCGGGGCAAGGAGTTAAAACACTTCACTTGACACGTGGGAGGCCTGCACGGTGGGACCCGCTACAAGGCACGTGATCTCCCAACTCGGTTCTTGGCTTTCACCTCGGGACACCTGTCTTATGACTCATACTACAGTCCAAATCCTACTACAGTCCAAAACTGTCCTAGCAGCTGTAATTCCTGACACAGCGGTTACAAGAAACCACGATTCTCTGGCCAACCATGGTCACTAAACTATGGTCAGACGGTTATGGGCAAACCATGGTCAGATCTGACCTAACCCAAGCAGTTATCTGACCTCACATGGTCAGTCCGTACAGGTGGGTATAAAAAGAATACGATACAGCCTAATTTGGTAAGATACAGTACCCTAATTCTCTGAGATTCATCTTCTTCCTTGCCTCATTCTCCACAGTGCAGCTTTCTGACTTAAGCTTCGGAGAGAGCACGGCCAAAACCCACCTTGGCCTACCCTCTGACCCATTTTCCAAGCTTGTGATTGCAGGTCCAGGCGAGGGAACAAGCTCCATCATCAACACGTAGTTCAGGGAGAAAGATTTTACCCCGTACAATTTGGCGCCGTCTGTGGGAACCATCGCGATAAGATGGCTACACCACCTCCGCCCACCTTTGGGCGAACCAGATCTGGAGCGAACTTTACTCGCGTAGACCAAGCCATTACAGGCGATGCTGGGAAACGAGCAGAAACCCAGCCTCCACAGACCAACCCGCCATTGCTTGCGGCGGGAACCAGTCAGCTTCCTCCGATTCAACAACATCATATCTCCCCTGAAATGTCTGCTGTTCTACATTCTTTCGATGACCAGCCTGTTCTGAAAGCCGCCTTTGATAAGGCTGTAACAAACAACCCCAACCCAGCGGCGGTAGTGGAACTGATTGCAACCATGCAATCGGAGATTCAATCGGCGCAGCTCGCAAAGCTAAATGCGGAGCAAAATTACCACCGCTACCTCCAGCGAACTTTTGCTCCTCGCAGAGTTAATATTGTCGCTGAGGAGGCTAGCCAAACCAGTCCACTCCATCGCACCAGGCATCAGGAGAGCTCACCCAGGCCAGGGGCCTCACACCACCACCACCGCAGCAGACATGACGATCAGCCACGATTAACTGATCCAGAACAGAGACATCTGGGAGGGGGAGATGAACAACATCATGCGCTGATTCAGAGGTCCCCAGAACGCAGTTCAAGGCGTTCAGAACATGCGCGAAGGTGGAATGAGGACCACCCAAGACCTCGTTCTCAGGTGCGTTCTGGGCACGAAGTTCACAGAGAAGAGAGACGCTATCACAGGTCTCGGTCTCTTGAAAAAAGGGGGGAGAGAAGTACTGGGGGGACGAGCAGAAAGCACTCTCGGTCACCCAGGCGTGAAAGAAACGAGGAAGAAGCCTCCAAGAGACACCGGGGTAACCAGAGTAGAGGGGGATACAGACCTGAAAGCCTTGCTGTAGCTCGGAGCCCATTCACACGATGGATTCAACGGGTCCCAATCCCACGAGGGTATTCCGAGATAACTTTTACTCTTTACTCTCTTTCAATAGACCCCGATCATCATTTGAATTATTACTTGCAACGTATGTCGTTATATGCTGGAAACGAGGGTTTTCTCTGCAAAATATTCCCCATGAGTTTGGGGGAAGTGGCTCTTAAGTGGTGGGCCAAGATCCCAGACGAATCTATTGACAGCTGGCACGAACTGAGCAAGCTGTTCAAGAAAAGGTTCATCACCAGCTGTAAATTCCCGAGGACCATGCAGAACCTATACGAGCTGAAACAGAAAGATGGGGAGGGACTTCGGGAATTCTCTCAGAGGTTCTGGGAGGTCTACAATGAGATTGACGAGCCCATTGAGAAGAATGCAATGGATCTGTTTCGTCTCGGGTTGAGGAAACCGTCACCTCTGTTTAAGGAGCTCACTGTTAATCCCCCCAGAAACCTAGCCAAGCTACTCTCCACTGTAGCCAATTATTCCAAGTTGGATGATTTTTACACCCCACAGTCTGCCAAAACTGGCGAAAAAGATGACAAGAAAAAGGACCCTAGGTCACAAAGAGACAATCCCCGAGGAGAGAAATCTAGGCCACCCACCAATCCAAACCAGGCCATCTTCACTGTATTTACTCTCCCCATCTGCAAGTTAATGAAGGCACTAGAGAACAAGGACTTCTTCCAGAAACCTCGACCTATGTTCGCGGAGCCCGAGAAGAGAAATAAGAAGCTGTTTTGCAGTTACCACAAGGATCATGGCCACAGGACAGAGGACTGTAAGGTTTTGAAGTACAACCTCGAGGCTTGGGCCAAGGAAGGGAAACTCGATGAGTTTATAGCCCGAAAGGATAAGGGACAGCCATCCGAGCAGAAAAAACCCGAGAACAGGGCTCCTCAATCCACTCAACCAAAGATCCTCGGGAGGATTGATATGATCACCGGAGGATATGAGGAAACCGCTCTGTCAACCAGCCAGCTTAGGGCACAATATAGGATGGCGTGTCAAGATGCTGAAGTCAGTGATATTGGAGATGAGCCAATACTGTTACCTCAGAGTGAGGGAGAAAATGGTGAGAAACTGCTTTTCTTCGGGGATGCCGAGACTGATGGGACGGTACGCTGCCCGCACAACGATGCTCTAGTTGTCCGCATGCTCATAGGGAATTACGACGTGGGCAAAGTCTATGTGGATAACGGGGCATCTGTGAACGTCATGTTTCAGAAGTTGTTCAGTCAACTCGGGCTCAAGGACTCCGACCTGAAGCCCTGCCACGTCAGCTTGAAAGCTTTTAATGGCAACATGACTTTCCCATTGGGGCAGATAACGCTCCCAGTTCGGGCCGGGCCAGTGCAATCCATGGAGACGTTTGTGGTAATCCAGGAAAGGTCAGCTTACAATGTGATACTCGGGCGACCTTGGATTCATGCTATAAAGGCTGTCCCATCCTCCTACCACCAATCCATCAGGTTCCCGAGCCCAGAAGGGATCATGGAGATAAAGGGAAATCAGGCGGCGGCCAGGGAGTGTTTTCTGGCAGAGTATGCAGGCCACTCAGCACCTTCTGAGGACAAACTGAAGTCCAAGGTCCCACGCCTTCCCAGCTCGGGAACTGGCAAACTCAAAGCCCCGAGGCAAGAGCCTGAGCAGAAGAAAAAAGCCAAGATTGATGAGGTCCCCTTGTAGCAACGAAAGGGAGAACGGCCCGGAGTAGAAGAGACAGCTCTGGAACCCGCAGATAGAACGGGGGAGGAGCTAGTGAAGAAGATAATCAACCCTGATGATCCAGAGAGGTTTTTCTGGATAGGAAAGTCATTAAGTGAAACCCACGCAGCAGAGCTGTTCGAGTTTTTGAAGAAAAACATCGATGTATTTGCTTGGTCACCCCATGAAATGCCAGGAATTGATCCCAGAATTATTACTCATGAGTTACAAGTTAACCCGAATTACAAGCCAGTGGTTCAGAAGCAACGAAGGTTGTCAGATGATAGAGCCGAAACAGTTTCTGCCGAGGTTGATAAGCTTTTGAAAGCAGGGTTCATCAGAGAAGTAAAGTACCCGAGTTGGCTGGCCAATCCCGTATGTGTAAGAAAGAAGACAGGGGACTGGCGAGTCTGTATCGATTTCACAGACCTCAATAAAGCGTGCCCAAAGGACAGTTTCCCCTTGCCTAAGATTGACCAACTTATAGACTCTATCTCGGGGTATGAAAGACTGAGTATATTTGATGCCTACTCGGGTTACCATCAGATTCCTATGGCAGAACACGACCAAGACAAGACAGGGTTCGTTACTCCTAGAGGAACGTACTGCTACAAGGTGATGCCGTTCGGGTTAAAGAATGCAGGGGCCACCTACCAACGTCTTGTTAGCAGGATGTTTGAAGGACTGATTGGCAAAAACCTTGAGGCGTACGTTGATGACACTATTGTTAAGAGCAGCTCAGAGAAAGATCATCTGGCAGACCTAACTGAGGCTTTTGCCCGACTCAGGGAGTATGGGATGAAGTTAAATGCGAAGAAAAGCTCATTTGGTATAGGCTCGGGAAAATTCCTGGGTCACTTAGTTTCAAGAAGGGGGATCGAAGCAAATCCAAGTAAGATTGAGGCGATAAGAACCTTACGTACTCCAACAACGGTCAGGGATGTTCAACAGTTGAACGGGATGGTGGCAGCACTCAGTAGATTCATCTCGAGGTCATCAGACAAATGCCACCCATTCTTTCAAATACTAAAGAAGAGCACTAACTCGGGATGGAACACGGAATGCCAGGAGGCTTATCAAAAGTTAGTTGCTCATTTAGAAAAACTGCCCACCCTGACCCACCCTTACCACGGGGAACCTCTTTACCTCTATCTTGCTGTTTCAGCTCATGCACTCAGTGGCGTTCTTTTAGCCCAACGCAACCTTACTCAAGTCCCAATCTATTATATTAGCAAGACACTATTAGACGCTGAAACCCGCTATCTGCCCCTTGAAAAATTGATCCTAGCCCTTGTCACAGCCTCCAGAAAACTCCAACACTACTTCCAGTCTCATCCTATCATCGTCCTCACCAACTACCCACTGAAAGATGTGCTACGCAGAGCTGATTTGTCAGGACGCGTCTCGAAGTGGGGGGTAGAACTCAATGCTTACGACATTCACTTCCAGCCCCGACCTGCCATAAAGGGGCAAATATTGGCTGATTTTTTGGCTGAGTTCGCAGATCCTACTTCCAATTCGGGACAGACAGCATTCAAATCCTCTCTGCCCGAACTGGGGGGGAGAGACAATATAAACACAGAAGCGAGGAAGAGATAGGAGCTCAAAGTGGATGGTGCATCTAATGCGAGAGGCGCAGGTTTGGGAATTGTGCTGACAGATCCCGAAGGAGAGATCATCGAGCAAGCAGTGAGACTTATGTTCCCAGCCTCAAACAATGAAGCAGAGTATGAGGCAGTGGTGGCAGGACTAGCAATGGCCCAAGCAATGGGGGTGAAAGAGCTGACAGTATACAGCGACTCCAGGCTAGTGGTTAACCAGCTGAACAAAGAATATGAAGCCAAAGATGAAAGGATGGCTGCGTACACGCACAAGGTATGGGAATTAGCTGCGAAATTCACCAGTGTGGAGTTCAAACGCTTTGCCAGGGATCAAAACAGACATGCAGATGGGTTGGCCGCCCTGGCTGCAGCGTTGGAAACAGACACCCCCCGAGCCATAAATGTCAAAATCTTGCAAGAACCCAGTATTGGGACAGAGGAGCTCATCTCGGACATTCAGCCTTCGACCCCGAGCTGGATGGATGAGATAGTTACCTATCTACAAAGAGATGAACTACCCGAGGATCGCAATCAGGGTCACCGAATTCGCGCTAAGTCAGCTCGTTTTTTGTTATCTCCGTCGGGCTCTCTCTACAAAAGATCCTACACGGGACCATACCTGAAGTGCGTACATCCAGACCAAGTGCTGGACCTGCTGGCTGAACTCCACGAGGGATCATGCGGAGGTCATGCAGGAGGAAGATCACTAGCCCATAGGGCAAACACTCAGGGCTACTGGTGGCCATACATGCAGAAGGATGCTATCAGGTATGTGAGGAAATGCCCGAAGTGCCAGATGTTTGCTGACAAAATACACCAGCCTGCTCAGGAGTTACATCCTATATCTAGTCCATGGCCTTTCGCACAGTGGGGGTTAGATCTCGTTGGTTCATTGCCCACAGCCTCAGGGAACAGGAAGTACTTGTTCATTGCAACTGATTATTTTACCAAATGGGTAGAGGCTATCGCGCTTGCTTCAATTAAAGATTCTGATATTATCAAGTTCCTTTGGGAAAATATTATCACTCGCTTCGGGATCCCGAGAGCCTTCGTATCGGATAATGGGACTCAGTTCGACAGTAAGAGAACTCGGGAATTCAGTGCAGAACAGGGAATTCAGTGGTGGTATTCTAATCCGAGTTACCCGCAGTGCAATGGTCAGGCAGAGGCAACCAACAAGATTATAGTCGCGGGGATAAAAAGGAGGCTAGACAACGTGAAAGGGTCTTGGCCCGACGAGCTGCATTCTGTACTATGGGCATATCGAACTACCCCGCGGAGGTCCACTGGAGAAACTCCGTTTTCTATGACCTATGGCATGGAAGCAGTTATACCAATAGAGATGGGTCTACCAGGTCTCAGAACCGAATCTTATGACGCGGCAACGAATGATCAAACTCTGTCTCAAGATCTGGATTTAGCAGAAGAAAGAAGGGAAAGGGCTCGAATTAAAATGGCATCTTACCAACAAGAGCTGAAAAAATATTACAACCGAAGAATAAAATCAAGGGAGTTCAATGTCGGAGAGTTGGTACTCAGACAAGTCAACGCTGGAACCAGAAATCCTGCAGACGGGAAGCTCGGGGCAACATGGGAAGGTCCTTACGAGGTCATCCACGTCGGGGGTACAGGTTCTTACAAACTGAAGAGCTTGGAGACCGGACAAGAGCTCCCGAGATCAGTTAACATAGCTAACCTAAGATTGTTTTACCGATAGCCAAAGTTGTAATTACATTCAATGATTATTCAATACAAGTTCAGAGGTTATTCAAGAACGTTATCGCTTGTTTATTAGTTGAGCTAAAGGCATTTTCCCCAACAACGGGTCGAAGTCAAAAACTGCCCAAGAATGGGCACAAGTCTCACCTAATAAATGGCTTGAGCACACCGAACCTAAGAATGGGTTCACAACAAAGTCTTGCCCAAGAACGGGTCCAAGCAAAATTGCCTAAGAATGGGCACAAGTCTCACCTAATAAATGGCTTGAGCACACCGAACCTAAGAATGGGTTCACAACAAAGTCTTGCCCAAGAACGGGTCCAAGCAAAATAGCCTAAGAATGGGCATAAGTCTCACCTACTAAATGGCTTGAGCACACCGAACCTAAGAATGGGTTCACAACGAATTCTCACCTAGGAACAGGTTCAACGCAACAACATACCAAGAGATGGGTCTAAGTAAACAAGGACTGACAGGTGTTCGGGTCTCTTACTCGACAAACTAAAGCCTGTACTCAGGTTGGGTCTAATTATTTTCACCCCAGCAACAAGATATCTTATCCCGATAGTACATTCAAACATACAACCAGTACGAAAATAAAAGACACATGCACACGAGAAAGAAAAATTCTGTATTTCATTCCAATAGAAGGAATATTACAATGTTATGTACAAGTTGGGGCATTCAGCCAGAAGAAATGAAAAAGAAAAAACAAAGGAAAAAACCTAAGTAGTTACATTCTCCCCCGAGTTCCCGGCAGCTGGAGCAATGACCTCGGGAGCCGCAACGGGATCAGTAGAGACAGGCGGAACCACGGGAGTCTGAGGAAGATCAGGGATAGCCTCCGTGGTGCTTTCCGTTGCATTTACGGGTGGGTCCCCGTTGGCAGCGACTGAAGTGTCATCGGGGACGTCAACGGTCCCCTCGGCTTCAATGGTGGCATTAGGCAGAGACGTGACCTCGGGATTGTTCTCCCCGGCCTCATCGCCGCCAGCAACCTCCATCTCAGCTTCCCCGACATCACCTCCCCCGGGATCGTAATCCGGGGGAATATCCCTCCTTTCAAAGGGAATATCGGCAATGCCAGGAAATTGGGCAGATGCCAACTCGACCAAGGTCTCCCACGCAAATCTGTAGGTGACCTCGAGCTCGGTGGTCAACTGCCCAACGAGGGAAGCCGTCACGCTCTCCCTCTCCTCAGTCACGGCCTTCTTCGCGGAGGCCTTCTCCCTCTCTACCTCAGCCTCAAGGGCCCGGACCTTACTCGCCAGCTCGCGCTTCTCCCGGGCCAACCCATCCTGGGCATCTTTTGCCTTCCTCAGCTCAGCCTCCAAATCTGCGTAGTCCTTCCTTGTGAGCTCGAGTTTGCTGATAGCACTTTCGGCTGTAGACTTGAGAGTCTCGCATTCAGACTTTACCTTCTGAAGTTGAGACATAGCCGCAGCACAGTTGGCCTCAGCCTCTGCTAGCTTCTGATCGTACTCACTCTGGACTTTGGCGAGCTCGAGTTGCAACTTATTGTCTTCCTCCTCGAGGCGATCGCCCGCCAGCAAGATTTGTTGGCAGCCCTATACAGACATCATCAAGTCAAAAACAGGGTTGAACACCAAGTAATGAAACCACAAAAGAACGGAGCTTACTCGGTAAAGGCTGGTAAACCCGAAGCGGAGGTTGTCGAGGGCGGACCTCTTCCTGAAGTGCGCCATGTTTGCCGGCAACCTCATGGGATTCCCCAGCTGCCTGAAGTTGTACTCCGCAGAGAAGGAGCTGGTAACGCCCTTATCTGTGGGTACGGGGAACTGCACACGCGAACAGAGACATAAAGTCAGTCAGAATTCGTAATAGGTTTCCGGATAAAAGGCGCAGAAGGAAGTGAAGTTTTACCTCGGGGTATTGTGCTATCACATCAGCACGAGCAGGGGCGCTCCCATCTCCGGCCCCCGAAGCATTGGTTCCCCCCTGTCCAGACCCTTGCACAGTGGGTTGCTGTTCAGGGACTGTGGAGGACTTCCGGGGCTTCGTAGGGGGAACCAGAGGAGCCTTCCCCTTCCCGGTAGCCTCGGGCGCTTGGGGCCTGCCCACGTCCTGCCCCCTCATGGCGTGGGACATGAGTTTTCCGCTGTTGGGGTCAGTGGGCTTTTTCCCAGCGTCCCGACCTGACCCAGGAGCAGTAACAGCAGCAGCCTTGTTAGTCTTCTGCAGCTGTTGACGCTGTTGCTGCTGCTGCTGCTGCTGATTCTGCCGCTGTTGCTGCGGCTGCTGATTCTGCTGCTGCTGATTCTGCTCAGCAGCCTTCTTTTCCTGGGCCTCTTTCTCCGCCGCCCTTCTCTCAGCAACCAGAGCCCTCAAATTCATCCCAGAGTCTTTCTGGGTCCTCTGGCTGCTGGAGTCTGTTCTCTGTCTCTTGGCGGGGGGGGGGACGGGAGCCTCTCCTCTCCATGGCTTGGGAGACAGTCTCCTCAGAGCTGGAGCTCTCAATGACGAAGGGGGCGCGGCGAGCCGTCTTTTCGGAGGGCCTAATCTCCTCAGCTCCCTCCCCTTCAGGTCGGAGGCGGATCCCTTCTTCCTCCTCTTCCTCTTGCTCTCCTCTCTCCAAGTCCTCTTCCACCACACGGGTCAGCTCGTCGTCAGGCTGCTCCCAGTGGGGGTAACTCGCCTTCCCCCAAGTCTGGTACCGCGCGTGGTAGTTGAGCAAGGTCTCCGCCGCACGGCAACGCTGGCTGACTTGATATCCGAGCAGCCTCTCGATATCCTCCTCGTTCAGCGTGTCAGCGGGCTCGTTGGCGTGAGGAACTGCTAGAAAGAAACATGACACATGAATATCAATGTTAAGTTCAAGATTCAACTCGAGGTCATATAAAACAAAAAAAAAAAAAAAAAAAAAAAAGGCAAGCAAAATGACATCGCTGATTTCTTACAGCTAGAGCCTCTCTCTCGGGGAATGATGGGAGGATCGGGGGGAAGAGTCCCATCTACGGGCCCGTACACGAAGACCACAATGTCATGAGCTCCCGGGTTGGAGTCTGGGATGTGGGTGACAAAGGGTTTCTTCCTGCGCTTGAGGGAGAGGTAAACGTCGGGCTTATTTTCAAGGGCGCAGATTTTGTAATGGTGGAGGATCTCACGCACCCCGACAGAAGTCCCTAGAAGCTGGTTAAGGACATGAACCCCCATGATGATCCTAAAGGAGTTCAGCCCTAGCTGGGTTGGGACTATTCCACAGTAGAGGAGGAAGTCATTGAGAAGGTCTGGGAAGGGGACACGAACTCCACCCTCCATGAAAGCAGCAATGGGAACGGGGAAGCCATCCTTGGCGTCTGACCTAAAGACATCCTCCCCAGGCTCAGCAAAGCGGAAGCTAAACTTCCCGTCTTCAAAGCCGTATAAGGCCTTAAACTCTGCTACCTTTGCAGGGTTCCCCCTAATATCATAAAAAGAAGACATCTGCCAAGATGAAAGGGGAAGGTTAAATCCAGGGATAACTCAACCCATGACAACATGTCCCGACCTAAAACTCCATGTTCTAACAGGTATGTTACCCCTGCCTTGACAGACCCTAAAATTTTTCTAAGTGTCAGCTCGGGGAACACTCAACTCGGTGTTGGGAAAAGACTAAAAAGGACACCCAAAACTTTTTTCTCAAGTTTACCCCGAGATGGAGTTTTTTCAAACCCTAAAAGGCGGGAAAATCAGTGTCTTGGTGATTTGCCCCAAAAACCAGAGGAAAACCCTAGGATTACGAAGCAAACCCCAAGAACATCTCCAACAACCGCAAAGAGAAAAATACACCGAACAAATTGAAGAATAAAGAACAAAAACCAGTTATACCTTCACAAAAGATCAAACGGTGGTCAAAAAAGCTGTTTCGCCGGGGAAACTGTACGGCACGGCGCTGAAACCTTCGAAAGTTGTTCTTGGAAGGATGAAGCGAGCAAGAAGAGCACCAGCAGAAAATAACACCGAAGAAACGGTTCGCAAAGGCAACGAAGGAGAGCAGAACGGATCTTCTCCCACAAGCGAACGGTGTAGACAGTGGATTCCGGTGGAAAATACGGTATTTTCCTGGAAAAAACAGAAAGCAAGAGCAGAGAAAGTAGAGAGAGAAAACGGAGAACAGGATGCAGAGAGAAAAGGCAGAAAGTAGAGAGAGAGTGCAGAAGATAAAATGAGCAGTAATTTGCTTCCCTCCAAAGACATAATGCTTCTGGAGCATTAAATGCAGATCGTACGGTTCCAAGACACATGACGTCAGCGCCTTGGAATACGGAAAGGCTTAACCGCCTCTTTGCCAGGTAAGCCCTAGAATGCCAAGCGGCATAGGGGCACAGGGAAAAACACTCAGCAAAACAAAATTATGACAAGTCCCAGCTCGGGAATGTCATAATTTGGGGCAAATTGTGTGGAAATATATCTGAACTGAGGTCTCAACTCGGGATGGAAGGTTCAAGTCTGAAACGCTGACACGTGGCGAAGATTGCTCAACCAGGCCAACCACAACGCACGTGATTCGCCTCCGAAGATCCAGCTCGAGGCAAGGAGTTAAAACACTTCACTTGACACGTGGGAGGCCTGCACGGTGGGACCCGCTACAAGGCACGTGATCTCCCAACTCGGTTCTTGGCTTTCACCTCGGGACACCTGTCTTATGACTCATACTACAGTCCAAATCCTACTACAGTCCAAAACTGTCCTAGCAGCTGTAATTCCTGACACAGCGGTTACAAGAAACCACGATTCTCTGGCCAACCATGGTCACTAAACTATGGTCAGACGGTTATGGGCAAACCATGGTCAGATCTGACCTAACCCAAGCAGTTATCTGACCTCACATGGTCAGTCCGTACAGGTGGGTATAAAAAGAATACGATACAGCCTAATTTGGTAAGCTACAGTACCCTAATTCTCTGAGATTCATCTTCTTCCTTGCCTCATTCTCCACAGTGCAGCTTTCTGACTTAAGCTTCGGAGAGGGCACGGCCAAAACCCACCTTGGCCTACCCTCTGACCCATTTTCCAAGCTTGTGATTGCAGGTCCAGGCGAGGGAACAAGCTCCATCATCAACACGTAGTTCGGGGAGAAAGATTTTACCCCGTACAATAGGTATTAACATTTCTTTATAAATTTGAACCCGAGAAATGTTATAAGACTGCAATTAATGCCATGGGCTGACCAGCCTAGTTGAGCCATACATAAAATTGCCATTAATCTAAACTAATATAGCAGACCCATGCCATTCACATGGTTGTGAACATTATGATCACATAGCATCATTATCATGGTCAGTCTTACGAGTAAACCTCCTTTATCCAGATGCACATGTTCCATCCATCTACCCAAAACAAAAGGGAAAACCAGACAAAAATTGCAGGACTCGTGATTCATGTTTCTTTCATTTTTGTGGTTTTTGGCTCCTTGGTTCTTTTTTTTTTCCCCAGGTAATTACGTCACGTTATGCTTTGGGAAGACCTTTAATTTTCAAATGTTATGATGCCTGCACTACTGCGCTACAAAAGCCTTCACAATTACTTTAAATTTTTTTGACACTTGCTTTTGTATAGTCGTTTTAACAACCCTCCAACCACAGGAAAATTAAGAGCTACGCCTTAATTTGTATGTAAATGGCCGGTTTGAGTCCTGCTAAGGATTAATATATGATGATGTTGTTCAATGGAACCAAGACCTTGGCTAGGGTGATGAAAAGGGTTAAGGATTGGTGCATGGGGTTGGACAGATATAGAGTTCAAATCTCATGGTGTCCTTGTATGGGCTGGGAAGAAAAAGAAAAATGAAAGGGAAGTTATTTAGTTTATGCGCCAGAACCTTATACTCTATTTATCACTTCATTAATTCATTAAAAAAAAAAAAATCAGAAACTGCATGTGCATATATTGTTACGATCAGCTGTCCTTGTAGAATAGTGGGAAAATGCCCATTTATCCCAATCTCAGCGTGTTTACATCACAATTTTATATGGAATATACTATATATAGACATTACAAAAAGAGAAAAAAAAAAAAAAAAGGAAAGAAATCCTCCGTAAGTGAACTACTAGAAGAGAATCACTAAAAGGCCACCCGCAATTGCAGCCATTAAGCCTAGTGGCTTGCTTATGGCCTACGCTGGCTGCTTCAGCAAGCATGTTGTAAGACCACATCACTCCTTTTTTTTTTTTTGATTCTCTGGAAGAATGTCGATCACTCGAGAGTGATATTGTGTACAAGGCATCAATGCCTAGTGTTTTCCTTAAAAAGTTTCGAAGATATATATCCTACTCAACAAAGGGTACTTGGCTATCTCGCGATCCTTGCTCCATGATAATGATGATACATCTATAAAGTGGTTATGTTACCATTTATAATTAGGTGGTCTTTTAAAGCACCAAGCCATTTTTTTCCTTTTTCTTTTTCCATCTAATACAAGCTTGAGGAATTAATGGAGTGATTTAAACGTACAACTCACTCTCACTCTCAAATGTTCATATCCACTATATATATATATATATATATATATATGTATCAAGTTTTCTGTTTCAGTTCCTTTTACGATATATCTTCAGGCGGCTGAAGAGTTTATCCACTACTGAGTAACCATTTTTCGAAGAGTAATGCTAGATGACTCCTCACTCGTCCAAAAACGAAAAATGATAGATGACTCCTCAGGCAGGTCTCCCGCCCTCTAATAGGGGATGACCCAAAGTGTGAGAAACTCGTTTAATTGGCTGGGTCATGCATGCAATTTTTTTCTCTAATGGCCTGCCCCAACTCAGCCTTTGGCATTGGTTGAGAACTTGAGACAAAAGAAAAAGCCTGCCCAGTTAATTTTTCACTTAAAAAGGAGCCCTATTAGATGTGTAACCGCCCTGCCTCCACAAACAAGATACGATGATGCAAATTAGTCCAGTCATTATGCACAAACTGCTTCGTTACCCCATCCTTCACTTGAGAGAATACAAGTTGAATGTGAAGACATCTTCATATCTCTAATCCCTTTAATCAGACGCAATTAATGCTTGACGTATAGCACTAATCAGTGCTCATAATGGAAACATCCTACAATTAATCAGCCTTTTTATATAGGGTAAATTACAATAAAACCCCCTCTAAAAGCTGACTATCATAGATACACCTCCTCACGTTTTTAAAATTACACTGACACCTCTTACTTTACAAAATAAACTACAAAGAGACCCCTCCTTCTAACTTCCATCCATTAATCCGTCAAATCATATTCAAATTTTTTCAAAATACCTTAACTACCCTTAGTGGATGATAACTTCCATGTTAAATGCGTACAACTCACCAGTCCAATAGTTCATCCAATACTTTTGAATTTTTTAATTATTATTGATAAACAACTAAAAGATAATATATATATATATGAGAAAAATGTTAAAAACAATTTAAATTTTCTGTCCAACTGATGTGGCAGCTGTCAAATTTGTTGTTTAGAAACAATTATTTATTTAATTAAAATTTTAATTGATTTGCAAAATAAAAAATAAAAAAATTGATTTGCTAAGTTGCCACCTCATTTGAGTATGTAGATTTGAGTAAAAAAAAAAAGGGGGGGGGGGCTATGTAGTATTACTCATATGTACAAATAAATAAAAAAAATTATTATAATGGAGATGCACGTATAGAGGTGGCAAATGAGGTGGCTACTTGGCAAATCAAATTTTTTTTTTAATTTTTACACATCAATTAAATAGATAATTGTTTCTAATGAGCAAATCTGATGGCTACCACATCAGTTGGACAAAAATTTAAGCTCTTTGACATTTTTCTTTTATATATATATAATCTTTTAGTTGTTTATCAATAAATAAATAAATCAATCAAATGTACCGGATGAATGTGTTGGACTAATGAGTTATATGCATTTAACATGGAAGTTGTCATCCAATAAGGGTAATTAGGGTATTTTGAAAAAAATTGAAAGTGATTTAACGATTATGGATAGAAGTTAGAGGAAAGGGGTCTTAATGTAATTTCAGAAACGTGAAAGGGTCTATTTGTAGTTGTCAAATTTTAGAGGACGTCTTAATGTAATTTACCCTTTTATATATTGTAACGCGCTAAATTCACTAGCTAGTTCAAAATAATTAGACTCTCAAATACGTACATGCAACCTGGTAGCCAGGGAAAAAGAGAAGGGGCAAAAAAAAAGGAAAAAGAAAGAAGAGTATAAATATATACAGATAAAGCAATACAGCCAAAAGGCCTAAAAGCAATTGGCCACTTCAGTGTCGCTCCTCCACTTTCTCATTCGTTACATATAGCTTTCATGGCGTCAGTTGAACCTTCTCTCCGATCTTGACCAAGTTTAACTCTATTTTGTCTTTACTTGATTCTTTTTCACTACCTTTCCACTATATATATATATGAATTTCTGATCACTTCAGAAACCGTCATCTTCCTCCTTCAACCTCCTTTTTCTTCTGGGATCCTCCTACTCAATCTCTCTCACACTCTGTCCAAATGGGTCTGTTTTGGGCTCTAAGTGTCACTTTTCTTTGCTCCTTCTCAGTCCTCATGGGTGACACCATCGATAAGAGCCAAACTTACATTGTTCGCGTTCAAAACGACTTGAAACCATCGGAGTTCAATGACGTTGAAGAATGGTACAGCTCTACCCTTCGAAGTCTCAGTTCCAACCCTTTCAATTCTGAAAATCCCACCACCACCCAAAGAGGAAACAGCAAGGATTTTCTCTACGTCTACAAGACTGTCTTCCATGGCTTCTCTGCAAGACTTACAAGACAGCAAGCACAGAAATTGAAGAGACGCCCGGAAATTCTCGGTGTCTTCCCTGACCGAGTTCATCAAATTCAAATAACTCGGACACCTCAGTTTCTAGGACTCACCACCTCTGCTCCAGATAATATTATAGCCGAGTCCGATGCCGGTTCGAACGTCGTGATCGGAGTATTAGACACCGGAATTTGGCCCGAACACCGTAGTTTCCGCGACGAAGGCCTACGTCCAATCCCTACTCACTGGAAGGGAGAGTGTATCGAAGGAGAGAGGTTCCCTAAATCACTCTGCAACAAAAAGTTGGTCGGCGCGAGGTACTTCACCGCCGGATACGACTCCCGGGTTGGGGCTACGAACCACACAAATGACTTCAAATCAGCAAGAGACACCGTAGGCCACGGCACCCACACTGCCTCCACCGCAGCTGGCGTGCATGTCCCTGACGCCTCGTTTCTTGATTTCGCTAAAGGGGATGCAACAGGAATTGCACCCAAAGCAAGAATTGCGGTTTATAAGATATGTTGGGAGGAGGGCTGCATGGAGTCTGACGTTCTCGCCGGCATGGAAACGGCTGTGGAAGACGGCGTCGATATCATGTCCCTCTCCGTCGGCGCTAGCTCTTCTCTCCCTTACTATTTGGACGCCATCGCTATCGGTTCGTTTGGTGCAATGGAAAAAGGGGTTTTCGTATCCACCTCCGCCGGAAACTCAGGATTCGATGAAGGCACGGCTAGCAACGTAGCACCATGGTTTACCAGCGTCGGTGCAAGTACCATTGATAGGAATTTCTCCGCCGATCTCGTGCTCGGAGATGGCCGTGTTATCAGAGGAGCTTCTCTGTACAGGGGAAACCCGTTGCCTGAAAATACATATTTGCCCCTAATATATGGCGGAAATGCATCTTTGGGTTCGAACGTTACGGGTAGTACAGGCAGTTTCAGAGCCTCTATTTGCTTGTTAGACTCTCTGGACCCCAATCTCGTACGTGGCAAGATCGTGGTGTGTGATAGAGGTGGGATTCCACGTGCCTTGAAGGGGTATAGTGTGAAAGAAGCCGGTGGGGCCGGTGTAATTGTATCCAACTTGTCACCGGATGGAGAAGGCTTGGTTGCCGACCCATATTTGCTTCCGGGTTTGTTGATTACCGAATCAGCCGGTTACACGGTTCGTAACTATATCAGCTCAACCCAAAACCCGACGGCCACTATAGTTTTTCGTGAGACCCAGTTGGGGGTCAAACCCGCACCCATCGTTGCTTCGTTTTCAGGAAGAGGGCCCAATCCAGAATCAATCAACGTCTTAAAACCCGACCTGATTGCGCCCGGTGTCAACATCCTAGCGGCATGGCCCGCAGAGACTGCGCCAACGGACATCCCAGATGACACGAGGCGTACGGAGTTTAATATTCTCTCGGGTACCTCCATGTCCTGCCCACATGTATCGGGTCTTGCGGCTTTATTAAAGGGAGTCCACCCGGATTGGTCACCCGCGATGATCCGGTCCGCACTGATGACGACGTCATACGTGCATGACCACGATGGCAAGCCGTTACTGGACGAGGGAGCAAACAATTTGGCGACGGCGTGGGCCATGGGCGCAGGACACGTGGACCCTGAGAAGGCCGTTGATCCTGGTCTGGTCTACGATCTGACGGCGGATGATTATTTGAATTTTCTCTGTGCATTAAATATGCGCCGTGAAAATATACGAGCGATTGCGGGGAGGCCAGTGGACTGCAGTGGGAAGCCACGGACACCGTGGAACCTAAATTACCCAGCTATCGTTGTTGCTTTCAATCTATCAGGATCGTCCAAACTGGAAGCTGTGATGAATAGAACAGTGACACATCTTGGCGAGGATTCATCGAGCTACACCGTATCAATTTCTAACCCGAAAGGTGCCAGCGTGACTGTTAACCCGACGAAGATGGAGTTCAAGGAGAAGGGTCAGAAACAGAGCTACATGGTTCGGATTTTAGCTGACAAAGTAAGCGTGCCACTTGGGAATATGAGGAGTGAGTTTGGGAGGATGATGTGGACGGATGGGAAACACCAAGTCAAGTCCCCCATAGGGGTGGTGTGGCAGCGATTCAAATAGGCATCAAACTTACGTATATGTATATGCTCTCTTATAATAAGGTTTACTTGGTTGTTCTACACCATTAATATTATGCAATTAATGTAAGAATTTATAGGAGAAACTCTAATGCACTTAAACAAAATTAGTCGTACCGTTTGAATCTAGAAATTTGATTACTACATAACTCAAGGAAATGATGAAGTAATAAATAAAATAAAGAATGACTTCTTTGAAATTTGATGGGCAATTTTCTTTTGGAAATGCGTTCAAGCAAACACTATCATACAAATTAAAGACTGGAATTGAAACAAGCAAACATTATCTTTTGTGGTCACCAGAACAGCCATGCATGTTAGCAAGGATGCGTCAAACTACACTGTAACAATTTGTTAATCCAAAAGGGGTGAGCGTGACCGTTGATCCGCCAAAAAAATGGACAGAAAAAGAGTGAAGTGGTTCGGATTTCGACTAAGAATGTGACCTTTCCACGTGGAACAACACGGAGCGAGTTTGGTAAGGGAAACACAATGTCACATCCTCCATAGGGGTGGTGTGGGAAAGTCCACACCGATAATTTGAAATGCATGGAATTTATGTGTAGTGCTACACCATTGATAGACTACAATTAATAATGGGTATTATAAAGATAAATTGATTTCAAATTTAATGCACCGTATAATAATTTATTTATTTAATTCTAGTCGTAAATTAGGAGTAAACTACATCATTTGCTCTATAATCTATAATGATCACAAATTACCCATGGGCTTATATTTGGCTTTTTACACATGAGAAGAAGAAACTCCCATCCACCATGCTACTAAAATATTGGAAGGAATTTATCATGTGCATGCGTCATAATGTTAATGCACTTATCCATTTAAGCTAATCCACGTGCTTGCATGAACATGAATGTGCATATCTGTATTCGTGGCAATTTATTTGTGTTCAATTATATAAAATTATTATGACACTTGAAAAAATGTAAATATGAGTAAAAAGAACGAGAAAAGTTAATTATCCATAAATAAATAAAAAAAATGAAAAAGAATAGAAAAGTTTCTTATGTGTAAGATTTTAAGTGTTTTCTTTTCTTTTTCTTTTTTTCATTGAATAAAATCTTATTTCAAAAGATATAATAATCTAGGTGATATTTAACTCACTTGTTAAGTGAATGATTTTATGTTCAATCGATTGTCAAAAGAAAAAAAAGAAAGAAAAAAAGTCTTATTCCGAAAATTTTTTGGTGTGGAAGAAAAACTATGGCTACTTTTGTGCCAAAATAAATAAATAAAAAACTACTTGGGTATTTGGTTCCCCAGATATTCAAGTTCAATAAGTTTGGCCCAACCTGGGTTGGATCATATCCAACAAACCAATTGCATGCCGCGATTGATCTCCTCAGGGCTCAGGCCTATGAAAATTGGGCTACGAGACCATAACTTAGGGTTACTCAAAACCCTAACAGATCCAATAATGACCCAACCATCCAAACCCTAGGGCCGAATGGCCAATCCTGCGACGCACATATATATCATCTCTTTCCCAATTCCTATCTCCCACATACAGCAGCAGCTGTGAGGAGAGAGAGGGAACCCTAGAGCGAGAAAAAAATGGTTTCGTTGAAGTTACAGAAGCGGCTCTCCGCCAGCGTACTCAAGTGCGGTAGGGGCAAGGTTTGGCTCGACCCCAATGAAGTCAACGAAATCTCCATGGCCAACTCTCGTACGATCCTCTCCTCGTTCATATCTCACCTTTATATGTATTCATTTTCTTGTAGATCTGTTTGATATATAGTAGTTTTATTGTATTGACGGTATATACTTGTTTATACGCCGTTAGGCATATGAGAAATCGCAGGAAAAGAAAACTTAGGTTTTTATCTATCTATCTATCTGTATTATATATCTATAGATTTGCATATTAGGGCATACCTGAACTTTTGTTTTAGCCATAGATCCATGCACTGAAATGGGTCTGCTTGTATATGTGAAATTGGTAATCATGGTTCTGTCTGTAATAACCAGGGTTGAAGGGATTTATATAGACAGGTTTCGGATAATCAGTGGACATATAGGTATATGACCTTTTTGGTTTTTGTTGCAGCGGATGATGATATACTGGATTTTATTCATTGAATAACATTCTTATTGTCTACTTTTGGATGTACTTGAAAAATATTAGAAAAAAACATTTGAAGTATCAGAGATTACTGATATACTTATTTGCCTGGTTGAATCGAGTTTGATGTTGCTTTAGAAACTATAGCTGTAACTCTCATGAGAAGTCCACGGTTGCCTATTATATCTATTGGAAAGAAGTCCCCCCTCCCCCCCCCCCGCGCCCCCCCCCCCCCCAGCCCCCCTCTCTGCCCCCCCAACCCCACACACACACACACACACAAAAAGCTTCAGACATGGTAAAATAATATTTTAGATTGCTTTCTGGTATGCTGTTCATACATTTTTTGATTTCCCATTATATTTATTAACAGTTGCAATTATCTTTTAATAATTAAAATGATATATATATATGTTTGTCTTTTTTTTTTTTGGCTTTCATTAATTGTTTTTGTGGTGGTTTCAGGGCAAAACATAAGAAAGTTGGTCAAGGATGGATTTATCATCAGGAAGCCAACAAAGATTCACTCTCGGTCTCGTGCACGGAGAATGAAGGAGGCCAAGAGAAAGGGACGCCACTCTGGATATGGTAATTTTCTGTAGTTATGAGAGTTACAAGAATTTTGGGTTTAAGGGTAGGCTATTCTGAACTTGTAACTGTTCTTTTGGATAATTCACAGTGCCAAATTTAAGCCAAGCTAAGCTAAACTAATAGTACCAAAACATTATGGAGTAAAATTGATTATATTGGGAAAATTTTTGGATTTAGTTAAGTGTTCTGACCTTTTTATCTGTTAGGCATGCAATTGGTTCACTGAGACAAGACATTATTTATAATTTTGCTATTGTTATGTTTAAGAGCATGTGAAGCTTGCTTGGAGTTTTAAGCTTTTTATTGAAATGACTATAGGTAAGCGTAAGGGTACCAGGGAGGCAAGGTTGCCAACAAAAATCCTGTGGATGAGGAGGATGCGTGTGCTGAGGCGCCTGCTCCGCAAGTACAGGGAATCAAAGAAGATTGACAAGCACATGTATCATGACATGTACATGAAGGTGAAGGGTAATGTTTTCAAGAACAAACGAGTGCTGATGGAGAGCATCCATAAGTCCAAGGCTGAGAAGGCTAGAGAGAAGACTTTATCTGACCAGTTTGAGGCTAAGCGAGCAAAGAATAAGGCAAGCAGAGAAAGGAAACATGCTAGGAGGGAGGAGCGTTTGGCCCAGGTTGGTCTCTATACTAGCAGCAGATAATATATCAAATTGGAAATATTTTAACAGTGTTGCAATGTCTGATTGCATTCAGTGCTCACATTAGCATTTGAATTCCACATGATATTGAAGTTATTTTTTTATTGTCATATTAGTTTTTTTTTTCCCTCTTCTCAAATGTACTGTGTATGTTTTATTTTCTCAAAAGTTTGTATTCGACATGGTAGGCCTGACTTTTGCGCTGTGTAAAGCCACCCTTTTTTCCATACAGTGGTGCAACACATTTTGGTATATCTAAATCATCAAATTTAGGATTTTGATGATGACAATCTTACATACATTTTTTACTTTGTTTGAATTCCATGAAAAATAAAAAATGTTCTGGTGTTAAAAATGTCCCATTACTTTATCACATCAGTTTACTGCCTAATTGGGTTACAATTGAATGATGTTATATATATATCTTAGGCGTGTCTGCGACATGAATACTTGGCTATTTGTATTAAAAGGTGGATGCTTCATGTGCCTAATTAGCCTTGCCTTTCAGTCAAATAAATTGTAGAATCAAAGTTGGCCAAAGCAGATTAATAGATCTTTAATAGCACTTTTGGATTATGAGTTTGTTATTTTCTCTTGAATTTGCACAGGGACCTGGAGAGAGAGCACCACCAACAGCAGCACCAGCTTCTGCAACTCAACAAACTGAGTAAGTATATTTTAGAGATTATTTTTTACTGGCTATTTTTGAAGATGTTAGAATGTGAGATCTAATTAGGGTTTGATTTTCCCGCAGAGGATCTAAGAAATCCAAGAAATGAGATCTACAATGGCGAGCACTGACGGATTTATGGCTTTCTATGGTCTTTGTGTCCTCAGTTACTATGATAGCATAGTATTTTTGAGCCAGTATGTTTTTTATTTTGTGAAGACCTGGTTATTTTATAACTTAGATGAAAGGAGGATTAAAATGTTGGTACTTGACTTAAATTGTAGTTTCTTTTGTTATGTTGTGATTGGTTTCAATTATCTTTTGTGGCTTAAATTGTGATTATGTTTAGTTTTTTGCTGAGCGATTTCCAATTTATTTGTGATTTGATGATGCAAGTGCATGACGACGGATAAATGTGGAAGCAGGTTGAAGACATAATATTCTTAGGAATTTGTAGTTGAACTGATTTTTGATAGTTCTGTGTGCCTAAGAAAAGTTTATTAGGCCACTGGAGTCAAATTCTTGACCATCATAATGATCATTGGCCAGTTGATCACTGATGTTTGGACCTACTGATGAGATTATTGCATGGGGCGAAGCACATATCTGAGAATATAGTTTTTGTTCTCGAACTCAGAAAGATGTCGTGAACATGTTCTCAATAATTATTTTCTATTTTTAAACAGTTCACTTTTGTAGAACATTAGAAACAAAAAGGAAATCATTGGAAATATGTTCTCAAAACTTGTTTTTGAGATGTGAAATTTTTTTTTTGGCAACATTGAAATATGATTTTAAGAACGTTAGCGGTAGTCGTGATCTCCAGGATTATAGTCTCTCAAAATGTTCCGACTTTTCTGATCTACTGCAAACACTGAATTTTGCAATTATGCCTTTTTCGTGGTTGATTTCAATTAATAATGACTATTCTATTTTGCATAATTCACTATTTCACTTGCAACCATTACATGGGAGTATTGCTCCTTTTGCTTGTTGCAGAAATTGCCTAAAGGTTATTTCCTGGTTCTTTCCAAAATATGCTATTTAATCACTCCAGTGGCCATTTAAAGTGTTCTACTTGTGAACCTCTGGTTGTGGTAAAGACGCTAATTTTATTTGCGCAACTTATTTCTGGAGGAAACGATTGTTGTCTGGGTTTTCAAGCAATCCAGTTTGACACGATTTTTAACCTACCATTGCAGGTAGTAAAGGTCTACCACTTTAGTATCGGTGGAGTGCTTCCACACCAGAAGCCAAGTCATTGTTTATTTAAGACTTGGACTCAGTCCCACAAACATAGATCTGCATTCATACCATTTAAAGTACTATCACTCTATTAGCAGCTTCGGCCATATGCAACAATTAGAAAGGAAATCCTGATTTAGGCAAGGTCAAGTGTTGTTGTACACATTTTGTGCTACCATCCTACTTTGTTGATGACAGCCACGCACCATTTGAAATGCCTCAACAAGAATTCCCAAGACAATCCAGACCAAATTGTTTCATGCAAACTGTTTAAAGTAGGATGGTAGCACAATGTGTACAATAACACTTGAGAGAGAGAAACGTATGTGTGTGTGCATGCGTGCTTGAGAGAGAGAGAGAGAGAGAGAGAGAGAGATTTCATTAAACAAAATACGTGATCTTTCAACCCAAAATGCTTTATACTTTGTTCGGGCTGTTGAGATTCCACAACACTCATACCCGCTTTTAGCCTCAAACCATATCAAACAAGAGGGGTCCCATTTTGTCAGAACATCTGCCCGCATTAAGCATCTAAAGGCTTCTTTGGTATCGTGGAATGGAAAAAACCACCCCATCATTATCTCTAACGACTGATTTGTGTCCACTGAGATCTGCGCTTCCGTGATTTGCTTGACCTCTGGCTCTGGGTAACACATGTTGTACTGATGATTCAACTGGATTATTGCAAATCCCAAGTCTGACAATGAATGCAACCGTGCTACCCTTGTCCAAGCCCTCACTTTCAATCCAGATGTGACCTCCCATTAGATTTACGAACCTGATTCCACCATATGAAAAAATAAGTTGAGATGTTCATATATAAGATATGTACAATAACCACAACCATATTTGGTTGCTCCCACGCTAATGAGGTGCCTAGTAGTTGACATCTTTCCAGTAATTTAATAGGGTGCTATGTTAGTAAATTGGAGAAACCTATTGCTCAACACCGCTGAGCTACGTAGAAAGGTCAGAAGGATTATTATGACGGAGGAGCCAAGGTTTCAGTCCAGTGTATTTTTAAAGTACAATTACTACTTGTATAATTATACCATTTATTTTATTAAATACACACACAAATATATACAAATATTTATATATACCGTTTACAAATGGCAAGCCCAAGTCCTCCACCATTAGTTCGGCGTGATCCACTTCGGGACTGAGCAAATTTGGTAAACAGAAGTGGAATATCCTGTGGGCTAACACCACAGCCAGAATCCTTAACCTGTAGGAAGAGAAATGTTTAGAATGTAGCATCACTATTATAAAAGACAGAAAGTGAAGCATCAAATCATATGAAGCTATTGATAAAGTCTGAAGGGAATGCCATTCATCCATAACATCCAAAGGTATTTCTTAAGCCTCACAAAAATTCCAAAGCTACGTAATGGATGAAAAACCCATTTAAATTAAGCTGAATGAAAGTCGAATGCACAACTCATCAACCTGCACTCTTAAGTAAAAGTGGCCATCACTTGACACTGGATAGAATTCAGGAGGTCGCCAGTCCCTCAAAGACTCCGGTTTTGCAACAGAAGCTATAACTGAAACATAACCCTCCTTTGTGAACTTCATAGCATTACCCGCAACATTTAAGATAGTTTGCATGAGCCGTTTCTCATCACCAACAGCGAACACCGGCAAATCCGGAGCCAAAATCGAAGTCAAAGATAACTTCTTCACAGATGCAACTGGCTTTATCAAATTAATGACCTACAATTTAAAACAGACAAATCTAAAATTTTCGTGATGCCTGTATGAGTAATGTTAATGGTCAAAATCATTTTGAATTCCATTAACAAATATAAAGGTCCAAGGCTACGAATAATTACCTCTTTGAAAACCCCATGAAGATTAAATGTTCCGATATCTAATTCAAGGCTACCATCTTCAAGTCTAGAAAGATCTAGAACATCATTGATGAGTGTTACCAAAAGGTTGCCACTCTTTAGTACGGTTTCTATCATTACTCTTTGTTCTGGAGATAGTTCAGTTTCTAAAAGAAGTGAAGATAAGGCAATAATTGCATGCATTGGTGTCCTCATTTCATCATTCATGACGGCAAGGAAATCATTGCGAGCATGGATTGCCATTTCTGCCTCTCGTCGAGCTGCATCTAAAGCAATATTCTGATCCAGGAGCTGATCACGGGCCCGCATAGACTCTTCCAGAATTGCAGCATGTGAAAGAGCAACAGCTACCTGTACAAAGGATTAAAGAGAAGATAGCATTAGATAAAATGTTACGATTCTCCTAGTTTCATACCAAGCAAATTAGAAAGGCCTACTAACAAGAATAACATGAAAATTATTTGGAAAAAAATAATAATAATAAAACACAAAGAATAACTAGAAAACACTGAGAGACTGTACAAAATAAGACGTTAAAGCATGGAACACAATTACCCACAAGGGATCCAGGAAAATATGACCACAATAAATTATAAAGCACTACTTGTATATGAAAGTAACAACTTACAATTTCAAGAAGCTAATAAAATGGGGAATAAGCCCAAATAGAAACATTTTGTATTATTTCAACCAAAATGCGATCATCATGCAGATTAATACAGTCCACAAAACTTTTGACAACATACAGTTACCAAATTAAAATCCAAGGAATGCATTCAACTGCAACAATCTAACATTGCATGAAGGTTAAAAAAATCAATTGACTTTCACAAGCTGAGCAATTTGACGTAAAAAATTTTATTTCTAACTTCGTATAAAAAAAATATACTCCCTCCGTTACTAAATAAGTAGTCCTACCTTCCTTTTTGGGATGTTTCAAAATAATTGTCATATTTCAAAAATCAATGGTCATTTTTGATTCATTTCCTAAAATACCCTTAAAAAGGTATTCTCACTTTTTCTAATGCTTTACACACTTGAGGGCAAAATTGGAATTTTAAAACATATGCATTGATATGAAAGCATTTAATAGGGTTTTCTTAAAAAAAAGTGTTTTTTCAAAGGAGACACTTAATTTGAAACGAAGGGAGTATATTAAATAAAAATAAATAAAATGCTGCAATTAAATATCCCCTCATCCAAAGGAATGAAAAGTGAAAGGCTAATAATGCAACATAAGTCCAAAAAACCACTGGCAACTTCCTGAAAACCCTGTAATTAAGTCAAAATAAAATACCGGAAAAATTAGTGACAGTGGTGTAATTCCCTTCTCAATTGAGAAGTCTGCTTTCGAGATGATCATTTGGTGAAGTCATGAGAATTTTCAACCCAATAGGGATGCAAGGTCAAATGGTGCTAGATAGAATGAGGCACTCAGAGACAAGATTTATGTGGTTTTGAAAAATATAAGCTACACAATTTTTACAATTATAAGCATAGTAAAAACACAATCAAAACAAGATTAAAAAATAAATAAATAAGGTAAGATTAGAGACTAAATTCCGCTGCTTTGGGTACAAGAAATGAACTAAAAATTACCTAAAGTTGTGATCTGTAGACAAGTGAATTAATACTGGGTTGCGCTATGGAGTAAAGATCAACCGAAAACAAGAGGAAAATGCAATTGAATTAGAATCAGAGCCCCACAGGCCAAAACAGATAAATGTAATCATTCACCACAAGCAGAATAAAAAATTGGAAAAACTTAAAAGTCCACTTGTAACGTACATGGGCATTGAGCAATCTAAAAGTGGGTCTGCTTTACCACGTCATAGTATTTTAAAAATACAAAACAACTATCATAAGATATATATTTAGGCAGCCAATTGAAGAGAGCAAGAATATCATTTGAAACCTGGTCTGCAACAACTTCAACAAGTTCCAACTCGTGGTCACGCCATTTTCTAGCACCAGTCTGTTGGGAGAACTAAGACCATCACTGCATAGCTTTTTGCAGAGAGGTCAGGCCAGTGATTAATCTGGAAATTAGAAAGATGTAAAAGTGGTACCCGGACAGCGACAACCTCAGGTGGCACGTATCTTCCCACAATAGTTCTGATCCTTGCCAGTGGGCAGGTATGGGGAATCCGCATTGCATCATTGCTATTGAAAATTTCATTAATTATAGGAAGGTTGATTGGCACGGTAGACCCAATGGGTATCTGGTGGCTTAGAGTGTGAGAAAGTTGCAGATTCATACCAGATCGTGATGGCATCCATAATGCACACTCTTCCAGGCCTAAAGTCCTACCCAGCTCTACTAGAGTTGTTTTCAATATAGTATGTCTGTCAAGTGTGCTTCTAATTTCATGAGTCAGCATTCTAACATGCCTTCCAGTTTCTTCTTGCGTAAGAATAAGCCCCATCTCCCTGTCAAGCTCTTCAGCTTTGTTCTTCAAAAATAGTTCCCGAGTTTTAACACTTAAAAGATCAGGAATAATGTGAACAAGCATGAGAGCATGTTATACATGATACAGCGGCAGTAGACATTTTAGCAAGAGTCATGACCACAGCAACAGTTTTAGAGTGCGCAGAGAACATCCACAAGTTTATAAGGTGGGTTGCTCCACAAAGAACAATAAAAGCACAAAACATCATTAGCACCCATCTGTATGGGAAGAATGCAGATTTTTGCACAAAATAAATAAGCTCCAATGGTATGGAGAAGTACGCAAGGGCAATAAAGAAGTCTGATATATACTGATATTTGACCAGAAGTTCATCAACAGTCCACTGTGTGTCAATGCAATCGCAGGACTCCATCATCCAACAACTGCTGCAATAAATCCACAGAATAGGTTAGAAACATAGTACCATAATTCAGGCTGGTTTAGTTAAAAATGACCAATCTTGCTTCCAGATATGATGTCTCCTGTTGCAAAGAGTACAATTTAAAAAGGTTCTCAAACTAGATTATTAGAGAATGGAGTAAAATTCTTCCATTCTCTATAAGGAACAAACAGTATCGTATAAAGTCATTGAGGCAAGAGGCATATAGTGACTTATATTATTCTATATTTTTAAATGTTTCTCTAATCAATTTTCTGCATTGAGGTTAAAATCCCCCTAGAAACTTGGTCTTCAAGGTGTTTCCTGGAAGCAACATCAGTACATCATAATTGTTACGATTTCATGCACTTATCAAAGGAGGAACACTACTACTACTTCCACTATTAAATCAAACTACCCATACCAATATTTTATATTTTATCAGTAACTTCCAAAATTTGATAATGAAAGAAATCACTGGGTTTGGGGGATGGTTTAACCTCAAGTTATTTTGAAATCGTTGGGTTTGAAGGGTGGTTTTACCTCAAGTTATTTTACTTTTTCCTTCATGCTTATGGGCTATTAGGCAATAAATGGGGTTTTAATCCAACAATTTGGAGCAGCCATAGGCAACAAGAGAAAGTTCATGTATGGAGAATGCTTATAAAGTTCCTTGTCATCGTGGGTTTAACAATTGGAGTTGAAAGACGTGTACACGGGTTTCATGGCTAACATTTGGGATAAAATTTGAACAGTTTACTAGTACTTTTTTAACTCAAATTCTCACGGTAAGGAAGATAAGATCACACCCCCGCGGACATATAAGCTCCAAAGCCAAAACCAAATAAATATCATCTTTCACCCCTTTTGACTCTAAGATTCGATTCTTCCTTTCTTAATATTGGTGCTGAGAATAAGCGAAAAAACTCGAACACTTCTCCGTATTTTTCTCCATTTTCTTTATTTTTTTTTCATTTCACATTATCGTTAATTTTTTTTCCCCCCACCACTTGCCTGAATGAAAAGAACCTAGTCTGTTTCATTTCCAATAACCGGACTAAAAGCGGCAATGCTTTCGCCGCATCACGAGCAATTTTCATCGAATTCTTACTCAAATTTTGCATATTTATGTATTGAAATATGAGGTCTGAGTCATGTAATTGCTGTTCATTGATCCATTTTAGACCTGCTCCGAACAATCTAACCCCACTGCCCAAATTCTAAATTTTAAAAAATAAATAAATAAATAAATAAAAAATGAGTGATAATTCATATGCTTGTGTGCGTGTGTGTATGTAATGAGAAGAAAATAAGGGGATTACCTGAGTAAAGGGGAAGGAGTGGACGGCCAGAGATCAGTAGCGGAATAGAAAAATCCGATCTGGATCGTCCATTAGTGCGGGTTTGTTATTGAAGAGTTATGTGGGCTGTTGAGGTGCTTCATGAACAACAAGACAGAAGAAGCAGAAGCAGAAGCAGCAAAAATGAGTAAAGCGGAGGGAAGCCGAAAGGCAACAGCAGGACGAAGGACGCGACGCCGACTTCGAATAAGGTGCGTCGCACGTGCTTCAACCTCTCACTTGCACGTCTGGATCATTCCACTCAGGTTAATACACGTGTGATAATAAATTAATAATGGGTATGATGAAGTACGGCCTACCCTCTCACCTAATTGGGTGAGAGTGACAAATATATGAATGATTAGTTAAATTTCTTAATCAACCCCATTACTTTGGTGTTGAATTTATTGAATAAATGTATATCTATACTAGTCTATTTATAATATATTATATGTTCCCTCCGCCCTGCAAATAAGTGGTTTTTTTTTTTTTTTTTTTTGGATGTTTTAAAATAATTAGTCTTATTTCAAAAGTCGATGGTCATTTTTTATTCATTTCCTAAAATACCCTTTAAAAAGGATATTCTCACTTTTTTTAATGTTTTACACACTTGAGGGTAAAATTAGAATTTCAAAACATATGCATTGATGTAAAGCATTAATGAAGTTTTCTTAAAAAGCGTGTCTCTTAAGCCATTAAACCAATTTAACTCAATAATCCATAAAAATAAAAAAAATGATATCAAATAAATAATTGAGGGAAAAAATAATTAAAACTATTAATTATAGCAATTGGAAAAAAAAAATTATGCCAGGTTTGCCTTAACTACATCTAGAGCCCTTAGAGGGGTCAAATATTTCATTTAAAATGGATTCTAAAATTTTAAAAGTACATAAGATGGCACGATGAAGCCATGTATTTAATAATCGCAATTATGAGGGCACCCACTTTCTTATATATAAATTTTTTTTTTTTTTTTCAAAATTTAAGGAATATTGATGCATCGTTTGACTTGATCGGAGGGGAGTGTGTAGGACTAAGGAGGCTAGTGTAAAATGTGGCAGACCAATTAGGAGTCAAATCAAATTTGTAATGGAGTTGCTTGTCTCTGCTTGTGGTCGCCTTACCCTACACATGTTTAGATGCAAAGAACCAAGTCAAAAGAGACCAATGGATGTCTATTTGTTAATAGCAAATTGCCCATTAGGCTAATCAAACTCTTCACTCCTGCATGTCTGTCTTTATCTTTTTATCATTTTTGGTACAATGAGAGGAGTTCAAACTCTCGACCTATCTCACTCTTTATTTTTTATCTAATTCTCGCTCACCACTAGATTAGCCCTAGTGACTTGTCTGTCTTTACCGTTACTGTTACCGTTTATTTGCTAAAAATATATCTAGTTGTCGAATGGAATTCAAATGACTTCATTCATATTTTGTATACTATATGAGCATCCTACACTCAATCGTTTTGCATAAATATATATATATATATATATATATATGATTAGTATGTCTTGTTTTAAATCATATTCTGAAAAGAAAAATAAAAAAAAATTAAATGATCGAAGTTATAAGAACCAGCATTATTGCATGAGGTTGTGTGTCAAAAACTAGTTCTATCATTTGAGAAGAGTAAATTACATGTGACAAGTGGTAGATTTCCCAATTTTAGGCTATTTAGCACCAGTATTATAACTATGAATATCTTTAAGTGTTCTTTGCATATTCTAATTACCTGGACTATGAACTAATAAAAAGGAACAAACCAGGAAACTGAAAACAACTAGTAGAAAGGAGGATTAATGAAAGTGGAACAAACATGCCCATTTGAAGGCAAAGAAGGTGGCCAGAAAGATTAGAGTGGAAGTGAGACAAATCTGGCTATTACCTCACATGCTCACAAAGAGGTGTGATCCATATGCAAGAATACGTCTGGCATGTGTCATCACTTGTGAAAAGCACCATAAATTCCCTTAAAATACTCTCATTTTCAATGACTTCAGAAGAAACACTGTTATTTGCTTCCTGCAAGCACCTCGAGAAGATATATACCACAAGCAATAACAGTTAGATGATACAAGCATTTCCTAATCAGCTTTCGTACAAGCATTTCACTTTTTCCTCTTCTCTCTCTTAACCCTTCTGGGGAACCGTTCTTGGGGCTCTAAAAGAGCTTCACGATGCATTCGTGACCAAAGCTCTTCAAACTGATCATGAAAAGTCTCCTGAAACCAGTCCAAAATTTCTGAATGCAATTCCATAGGATTCTCCCTCCATGCCTCTCTTAACATGGCACAGCTGTCAATACTTCTCAATCTGGTTAACTTATTTAGAAGATTCCCAACTCGTCTTAGACCTGATGCCTCTGGCCTCAATATGCTACTAGGCTGGGCTGCCATGAACTTCCGGACAGATTTTAAGCAAGGCAACACCTGGCCTTCGAGCAAAGCATAAGCAAATACGGCCACTCGATGCACGTCATTACTAATGGGCAAACAATGCAATGGGAGCTGCCATAAATGTGGGCCAAAAGTAGGAATAACCCAATTCAGTACTTGGTCAGTTAAAGGGTCATAATGAGGTTTGGGATCTGTAAGAGGTGCAGAGAAACTACACAAAGACCCAGCATATTTAATAAGCCACTCTGGTTTCACACTTGTTGCCCCATGCATGTATGGTCGTTTTGTTTGAAGCAGTTCACTGTAAACCAAAAATTCAGGGGCCGAACTAGAAACAGCTGACCAACGATGGAGGAACACAGTTTCTTTAACCATACACGCTTGATACCTCACTGCATTAGCTTTTCTATCTCCTTCCAATGACCCGAAAGTTCCTCTAGTGCGTTTGGCAACCCTATCTGCCCAACCAGCACATATAGCTTGGCCTAAGAGCTCCTCTTCATTCAGTAAAAGAGGATGCCTATTGGAGGAAACCCTCCAACCATGTTCTGCATCCTCCATAGTTCCATGAGTCCATGAGAATTCCTGCTGCAAATTAGAAGCCGTACTTTGATTAAATACCAGTTGAAGTAGCTGCCTTCTCAGCTTGGACATCTCCTGCATGGTTTTTACGTGCAATGCATTGTCATTGCAGAACTCCACTGGGTTTCCAGAAAGTTCAAAACACTGCAAAGCATAAGCTACAGTTAGAGCATCACTACTAGGGTTAGAAAATTTTGCACGGGACACTTTAGCAGTTTCTTTTAGTTTCTTTTTCCTCAATTTTTCTTGCTTATCTAAAATCTTCTCAGCTGTCGAAAGTATCAGATTTCTCATCCTGCTCTAAGCCATCTCTATTAGTACTGGCTTCCTTCAAACTGCATAACAAAAGGATTCGACAAGCTCAAAACTGCAGCTGCAGCAACTGCATATCCTAGAACTAGATTTGCTCGGGCATAACTTTTCATCCTTCCTCATAATTTGAATAACTGTAAGGAGCATCCGGGAGTGGCGAGGACTCAATGGGATAACGTGCCATGGCCTTTCCTAGGGGTGTCAGTTTTCCCTTGCTATCAAGCGCTTCAAGAGTCTTTAAACAACGCTCTGCTTCCACCACAGCAGTGGCCTCAGGAGGGGTTGGAAATGGGAAATTTGCAACCTGGAACAGAACAGGAGGCAATATCTTAAATAAGCAGTGTGAAATGGGGAATTCACTACATGGAACAGAACATAAAACCAATATCTTAAAAATAAGCAGGGCTTCAAATATGAGAATAGGAAATACAAGGTGAAGGAGGTAAATCATAGTTAAAAAAATTATCTTAAACCTCCATGAAAGACAAAGTTTGATGACAGAGACACTGACAACTCAAAAATTGAACTCCTTAGCAAAACAAGTGGTAATTAAAACCTACACATTGAATAACTATAGGCGGCCCCAATCATAAAGGCCACATTGTGCACAATGCACAAGCAGAAGAAAAGAGAAAGAAAAGAGAGGGAAAGGGGGGGGGGGGGGGTTAAGATCCATTGGTCAACAGGTTTCAGCACTCATATCAGACCCAATCAGTTGATTTAGCCATGCCACTGATGACATTTTTGAATAGTTAAGGAAAAAGCACATGACAATCTAAGAAGCAAGCCCCCACCCCCAAACACACACCAAAAAGAAAAAAGAAAAGAAAAAGGAACTCTACAATTAATGTTTCTGATCAATTGAATACATTGAAAAGATCCCACGAGTGTATGTCTACTATCACCCAATGATTTCATCATGAAATCATGCTCATGATCAACCAGAAACAGATAGAGGAAGTTACCAAGAGATTTAGTTGAGCACATAGAGACATAAAGAACCCACCTTATCAATACCCATTGATTTCATGAGAAGGACAACACCATCAACAGGTATTTTAGATATTTCAGCACTAGAGAAACCAGGAAGTATGTTATTAAAGACAGCAGAAGAATAGAGACGATAACAGTGGCCAGGCCCAGTCCTTCCAGATCTTCCTGCACGTTGAGAAGCTGATGCCTTACTTATCCACTGTACTTCATATGTTTCCACGCCATTGGAGGGGTTATAGTTCTTGACCTTTTCTCTCCCAGTATCAACAACATACTTAATGCCTGGGATTGTCAAAGAGGTTTCAGCAACATTAGTGGCAACAACAACAAGTCGCTCTCCCTCCTTGATCTCTTCAAATACACGCAGCTGTGCAGCGGCAGGCAGCATGGCATAAAGAGGAAGAACACACAATGCCCCAGCACAGAGACCACTTTCTCCTCCCCTTTTCTTCTCCAGATCAGGATTAGATTGGTCCAGGCATCCTTCTGAACTAACAGGAATAACCACTTTCTCAGAATCTGGTTTTAATGCAGCTTTTCCGGCCAAAGTATCAAAAGCAGCCTTCAGTGAAGCAAGGCTGCCATCCTCTCCAAAAACATCAACAAGATTACCATCATTGATGGAGGATTTCTGGTTCGATGAATCCACATCATCACCAAAATACTCCAATTCACTCTCTGTCCCTGAATCATAGGAAAAATCTGACTCATCCTCTTCTAAATCATCGTGATCTTCATCATAAGAGCTAAACCTGTCAGTTTGCTGGTGAGCTGAGTCTGCTCATGTGGATCTCAAATGCTTCACTAATCTCCATATTAATTCCCTCAATAGAGTTCACTTCAGAGACTGAAGTGACATCATTCCCTATATTCCCCTTAGAACTCTTCACAATCAGCTCCCTTGAAGCTTTACGTAACTTCCTGCACAAGTACTCCACTTCCCTTTGCCCAGTGACAAAAACAAGTATGCCACCCTGTGGCAGTCTCCTGTGAATTGACAATACCTTTCTATAGGCTTGGCCAATATAATCCACAATCTCTGTTCTCTTAGAGAAGTGTACAGTCACAGGAAATTGTCTGGTTGGAACTTCTATAACAGGTGGAGGATTGTGAAATAACCTTCTTCCAGAAATAAAGTCTTCGACTCGCAAGGTGGCACTCATCAGAATGAGTTTTAATGGAGAGATCATACTTTCAGGACTTACTGTTTCCCCTAAAAGCACCCTTTTTTGTTGCTCCTCGTATAATTTCTGCAATTAAGCATAAGAACATATTTTAGCGAAGGGGGAAAAGATGAGGATTTATACAGCTTTAAAGTAATTAACCTACTTTCTAGTTTCACCTGGCGGACTTGAATAACACGGGAAAGCATTCCAATAAGAATGTCTGTGTTCAAGCTCCTCTCATGAGCCTCATCTAGAATTATGACGGAGTAACCGCTTCAAACAGAAATCACTCTGCACCATAAAGGTTTTATATTGACAATTTAAGAGTGATATTGGAATCAGATGAATCATTTTAAAAGGCATAGAAAAGAAAATAGAACCATGAATATTACTTTAAAAGAACCCAAAGAGAAGGGGTGGCATACAAAGAGATGGGCTAGCCAAAACAGCCAAAAAGGCCACACAACATGAGGAGAAAAAAAAAATGCAAGAATAAAAACATAAGGATTTTTCAATAAACAATGACCATTTTATTGAGAGAGAGAGAGATCTATACAAGCAGCGAATTTTACCCAGAACATATACGAGCAGGCCAAAACACAAAGCAAATCATATACTATACAAGGCAGAATAGAATATCGACTCGATGAAAACCACTACTTAAATCTGATAGAAGTCATCAACAAAATAAAACACACAGGATGAAAAGAGAAAAATGAACTGTGGCTACAACTAAACAATATCACGATTCTTTGTTTCCTCTCCTTATGTGTGATGCATAGCATAGAATAGCAAAAAACGACCTTGCATCCACCATCCCTTAAGATCTCTCTCTCTTTCTCTCTCTCTCTCTTGTATATTTTTTTCTTTACCCTTTCTCCTCTCGCAAATATGCTTTTCTCAAATCAATCATTTCCACCACTTTGCTTTGCAAGACAGCCTTTAAACTTAACAGATTTTGGAGCCAGCTTGGATCATACTTACGCCTTGTAGGGAAAAAAAAAAAAAAAAAAAAAAAAAAAGGGGCAACCTACGCGTTTTACTAACTAAACATTTATCACAAACCATGACCAGACTTTCTTCATCCATTTTTTCTTTCAAATCCCAAGATGAAGATTCATATACAGAATATATTAACTTTACATGAAGCACCAGCAGGTCAAAAAAGCACATTCAACAGAAGATCTAATATAGCATCGAGAAGTATATCAACAAACCACAATCATCTTGTAAAATTAAAAAACAAAAAATAAAAAACTAAGGGCAAGTTACCACTATAAACTGATCATTTGTACCGTATAGTCCCTCAACATCACAAAACAAGAAATGTAATAGTAAGTGAACGTAAAACCTGAACTTCACGCAGTAAAATTCCATCAGTCATAAACTTGATGGAGCAATTGTCTCCAATCCTCTTGTCGTGCCTAACTTGAAAGCCAACCTCTTTACCAAGACGAAGACCAAGCTCAAATGCCACTCGCTTGGCAGTGGCAAGGACAGCAACACGGCGTGGTTGGGTAACACCAATTATACCACTCCGAGTACTGGACTGGTTTGAACCAAAGCCAGCTTCATAAAGGAACTGAAAGATGTCAAACCAAAAGGCAAAAATTAAGACAGTTCCTAAAAAGATTGGGGTGGGGGGAATTAGTTTTGGATTGAGTAAGTCATGACAAGCATAAAACTAGCCCACCTGAGGGACCTGAGTAGTTTTACCACACCCAGTCTCTCCACATATAATAACAGTGGAATGGTCATTTATAGCTTCCATTATCTCTTGCTCCATCATGACTATTGGAAGATCCTTCCTTGTGTTCTCAACCTCATTTGGCCTTGATACATGCACTACAATCGGGGCAATTAGAGGTCTGTGCAGAGGAAAATCTGGTAGATCTCTTGTACAGTTGGAATTTACTTGTTGATTCTCATCTTCCAAATACTGTTCCATGTCAAACCCCAGCTCCTATTAGTAGATAACCATAGACAAATTGACATACAACTATAATCACAATTATTACTATCACATAATACACAGTAGACAAATGATTCGATATGTTCAACATGAATAATGATGCTAATGATGCAAATGTATTGCATGTGATTTGTATCATACCATACACGGTATGATTCATACGATACATACATGATGCATAGGTTACATACGATATGTGCAGAATTTAGCTACTTTTGGATGTTCTAAAAAATCTATTTTAACTATTATTCCTAAAATGAAATATATAGGTACTTTAAGATTAGATGAAAGAATTTACTTTTACTTTCTGTTCCTGACTCTACAAAAGTTTTAATGTCTCCTTCTACTGGTGCTCAAAATCCAACACCATTTACTTATGTGCATTAAAAAGGACTAACTACTATAATTTTATTAATATTGAAAGGCAAGTAGAAAATTTACCAATGAAGTTAATATTTTAGAAAGTAGAAGTTAGAACCTAGGACCTGAAGATATACTGACAAATCAACACCACTATGTATAATCATAGTACACAAGTATGCAGATGCAGTTATGCATGTGCAACTAGGGAAATGTTTGAAAAGTTCACAACTTAATTATATAAGAGTTCTGTCTAGACTTTATGGATCAAGCCAAATGTCATATTTTGTAGGATATGTATTATAAACCTTAGTCTTCTATGTTATATTGTAGAAATGATATTTGACATTCTTCTTAACTAAACCTTACTCTTCAATGTTATATAGGAAGAAATCATATTTGACACTTTTCTTTAGCAGTAATGGTAATTATTTGTAAATATTTCTATATCTTTTTAGTGAGTTACTCGTTAGTTGTTATATATCTCCTTTTTATCTAACTATTAAAAATTTCCTGCTTATTTTTTTATTTTTCTTTCAAATATTATAAATAAATAAATAAATAAATATTTAAATGTACTTATTTGATACACAATAGGGTGCAACATAGGATACAGAATTTTGCATAAATCAATACTTGACATGACGCACAACTTTAAAACTGATTACAATAAATGGAGAAAGAAAAAATAGAATTATATCCCTCTACATGCAGTTCATTTCATTTTATTTATATGAGATCCTACTATGATTCAAGTATGAAAGATACCATTGACTTGATACAAGAGGTGGGTAAATTGTTTAAATCTTCTTGCATAAATGTGCCACTATTCTTATCGGTGATATCTTTAGCTGACAGGGCAGCATCATAACCACCCTTTATACCAAGCTCATTGCTACCAACTGGCTCTTGAGAAGAGCCCATAGAAACAGAAGTGGTACTTAAGACTTCTCTTTCTACCACCATCAGTTCCGCACAATCCATCTCTTCGAACTTCTGCCTTGACCGAGTATTTTCTGAATCAGGTTCAGTTTCACAGAAAACATTGTTACCACCTGCTCTCTTGAAAGGTTGATCACTACATGGAACATCTAATCCTGCCTTAGAAAACTGTACAGCCCTCCTACGCTTCTCCCACATAGTTTCAACCTACATTAAGATAGGCCCATTGAGTGAAATCAATTTAACAGGATTTCCTTCACATGTAAATATGTAGCATTGATTTGATGATACAAACCTGACCAATATTTCGTGAAGACCTCAGAAGTGAATATGCATCCTCCGGAATCTTGTACTTCCTGAAAATCCAAATCCAAAGGAACTAATAAGCATTCTATGCTCTTCTTGGTATAGAAAACAAACTGAAATTGAAATCAATTATCCAAGACAGACCAAAGTGGTGACATACTCCAAGGTCTCAATGCTTTTTGACAGCGATAATTCTTTTTCCTTCTCCTCCTGCACAAAAGAAAAGCAAGCCATTCCAAATCTAGCAAACACAAGAATAAATCGGAATAGGCTGATATCCACAAACACACACATACCTCCAACTTCTTTAGCTTTCTCTTCTGGGATTTGCTCAATTTTGGGTTTTTCTTTGCTTCAACTTTTCCACACCCCTTTGCAAGGAAATTCAAACATTCAAACTCTTAATATATATAACTAGCAGAAGTACAGAACAAAAATAAAACACTATTTAGTTTGCAGCATATACCTGATTCACACCTTTCCTTTTGTTCCTTTTCTTTCCCGGCAAGATCATCGCATTGCTATCATCACCTCTCAAACTACCAAATACAAGCAAAACCAAAGGTTTACTTATCCATAACAAAAAAATCTTTAAACATAAGAATAGAAGATTTTGCATTGACCGCTGTATGTTTCAACCATAACTGCTTTCATTCAGAATCCAATACAAACCCATGCCTCTAAAATGTCCCGAATTGAGACCTAAACCCAAAGGTGGAATTTCTTCAAAGGGAAACAAATGCAAACATTGCTGTTCATGCTCTGGCTATGAACTTCTAATATATATATTCATTAATCTTTATAGGCAGCTTGCAGTTGTAACCATACAATATTAAGATAAAGGGAAGAAAAAGTCTTAGATGGAAGACATGTTTTACCTCGATGAATCTTGTTGACACCTTAAGTCCACAGGCTGTCCTATGTTATCCAAATGCAATTCCATTTGCTCCTATTTAACTCAACCGTAGAAACATAGAAATTCTACAACCTGAAAAATCAATAGTGTGGTGTGTTGAAATAAATTTTTTCCAACAGAATTCCAATCAATTATCAGAAAATCCATTTAACTTGTGCAATAACAACCAACCCAAAACCAAGCAGATTATTATTGTTGATTTCATGGCAATGTACATCCCAACCCTCAACATGGAAATGCATGTATATCAGATGTATGTTTTTCTACAAGGGCCAGTTTGGGAACCCTGAGATTTAGAGCAGGCTGGTTCAGAACCAAGTAAAGCTACCTAGTTCAGATCGTAACCAATTTTATTCGAACTGGTTCATATTTCTAGCATGTTTGGTTAACACCATCCTGTAACCCATAGAACTTGCTCAGATCAAAATCTCATCACAAACTAAAAATGTATATATATGTACTACGGGAAATACCGGGGCACAGCCCAGGGGTATACCTAAGGTGTGATTTTAGTAGATTAAATCTTGTGATTCTCTTTATGGATTCAGTCAAGAGGTGTGGCAGCTATAAAGATGCTTTGTTCACTCTAATTCCTTGAAAAATATGGATATTATCAACAAAGACCTGCAAGAGAAACACAGGGGTAGTTAAATCACATGGATCAATATCACAATAACAGCAAAGAAGAGGGAGGGGAGGGGTGGCGTGGGGGAGGAGAAGAAGAAAATGGACAAAATGACCCTGAAAAACCTGATATAATCCTCCACAACATAGCATATAAATATGTTATTAAAAAATCTAAATTCTAGTGTCAGCAATTGACAAGAGCTCCTGTCACTTGCAATGGGTGGTTAAATTTTACTATCAAATGTCAACAAAAAATTTTAATTTAACTAATTGGCACTAATTCAAGTGAGTAAACCAAAATATCATACAGCATGAAATTTTCCTTTCTTTTCTTCTGTTCGCTCAACAACTAAATGAAAGGTGGAAAATCATAATATGAACCTCACAGTCGAGGGGGAAACTTACATAATTATTTCCTCAGTTTTGCTCTTGCTATTGAACTAATTTTAGACCAGTTTCTTCAACCACGAGAGCTTCACAAAACAGAATTAATAAAAACAGTCAGAAAATAAATTCATAATTTCATTTCCCAGGAAAAGAAATAAATTCGGGATTAAATTTTCCACGAAAAGAAATTTTAAAATCCTTGCTTTTTTTGGAGTTCCCATCGCTCATTGTTTCACTACTTCATGGAGCTCTTCTCGAATTTTCTGCTATTTCAAGGTTTATGGATTTTGCTTAGAATCACCAAAAATATCATAAATTCAGAAAATAGAACCCATATGGCTGGGATTCTAAGAAAAGAAAAGCGCCATTTACCCAGGGTTCTAGAAGGGACAAGACGCATCAGTGAAGAGCAGACGAAATCCATGGCACTCTATTTATAGTACCAAAGTGAAATATGTTGCCAACAAAAACCCAGAAATCCATAGCACTCTATTTATAGTACCTAAATGAAATCTAGCTACCCAGTCAAAGAAGCACTCTATTAAGGTTTAGCTTATATAATTAACAAAGATTACCATATTAAGAGTTTCCCATCATCTAAAAGACCCATAATTAAAAGTCTCAAAACAAACTAATATTGTACCTGGTTGTAGCAGCCAACATTACTTGTACAAATTATGCAAACCACTCCAAATAGTGATTTGCTTCTATTTTCCTTTCCTTCGAAACCAAATAAGGGCTAAAAAATCACTCTCCAAGAAAAATAAGAAAAAAACAAGGAACCAAGATTTGGGTTTGATATCATCCAATCAAGACTCTAAAAAAACACACAAAATGACTTCAAAAAAGGAATAGTATAACGAAATTGCTGGAGATAATCTAGTGAGAACAGTATAACGAAACCAATTAAGCAAGAACAAAAACATTACAAGATAGATAAAAAAAATGCAATTCAAATAGTTGGTTCAGAATACACATTGATATTGAAAACTCAATATGGATTTTCATCAAACAGCTGGTGGCATATAATAAATTTAAAATCACTTGCCCATGCCACCATCAAATCACATCAAAATTTAAAATTCCACCCACTCAATCAAACTAAAATCACCCAGAACCTCAATCAAACTATGATACCCACACATCTAGACAATTTAATTTTGTAGGTGGGTTTTTCACCAAAGCCAAACTGGGTTTTACGAAACGGGGTTTTCTCCTTTGTTTCAAAATCATAGTCCAAGGAGATTTGTCATCTATCCACCAACAAAAACAAAAACGGGGAGCTTACCGATGGAACTGACGAAACTCCTCGCCGATGGCTCGTTACCTCCTCTTCACGGTTTGAGAACAATTCGAACAATGTAAGTGATTGAGAAGAAATACTTAAGAAAGCAATGAAGAACGAACGAGAAGGAGCCGCCCTAGAGTATACCCAGACGGCGGCCAGACAAAAGAGTGAGAGATTCAAGCGGCTTGAGTCAAGCCTTAGAGAGAACTCGAACAGAGAAGCTGGGACGAACGAACGAGTTTGGTTCTTATTTTTTTAAACGGGTCCCAATGGGGTCTGGTTGTAAACCCAGAACCACCCAATTATAACTGGGTTCGATTTGGTAACCCAATAAAAACCCATTTAACAAAATATCATTACTCATACCCATTTATTACGGGTGGGTTTGGACGGGTTCGTAGGTTTGGATCCAAATTGCCAGTCCTAATTAGGGATAGCAATTTTGCCCCGATCCATAGGATCCCGACTCGATCCATACCCGAATGGGTGGGGAATTTTTTATTTTTTCATGTATCGGGTCGGGTATGGGTATAAATTTTAAAATTATTTCGAGTATGGGTCGGGCATGGATCCCAAAAGAAAAAACCCAAAGACCCAACCCGACCCGACCCGATGTTTTTACAATATATATATATTACAATAAAATATAAAAAGCTAACTTAAAAACCCTTCTAGTTCCTTCTTCTATTCACTTTCAGCATTCAGCAATCAGACCCTTACTCGTTACTCCCCTGGCCCTCAGCCTCAGCTCCCTCGCGCCGTGATGCCGCCCTCTCCCTCACAGCCTCGCCCTCGCCCCTTAGTCGTAGTTCCTCACACTCAGGTAAGCGCTCAGCTCAGCTCACGCCTTCCACCACCGTCGTTGGCTCACGCAATCACGCGGTGTCTCACCCAGTAAGGCGACACCGTCACTCCGACAGGCACTCAGCACTCAACCACTCCACTCAGGCAGTCATGGACCACCACTATCATGGCCTCACCCTTATGCCCTCAGGCTCAGCCGCTTACGGCCTCACGGCCTCACTGAATCGTGGCTCCCTCACAGCTCACGCTTCACCCATCCCTCATGTTGCTGCTTTACCCTCTTTCAGATTTGACCAGATCTACTCATCTACACCAGATCGACATAGTGTTGCACTGTGGAGGTGGTGGTTTGGGAACATTGCTGTGTCCTATCTCTTTTTTTTTTTTCAATTTTTCTAGGGTCTGAATTTCATGCACTAAATTTCAATTTTTCTAGGGTTTGAGTTGGGATTGGTTTATATTCTGATTATCTTGGTTTTTATATCTATCTTGTGTATTTGGGAGGCTTGGGTGTGTTCCATTTGGTTCTTTTGTAAAATTTTCTTCCTGTTGCACTTTAGGTTTTTGTTGTTTTGCTTGTATAAGCTGAGTTTCTTAAGGGCTGCTTTAGTTGGTGTTGTAGCTGAGTTATCTTTAAACCATTGTTGGCCTGTTGAACTGTTGAAGGGTGGTCGGGCATGGGCGGGTTGGGCATGGATTGCCTAAGATGACAGTGGATCGGGGATGGATTTCAATTCCTCCGCCCCATCGGGTATCAGGTTGGGCATGGGCATAGGAGTTCAAAGTCGGGGTCGGGCATGGGGTAGTGCAAACCCGCATCCAACCTGACCCATTGCCATCCCTAGTCCTAATGAACCCTAAACCCAAAAACCCTACCAATCTTGATTTTTCAGTCAAGCCTCCTATGTCCCATATATGAAACCTAACCCCAAAAACCTTATCGACTTTGAAATCAAGCAATTTACCAATTCAAACCCTAATTTGGGAATCTGCAACAAATAAAAAATTTCATTCTCAAAAGTCAAAACTTTAGAAAATTTCAATGTTACTACCTCATAATGGAATTGATTTTTTGTTTAGTCCCTTCCCATCCTATCTTGTCGCACAAAGTATAAACAGGACAGAACGGGACAGAAATGAGATTTTCAAATTTAAATGGGATGAGAATGAGAATTGGATGTTAAATTCAAAGTGGGTTTGAAACGGGATAAATCCCAATAAGTTGGGGTTGGGAGAGGGCTCCCCGTACCAAACCTACCCTGTTAACATCCCTAGGTATATATATGAGAGTGGGCCTGTGTGTGATGGGCTAATTAATAGTCAAGACTGTCAAAGTTGAGATGGGCTCATTTAACCAAATTCAACTAGGGAATAGCTATTGCAACCCTCCAATCTTATCACCCCACCCCCCATCTTCTAGGTTTTTAAGGTTTTATGCAAAATATAAAAGGTTTTTATGAAAACTGGCTGTGTTGTCCACTAAAAAACATTATTTTGAACAACTTTGTAGAAGAAAGTTTTTCCTAAATCTATCGTTTAAATATACTTTTTAGCCGTTTATAGCCTTTATTTTATTTTTTGCCAAAAGGTCTACCTAAATGATAGATTTTGGAAAAACTTTCTTCTGCAAAGTTGTTCAAAATGATGTTTTCTAGTGGACAATGTGACTGGTTTTTGCAAAAACCTTTTATATTTTTTATGAAATCTTAAAAACCAAATTCGAGACACCCAGTCATAGAATATAGGCCTATAAGGCCCATATGGGCCAATTTTCTTTCAGTATAGTTTTTGGGTCGGGCCTCACTCCTCAAAACTGAGGAGGACACTATGCAATGTAAAAATGAGACTTGTGTTTTTATATATGCTAGTTGTTGCATTTCTTGCTTTTTTCTCTTCTTTTTTTTTTTTTTTTTTCATTTTTATTTCTCTTCCTTCCTTTTTTTGGATACTTAAAGATGGTTATATAGTGATGTTTTAGGGGGGAATGTCAACCTTTTTTTTTTTTTTTGGTATAGTGGGGAATGTCAACTTTGATAGATGCATCTGTACAGCAAGAATACAAAGAGAATGCATGGTCGGGTCTTGGCATCACAAATATGGATTAGATAAGGCTTCTACGTACATTTACAAATTTTTTGGTTAATATTTCACTGCCTCTCTCTCTCTAAAGAAAGCCACCAACCATTCTATGCTTCTTTATAATCAATCAATGTAAATATTTCTATAATTTTATTTAAATTATTATAACTATCATTTTTTTTTGTGGGTAAATTGCAGAAAACCGCTCTTGAAGTATGGGGACACCTTTAATACTCTTATGGATGCAGAAAAGAAAAAATTCTCCCAAATATATAGTTGTTCCCAAGTATAGAACAAAATCAATAACTTACAACACATGACAATATTATTTTCCTTTTCCTTTAAACTTTTCACACTAGTCTTTTCTTTCCCTTCAAAATCTTGGTTAATCTCCGAATATCCAACTTAGATTGATCATGATCTGCAAGGTAATAAGAACATCAGGGTCACACCGATTCTTCAATTGCATGTTAATCGATTATGTGGTTCACTATTCCAGATTTTTGTTGTCTTTGTTCGTGATGAGCATCCATAGATTTCACCATGCAATACTTGTGTTTTTTTTTGTTTTGTTTTGTTTTTTTCTTTCTCTCCAATTTTGTAGATGACTGCTCCAGGCATGCCCACCTTCCTTAAAAACCCAACAATCCAAACCCTTTCATGGTTTCTAAAGAGTCCACCCAAACCAGCAGGTGCAGCGCCTACTAAAGAAGACCCACTAATACTAAGCTTGGCCCAAATTGGTTCTAGGTGGTGTTTTCCAACCAATAACGGCTATTGCAACCCCCCGAAATTATAAGTTGACCCCATATTTTTTAATTAAAAAAATTATAATACAAAATTACCAAAAAGGGCTTAAATACCCCATCCATCCCCTCTCCCGCACCCCTCCCCACCAGCAACTCTCTCCAGCACCCCACCCCACCCCACCAGCGACGGCGAGCACCGCACCCCCTCTTCCCTCTTCTTCTCTCTTGGTAAGCCCTCTCTTCCTTCTTCTCCTTCCTCCTCTTCCCTCTTCCCTTTTCTCCTCTTCTTTTTTTCTTTCTTTCCTTCTCAGAACCCCTTTCCCACACCCCTCTCTCGTTGACGGCAAGCACCCTTTTTCTTCCTTCCTTCTCTTCCCTCTTCTTCTCTTCTTCCCTTTTTATTTTTTATTTTTTATTTTTATTTTTCTTTCCTTTTCTTCTATTCTTCCCTCTCGTTGGTGGAAAAAATGGAGGCGTCACCGAAAAAAATGAAGGCCCTTGCCGGAAAACACACAGATCTGACCAACAGAAGGGAAAAAAAAAAAAAAAAAAAAGAATGAAAGAAAGAAAGAAAGAAAGAAAGAAAGAAGAGGAAAAGAAGAGAGAAGAGGAAGAAGGACAGAGAGAAGAAGAAGAAGCACCGTCGCGAGAAAAAATAGATGCAGGAAAACACATAGATCTGACTAGCAAAGGAAAAAAAAAAAAAAAAAAAAAAAAAAAAAAGAAAGAAAGAAAGAAATAAAAGAAAAGAAAAGAAAAGAAAGAAAGAAAGAAAGAAGAAGAGAAGAAAAAGAAGCACCATCACGGGAAAAGATGGATGCCGAAAAACACAAATCTGAACAGTAAAGGAAAAAAAAAAGGAAAAAAAGAAAGAAAGAAGAGGAGGAGAAGAGAGAAGAGGAAGAAGGACAGAGAGAAGAAGAAGAAGAGAAGGGAAGCCGACACCGTCGTCGTCGTCGCTGTCTCTTCTTCTTCTTCTTGCCGGTCGTCACTGCTATGGGGGTGTGGGGTGGGTGAGAGGGGTGGGTCAGAAGGGGTGGGTATTTTACTCTTTGAGAGGGGTTGGTGTGTAAGGGGGGTTGGGAAATAAGGAGGGGGAACTTATAACTTTGGGGGATTGCAATAGCCGCTCCCATATAGATGCACGATTTTAATGGGTTTGTGAGGTACTTCTTTGTAGCCGAAGTAGCATAGTAGGAAAAATGATGGCCCAAAGAACATTGAACAAGGAGATTGGACCTTTAAGCCTAGATAGAGGTGTGCTGCTAGAATTGGGCTCCCAACTCAATCTAAGAGTCCTTGGCCAGACTGAAGCATAAAATATTTTAAATATTTTCTTGTTTTGTTTGACAATCCATGACGACGCGACGATTCGTAGGACTATGCCTAGGGCGGAGGTACATAGGCGCCATGGCAGGCTACACTGGGGCTGTAGCCCAGCCCTAATTTATTTATTTATTTATTTATTTCACTTTTATAAATATTGTGGGTTTTAGTAAGTCTTAGCCTAGGTGAAACAAAAATTGAAAGAGGCTATGGCATAGCCTAGAAGAGCCTTTCCAAGTTAAGAGTAGTTATTGAAATCTTTCAATATTATTTGCATACCCCATCTTATTTTAATTTTTAAGATTTTATAAAAAATATATATAAGTTTTTTTTAGTTATGAAAATTATTCACATAGTGCAATAGAAAACATAATTTTAAAAAACTTTGCAGTATAAAGTTTTTTTCAAAATTTGTCAGATTGTTTGGCTATTTATAGTTTTTGTTTCATTTTTAACCAAAAAATCTACTTAAACAATAAATTTTAGAAAAATTTTCTTTTGCAAAGTTGTTCAAAATGATGTTTTTTAGTGGACTTCACAATTAGTTTTTACAAAAACCTTTTATAATTTTCATAAAACATTGAAAAATAAAACAAGTAGTGTGTGCAAATAACATTGAGGGGTTGTAATAATTGCTCTCTTCTAAGTTCTTGCAACCGAGAGGCCCAGAAATATAAAAGAAACAAAAAGAGAGAAAGAGGAACCAAAGAAGCTTCTCGATCCAACGCACCGAACAACCAATACATACTACAGAGTAAAAAAATAAGGGGAGAATTGGTGAAAGCTTCTCTAACACAATAAACAAAATTTCCTTTTTCACGGATAAACAATATCTCGATTCTCTCTTGTCGTGACAACGTCGACGACGTCAAGGGTTAACCGGTTTATGGCAATAAGATTTTCACTTCTTTCTTTTTTTAATATTTATTTGTTTTGTTTTTGAGTTACTTATCTTTTTATATTTCATAGAATCACAGAAATTTGCACTCTTTCCTCCTTCATGCTACAAGCTAACAACGCTACTTATATATATATATATATTGTATTTATTAATTTTTTTACCTAGGATATATTGTATTTATTATTTTTTTACCTAGCCCATGTTAATTTCAAATCCTAACTCTGCGCTTGATGGTATGTGAAGAATATGCTAACAGTGCTAATTTAAATATATATATATATATATATATATATATATATTGTATTTATTAACTTTTTTACCTAGGCTATATTGTATTTATTAATTTTTTTTACTTAGCCCATGTTAATTTCAAATCCTAACTCTGCCCTTGATGGTATGTGAAGAATATGTTTATTAGCAAAACCCTAAATTGAGAGAGAGAGAGATGAGCGCTAATTAATGAGGGCAACAAGCTAAAGGCAAAGGATTGTGACCGCGTGCGAAAACCCTACTCGTGAGAGAGAGAGAGAGAGAGAGAGAGAGAGAGAGAGAGAGAAAGGGGTTGATGGTGTGAATGCGTGCTTCTTATTTTGCTAAATAGAGTTTTACTTGTTTTATGGTTATATTAAATAATTTATAAATAATTATTAAAAAAAAAAAAAAAAAACCCTTAATAAAAGCATTGTTAGTAATGCTGTTTTTAAGACGCTTAAAAGCGTTGTTACTAACACTGCTTTTAAAGGCAGCTCCCAAGGAGCATAGGTATCACTGGGACTTCTCCTCCGCTTAAAAGCGGCATTATTAACACTGCTTTTAGTAGGGTTAAAAGCGGTGTTACTAACACCGCTTTTAGGAGGGATTTTTTCTATTTTTTGGCTCTTGAGCTTCTTGTGTGGAATCAGGAAGAAAAAATTTATAAATTAAAATCAATATGATAAAAATATACTGAAATTTTAAAGGACAAAAAGTAACCTTATAAAATCATAAAAACTAAATAAAATTGACTTTCAATACTAATTTTATGTCAACTTAATAAAATTACAAATCTAACAAAAAGTTGTGGGATTTGAATAGAATTCATTTCATAATTTTTATACACTTCTAATTTTGCCTTTTAATTTAAGTTATATGTCAACCTCTCTTGCACAATACCTCCCTTCTCTTGGGTTATCTTGGTAAAACCAAGGAGAGTCATTTATATGACTTTGTCCTCACAAAATCTTTTCATCAAACCTTATCAAGTTATCCAGTCTTCTCCAATGTTTTATTTTCTTAATATACTCTTTTATGTATGAATACGAAAAAAATGTCTATCATTGTTTAAATTCAGTGAGACAAAATAAATTATATTTTTTCAACTACCCCAAACTGAGTCCATATTGGCACTCCTAAGAGATTTTGCACTAGTAATAAGGTCTAAAGGAAGAGACTAGGAGGGAAGGTTTAGGAGTAGGAAGAGATTATTAACCCCATGAAATATATAACCCAATCCATGCACCTAAGAGCTTTGAATACTGAACAACAAAAAAAAAAAAAAAAAAATGGAGGAGAAGAAGAATAACAAGAAGAAGAAGAAAAGAAAAGAAGATGAAGAAGTACAAGGGGTCAACCAGTGTACGGCAATAATATTTCCACTCCTTTTTTTTTATCCTTTGTTTTTGGGTTACTCATCTTTTTATATTTCATAGAATCACAGAACTTTGCACTCTGTCCTCTTTTATGCTACAATTTAACAACGCTACTTCCAATATTTATATATATATATAATGTATTTATCAATTTTTTTAATTAGGCTATATTGTATTTATTAATTTTTTACCTAGCCTAGGTCAATTTCAAATCTTGGCTCCACCCTTGGACTATATTGAGTGGCAACTCTCCCATTATTACATAGAAAATCCCCATTAAAAGAACCCCAACCAAGGGAGTTGGTCAGCATTTTCCCCCCCCCCCCATTGGGCAGGGGTGGCCTGAATGATCCTCCTGATTGAGGCAGGAAGCAAATTCATCAGAACAAACACAGAACAAAGAGCTAACAAAGAGAAATCTAACTCATGGTTCAAAAGGTCATGATTCACAAGCTGCCGATTAAATTGGGCCAAGCCTAGTCCCTTGACTTTTCTCTTACTCTCAATCGATAAAACGGAAGGACTTCATTAAAAATCAGCAGAACATACACAGAACAAAGAGCTAACAAAGAGAACCAAGAACAACTACCAAAAAACCAAGAATAACACTACCCCATCTAAAGACCAAACCAGGTGACCATCTGATAAAACCTCATTTACCTCCATCTTAGAACCGTTTCAAAACACCATAGATTCCACAGTCACTCTTCTCCGAAAGCATTTACAAGTCCACGGTCCCCATCTTCCACTTCTATAACAACATTCCAATCTTCTCAACGCAGATGGACTATCACCCTAGTTAAGAGTTAAGACTATGCTTTGTAAGGACCACTCTGCCATGAAACCTCTATAAGCAACAATGCAAACAGAAGAGAGTAATAAACATTACAAAACAGACCGAAAGGGAAAACAAAACTGTAGCATTAAGTTTTTTCTTGAAGCTCCATATGGGTTTATAATCACAAAGGCATCACAGAACAGATAGTAAATATGCATGGCAAAAGTATCCTTTTCACTGATATTGTAATACTACCTATTAGATCGAAATGGGAACCACGGAGTTATAGTGCTCGCCAAGTCCAAATGCATGCCTATGATATGATAGCATAATACTCGGATTAGATGAGCCAGTCGCACCAGTCAGATTTGTACTCCTTCCCCATCTCCACATCAGGGAAGGAACCTGAAAATATCATGATATGTTTTCGCAGGCAGTGAGTTAAAGCACCAAGCTCTAGTTGTCCTCCCCAAGCTGCTGTTGACTCCACTTCCACACAATAATTCTCAAATTTCTCCATAAGTGAATCATCAGAATCACCTTCAACCACATTCTCTGACAGGAAAAATGGGAGGAAATCAGAAGCATGTTTCCTCATATAAGCAGCCACCATTTCTCGAAGCTTTTGGTAAGCATACAGAGAAGAACCTCCAGAGATGAGGGCCAGCTGATCTTCAACAGCTCGATAGAGGCAGTGCCCATCTGGCTTTATTTCATTAACAGTCAATCCAAGAGGTTCAAGTTTTCTTTCCAACTTTTCATTTTCGATCATTCTATCACTTATAATGGTGCTTTGCTCTTCTTGTATTCTTTGTTCTCTTGCTGCTTCTTGTTGAGCTCGCTTCTCACGCCTCTTGACACTCTTGCTGGGCTTTGAATGGTCAGCTTGATTGGTAACAGACACCCCAGCTATGGCCTTCACCAAATTGTCAAGATTGCTTTTCTCTTTTCCATTGTTACTACTATAGCCTAATGAAGCAAGTTCCTCAGCATGCTTTTCTTTGAGCTTAGAGGAAAGTTGAGAGATTTCTTCCTCCACCTGCTTCTTCTTAGCTTTCTGTTCAGCCTTGCTACCTTTAGCTGCTGCCTTTTTCAGCGCAACTTCCTTGTTCTGCAGCTGGGATATCTCTTTCCTGCAAATGCACTAAATTCATTGTGGAATAACTTATTAAATCTAAGCAAAACTGAGAACAAGAAACTCCACAGTTCTAAATGCACGAAGCTCGGTTGAGCATTTGAAAAAAAAAAAAAAAAAAAAAAAAAAAAAAAAAAAAAAAAAAAAAAAAAAAAGAAGGGAAAGAAAGAAAGAAGAAGAAGAAGAAGAAGAAGAAGAAGAAGAATATTACACTCATACAAATGGGTACTCTAACCATCCTAACTACTGCTCTGAAGAACAAAGAACACTTCGTGCATGTTATAACCAAATTAAGCTCTGTTGCTAAAACAAAATCCTCAACCCACAAGATAAAAATTAAAATAAACTACAAAACCATACAGCATATGCAGTAAATACATATGGGAGTAGAATTTGGATGTTTCTTTTTTTTATTTTTTTGGTACAATGGGAAGGGTTCAAACCCCTAACCTATCCTACTCCTACCCTTTATCCCCACCCTCCCTCACCACTAGGCTAGTCCTAGTGGCTTGAATTTGGATGTTTCATGGAAATTTAAATCAGTTCATTTCATTTTGCACAGGGTTTGAACTGAATACATTGTGTTCTTGAAGAATAAGAATACTTTCTTTTCTTAACTATTGTTTAAAATAAGGGCATTTCAGAATTTCAGTAAATAACCCCATTTTGCTTTATAATGACAACTATTGTTATGCATCCATGTTACACTACCAACTTCAGTGTTGAAATGCTAGGTAAAATACAATGGACTGCTTCAATTTTTATTGTGGTAGCCAAAACATCCCTTCAGCCTTCCAAAACGCAGAAGAAACCAGACCGATTCCATGAAGGGAAGCAAGCGACAATAAATTATAAATATATACATCACCTATGTCTGGATAGCACTTCATCACGAGATTCCTGTTTCTTGTGAGGTGCATTTTCCGAAATTTCTTCAGCCGAATTGTCCTCTATTTCTTGGGTGTCCTCCATTTAGCAACCCTGAATATCACAGAGGACAAACGACACATAGAATAGAGTAGAGTTCTCCCAATGCAAATAATTGCAAACTTGGAGAAATCGCGCCCAAAATAAGAAAATGTGGAAAAAACAATAGAAAAGGAAGACATGAAAAATGATGAAAAATAAGGAAGAAAAATGATGGGGAATTGAAAACATTAGCGAAGTACAGGATGGTGTTAACCTACAGGCTATAACAATCTGGCTTTGTGCTCGATCAACTTCAGCTTGGCGAGAGTCCAATGCTTTAGTCGCGTATCAGGTGTTGCAACAGATTCAACCTGGAATAATTATTCAATGCAAAATCAAATATATATGACCCATGGCTCTATGAGGCATTTTAACAAGCATTTGATGTCCAAAATGATTTCTATTTACTGTTAGTAAAAAAATTGGTTAGGGCAATGGATCTGTGTCAGAGACCCCTAATAGTTAAAACCCCCAACTGATAGACATTGTAATTTTACCAAAAAAAAAAGGAACAACAGAAGAAGGCATAGGAGATGAACACCACGGAATTCTGATGGAGTGAAACCGGTGGTGTCTTGGCCGTAAAATAGGAAACCCTAGGCGAGGGTTTGAGGTGGCGATAAGAGCGAACCCTTAAAGCCTAGATTTCGAGAGAGAAAAAAGGGTGAGAGCGCTGTTAACAGCAAAACGAAAAAAAAGATATATATATATATACCTGCTTATTGCCGAAGGGGACGACTGTCGGTTTGCCGGCGGCGAACTGAGGTGTCGAGCCGGAGAGACGGGATGGTGAGGGTAAGGGTTTGTCGAGAGAGCGAAAGGCCGAAGGGGACGACTGTCGGTTGCCGGCGGCGAACTGAGGTGTCTAGGGAGAGCCGGAGAGACGGGATGGTGAGGGTAAGGTTTGTCGAGGGAGCGAAAGGTAAAACGTTTGGATTTATTTTCCTTTTAAGGATAATATTGTCTTTAGAATTTTTTGTAAGGGTAATTTCATGAATCACAAAAAGTTTTACTGAGATAAATACTTTTATAAGTAGTGTATATATATATATATATATATATAGCACACGTGCGTTGCGTATGAATATTTTTAAATAATATTAGTTATACAAAATAAGAAATACATAAAGATCTTATATTTTTTTATAGAAGATAAAGTTTAAAATTCGAAAGTACAACGAAATATTAAAAACTCTTTAGATATATGTTCAGAATTTTTTTTTTCATAAAACGGAATATTTAAAGAGTTTATATTCATATATATTATCATGCAACTTGATAGTTGCTCTAAAAAAAGAATTTGAATAAAAATCTAACTTTAATTTGTTAAGAATTTGAATTGAAATCTAACTTTCATTTGTTACCAAATGATAAGAATGTTTATTATGTGCTTTAATTAAAGAAATGATAGATATGTATTTTTTTTTTTTAAAAAAAAGGGTATATTGGTTATTCAAAAGTTTTTCTGAGATTCAACCTTTTATAGGTAATATAGATTTGCAGAACAAAACTTACCAAAAAGGAGAAATTACCATTAACCAGATAATGGAAAAGTCGCCGTTAATGGAAATGGTGGAGAAAAAATTAAAACTACTTTTGATGGAGAAAGTGAAATTTACAATCCAGCTATTTATTTATTATATAAGAATTATAATTTCTATTTTCTTTGAATTCCCATTTATGTTTTATATATTAGGGTATGTATTTTAGAATATATTAAGGTGTATGTTCCGATTGTTGTTTTAGAATCATAGTTTCCATATTCCTATATATTTCTATTTATTATATAGGAATTATAATATATAAGAATTATAATTTCTATTTCTTTTGAATTCCTATTTGTGTTTTATATATTAAGGTATATGTTTTAAAATTATAGTCTTCATATTGCTATATTTCCTATACATGCAGAAGGGTGGGTAATTGTGTATTTAAAAATTAAAATAAGGGTATATAAGTCAATCAAAAGTTTTTCTTACATTCATCTTTTTATATATATATATTAATGTTCAATTAAACGCGTTAAAAAAAAAAAACCATTACAAAAATCTTCTCAAAAATAAATAAAAAATTTGAATTCAAAATGAAAACAAAAAGTAATGTTAAGTAGTTAAGGAAAGAGAAAATAAGAAGATAGTTATGATAGAGGAAGAAAAAAGTGAGAGAAATGAAGAAGATAGTAGGTAGTTAAGTTAGAGTTTATTTAAGAGTTAGGAGTCCATATTTAAAAAACCCATCCAAGCAAAGTTCCAAATGTTTTCTATATTAGTATAGATAATTTATATTTTTTTAAGTTGAGGATACCAATCTAATTAACTAATAATAAGATTAACTATGTCTATGCGTGTATTCATTAAAACTATTGGTTAAACATACATTTTTTTTTTTTTTTTAATTTTTTGTTAGGGGTAAGTATCCAAGTTAGTTCAAACCCAATTGGGACCAATCATATGTTTAGGCATATGCTCTTGAGTTTTGGGGATGGGTTTCGTCTGTGTTAGTATTGTTATCCAACCCAACTTCATAATCACATGTTCATTAAGAACCATACTCCGGCCATGATTGAATCCAATGGACAATGGAATCCTATTGAAACATAAAGAGATAAACGATTTATTTAATAATAAAGATTAAAAAAAAAAAAGGTTTTAAATTAATAAGGGTAGATGCGTTTATATAATTTAAAGTGAGGGTGCAGAAGGCTAATTGTGTAGTTAAAATTTAAAATAAGATTATATTAATCAATCAAAATTTTTTTTTTCACATTCAGCTTTTTATAGTATATATATATATATATATATAAATAAATATAGATATAGATTACTAAATTCGGAACCTATAGCACAGGATTTAGATCTTCTAGGATACCTAGTTGGGCTTTTAAATGGTTTTATGATGCTTGAAACTCCTTTTCTTTTGGTTCAAAAAAAAAAAAAAAAATCTAATTAGCTAATAATGAGTAACATTATTGTAAGAAAGCGAAAGGTAATGCAAATATCCGTTGTATCAAGATTATGATAGAAATTATCACGTCGGCCAATCAAAATCGAAATGAAAAGCCGACATGCAGAGCAGGGCCGGCCCTGAATAGAATTTATCAATGTGGTTGCTTAGGGCACCACTTTTTTGGGTGAAAAAAGGGGCCCCAACACCAAATGTAGTAACTGGTATTGGGTTAGCCCAAAAGAAAAAAAAAAATGTAAGGGCCCAAGTCCAGCAGCCCAAAGAGTTTAAAACCCAAACAAAAATTAAAAGGGGAAATTTCAGATCTACAAAAATCAAAACCTAAAACAAAAACGTGTCTTCTCTCAGCCTCAATCCCTCACTCCCCTTTTGCCCTTTATGGCTTACCTTAGAAGTCAGACCTCTCTCCCAGTCTCCCTTCACTGCTTCTCTCCCTCTCACGCCTCTCTCTCTTTCTCGCCTCTCTCTCTAAGGTATTATTTCGTATTAAATTTCTTTGTCTTTCACTCAATCACTTTTAAATCTTCTTGCTTGCTTTCTTTCTTTCTTTCTTTCTTTCTTTTTTCCTTTTGTTGAATTGTTGAATGCTTTGTTTGTACTGTTGCAGTTGGACATGAAATTTTTTTTTATTTTTATTGAATGCTTTGTTTGTACCGTTTGGTTATTGAGAAAACATAGGAAAAAGAAAGAAAATCGCCAAATTTATTTATTTTTTTGGTATGTGAATAAGTATAAGGGGCCTCATTTTTTGAGTTCGCTTGGGGCCTCCAAAAAGTCAGGGCCGGCCCTGATGCAGAGGTTGGTGCAAGGTTAACACAGCCAACTAATCAACACCCATGCATGGATGGAGACTCTTGCCTAAACTAATTGATATATTGTGGTGTCTGAAAGTCCAAAGAAGCAAACAAAGCCGGGGAGTCGTTAAAGGAACAAGGGTCTAAAAGGATGTCTATCCATCTCATTTAACATACAAAAAACAAAGTTCATTGACCTATGCTAGATGTTGATCTCACACTTCACAAGATAATCATGAGCTAAGTCTACTTCTCTACAGCATTGATTACATGGAGCCCTTGCAATTTGACACGCACATTATAATAATGCAGTTCACTGTGCATGGAGGCATTTCTGGGATTAAACAAGATCCAATCATTTTAGGAATTAGGGTTGGGTCAACTATCAATATCGTATGATTAGATTTTAGGGTGTTGTGATAAGAACAATTAGCAGACAGATAGAGACCGCGAGAGATGTATGTGCAAACGCAGTGCATCATGAAAAGTGTTTTTAATGCAAAACCAACTTAGAGTAACAAAGTAGGCATGGCATGCGTTTAGTGTTAACACTAGTACTCCCAAAAAGAAAAAAAAAAGTGTCTACCATTAACATTGAAGCAACCGACACAAGTTTCTCTCTCTCTTCTTTTTTTTTTTGTTGGTAGTATCGAGTAGCGAGGACACAAGTTAGCTGCCTAATTTTTACTTTAAATCAGATTCCAACAGTGGGAATCATCCTTTCTACATGCTGATCTTAATCTTAGAGGGATGTTTCAATTTGAGCTCAGCACAGCATGCTGTCGTTAATTAAAACATTTTAGTCCTAGAAAATTTCCAAAGAAGAAAGAGAGAGAGAATTTTCAGTCACCTTGGGCCCCACATTTTGGCTAAAAAATTAGGATCTCATGTTGGAACTAACCCTTGTGGTAAACTTAATTTTTTTCTAAAAGAATGGTTATTGCAACCCCTTATTTTTATTTGCACATCCCACTAATTTTTATTTATCAATGTTTTATAAAAAAAATATAAAAGGTTTTTATGAAAATTTGTTACGTAATCTACTAGAAAATATCATTTTGAACAACTTTGTTGACATTTTTTTTTTTCCAAAATCTATCATTTAAGTAGATTTTTTTGATCATTTAACATCTCTGTTTAATTTTTAGCTAAAAAATCTGCTTAAACAAACGATTTTGGAAAAACTTTCTTCTATAAGTTGTTCAAAATGATATTTTCTAGTAGATTTCACGGTCAATTTTCTTAAAAACCTTTTTATATTTTTTTAAAACTTCAAGAAATTAAAATCAATGAGATGTGCAAACAAATTTTATGTTGGTGCTAAGAAAAAAAAAAGATATGAAATATCCCATTTTAGGAGTTTGACTAAGGTCCTAAAAAACTCATAATCAACTCTGCTAGAGCCCAAGACATATCATTGAGCATATAGAGTCACTTGAACTAGTCAAAGATTGAAACCAGTATAAATCAAATCATAGTAGGGTCAGATTCCTTCCCAATATGACGTCCCTAATCTTCATATAATATTCTAGGTACTCAACGTGGAGCCCAATAATCTTGTATTATATGAGGTCCATTAATCCTTAGAATAGCCCATTAGTGTTGAATAAAGGAGCTCATGATGCACCCAAAAAAAAAGAAAAAAAAAGGACCTCATGATACTCCAAGATATGAATTTATTGAGGGAATAATGTGCAGAGAAAAATGCTACTTATATATGACTTTATTCTAACTTCTTCTTCTTTTTTTAAGAAGGAAAAACTGTACACGCGATGCATGTCCACATTGCGGTCAGATGGATGAATTGACAGTGCCGTGGTGATGGCGCAATGCGATTCGATTAGTGGGGTTGCTCTTGCAATATTGATAGCTCTCTGATTAAAACAAATATTGGGTCTCATGAGTCATGGATGCATTATTTTAACAAGCATAAGTGGGGTTATCTTTGGAAAGATACCGTAATTGGGGACATTTTATTTTATTTTATTGGCAGTTAACTGTGAAATATTTCAAAAAGGGTCCGGCTATGATGAGGGTACCTTCATCAATTTCAATTTGACCTCTTTCGATCTTTTTTTTTTTTAAAATTATTTCAAACACGCATTAAGTCATCATATTTATTACATTGAAAGTATATATTTTTTTTTTTGATACGGGTATTTTGGATTTGATTTTTTTAGTTATTTATTAGAATGGGCACACATGCATGGGTCAAAGTTTATAGAAATTTCAATGAAATTCTATTGGATGCAAAGAAAATCAAATTTCGTTGTTCTATCAAATTAAATTGCGTGACATTTTATAATTAAAATTTATATGTAAGATTCTTGTAACATCGTATATGAATTATAAGAGGCATGTATTGAAATGAGATCACTGAAGCTCGTCAATATACCCATAGAAGCACCATCAATTTTAAAGCTTATCTCTTTTAAAAAAACATGTGGATGAACGAACACTTTGCACGTGAAGCCTTTCCTTTCCCATTCAATGATAAAGATGGTTCGGATGGATAAGCAAATAAATCGATCACATAATGCGAAATTATATATAGTTTATTCAAGATATGCGTGGAAATCTATCCTCATAAACTTTCTATTTCTATAAATTCATTTTTTTTTCCTCCCCAAGAAAAATCAAGATCTTTACTTGGAAATTTGTGTTTCTAATAATATCACTTTTAGAGGTCTGCCTTAACCCCACTCTTCTAGCACAGGGTGTATTAAAAAAAAAAACTTTTAAGCCTATAACCCACATAAGCTAGAAATATTTGTACTTTATTTCATTTTGTACTCTCTATTAACATGATAAATGCAAACTAATTATATAATAACAGAATTACCACAACTATTTCTAAGAATTAAATGAGAGGCACTTGGTCTTCTTTTTTCTTTTTCTTTTTTTTTTTTCCTTATCCAAACCATCAAATTTTATTTTAATCCATTCATTTGATTGGTACGAGTATTAATCACTTTGACAAAGAAAATACTTCTATGACTAGTTAGCTAGTCTCATGGGCTTTCCATGAAACTAGGGTCAAGTTAGGACACCCCAAACACCTAAAGCAATCATGCGCCAACCATCCAGGTTCATCTACCTATGAATTGCAGGACTTGCTGCCATCTATAAAAGGAGCTTCTTCAAGCCGATGGAACACCAAGCTCAACATCATTCTCAAAGAAACAAACCCAACAGAGAAAAATGGCCAGCACGTTGCTGATATCTTTGCTTTTCTCCCTCACCATAGTTATTGCCTTGGCTCTAGCTCCATCGTCCCATGGGCTGAACCAAAAGCTAAGCCAATCCTCCACTCTAGCCTCCACATCCACCGAATTCACCTACCATGGAGGCCCTCTCTTGACCGGACCGCGTAGCATTAACATCTACCTCATCTGGTATGGAACCTTCTTTCTCAAAGACAGAACCCCCATAACCGATTTCTTTGCATCCTTAGATCCCTCCAAGGGACTCTTTCCCCTGAAAGAACCTGCCGTCTCAACATGGTGGAAAACAACGACATCATACAAGGATAAGGCAGGGAAACCTGTTTCCACCACTTTCAGACTTGCCAAACAACTTGGTGACATTGGATATTCTTTGGGGAAAAACATCAAACGTGCCCAAATAGCCAACTATGTCAAAAGCAAGATAGACAACAAGATATTGCCATTAGACCCTAATGGGATATACTTGGTTTTGACATCTAAAAATGTGATTGTCGAGCGGTTTTGCATGGGATCGTGTGGTTTTCATGATAGTTTCATGGCGTCGGTGAAGGGAAGAGTAGTCTATGCGCATGTAGGGGATCCCTTGGTGCAGTGCCCGGGTCTGTGTGCATGGCCTTATGCTGTTCCAGCTTATGGTCCGCCAGGCCAGGTGCCCCTGCTGGCACCTAATAGTGTTGGCACCGACGGCTTGGTTATGAATATTGCAACCATTCTTGCAGGAGCTGCCACCAACCCTTTTAAAAGTGGGTATTTTCAAGGCGATGTATTGGCGCCACTGGAGGCTGTCACGGCGTGCCCGGGGATATTTGGTTATGGAGCTTATCCGGGATATCCTGGTGATTTGATGGTTGATAAAATGACTAAAGCAAGTTATAATGCTTACGGTGTTAATGGCACGAAATTCCTTCTTCCGGCGATGTGGGACCCAATACACTCAAATTGCAAGGTTGTTGCTTGATTTTCGCTATCAGAAAAGTGATTAAAGGCTACTACTTCATATCATATGCAGAATTGGTTAAAAAACAAGGCTCCACACAGACAGAAATCTTTATATTGAATATATTGTTGTGAATGTCCAAAATTATATATATCGTAAAATGTAATGTATTGATATGACCTATATGGTGCAAGGCGGGCACACTTCAAATTGTCCATGAAAGTAGAAATCAGCTTTAGAGCCCACCCAACATTATCCTTGATATTAAGCAGCAAATGAGCATAGATATTCTCTTTATTCTGGTAAGTAATTTCCTCTAATACACCTGTTCCCGTTACAAAACGAGGGAGGCTTTTCCCCTTATTAACCCAATCAACTATGATTGCTAGGATGACCAAAAAGACAAAAGCCTACCGTCGAGAGAACCTCAAGAATATTGTTTTTGTCAAAAAAATCTTGAATCAGCGTTGGATCTTTATTTCCTAATCCAACTGATAAAGAGAAATGATGCAAAAAATAACATCAGAACTCAGTGCGTTACTTCTTCGAAGCTTGAAAATCTTTCTAAGCTGCTCAATCAGTGGGGCCAATCATTTTCTCTGGCACCACAAGGGTATCAAATTCTTCACTGGTAAGCACTCCAAGGTTTAATGCAGCTTCCTGCACAATTAAAATTCAAAAAATTAAATATATCAGCCCCCGAGTTGCCAAGGGATCATGCAACTGTCATACTATTATTGAGTATGCATCAAACGCTCTTCAACAATCACATTCCCAACAAATACAAGTCTATTCCATATGTCCCAAGTGAAATGATTATGATGGGGACAGCATGCACGTGGTTCAACCGGATGGTCCAATACGGCCTATTAACTTGAAGACCAAGGCTTTAGCATATTTATTTTAGGCATATTTATTTTTAAGAATAATTAAATAAATGCCTTTTAAATTCCTAGATTTTAGGGTTGAGTTTTACCTTATTTGATGTAATTGGGACCTATATATAGGGCTCCAATAACTTTTTAATGATCATCTTATTATGAATTAAAATTGGGTTTTCCCACGTTTGGGTTTTGACTCCAAACAAACCCTAGCTAGGGTTCCTTGCTTCTTGCTTCTTCCAAGCTTCTTTTTTTGTTTTTCAAGCTTCTTTTCTCTTTCATTGTTCTCAAGAGGGTTGTCCTACATCAGATTATCTTCTAATTACTATATGGTGACGCAACTTTTGCCTTCCTTTTTGTAGAAAGCAATATGTACTGAGAAATGCTTAAGTGATTGATTCATTTTGGTACGACTGACAAGAACAGAAATCATTTATATATTATATCATTTTCACATATTATATTTTTAATGAGAATAAGCAACACTCATTAATAGAGATGAGAGGGAATCATCACCTTCAGAGTAGTCCCCTCCTTGTGGGCTTTTTTGGCAACTGCCGCAGCATTGTCATAACCAATTTTCTGGAATAGAAGCAACAGCACAAGTTATTATTCAGACGATGGTTAATTGGAAAGAATTAGAAATGAACACAAGGCAGGACTTACAGGGTTCAAAGATGTGACAAGCATAAGTGACTGTAAGGCCATGCAAAATATCACAGAGAAATGAAATATGATCAGTACGCTTCAGGATTATCATATGATAAAAGATTTAACCATCATATACCAGGCATCAACTTACCTCGTGCAGTAATTTTGAAATCCTTTCCCTATTGGCTTGTATTCCCCTGACACAGTTCTTTTCAAAGGACGCAGATGCATCACCTAGCAATCTCAGTGACTGTCAGCGAAGAGTCAGAAAAACACGTCAGTAATGCTTAACATGAAACTCCACATCATAAATCAGAAGAATGCTCAATTCAAATAGTGTCCAGATTAAAAATATTCAAGGTCCACCTTTTATAATTTCCACATTTCAGTGCAATGCATCAGAGGATGGTAGGTGAGAGGGCAATCATAAAATTCCAAGATGCACCCATTGTTTTCTAAACATGAATATTAAAGGAGAATCTTGTCGTGGCCCAACTTTGAATCAGTCCAAATTCCTTAATTTTTGGAAAATATTTGACAATAAAGAGATTTGATTCCCCCCCCCCCCCCCCTTTTCTCTGCCTTCTTTTGTTCTCCCAAATTTTCCATATTTTCAGCACAAATTTCCAATTGGATGTCAAAATAATTAAAGAAAATACTAAAAATAAAAAGCTTCTGAAATTTTTCCCAAATTTTCTAAAAATCCTATAGGCCTCTACAAAGAATCCAAATTTGCATGACAGGAGTGCCTAGCCAGCAAATTCTTAATTCTTAAACAATGGATCCACCCTAAATTAATTTGACAACTCCTAGAGACGAAATTAAGTTTTGAAACTGCACTAAACACTATGACCTGTTCAATAAAGATCATAACAAAAGGACAACAGAACATACATGTAGGAGACCATTGGCAATCATTGGCTTGAATACATTCAGTTCAAAATGGCCATTCGATCCACCAACTGTAATGCCCACATGGTTTCCCATAACCTGCAAGATATTATGTTCAATTGGTAGCACCAGCATGGAAAGTGAATTTTTCAAACAAGAATTAACACGTAAAGAAAGTACATAGATTGGTGGTGATACTGACTAAAAACTAGTCACTGAAAATTATCAATGCTTTATCACCTAAAGAATAGTCATTGTAGATTAACCAAGCTAGACTGTATCCAAACATTTTATTAACTCCTTGCTAATGACTTCTCTCGTCATATCATCTAAATACACCAGAATGGAAGACACTGAATTTTACCTGAGCACAGACCATCGTAAGAGCCTCACACTGAGTAGGGTTGACCTTCCCCTGAAATAAAATAAGCTCAGTTACAACAATGAGATAACTGGGGGGGGGGGGGGGGGGGGGGGGGGGGGGGGGGGAGTCCTAAAATAGGCATCATGTTGAAATTTTTTTCTTGTTGCATTAATTGAATAACATATGGGTCTAAGATAAGGTTATTACAGGCATAATACTGCTGCCTGGCTCATTTTCAGGAAGAATGAGTTCACCAAGGCCGCAACGTGGACCGCTGAATAAGAGAAACACAATGAGAACTATGATAATACAGCAATAAAATGAAAATAATGAGGGCTATGCGAATAGCAAAAATACCTTCCTAATAAGCGAATGTCATTTGCAATCTTCATAAGAGATGCAGCAATTGTGTTAAGGGCTCCGCTTGTTTCTACAAAAGCATCATGTGCAGCCTGACAAAACACAAAATAATTGAGCATGCAAAATTATATTGCCATGAATTGCGCATATTAGGTAACAACTAGCAATTGATCAATAGTTTAAAAAATATACTCTTCCCATTACCTAACTTATAAATAAATAAACAAAAGCACGCTTAGGGGGATTAGAGACTAACCAGTGCTTCAAACTTGTTTTCTGCTGTAACAAATGGTAAGTTTGTTTCCTCAGCTACTGCTGCAGCTATCTTTACATCAAACCTAAAAAGAACTCAAACATTGAAATTAAAATACAATACTACAGCAACAACTGAAATGGATAACATATACTTTACAACTAATATTGAGAGGAAGTTGTATAGAGATACTTCAATTCAATATATGGCCAAACTTGGATATTGAGAGACTCTAGAATTTTATTTATTTATTTTATTTATACTTTTTTTTGGGGGGGATCAAATCTTTGCAATTTTTCACCCCCACAATTGCAAATTGTGATCTACAAGTTAATCCGACAACAATTGGTGCAGCTGCAAACATCTTCTATATTCTATATAGGCATCAAAAGAATTCTTTTCTTTAGTCTTTCTAGGAGTCAAACCATTTTTACCAAGTATTTATATTTAAGAAAAGTAACCATCATTGCATAATGCTACCCGCCCATAGTGCAACTCCAAGAATGCATAACCATATATAGTATAACAATCATCACATTTGAGGAAAACACATGTTGAACAAGCAATCATGAAAATACATCAGTTATAGGAAAGGCTTGATATATCAAAGAATAAAAACCAAAGAATGAAACATGGAAAAAAAGGAAAAAGAAAAGAAAAGATTCTTTTGTGAAAGACAAACCACCACAAGGGGCTACAATAACTGGATGCAAGGAAGCAAAATTGTTTCAACCTTAAAACAACACATACCCTTTCTTTGTGTTCAATCCAGTCCCTACAGCAGTACCACCCTGTGCAAGCTGCTCAAAAGACGTCTCCAATCTTTAGAACTCTTATTTAAATAATTTTTTTTGAAAAAAAGGACAGTTAAAACTCAGAAATACGAGTCGCCAACCTGATACATGCGAGGCAGAGTGCACATGACTCGATCAATTCCATATTTCACCTGCATGCAAAGTACATACTTTTAGGAGCTGCTCCAATAATAGTTCAGGCTTGTACTATTCATATCACTGAAACAAATATACTCAATAGTGAAAAAAAAAATTTCATTAAATGTAGAAGGAAGTCAAGCTTACTTGTGTGGAATAGCCACTAAACTCTTGCCCAAGAGTCAAAGGTGTTGCATCTTGAGTGTGAGTACGTCCAATTTTAACAATATCTTTGAATTCATTGGACTAGTAAAAATAAATTTAAAAAAAAAAACAAGAAAAATTAGTAGTAGAAGTAGCAGAAGCATGAATATATTGATGTAATAGTAGAGGCATGAATGATAAAGGCACATATACGTAATGCAAAAGCAAGAACACAATGCCAAAATGATTTTATAGGGACATGTTTAAAAATCACAGTAATCATGAACCCACCAGAAAATAAAAAATTACAATTAATCATCAAAATCTGTATAATTGCACAAGGAAAAGCTACCTTTAGTCACCTCGGTAGTCTTTCATTCCAAGTTATGTCATATAGCCCAGTTAATAAGTTTAGATGAAGCATCACCAGTATTGTATTAAGTAAGTGAAAGATCAATGCCAAGAATTTTGACCATCTTCCAGTTCACTGCACTTTTACCTACTGCTTCGAGAGTTGCTTCTTTGAGAGATTTGACATTTTTGAGTTATACCAAAATCAATTATGGAGATATACTGATCTAGGTATACAAGGTTTGGACTTGGGAATCTTGGGGGACAAATGTTGTGCAGAATTGCTATTATCCAAAGATCCAAAGAAAAGCAATTCAAGTTGACAGTAATGAGATGGCATTAGAGAAAACTGGGTAACCATACTGTGTTACTAGTTTCTTTCCGTCACTCATGCAAAAGGTCCCACACCATAGTCCCAGATATTCAGGCTTATGGTATTAAGTCCGCCCTGAACTTCCTTTAATGTTCCTTATTATTATCACTGAAGTCCTTGGTGGCTAAAAACTCTTCCTTTTTTTTCTTATTAAATCTTTTTTCCTTTTTTTGAATTGCACCAAGTAGAAGTAGTAGGTTCAAGTCTTGAGAGTGGCCACTTTGCATTTAAAAACAAAGGTTAGGAATGTATCCAAGACCCCGCTTAGTGGTACTAAGTACTAACACTGGGTAATGGCCTTTTTTAATTGTATGCAGCATAGGGAGATCATATATTCTTTTATACAGCTTCTTCATCTCTTAAACTCAAATTAGGGGCCTTTTTTTTTTTGGTTATGTGCTTTATATGTCTCATGTACATGGGCTTTGCCCATTTTTTTGCAATGCAATTATCCATATAATAATAATAATAATAAGACTAGAGGGTGGCACATGCAAATACAAGGGGATAAAAAATTAAATTAAATTAAATTAAAAAAAAAAAAGCATAGCGTTACTGTATTAGTACCACTTTTTTTTTTTTTTCCTTAAATAATCATACAGCATGGTGTGTGAAGCCATATTTAGGCATCAAATAGTTAAGATGTGTTTGTATAACCGGGATGTTGTATATATGGACCCCATATGTTACTGTTGGTCAACGAACATGTTGCATGTCTAGATCTATCACGGAAACACATGTTGGTGTCCAATTCACATAGCTCAGGCTTGATCCACATGAAGGACACTAGAAAAGTTAAAGGAATTCCATTCCAGATGATGAAAACAGCAGATACATTATAATTGACAAGCAGCAGCAACCAAAAAAAAAAGAAAAAAGGAACCACATGACTCGTCAATTTGCATTTGAAGGATAACAATAAACATCATTTAACCTTTGAGTGAAGTGAAGTTTGTAGATTTTTCAATTTTGGCATCAATCTTGAATTTATTTCCATTGCAGCTGCAATGTGCATTACCTGAACAGAAAATAAACCACAAAACTCATCAAAAACCAGCAAGATTTAGAAGTTGCAACAAGGCAATGGATGAACCATTAGATTAATGAGCTTGAAAAATCATAGTAAGTTTGCTTCAAAAAATGGAAATAAATAAATAAATAAAAATCAAATATTTGGGTCACATGTGCATTTACAAGCAGGCAAAGTCATAAAGGAAACAAAGGCTTACAGTTGGGAATGTGTCATTAGATGACTGTGATCTGTTCACATGATCATTTGGATGCACAACCTTTTCACCACGCTTGTGGCCAAGAATCTCAGCTGCTCGATTTGCAATAACCTGGAACAGTCAGTAAATAAAAAATGAATCCAAATTATAAATAAAGAAATCATATTGCTGGATAAACATAACAAAGAGATTATGAAATTTTAAAGTTTTATCACTCAAGAAATTAACTATTTGAAAGAGTCAATATGATTACAAAAAGCATATGCTGATATAGTGATATGCATTCAAAGAAGAACAATAATGGTACATGGATAAATAGTATAAAACTACGTCCTGTCACCAACATGAAAGATAAGAATACATAAAAATAGATCAGGATGCTTCGATGTCAATGATGGTGTTTTTTCTAATGATGCATAACATCCCATAAATAGACTTCTTGGTGGATTGCCATGTTAGTAGTTTTTAATTACCCCTTTAAATAACCATAAGCTAAAGGCTTGGGCAATGGTTGGTGATCTGAAGTCTGGACCATCCACAGGGATGGTTCAATCAGTAAATATGTTTTCTTTCTTCACTGAGTTACCAGATAGTCAACCAATATCTTAGAGGCAGCACTGTGAATTTCGGCATACTCTCTTTGTGTTGTGTTCTAACTTCTAACTTCTAAGAAGCTACTCTGGGTTTTGTACCCTTGGATGGATGATCATCACCATCCAATTTATTGAATCTTCTGGATGTCACAACTGATAATAGTAAACAGACCTGAATATCGAACTTTATTTAGTTGTAATCAGATGATCAAGCAGAACATTAACATAAAAGCCCTTATTTTATTTATTTATGTATTTTGATAAGCAACAAAAGAAGATATTTTTTTTCTTTTTGATGATGAAAACAATTTGGTGTGATAAAATGTATGCTGCAAATTCCGAGAAGGTTAGTGCATGTACTTTGCAAATCTCACATCAACCCTCTTAAAAACAGCAAGAGCACATAGATGGGTACTCTATTTTAGTCAATTAATAGGATATGAAATCCCTATTAGACCAAATATGTCTCAGTGTAAAGGGAAACCCCTGGATGAGAACTTTTCTGGAGACAAAGTCTTTACTTTCAGGCTGCGCACCAGAGGAGAACCAGGACTAAGTGTCATATAGATCCCCAATCACGAGAACTCCAAGCCAGAAATTAAATAACAATGGTAAACAAACCAGAATATGGTCTTGCATTGGTTTTAATCAAATGATCAAATTGAACATTATTATAGATGCCACTTATAGTTCAGATACATTTGTCAAGCCCTGGATGAGCACCCTTCTACCGAGACAAAGCAAGGTAATGTGGCAAGCTCATAAATGTAACACGCTAAATCAGCAGCCTGGAACATTCTCTATCAATCCATAGAATAAAATGTCCTGTAAATTTAATGAAGGACTTTTGGAAAGAAAATGATATTGAATAGGAGGACTCATCCTACTATCAAGTGGCTCACATTTTCTAGTTATTGAAACACTTCATCTCTCTTCCCTTCCTACGTTACTCTCAATTCAACTAATGATTGAACCCATAAACCAAAAGATGACGCTAACTTCTAGACCAAATGACACCAGATCACTGGATGAAGAAATTTGAACAAATTTTCAAGGTAATTGAAACAGGGTGTCTGCAGTGTATGGAATAAAGAAACATCAGATTAAAAGGAGAACATAAACTAGTACTGACCTCATTGGCGTTCATGTTACTTTGAGTGCCACTGCCAGTTTGCCATACAACAAGTGGGAAATGATCGTTTAGTTTTCCCTCAGCCACTTCTTGGGCTGCTTGCATTATTGCCTTCCCTATGGATGGATCAAGACCATACTCCATGTTGACCTGCAATAATATACATACATAAGTACATCTTACATCAGCCAGTAACTCATACCAGTATGAGAACTAGTGGCATTTAATCACACTTTTCATCTAAAAATGTAACTCTTAGATAATTTACATTGGAAACCATTACATTCTTTCACTATTTAAAATAAAATAGCCATCTCAATATCTCCACTGTGCATTTAATCCATGTTGGTCCATGTGTATTAATTTCAGAATAAAAAATGCTTGTCTTCCCACCTCTTTTATCGCCTCAAACACATTGGGAAAAAAAAATCTGGAGATACACAGCGGTATTGAAACATATGATCCACAGTCCCACCCACTGATCGGAAAATAGAAAGTTTAGAACTTAAGAATATCCAGAAAAGGTGAAAAGCTGTAATACATGCACAACTGCACTGCCCTGGTGTGAACTATGAAGTATGAAGATATAAAAATAATGTCCTAACGCTGGCACAACTTCCCCCACATGCTTCTTGGGGTAATTTTACTTGATTGGCAATGGTTGATGTTTCTACTGGCTTTACTTCTATTCAGATGTTCCATTAAGGAGCAATGACTAGAAAATTGTGAGTCTATAAAAATATTAAAGTTGGACAAGGGAACCAAAATAAATAAATAAAAAAGGACAATATTGTGCCTTATCATAGAATGGCATGTGGAACTAGTTCATCAGTTTTCTGATTAATAAACAATTTTGTAGCACCATGAATATAAAGGGCAAAGAATTAAAATTAGGAAACAACCTTGGCAGCACATTTTTTAAGGATGCCAAAACCACGAATAATTGGTTCAGGCATTCGTTCACGCTCACCACCAATATCAAAATTCTGCAATGATCTTTGAGTTTGAGCCCCCCACAACCTGAAAGACATCAGTTACAGAAAGGGAACAATGATTACTTGCAAATAAAGATCTAAAATGAGCACTATCAGCTTTTCTATCTATAAAGGACTCTTTGGAGGTTCTGTGATATAGATTTGTCCATATCAACAGCATATATCGGTTCTAATAATTACTTTTGGGAGAGGCCTGTCATGCACCCCAGGCAGTATTGGAGGTACTTAAAGATTGCGCACATAATATGCTTAATTAAAGTAGAAAGACAATAATTAAACCATATTAGCCATGCCAACATAAAATTTTCGCCAATTTTGAAACTTGGGTAAGGCAATGTCCTTAATAATTCCTTCCACATGAAACCATTTTGCGATAAGCCAATAAGTAACAATTCAACAAAAGATATGACTCTAGATATAGTCGAATGAAAAAAATGGATTCGTGTAGCCGATATAAGCTGTTTGATTAGTGCCTCTAGTTCCTCTTGATTAATCAAATTTGATCATTTCGACAAACACCAAAATATGCATGTATGTGTGTGAAACCACAAAGACAAGCGTATTAGTGCGAAATCGAATATGTTAACTAGAAAGAACAAAAATAACACATGGATGAAAAACGAACTTGTCAGTGGGAACAAGAATCGGTCCAAATGTATCCCTTTCCTCTCTGAAGGATGTGGAAAACGATCTCCAACAAGTAGTAAAACGCAACGCCCCTACCAGTTGCGACGTCGTTGATCCACCCGAGAGACGACGAGATGCTATATACACCGCCATTTCCGTCCTGGATGACCCTGCAAAAACCAATTCAGCACATACAGAGAAACCTATACATATATATATCTAGAGAGGGAGAGATCAAATTTAAGCAGTGTTTGAGCTGAATTAGAGATCTAGAACTGGCGCTGAAGTGAGCAAGAAGTGAATGAAATCGAACTACAATACATTCATATATATATACACACAGAGACGATGCATCAATATACGAAGAAATATATACATATACATATGTGTGTGTGTGTGTGTGTGTGTGTGTGAATTAAGCAGTGTTTGAATACGATACCTGGCTTGGATGGCCGGAGGAAGTGCCGTAGAACGAGACAGAGGATGCCGCCGTGAGTCCGTGACAGAGTCCGATCGACGCGGAGGACAGAGATAGGGCGAGTGGTGGAATGGTGAGATATTTCGGGTCAAAGAAAGAAAAATAATCGGGGGTAGTGGTATTGAGGTTGCACGTGACGGCCAAGTGGACCTTTGACCCTTTTAGTTTTCAAGTTTTAACCGTCTCTTTGTTAGAATACGCCATGTCTAACAAACAAATGGTTTTTGCTCATTGATGGCCATGGCCATACTATGTTTTCAGTCAACCATTTTTATTTATTTTTTTATTTTTTCGGTTTTGTTTTGAACCCAAAATTCAAGATACGAACCATATTTTTAGGTTTATTATTACATTAAGTCCCCCAATCTAAGATACTTGTTCAAACACTAAACTCTGAACTTTGATTTGTTTGTATAATCAAAACATATAACCTTGCAAAAATCGTTGTCTATGTAAGTATAAGATATCTTACACGAGCTATTAGAAAAATAGTTTGGACTGATGTTTAAGTAGTTGTAAGGCCTAAAATACCTGTATTAATTAATAATAAAATTTTTAATATATATATATATAGTATTTTTAACTTTGATTTGTTTGGATAAGGTCTTTTTTTTTTCTTACCTATTCTAAGACTTTGGAGTTGAGCCACTGGGACTAGCCTCGTAGTAAGTGAATGTAGGATAAAAAGGTAAGAATAGGATAAGTTGGATATTTGAATCCCTTCCATTTAAAAAAAAGAAAAAGAAAAGGACTATAGAGTTTGGAGTCTTCATTTATATTCCTATCATAGGAATCATATGTATTTTCAAACGCCAAGGCTTAAAAACACAAATTTTGACACACATTAAGTTATTGGATCCACAATATTCAACGATTTTATAAAAAGTTGACATGATTGATTGCTAACCTTCACTCATTATCTGATAAAACCAATTGGTGTTACAAATTGTATCTTGAGATCCTACTTCATTTTTTAATCCATTTAACAAGATCTTACAACCCAAGAGGTGGACCAATGATTTATGGGACAAAATTCTCAAGAGACAGAATATTTAGATTCAATATTTAGATTCAACTTCCCAGTTCCTACTCTATTAAAGCTAGTCAACCATCAAATTTATCGAAAGTGATGTGGAGTGAATGATGACTTGATTTATGGGGACTAATTGAGTCCAGGCAAAAGATACAAAAATCTTAGAATTATAGGCCCATATAGTGGATAAATGGGCTTCTAGTAATGAATGTAGGGAATGGCTATTGCAACCCCCCATTCTTATCACCCCACCCCTTATCCTTTAGGTTTTAAAGATTTTATACAAAATATAAAAGGTTTTTATGACAACCGGCTGCTGATGTCTACTAGAAAACATCATTTTGAACAACTTTGTAGAAGAAATTTTTTCCTAAATTTATTGTTTAAATATATTTTTTAGTCATTTATAGCCTTTATTTCATTTTTTGCCAAAAAGTCTACCTAAACGATAGATTTTGGAAAAACTTTCTTCTGCAAAGTAATTCAAAATGATGTTTTCTAGTGGACTAAATGACTAGGTTTTTGCAAAAATCTTTTATATTTTTCATAAAATCTTAAAAACTAAAAAGAAAGGAGTGAGGTTATAAGAATGGGGGGTTGCAATAGCCGTTCCCATGAATGTATCATAAAAATGGGCCCCGGATATCTCCCACATTGATTCGGTATCTTCTTGTTTTAAACTTGATGCAAGATCGCTGAGTGGACGTTAGGTGCATGCGTTGATGTACAGCCCAAAATGCATGTTAGTTGAGGCCCAACAATGTCCCCACTCGATTTGGCATGGCCTATGGTAAGGTTGCCTACCTTCATGCAAAATCCCATCATAGTACAGATTACAATGGTACATCAAAGGAGTAGTAAGCACTATGCAATCGAAAGCTCCCTCTTCCTACTCTTATCGCCAAATATACTATGATTTCATATAAAAGTTTGAAAATAGCAACTCTCACATAGAAGAAAAAATAAAAGAGAAAAGCTATTACGAGGGCACTTTCATGGGTGCAATGGTGAGCTTTGCTCTTATTTAAGTGAATACTACATGACTCACCAGACGCAAAAATTACTGTTTTTTTTTTCTTATCTTTTATTTTCTTTTGTTTTTGTAAAAAAATAAAATAATAATAATAATCTACTACAAGCCTTACCGTTTGATAGAGGACTAATATATAAATATGCTAATCAAAATTCAATGTTCTATTGTACCAAACAATGTCTTATCAGGGTTTTCTATTTTAACTTGTTTTAAAATTATTTTTAACTAAATTTATACGAATTTTTTTTAATGGAAAATTATATTTATACTGATAAAATGGAACTTAATATAATAAATATAACAATATGATAGTATGAAACATATTTTGAATTATGTGACTAAAATAATTAAAATAATAGGAGAGCTCCCCCACAAGAGCCAAGAAAACCTGATAGCAGACATACTAAAAACGAAAAGGGCACCTCGCAGATAGCATCTTTCACAAAATTCAGGGCTCATAAAACTTAGTGTGGATCCATATTCCATCATCAGCTGGGAGTAGTACATGCACTCTGTTAGGTGGGTGGGACCATTGACTCTCCCCTCCTGGAGGGGCCCTCCACAAAGGTAAGGGGCCATTGATGTAGATTTGCAGTATCACTCAGCAGTTGATTGGCATTGCCAATTTGCCATTGGGTTCTCAAATTCAATTATCAAATGAACATTCTGCCATTTGCAATTTATATAAAAAAGTATAAGCCAAAGTTCTTTAGTCCTCAGGATCCAGTGTGTACTCTGTGGCAATCAGGAGGCAATCACAGAGGAAATTTATTTTTTAGCCAATAGGAGCGAAGATGTCATGTCGGTGATTTGTGATTTTGATTATATAAACATTTAAAAGGAAAATTATGTGTAGGTGTAGGCTGTGTAGCTCATATGCGGGTGATTTATACCCACCTTCTTGTGCCTGTATTGGCACCTCATAATGCAAGTGACCCAACAGGCCAACACTACTGAATTTAAAATCCATGGGCGGCACCTAGATTTGCCCCCTAAACCGAGGCAGTTGGGGTGTTTTCATTGTTGATACTGTAGCCAAAGCATTCGAAGAAGGGTAAAATAAAAATTCCCATACGTCATGTTTGGATAAGAAATTTTTAGGTGAAATTTGTTTTTGAGATAGGAATTTATAAAATTTTTATAAGGATGAGATGGAAAAAATCTTTATAAAAATTTTACAAATTCCATCTCAAAAACAAATTCTTCATATAAATTTCTTATTCCAAATATAGCGATAAGGAAAACTAGGGCAAGAAGCCATGACATCTAAAACAATCAAGAGAACTTGTACCCAAAATAGAGCAATAAAAATTAAGGGAACACTGAGGAAGACTATGATAACCTCTTATAAGAACATTAGTTCTAGGCTTAAAACTTAAAAGAGTTAATGCGGTTTTTTAAGTTGCGACTCACTGAATCCAATTTTTTCTGAAGTTTTTAATACTTGGTTTTCTTTTAATTAATTTTTTTTTGAATTTTCGGTTCAATTTATTAAAAGGCATTAACAAAATGATATTTAAGGCTTATTTGTCCTTGTATTATGAAAATAGTTTTTAATTCTCGAATATGAAAAAACGAAAAGAAAACATATGTGGAAATATATTCTCGAAAGCTGTTTTCTTGTTTTTTTTCCCCTAAAAATGGTCTCTCTTTTTTTTTTTTCTTTTTTTTTTTTAATTTATAATTATAAAAAAAAAAGCATCAAATTGATGTTCTCCATATCTGTGTCTTGTTAATTATTTTTTTTTTTTGAAGTAAATCATTGAAAATAATAAATCTCAAAAATTTGTTTTTATCTTTTAAAAACATGTTTTTGTGGATAATTTTTAGAGTGCACAGTTCAACAGGTTTCTAGTTATTTCAAATTTAATAAATTTTTTCAATTTAACATTTTTTTTTTTGTTTTGTTTTACTTCTCTACCTCCACCAACCCTCCTCCCTCCCTCTCTCTCTCTCTCCCTCTTTATGAGGACACATAAATGAGAAAGTCTAAGGGGTTGTTTGACAAACTTAAAAACTTAGCCAGTGGAAGATAAGTTTAGTTAATTTTGATTTCATATTGTTTAGTAAATTTTTTTTCTTACTAAGCAGATTAGTTTTGTTCTAAAAATAAGGCATAAACACAGTATTTTTCAAATCAATTATGAGTTAGTTTATTTAAAAACTAGACAACAATTATGAATTGATACTAAATTGATCCAGTTTTTAAAATTTTCAAACAGACCCTAAAAATATAAAAGCAACCAATAAATAAAAGGAAAAATTGCCAACTACCTTACTGGCCAGTCCATTCTCGGAGACAGAATACTACAAAACCATGTGGGAGGTCCCAGTCAAAGCACAGGGAGAAATGCCAAAAAGGGTACAAACGTCAATTCATGTCCTGGATCATCCACCTCGGCTCAGAGTATGAAAGGCTACCCAGAGCAGGAGGACTTGTAAAGAAGGGTTGGAACGGAAGAGTGGGTGGGTCCATAAATAAGGGCAGAGAGGGGCTTGTGATCTGGCAAGTGGGTGACGCCAGACTGGCATTTTCCAATTCATCATTGATGTGGGTCCCAAACCCTCAGCCAATTGAATCCAAATGCTTACTTCCTTCACAAGTACACAACAGCATCCCAAGCATTTTATTTTTTTTGGCTTCACTCACTTGATAACGAATTCATTGCTCCAATCTCACACCATATTTTAGGGGGGTCTCTTTGGAAATTCGGACAGATGATTTTTACGAGTATAAACCAATTTAGTATGTTAGGAAATTATACATTGACATTAGATAGAAGTTACTCATACCTTTAATCCTCATTAACTTCGGGAACTCGATGTCTTTATTTTTATTTTTTATGTACTCGAATGTTGTGAAAATATTTTCTCACTCTATGTTCAGTCTCATGATATGTATACTATCCATTTCTACCTCCCTCTCTATGAAAGAGGAAAGAAAACAAAAGAAAAGAAAAAAGGACGCCCCCCTCTTCTCTCTCTGTCACGTGGCTGAGAGCCGTTTTTGGGCGTGATTAGTATCAGCAGTAAACTCTAATAATTGTGATTTTGCGGAGAACTATTAATGGTAATTAAGATATTCTCTTTGCACATTCCAATTTTCATGCGTTGATTTGCATTATATGTGCCCATGTACACATGGAAGAGCTGGCTCTCCTATTTTGCCTGTCGCTTTATCTTACCACCCGTTTGTTTTCTTCTGGCATATACTTTTTTGTCATTATATATATATGTGCACACCTTCTCTCTCTCTGTTGTCTCCTTCTCCTTCTTCTTCTTCTTCTTCTTCTTCTTCAGTTCATGCCAGTGTTTCTCTTCACTGGGTTTTGGTGCTTGTCGCTGTTTTCTATTCATTGGTGTTAAAAGGAAGGACCACATACTCATGAAGAGGCTAGTAAGTACGTTATTTTGATTTATTCAATATTGAATGATTATGAGATTTCAGCACTTGGGTGTTTGCCAAGTTCGTCACTTGAGTGTCTTTGTGATACTTATACTAAATTTGATGTGGGTTTTGTCATCAACAGTGATATTTGAATTGTATGTAGGATTTTGGATTGTTGATGCTTCTCTATAGTGTTTGGAACTCTAATATTGTGGGTTCTGTTAAAGCTTTTGGCATTGGGTGGTTTACATCGATCTCTCACTTTCATCTTATATCAAAACTGTTATGTGTTTGCAAGCTGGTATACTCATCTAGCAAAGCTGACCATGATATGTGTGCAGTTATTTCAATCAGAGTGTGCTTCTGATAGAGTAATTGCCTCTTGCAATCTAGACTTTCCCAGGTGTTTTCAGTAATATGTCTGTCAAGTTATTCTTTTGGTCTTTTTGCAAATTTATTAGCATTACACTGTTTACCCATGTGATATGCTAATATGAATTAAAGTAAGCCTTTTCTTTTTGCGGTTGGTTGAAATTTGGTTATTGTCCTTTTTTTTGAAAGAAAAAAAAAAAACTTCTCCGAGAATTGCATACCAGTAGACGGATTTTAGAAAAGTAGGAAGCATTCTAAGACTCGAATGTTTGTTTTGCAAAGCTATTTTACCTTTTTCTTTTGTTCCCTCTTCTTTTCAGGTAGCATTGCTTTTTCTTCTGGCATTCAGTGATGCTGTTGAACAAAATGGGGGAGGAAATGATGGACAGTGCAAATACAAGAGGTCTTTGGAACCCAGGCCTCACAGTGTGTCCATCATGGAGTTTGGGGCAGTTGGAGATGGAGAGACATTGAACACAGTTGCCTTTAAGAATGCGATTTTTTACCTCAAGTCCTTTGCTGACAAGGGTGGTGCTCAGCTCTATGTTCCACCAGGCAGGTGGCTCACTGGTAGCTTCAACCTTACGAGCCACCTCACACTTTTTCTCGAAAAGGGTGCTATCATTCTTGGATCTCAGGTTCTGATTTTAAATTCTATTTTTGACCCCTTCATTTATTTTAATGCTTTCTTTCCAGGCTGGGGAATGAATGTGTTGGACACACATTCCTTGCAGTGTTTACAAAGTTAAAATTCCATGGTGGTGTTGTGGGAGCCTTGGACCATATAATAAGCTCTATACCTCCATTACTTGGCCTAGAAATCCAGACAATAAATCCCTCTGGTAGTGAATTCTTCTCATTCTTATACTATCTACAGATGTTGGGTGCTGCAGTTACGTAAATATGTGCTTATGTGATAATATCTAAAGCAGGGGAGTGAAAAGACAAGGGATTCTAATTTCCATTCTGCCCTGGACAATTCTCCTCAACTCCTTCAAACAAACCCTAAATCAAATCAAAATGTCAACATTCAAACCTTATTAGTAAAGAGAAACATGTTGCTCCAGTGTTTTTTTCCCCACTATTCCTTTATCCCTGCTTTGTCATCAATAACTGATATAGTGAAATCTTCTCATCGTAAGTCTGCAAAAAATTCTAAGAATCTTGTGCAAATATAAAACAAGATCTGTGGATTAAAATAAGAAAACCAACCACAAGCATGAAACTCAATTTACGTAGTCCGCCCAATGATGGGGTTATGTCCATGAAAAATCTGTTATGACAAGGTTTTTACCAATTAAAGGCAGATTTTTTGGGAATTTATCACTTACCTTTTCAAGCAAAAGGCAATCCCCTCCTTAAATTTTGCAACTTTGCCGTCACCACACATTGCATCCTCACAACAGCAGAGTAAGGATATTAGCTAATATCAGTGCCCGCATATTTTTGCATAAAAGTAAATTTAGAACTTCCAGGTCGAATTGGGTTCAGGTATATAGGTGGAATTGGTTACTAAAAATCTGATATCAATGCCTGCATATTTTTCATTGGAATAAATCTTAGATGTTGCAGTTAATATTTATGGCTATTGCAGGATTACACTCATTGGCAAATAGTTGAACCCCTACCATCTTATGGTCGAGGGATTGAACTCCCAGGTGGAAGATACCAGAGCTTGATTAATGGACAAAGTTTAAACGACGTAGTGATAACAGGCAGAGATCAATATCTCTCCATTTCTAGTTTGTCTATCTAACGTTATCTTCGAAGTAGGCATCTTAGTTCTGCCTTTCTCATATACCTTGCTTTATATTCATTAATTGCTATAGGTGATAATGGAACTATCGATGGCCAGGGTTCTGTCTGGTGGGAGCAGTTCAGTTCTCATTCTTTAAATTACAGCCGCCCACATCTTGTAGAATTTATTGACTCTGATGATATCATTATTTCAAATTTAACCTTCTTAAATTCCCCTGCCTGGAACATTCATCCAGTATATTGCAGGTACCTTGGCTAAACTCTCACAAATTGGCTCATTTGTCTCATTTCATGTATCCTCAAATCTTTTCTAGAATGAAGTATACAAGTAGAGTTGGATTTGATGAGTTCATTTGATATTTTACGTGGACAAAATGCAGTAATGTGCAAGTTCAGAATATAACGGCTCACGCTCCTCCTGAATCTCCTTACACTAGTGGTGTAGTTCCAGGTTAGTTAATTTTTTGTAACTTGAGATGACCTATCTATATGGCTTGTTGTATCTCTTTCTCTGTGACGCGTACTTTTTTTCTCTCAACATCTATGACTTATTTTGAATTTCAGCACTTATACATAAGATAAATGCAGAATGTAGCAAAATCGGTCCTTCCATCATGAGTTTCCTCCAGGGCTATGACCTTGTCAGAAAGTAGGTTTTGTATATTAGCACTCAACTCTCGTCCGTCTTTTTTTTCTCTTCCTGATTTAACTTGTTTTCCATTAGATTACCCAATTAAGCTCCGCCACCTTTTTGTTCCACTCACAGTACTGGTCAAAGATCTATTCCCAGGACCCCAGGCCAGTTACTGAAACTTTCAACTTTAATGCCATCTCCTCATCTTTTGAGCAATCTGGAATCTTTTCTACAACTGAAAAAGGGAAGCAATTTTAGAACCTTATATCATAGGTTTTGACATGCTGGATTCACCCTCTCCTTGTGTGTGTTCAGTTCCTTGGTAAATATAATTTCGTGTTCAGTTTACTCTTAGCAAAAATAAAATTTGTCCCACATCAACACAGCACCCAGGATATCTATGAGTATTAAAGGCTCCACCACTCCTTCAAGAGCAAGGGCCTTTTAAAGGTGGTGTGTGGATTAGCTTTAGGTGCCTCATAGGTTTTGGGATTTTGCTGGTCGATTTCTTTTGTATGTGTAGAGTTTTCCCTCAGGAGAGAGAGAGAGAGAGAGAGAGAGAGAGAGATGCTTACAGATCTGATGTAAATAATGATTGTTTCACTTGCTTGCTGCTTCCCATGTACTGATGTAAATGAGACTAAATTGTAACAAAGTAATTCTATAATTTTTAGATTCTTGCGAGTACGTCTGCATTGAGAACAGCAACATTAGCATGGGTCATGACGCCATAGTTCTGAAGAGTGGATGGGACGAGTATGGAATAGCCTATGGCAAACCAACCACAAATGTCCACATTAACGGGGTTCACCTTCAGTCTTCTTCAGGCTCTGGCCTAGCATTTGGCAGCGAGATGTCCGGTGGCATATCCAATGTCCTTGTGGAACACCTTCACCTACATGATTCGTTTACTGGCATCACACTCAAAACAACAAGAGGCAGGGGTGGTTATATAAAAGACATAATGGTATCCGATGTAGAAATGGAAAATGTTTACCTGGCCATTGGGGCAACTGGCCAATGTGGAATTCACCCAGACGACAAATTTGATCCCAATGCACTCCCAGTTGTTAATGGCATAACCTTTAGGAATATGGTAGGTGAAAACATCACCATCGCTGGGAATTTCGATGGAATCCTTGAATCTCCTTTTACATCAATCTGTCTAACAAATATCTCCTTATCTATCAGTGCAGAACCTTCCACTTCATGGGTCTGTTCCAATGTGTCTGGTTTCTCCGATGATGTGTCTCCTGAACCATGTCCCAACTTAGAAATCCCATTTTTGAATTCTTCCTCATCTTGCTTCTCCCTTTTTCATACAAATAGTCGTGCTGCAGTTCTATGATAACATTACCTACCATTACCATTTATTTATTTCATCCATCTGTACAATGAGAAACAAAGGATTTCCATTCCATTTCCATGTCAAATTCAAGTGGATACTTTTCCAATAAAATTTCTCAAATCTGCAAGAAATGCTTCCAAAGTGGTGTTGCATCCGTATCAGTAGCCTGTGTACAGCTTCATCGCCCTCATCCATGTGTAAGAAATTTTTTGATAGTGCAGCAAAACTTTAGATACCTTATTGCTTCTAATGTCTCTTAATTTTTCCCCCCCTCCATTTTCAGTCATTTATCATACCATTATCATACCATGTAAACTTTTGTAATTTGGATTGTTTCCTGCATATACTGATGTGATTGAATAAATGAGTTGTCTGTTCTCTTAAAGCTACCAGCCTATTAATAATTTACGTTTTGCAAATAAACTCCTATTTAGTTTGCCTGCGTAACAAAATATTTGGAAGTAATTTGAGGATTACTCCCAGTGCACCAAAGGTTTTGTTTCCACTTTCCACAGATAGGCTCCATACAACGCAGAGCAAATGCTACAAATTTAAAGTATGAATAAAAACTTCCTTACACTGTACCAGTACAGAGGATGAGAAGCAATATGGAAAATTTGCTTTAATTTTGGCAACACTCGATATTTTACAGATAAAAACTGTATAAAAGATTAATAGTAAAATTAAACATCCTAATGCCAGCTAAAATTGAGGGACTAAATAGGTAAATATTTTTCTTTTTCTTTCCCCCACTAAAAGAACTGAGCCAACATCAAGAAAAAGATAAGGACAAACTGGTCAAATAAAAATGGAGACATCAAAGTACAGTAGCAGATTGCGATGAGAGTTGAACCCAAGCAAATTCCTCTTTGTAACCTAAGCTTGCCTCACAAGAGTCTTCACAGGTGTACACAACAATACTCAGCCCAATCAAGAGAATCTATATCATTCTTCACACCAAAGTAATAAAGCAGCTGAGGCAATATCTGGAAACACCAAATTAACCAAAATATTAACCAAAGGTTTCAATTCAAGATCACATTCGAGATTCATTAGAAAATAAAAAAGGTTGTTCAATGACGCTGAAAGGGACAAGAAATAGTGCAACAGAAGAAAATTTACAAAAATTATTAACAATAATATATTTTCTTTATAATTTTTTTGATTCATTTTCTCTTCCCTCAAAATAAGTTCTGAATAAAGTATATGTATTTACCAACAACAAATTGTTTTGAGTGGTTTATAAGAATATTTTTGAAGTAGATAATCTTGTTTTTAAATAAACTTGCCAAAAAAAGACCCCTATACCCATGTGGTCAAAGAATTGAACAAAGAATTGAATGAATTGCTACAGAGAGAGAGAGTGGAAGGGCCGGGTGAAACATTGAAGGGGCTAAGATTGATATTTTAAACTTTGAGGGACTAGATGTGATATTTAGATTTTAAATACAAAAAATAAAATAAAATGGAGGGGCGCCATGCCACGCCAACCACCCCCCTTCCCCCCCTCCCCCCGTGTGGGTGGCCTCGAGTGCACGTGTGGTCTAGGTGGTTCCACCCCCCGTGGCCAGTAAATGAAATCCTATCAGAACAAAGAAATGTCAAGTGAAGATGATTTTGTACCTGGAATTCAAAACGTAGAAGACCATCACAGTGGCTGCATTTAGGAATATCAGCGTTAGATGGCCGGCCACTTGACATGGGCCATAGGGGTTTAGCTCTTGCATTCCTACAATACCTGTTAGTTTTAAAGAAACAAATTATCCGACTTTGTATTTAAGATAGGTTAAAGGAAATACAGGTGCAGATGAGTTAAAACATCAGAAGAAAAGTTCAATAATGGCTTGAACTTGTGACTTCGTTAGCATTTCAAAAAATAAATGAAATTACCATCAGACAACACCACATTGAGAATTTGGGAATGATGTGAAAAATAAAAAGAATTGAGGCATACATAGTAGATCAATAAAGCCAGCATTAAAAGGTAGAGTAATTCCAACTCCAACCTCTTTTAGTTTGCTTATGTATTACTATTAACCACCTGAGGATAAAAATAATAACAAATAAAGAGAAATTATAAACGTATACTGTACAAAATCAACAGATTCTGTAGGCATAATAGCACATACATAGTGATGATTCATTACATAGCAAGGATCCCACACAGAATAACAAGAAGCACCTTGAATCAGCAGTTCAGCAACACCTGATGATAAGATTTCAAGCATCTCCACCATCTCATATTGTTCAAAAGGCAACATGATTACTTGTTTACTATTTATGCTTGCAGAAAATTTGCATCACCATTTAGAAACTAAAGAAGCCCCACAACCTAAATAAAAATACTCAATATCTATATCCCATCAATAAAATATTAGATTCATACTACTACATAAAGCAAGAATATTATATGGTTTTACCAAGGTAGGCATAGCCCATGAGTAGCACCCACCTCCTACAAGGCTGTCCATGTCACCATGCCTTGCAGGAATGGAATAGCAACTTCCCCAAACATGGTGGAGCCTTGACATTTTTGTGATCAGACCACAAGGCTAAAGGTAGCATGAGGAATTCACGTTTTACATAATTTTGTATTTTAAATTTTTTAATAGTGACCTATCTCTAAAAAATAAAAAAAATAAAAAAAACCACAACTATTCTTAATAACTTCATAAAATTTAATACCCCCTCCGTTCCTAACTGACTGTCCCCTTTGAAAAAAATACATTTTTTTAGGAAACCCTATTTAATGCTTTCACATAAATATATATGTTTTGATATTCCAATTTTGCCCTTAAGTGTACAAAACATTGGAAAATTGAGAATATACTCCTAAGGGTATTTAAGGAAATGAAATAAAAAGAATCATTGACTTTTGAAATGTGACAATAAACTTGAAACATCCCAAAAAGAAAAGGAGGCCAATAACTTAGGAATAGAGGGAGTAATAAAAGAAAATGGAAAATGACAACAATTCTTATTAATTATATGTAATTAAAGACTACAAAAAATTCCATTTCCAAAGCATTATTTTTTATGCATATATTTGCTTACAATATGATGGAACCCGCTTGAACATGTAGAGTTACATAATTCCAGCAAAAGGGAAAATAAAAAGTTTACAGATCCTGGAACCCCTACGAAACCTGAAATCATACTCAAACTCAAACTCATAATAGACAACTTCTCTAAATCAAAGCAAATAAATATATCATATACAAATCATTGCCACTTGAACAAGACATGGTTATTTCAGGGTTGATATCCTCCACATGTATGCCTCATGTGCAACACACAGAATGCTGAACGTGGTCTAAGCTCTAACAATCTAGAATTTTCCTTTTATTCTTCCTTCCCTTAGTTTGTGATATGTTTTCATGCAAATATTATAAGGCACAAAAGTACAGCACTTCATGCAGGTAAATAGAATGGACAAATTTGCATCCTCATACTAGAGACATCCATTTACCTCAAAACTTGCTCAGGGGCCTTGGCTATGCACTCTTGAAAAGAGGCCCAACTCTTCTTGTCATCATCCCCCTGTTTATCAATGATGAAATCGAGCATTGAGGAGGTCTAATAATAAATCCACAACCCTCAACAGAGCAATTCATACCTCAAATCTGTCCAACAGTGACTTGAATGTTTCATCCATTGGGTCCCTAGAGACCAATGAATTACCATAATCATTATCTTCGGACAATTCTGCGTCAAATGCACATTCATCCTCGATTATGATCTCATATTCTGGCCATAGAGAATTGCTTGCAACTGTTTGTAAAAAGATGTAATCAGAGGCAAACGTATGAAAAATTCTATATCTTGGATAAGCTGTAATAAGAAGTAAGAAAACCCTAAATCAGAGCAAATTTTGACTGATCATTTATGAACCTCTTTTCACCACATTAACCACTGTTTCTTAATCATCCAGGTTATATGTACTACCTATTACTCTATCAGGTTTAGTAATGCCTAGGTATTAGACATAGCATGGAGGTAAGGGCCATCTGTAGTGGTGGAAGGGGTATATAGTACAAGTATAATTGCTGACCTAAGGAGACAATAACAACAACAGCCAAAGAAAAAAAAAAAAAAAAAGTCTTTAAATCAGGTATGTCAAATGACTCAGATGTTGATGTCAACTAAGGAGTGACCAGACATTTTGATGTTCCACCAATGAGTATATGTGCTATGTAACTATACATATCATATTTATAACTCAGCATATTCCGGCCAAATACCCATAAGAACACAATCTAGTTTACTAGCCTTTTTGCATATCTGCTGACGAGGTTCTACTCTTACTGGGGCTAGATTCAGATGACTGAGAAGAAATGCTCATCTGTGAACAATCAGTTTTATGACCTAAGCGCCAGTGCACAGCCTGCAAATAGGTGTAAAAGAATAGAGGATATATTTTTCATCGATTTCCTAAATAAACAAAACGTAAAAAAAGAAAAGAAAATTCTAACAACCAAATTACCTGGTGTTTATCTGAGCAGTATCGTACTCTTCTGCAACTACTACAGACTTTATCTCCTTTCCAGGTACCACACCAATTACAGAGGGAAGCTAAAACAGGACCAACATCAATGAGATGAGATCATCAAGAGAGCTTATGAAATGGGCATGTGTAGATGAAAGTGCATAAATGTGTTCATATGAATATCAGGCCATAGGTCGCCATGCCATACAGATGCACTATCTAAGTAGTGATCCAACTCTTTCAACTGATGGGTCACTTCCTAGACTGATCAAAGTCATATAGATTACACCAGCTAAGAAGGAAACTTATGACCTTTGTAAAAATGTGAAGCAAAAATTGCAGTCTTCATGGTAGAGCAAGGACTGGTGTGTTTATACAAATTCAAGAATGTTGTATTGCTAACAAGCACAATCCAATTCATTGTAGGAGTGCTGTCATCTATTCAATTGGTAAACATATGCTACATAGATAAATATTAACATATCAAATTTTATTTTAGTATTGTACTCATTTAAAACTTGAATATACTTTTTTGATAAAGAAAAACTTGAATATACTTAATTTTGTAAAAATTTCCTAACAATAAGGAGTATAAATGCAAATTTAGCTATGGAAAACAAAATCCCTGAGCAAAGGCATATGTTGTTAGATGGAAACAACAGAGCTCTTCATAATACCCAAAGTTCCCTCCTTTTCCTTCTAAAACATAATAAATGACATAAAAACTCGGAACATAGTGCTAAAAGTGTAATCTTTTGCATAATTGCTCCCACATCCAGAAAGGGAGAGTTGCGTTACATAGACAGCCAAGGCAAAACCTTGCGTCAAAACTTTATAAATATAAATCCTGATACCTTTGTGACATTTTAATAGGCCGTATATGATTAATGACCCCCCCCCAAAAAAGGTACATAGCTGGCCCCAAGAAGCTAGGACGAAGGATTTGTATAGTTAAGTTGAGCATAATAATAATTATTGCCACTACAACTATCTATCATTTTGAATATTTTAGGAAATGGCTTATCTTATACTACGTAAGTAACAAAATTACAATTACAACCTACCAGCAGTTCCAGAAGGTTTGTCAGACCCATCATATCTTGGGGGCTCACTTGAGTAATAAGGATTGAAGCGTGGCAATTGGCAACAGAAAACCTTCACACTTTAAAAACCATTCCAAAATGAGAAACACTTTTAATTTTACATATAAGAATAAAAACAAAAACAAAATGTAAGCTAAAAAGATAAGAAAACATATGTTAAAAAGGAAATAAATTCAAAGAAATGATGGATTCCTGAACAATACCTTCTAGATGCCTTCTCCGGTCGACGTTTCCATTGCTCATGTTGGTCTTGAAGAAGACAGGCCATAGATGGACACATAAACACAAATAACGTCCGATGAAATGTCGATTCCTTCTCAGAGATCGGCGCATAAACCTAAAAACTCAATTAACATAAAGAACTGCAACCATAAGTGAACTTTAACTGGAACTTATAAATTGCAAAATTTGATATCTTTCCTTCTCCTAAATTTTCTCAGCAACCAACCAGAGCATGAGTAAACAAGTTTAATTTGAACCACACTTGCTATAAACTGAAAAAATGGCAATAATTGAGTAAGATTTTGACACTCATGTCTCATGCTGCATCAAAAATGGTACATCGATTACAAACATCCATCCATCCATACATACATACATATGTGTGTGTGTGTGTGTGTCTCTCTCTCTATATATATATTGATTATATAAATTCATGAGATATACCTGAAGCAGGAACTGCAGAGGCTGTCCACATATATCACAAATACAAGATCGTCCCGAGGGTAAATTAATAGGATCTAACCAAGCCTGGATGATGAGAAATGGAATCATCAAAGACCTATAGAAAGTTTTACATGATCAAAGCGTACAAAAGTTGGTCCAAAAGGATTGAAATTGTACCGGTATGCCTCCAGCCTTGCTAGGAAATAAGTGACGAAGAAGGGACTCGTGAATTCTAGGCTTCTCTACAAAACCTAAAGTCACAGGTTCTTGTTCTTCATCATCATCATCGTCGTCGTCATCATCATCACCACCACCATCATCACCGCCATCCATATCAACATCATCCTCTTCTTCATCTTCAAGGGAAGAGATATGGAGAGCCTTGAGAGTTTCTGAAGAATCTCCATTTGCACCACCATCCAATTCGTTTGGCATTTTGGATTAATTTCTATAGCATACCACTGCAATTTCTTCTTTCTTCTCCCTCGTTAGTTAATAAGAAAGAGGAACGCAGGGCCGCGGGGGTTAGGGTTTTACGAAAAGGGCCACATTATTAATTACTGAAAGAGAAGGACCAAATTTTTCCAAAACGGTGCGTTTTCAATGGGCTAGAGAACAAAGCGGTGCGTTTTGCTCATTGAAGGACAAAAACGGTGGGAAAATAGTTCGCTTTACCAGCGAGGGAGGCAAAAGCGCTTGACTTTTTTGAAAATAGTTCGGTTGTGATGCTGCATCAAGAACAAAATGTGGACGAGATACCGCAATTATATCATGAAAAGGAATTCAACCTGAACGCAGACGTGGAGCGTCGTCGCCGACACAAACACGGCAAAGCACTCACCCAATTACAGCAAATCTGGAGTGTGAAGAAGATGTCTATTAGCAAAGCCCTAGACTGAGAGAGAGACCGAAACCACCTCGCCGAAGAGGTTCCATGGCTGGCTTTTGTTGTGACAGTGAGTTTTAAGAGGGGGTCTTGTTTGACAAATCACCTCGCCGGAGAGGTTCCGTGGCTGGCTTTTGTTGTGACAGTGAGTTTCAAGAAGGGGTCTTGTTTGACAGAGCAAGAGAGAGATCGAGAAGGGGAGGGGGTCTTGTTTGATTTTTTTTCCCAGATCTGTTTGATCTTTTTCTTCTTTTTAATGGGTTATGTGCTTAGATTTGTTCAAGAAAAGGGGAGGCGGTCTTGTTTCCTCGGTCACCGTCGGCAATCGCCTGAGAAGATAACGGAGTTGAGCATTGCCTGAGACGATGATCGGAATCCCGAAGCTCGTTGCTGACAACAAGCGTCCATTGCAGGCTATAACACTCGTCGCTGAGAGCTTTCTGACCACTGCAACACAATCTCGCCGGCCACACAAACTCACCAACCCATCACCACTGTCGAAACCCCCATGTAACCCATAACCGCCAGTATCGTGGCAACAAAATGAACCAACGGGATGTGGAAGCCGCCGAGAGAGAGGTGAAGAGAAGAGAGAGGGGGAGAGAGTAGAGTCGCAAAGAGGAGATAGAGAGGAGATAGAGAGGCAGAGTCGGAGAGTGAACGGCGTTAACGTTTGAGCCATTCCGAGTTAAACGACGCAACAATGCTGCGTCTCAAATTTGCACCCTTCCTTTCCCCTCATTACCACGTGGCGATGATCGAAGGGCTACTGGATGGTGCAGTAAAAGTGGTGCTACTGCACCAAATCGGGATCTATGGATAGGCTGATAGTGTGAATGCGTGATTCTAAATTTACTAAAATAAAGAGACTTTTACGTGTTTTTTACAAAAATAAAAATTATATTAAAAGCGGTGTTAGTCTTAGTAACACCGCTTTTATGCAGTTTTTTTTTTTTTTTTTTTTTTTTTTTTTTTTTTGAGAAATGAGGAAAAAAAATTATTGTGAATATGATAAATAATAATGAAATTTTGATAAGAAAAATTAACTTTATGGAATCACAAAAGCTAAATAACATTGACTTTCAATTCTAATTTTATGTCAATTTTATAGAATTACAAATCTGACAAATGGTTGTGGGGTTTGAATAAAATTTATTTCATTAAAAGCCACTTTTTATAGACATCTAATTTTAACTTTTAATTCAAGATATATGTCAAGAATGCCATTTGCCCTTTCTTCTTTATAGAGATGTGCCACATCAATAATCATATTATTAAGAAAAAAAATTAGAGATTAATAGTATTTTCTTTCTTCTTCTTCTTCTTCTTCTTCATTCTTTTTTTTTTTTTTTTTTTTTTTTTTTGGTCCTTTTGATGATGTAGCACTTTTTACCTTACAACAAAATATTGGAAACACAAAATGGTGGAAGGAAAATGGATAAGATGGGATTTGGATTTAGTGCAGTTATTGCATAGTGCAGTAAACATAGAATTGATGACACATGTCAAGGAAGAGAAATAGAAGATTAAAATTTGAAATATGCATTTGAGGCCCAATGCTTAACAGCCTTTCATTTCTCCACCTTACCCATGTGTCATCGATCCTACGTTTACTGCATTATATAATAAAAGTAATCAATTGCACCAAATCCAAATCCGAATAAGATGTGTAGCAAGAGAAAAACTTGTGTGTGACAGTGATTCCATTTCATTTATTAGTAACATCAATCCTGAATAACATCCATTAGGCAGTTGTAAGCAAATGATCAACCATTTACAGTATATACTAAATAATAAGGGGACAATCTTATCATTAATGGATTTATAGTCTAGTAATACTTGTCCCCAACATTTTTATTTTATTGGCCAAGCTACGAGGTGTCCGAACTGTTAAAGCTCGACTAATCCCCGCTTCCCACGTGAGACCACCACTGTGATGACCTGAATTTTATAAATATATTTATAATATTTATTTTGATCTTATGTGTGCAACTTCACCATAAGTTAGACATGTATAGCATATAATCATGCATCCAACCACACCATAGCACAAACCATAGGGATGAATATGAACTGAACACATTTTCCTCCCCTATTCTGTAAGCCTAAAACCCTCCCACTCCATTTTTCTTCCTGACACCTGCAAACCATAAATACCCTAGCCCATTTTTCTTGGGCAATTAAAAATCCTATACTGGTAGGATTCTAACAATCTATTCTTTAGCTGCACCTACTACTTTGACTCCCATCTCTGTTCCCATTTGCATCTGATTTGGATATGTGTCTATATATATATATGTGTGTGTGTGTAGAGGGACCGAGACAGAGAGTTAGAGAAAGAGCAACAGAGAGAGAGAAACTGAGAGAGAACAGAGGAGAAAAAAAGAGTGGTCTGGTGGAGATTTTTGGCTGAGTTCGTGTAGCTCTCTTAGTGAGGTAAAATCCTCACCTCCTCTATTGTTGATTTCATATATATATATATATATATATATATCACGTACTGTGTATAGGTACATATGTATATGCAATTTTATTTTCTTATGTTATTCTTAGAAAGGATGATCATATTTTATGTTTTTGGGACCAAGGAACACCATGATAGTGTCAAATTTTAGAGAAATTGACTGTAGGTTGAAGTTTTAGAAATTTTAGAATTTTGGATCATGAAAACCCGAAACTTTAGGCTTAAAAACGAATATGATTCTATAGGATTCTGAATGAACAATTTATATTCGCACGTAGTACTCTGCATGAGCTTCGATTCGACACTTGAATCACTGAAAACGGTTAAGAAACGAGGGAGATATTAATCGTCGAAGTTAGCTCGTTGAACACACGGTGACCCGCGGGAGGTTGACGATGACCCCATAGGTCTATGATCCTGTGTGGGTGCATCTGTATACCTTACCGTGTTCTCACGCATTTAAAAGCCATACGATAATCATATGAACCCCAAATTTGACCGTTGGACTTGTCTTGGAGGGCCCTACCATGCGGGACCCTTGGTTGACCATTTTGACCAAGTTTGACTGTAGTTTGACTTTTTGGCTAAATTAATATTTATTAAAAATTCCAGAAAATACCAAAAAATTCCCAGAAATTATAGAGAGTGTTTTAAAAATTATTTTGATGATTTTGGGACCACATGTTCACTGTTAGAAGGCCAATAATAATTTTTGAGTGCGTTATATTTATTTTGAAATTTACCTAAAGATTACGTATGCATAATTATCAGATTTTATCGGTCCTCGGGAGAACCCTAGGGAGCATTAACGCTGCATTCACATTGTCAGTGTCTATCACGTGGTTTTGGGTTGGTATTGCTCGCAATTGAGGTAGGAAATGTGGCTTCTTTACATTTAATATGGTGTTATTTTGTAAATGTGATTTTAAATGCTTTAATGATATTGTTGGATTTTCCCACTTATTTATGACCAAATATTTTTATTACTTGTTCAAAATTTAGGGAATCCTTCAATATAGCATTTGATACTACTGTTTTATAGTGTTACTTAAAGATACATGGTTATATACTCGTTTAAATGTTATTGTGAAATATCTGTTAAATGTGTGGAATTTTCATGATACTTGGATTTTGGAAAAATGTTTTATAAATGTTGTATACTTGGAAATGCTTTAGAGAGGTTATTGAAATTCTAGAAATTTATCAAACATGTTTATGGATACTTTTGGACACTCGGATATTTATTTGAATGATGGAAAATGTTTTGGATATATGGACCTTGGGTCTTGGTATGCATCAAACGGGTGGGGGCATCACAATGGAGTGGTGTCCTGCGTTGAGAATACTCCGCGAATAGCAAGCAGGGTAAAGTGCCCTTGGGTGAAAGACCCTAAAGCCCTCGAGGAAGAACGTCGCGCAGGTGTTGGTTATTTTCGTGCTTGGCTGAGCCGGGGGTTGACGTGACGACGTAACCTGTGATCAGCGACGGTTGATGCATGGTTTGATCCCATAGTCTTGGGAATTGGAGGTACTATGAGAATTTTGGGAAATTTACTCAAAACCCATACAAAGTATTGATTTGTGACTGATATTTGATTTTGAGTTATTAAATGATTTTAATTCATATACCATGTATCTGCACGTATATTAATTGTATAGAATCCACACATATTTCTTATTGGGCTTTGCAGCTCATCCTATTATTATTTCAGATGATCAGGTGATGAGTGAGGGTTTGCCGATGGCGGATGCCTAGTGGCATAATCTGAGGTTGGAACTTGAAGGTGGCATACTAACATAGTCATGGATGAGAATAGATGCACGTGCATTGCATAGAGACTATGTTATTTTGACGTATAGACATTACTATTATTATTGTTATTACAATTATTACTTATTGAACCTTGAATAATTTGAATCTAACCTATGTGCCAGGGATGTTGGCATTATTTTGGGATCATATATTATTTTGGGCATGACGTGTGAGCATAACATTTCATGTTAATTATTTGGGTGTTACTGATGAGCTGATACAATTATTATTTAAAAAAAAAAAATACACGTGGATTTGACTAAGTCTTCCGCAACTTTTATACTCTGACTTATCCACGTGTACACCTTTTTACTTTGACTTTTATCCACGTGTCGACTCTCCGAATCGGGGCGTGACAACCACCCCATGAGGTCGTTTAATGTCCAGGTTAAATAACCCTAATTGGTGATTGACTAAGAAAAATTGGCTGGTTTTGAACCCAGGATGTCCCCCACTTTACCTGCCGTTTAAAATGACTTTTGATGGAACATGATTTTCTTGTAGTGAGACTTTCCATATCTTCATTGGGTTCCTTCTTCCTTATAAGTTGGCTTGAATCAATTTCATATTCCTTTTAACAATAGCATTCTCTTCCATCCATGAACTTCTGAAATTTCTAGACCGGCATTGTTTATTGACATGAAGCATCTTATAATTATAAGCACTCTCTCTTCACGATTATACATCAATTGCATTTGCTTATCAAAAAAAAAAAAAAAAATACATCAATTGCATTTAATAAAAACAAATCACATCCAATCAGAAGAATTATAAGAGCAAAGGGACCTCTTATTATCGACCCAACCCAAAGGCACTGTTGGCTGGAAGAAAAATTATTGACGAAAATCATATATCAGAGAGCTGGAGGCACTAAAAATTCAAGTGCGGCTCTCTAATTAATCAAGCATAGGCTCCAGGGTTTTCAAAGAGGTAAGCTTCCACAACCTTGTACATGCCCACGGCTCTTCCTTTGCCAGCCGTGATGTCCTCTTCTTTAATCTCCGAGTCACCAAGACCATGGTACTCACTCCTCATCTTACATATACATTCTCCGTTGGAAGAGGCCTCGAACGTAAGCTCATAAGCAACAGACTCAATTTTGTCCATCAGGACATCCCCTTCTATCAAAGTGTACTTGCACGACAAATTTTCCTCGTCGAGGCTGTCGATCCTGTGCTTCATGTATTTGAAATGACTACCTGACATCGCACACAAAATATGGTGAGGTGACTAGGACAAGTATAGGGAAAAAAAGACAAGAACAAGTAGTACGTGCATGTAAGCTAGCTTGGTGAGTTGGTGATTCTATGCTAGCTGCTCACCTTCTGCAAAATTAATCTGTTTAATGCTTCCTGCCCCTCCATCTCCTTGGATGATGTCAATGCTCTTTATGGCCTGAGGCATGAGCTTGGGGATGAGGTTGTGTGAGTCAAGAATCAAGGCCTTGAATATTCTTGCTGGTGGAACTGAACAAGCTATCTCCTGGGTGAAGCTGGTGACACCCATATTGTACTTGATTATGAAAATGGTAACACCCTGGGAAGAGGGGTGAATTATGTGTGAGAATGGTGGAGATGGAGGAAGAGCAAAGGCAGTATTTATATATAGATTGAAATTAGAGGAGACGGCGTTGTGAACTCTAAACAATGTCTCAATTAGCACAACTTAAAGGACTAAGCTTAGGCCATTATTATTTGGTATGATTCAACGAGTTGTGGGGCCAATTTTATCGTAAGCAACTTCAATTTTGTCGAGGAATAAAAACATAGGACACAAGTTTTGACCCAGAGATAGAGAGAGAACAGGCGGTTTAATTTATTTTATTATTGTTTTTAATTTAAGTGTAAATTCTTTATACAAATAATATTCTATTATTAACTGCCCCTTGTTGCTTTCAAACAAAACAAAGAGAAAAATCGGACGTGTTTAAATTACCACTCTAGTGTAAAAACCCAACTTTAATTACTCACTCTAGTGGGACCACTCTACAAATGTTCGATTAGTTGTTGCTTTTTTTTCTTTGGTATAAGATTATTTGTTGATTTCAAACAAAACAAATGATTTTATTAATCATTCTAGTGTAGAAACGCTACTTTAATACGAAGTATGATTAATTAAGGACATGTTTAGGATGTCCAATTTGAAATTAGACATTTTAGAAATTTTACATATTATTGAAGACACAAATCCACCACCTTGAATTATAATATTCAAGAAATTAGGAGTCACCACTATATTTGATGGTTTAAGATCAATTCTTAGAAATTCATGAAAAGCCACTGTTTTTTAATTCAATGTCATGAATTGTATTTTCAATTATATGTAAAATTTCTTAAATTGTCTAATTTCTAAACGGACACCCAATTAAACAGGCCCAAAGTGACCAACCCTATGGGAAGTCGGTTTGTTTAATGGTACCAACACCTCCATTTCCTTGGACAAACTTGATCCTCTTAATGGAATGAGGCACAAGCTTGGGGAAGAGATTGTGCAAGTCAATTACGCTATATTTGAATAAAGAATTTTTAAGTGGAACTTGCTTTTAAAATAGAATTTGTAAAATTTTTATGAGGATTTTGTTCATCTCATCCTCATAAAAATTTTATAAATTCCATTTCAAAAGCAAATTTCACCTAAAAATTTCTTATTCAAATATAGCGTTAAGGATCAAAGCCTTGAACATCCTGCTTGGACCGATCGACATGTGAACTCCTGGGTAGAAGTGGTGACACCTATGATTTGCCTATAGCAAGGATATGATTTGATATTGCAAGAGATGATCAATTGGATTTGGGTAAGGCCCCGGTCTTCTTAATTGGGTTGTGGAGATGATGAAGCTAAAGCAATTACCTGCATTAGCAGACTTTGAGATGGAGGTTTATCTGGAAGACTTGTCAAAATAATATTTTTTTTAGTCCGTGGCCATATGTGGTCCCCTTATAATTTCTTGACATATTGACCCACTACGTTTGGGTAGAGAATCTCAACCTTTATGTTACATTTAGTCCAATGCATAAATGATGAGGCATCAACTTGGGGATGAGATTGTGTGAGTCAAGGATCAAGGCCTTGAACATCCTTGAATTATCCTCATTCCTCAACGAAGAGTTTGAGTGAGAATGTTGGAGAGCTGAAAGGACCAAAAGCAATACTAATCAAATGAAATTAGCACTATGTTTGGATAAGGAATTTTTAGATAGAATTTGCTTTGGAGATAGAATTTGTAAAATTTTTATAAGAATAAGATAGACAAAATCCTTATAAAAATTTTACAAATTTCATTTCAAAAGTAAATTCTACTTAAAAATTCTTTATCTAAACTTAACGTAGAGGAGTCGGTGGTGTCAACTTTAAAAATGTTTTATGAGAGGGAACCAATTTTATTTTGAGAAATTACGACTTGGTGTGGAATAAAAGTATAGAACACAAGTTTTGACTAGGAGAGAGAGAGAGAGAGAGAGAGAGAGAGAGAGAGAGAGAGAGGAGATTGTTTAAATAATTTTATTTTTCATTTTTTAAACTAAAAGCAAACTGTTTAATAATTGAAGTCCAAGTTGTTTTTTAGTCTGTTGTCGGTTTAAGCAAAGCAACGAAAGGGAAAGAGGGAACTTATCCAATAAAAAATTTTTAAAAAAAAAATGTAAAAAAAAGGGTGACAGTGATATTTAAATTGCCATAGAAAATGACTGGAACCACCAGCAAACTTTTTGAAGTTGACTCAGGGCGATCCTATCCTCTCGCGACTAGTTTGGTTTTCCTTTATAAATTTTTTTTTTCCCTCTTGATGAAATTACATTTTGGTGATCAACTACTTTCCAAACTAGTACCCAAAAAGAATTTTTACATTAGGAATCTTTTTTTTTTTTTGGGGAGTCAATATTGCAATCTCTCAACTTTCTATATATTCTACTTATTTTCAATTTTTCAAATTTTCGTGAAAAATATAGAAGATTTAGATAAAATCTAGCCACGTTTTCTATAAAAAAAATATCATTTTAAACAACTTCATATATAAAAGTTTTTTTCAAGATTTATTATTTGAGTGTAGTTTATAACCATTTAGGATCTCTGTATTATTTTTATAACAAAGTCCTGAAATTTAGCCATGTTGGTACAATTATTGTGTTACTCAATTCTCTCCTTAATCTGTTTCAAACTAGAATGCCAAGTAGACATTGGGGCCCAATGGCCTTGATCACACCTCTCCAAGTGGATTGAAAAACCAAAAAAAAAGCCGTTTGATTTAGGAATCACACCAATGCGTTGACTTTACCTTCAGTTTTTTTTGTCAGATTCAGCTGTACATGCACGGGTAAGCTTTTGGCACATCCAAAACTGTAGTGTCTTGTGGTCTAGTGGCACAGTTAGATGCCGTGGGTATCACACGTGGTACAGTTTTCTTTTCTTTTTTATTTGGTAAACACACGTGGTATAGTTTTCAAGTCCCTCTAATATAACCAACAAGAAAAATCAAAAATAAAAAATAAAAAATAGAAACTGTGGTTCGCAGCCGATACCATTTATTTGTTTTAGTTCTTATTTTCAAGCCTAAGGCAGCTCTGCCGGCCACCAAAACCAAAAGAAAATTAAAAACCCACACGTCCACACCTCACTTATATGACACAGGGAAAGCTGGTAGCTATTGTGACTCTTTAAGAAACTGCCACGCTTTTACGTTTAAGCATAGACATCAGGGTTGGCCAAGAGGTGTTCTTCCACAGTCTTGTACAGCCCCATGGCCTTGTCCTTGCCAGCCTTGATTTCCTCTTCTTTAAGCTCGATTCCAGCCTTTGTGTGATAATGGCTAGTCATCTTGCAAACACATCCTCCGCCCGAGGCCTCAAACTTAATTTCGTAAGCAATTGATTCGAGCTTGTCGCCCAATACATCTCCTTCGATCAAAGTGTACTTGCAAACATAATTCTTAGTGTCTAGCGCATCGATCTTGTGCTTCAAGAATTTGAAGTGACTCCCTGTCAAAAAATAAAACAAAACTGTTTTGTTACTGCTGTTATGTACAAAAGAAATTTTAGTATAAGAATGATTTATTTTTCCCTCCATGATAACATACTAGACACATTCCTGCACCAGCGCATACAGAGTGGACGAGTGGTAAATCAAAGCAAAATCTAAGCACGCGCACAAGTGACTAACCTTCAGGGAAGTGGGTCTGCTTGATGCTACCGACGCCACCATCGCCTTCAATAAACTCCATGCTCTTAACGGATTGAGGCATAAGCTTGGGGATGAGGTTGTGGGAGTCAAGGATCAGAGCCTTGAACATCCTGGATGGAGCAACCGGGGTAGTGAACTCCTGGGTAAAAGTGGTGACACCCATGATTTGACTATAACAAGGAGCTGAAATTGCACGAGCTGATCAATTGGGTTTCACCAAGGAGGTCTTTGTGGAGAAAATGAAGAGCAAACCTGGACCGGTATAAATAGACTTTGAGATGATTGCATGTCCTGTAACAAAGTGTAACAGCCCGTTAGTTTCTCCATTTGAATTCATTCAAATTGTTGTTCCTTAGATTTAGGAAACAGTTTCCAATTGCTCTATATTTTAGGATCTCAAACAAATGTTTGTTATCCCACATGTGTATTTAAGCTGCTGCAAATGTATATGAAAAATACAATTGATTTCCACCATATGTTATGGTATCAGAGCAACCACAAGTGGTATAAGCCTGATCCAATTTTTTTTTTTCCCTCTTCCTTTGTTCTTCAGCACTCATGGCTACCGAATCTGACCCTCCAACCATCCTCAACACCAATGAACCACACCAAACTCTTATCAGCATCAACCTTGCTGCACAAGCCCCTCTCAAACTCACCTCTACCAATTACCTCTCCTGGAAACTACAGTTCCAAACACTCTTCATTGGCTATGACCTTCGTGGCTTTATTGATGGCTCCAAACCATGTCCACCAGCCACCTTGACCCAATCCAATACAACCAGACCCAATCCCAATTACATTCTATGGACCAAACAGGACCAGCTGATCCTCAACGCTGTCATTGGCTCCATCTCACCCACCACTATTCCCTTCATAGCTCAAGCCAAAAGCTCTAGACAAGCCTAAACAATTCTAGCCGACACCTATGCTAAGCCCTCTCATGGCCGCATCAAACAAATTAGAAACGAACTCAAGAACACCACCAAAGGCTCCCTTAGCATCATTGAATTTATGCAAACCATCAAAACTCGAGCAGATGATCTTGCTCTTCTTGGAGCCTCCATTGATGAAGAAGAAATCACAGACAAAATGCTTGATGGTCTCGATGATGATTACAAGGAATTAGTCCGCGCTGTCCAAGCCACTGTTTTTTAATTCAATGTCATCAATTGTATTTTCAATTATCCGTAAAATTTCTTAAATTGTCTAATTTATAACTGGACACCCAATTAAACAAGCCCTAAGTGACCAACCCTATGGGAAGTTGGTTTGTTTAATTGTACCAACACCTCCATTTCCTTGGACAAACTTGATGCTCTTAGTGGAATGAGGCACAAGCTTGGGGATGAGATTGTGAAAGTCAATTAAGGATCAAAGCCTTGAACATCCTGCTTGGACCCATCGACATGTGAATTCCTGGGTAAAAGTGGTGACCCATGATTTGCCTATAGCAAGGATATGATTTGATATTGCAAGAGATGACCAATTGGGTTTGGGCTAAGGACTGAGAAGGTCTTCTTAATTGGGCTGTGGATTTGATGAAGCTAAAGCATCCTTAGCATTAGCAGACTTTGAGATGGAGGTTTATCTGGCAGACTTGCCAAAATAATATTTTTTTCAGTCCGTGGCCATATATGGTCCCCTTATTTCTTGATATATTGACCCACTACGTTTGGGTATAGAAGCGCAACCTTTATGTTACATTTCGTCCAATGCATAAATGATGAGGCATCAACTTGGGGATGAGGTTGTGTGAGTCAAGGATCAAGGCCTTGAACATCCTTGAATTATCCTCATTCCTCAACGAAGAGTTTGTGTGAGAATGTTGGAGAGCTGAAAGGACCAAAAGCAATACTTATCAAATGAAATTAGAGGAGTCGATGGTGTCAACTTTAAAAATGTCTTATGAGAGGGAACCAATTTTATTTTGAGAAATTACGACTTGGTGTGGAATAAAAGTATAGAACACAAGTTTTGACTAGGAGAGAGAGAGAGAGAGAGAGAGAGAGAGAGAGAGAGAGAGAGAGAGAGAGAGGAGATTGTTTAAATAATGTTATTTTTCATTTTTAAAACCAAAAGTAAACTGTTTAGTTAAAATTATTATTATATATATAGATGTATGAGTATTAATTTTTAATTGATATTTTCTTTTATAAATATTGTTCAATTGGTAATTGAAGTCCAAGTTGTTTTTTAGTCTGTTATCGGTTTAAACAAAGCAACGAAAGGGAAAGAGGGAACTTATCCAAAAAAAAAAAAAAAAAAAAAAGGAAAAAAAAAGGAAAGGGGGATGATAGTGATATTTAAATTGCCATAGAAAACGACTGGAACCACCAGCAAACTTTTTGAAGTTGACTCAGGGCGATCCTATCCTCTAGCGACTAGGTTGGTTTTCCTTTATAATTTATTTTCTCTTGGTGAAATTACATCTTGGTGACTACTTTCCAAACTAGTACCCAAAAAGAATTTTTACATTAGGAGCCTGTTTTTTTTGGGGAGTCACTATTGCAACCTCTCAACTTTCTATATATCCCACTTATTTTTAACTTTTTAAGGTTTTGTGAAAAATATAGAAGGTTTAGATAAAATCTAGTTATGTTTTCTATTAAAAAAAAATATCATTTTGAACAACTTTATATATGAAAGGTTTTTTTTTCAAAATTTATCGTTTAAATTGAGTTTTTAACCATTTGCGATCTCTGACTCTCTGTGTTATTCTTATAAAAAAGTCTTGAAACTTGGCCGTGTTGGTACAATTGTTATGTTACACAATTCTCTCCTTAATTTGTTTCAAACAAGAACGCTAATTAGACATTGGGGCCCAATGGCCTTAATCACACCTCTCCAAGTGGATTGAAAAATCAAGAAAGAAATGCCGTTTGATTTAGAAACCACACCAATCAGTCTGACTTACCCTCAGTTTTTTGGTCAGATTCAACTGTACATGCACAAGCAAGCTTTTGGCACATCCAAAACTATTATATCTTGTGATCTAGTGGTATTTAGATGTCGTGGGTATGATAGGTGGTATAGTTTTCAAGTTCCTCTAATATAACCAACAAGAAAAATCAAAAACCAAAAATAAAAAATAGAAACTGTGGTTCCTGTGACAGGCAGCCAATACCATTTATTTGTTTTAGCACCAAAATTTTATTTTTATGAAATTGAATTAATCAGTCACTTCTCAAGCTTTTTCTTTCATCAAGTTCATGATAATGGTTCAAACCCATGGCAATTTGGATAGAGAAGTCCCCTTGTAAAATTACAACAAACATCACAACCATACAAGTTCGATCAGATCAAACACCTCAACCCAAAAACTATCGTATATAGAGGTGATATACCGCAGCACAGGGGCGCGGGGTTCTTATTTTCAAGCCTAAGGCAGCTCTGCCGGCCACCAAAACCAAAAGAAAATTAAAAAACCACACGTCCACACCTCACTTATATGATACAGGGAAAGCTGGTAGCTAGTGTTACTCTTTAAGAAACTGCCGCGCTTTTATATTTAAGCATACACATCAGGGTTGGCCAAGAGGTATTCTTCCACAACCTTGTATAGTCCCATGGCCTTGTCCTTGCCATCCTTGATTTCCTCTTCTTTAAGCTCGATGCCAGCCTTTGTGTGGTAATGGCTAGTCATCTTGCAAACGCATCCTCCGCCCGAGGCCTCAAACTTAATTTCATAAGCAATTGATTCGAGCTTGTCGCCCAATACATCTCCTTCAATCAAAGTGTACTTGCAAACATAATTCTTAGTAGTCTAGTGCGTTGAATCTTGTGCTTCAAGAATTTGAAGTGACTCCCTGTCGAAAAATAAAACAAAACTTTGTTACTTACTGCTGTTATGTACAAAAGAAATTTTAGTATAAGAATGATTTATTTTTCCTTCCCAGGATAACATACTAGGCACATTCCTGCACCGGTGCATACAGAGTGGACAAGTGGTAGAATCAAAGCAAAATCTAAGCACGCGCACAAGTGACTAACCTTCAGGGAAGTGGGTCTGCTTGATGCTACCGACGCCACCATCACCTTCAATAAACTCGATGCTCTTAATGGATTGAGGCATAAGCTTGGGGATGAGGTTGTGGGAGTCAAGGATCAGAGCCTTGAACATCCTGCATGGAGCAACCGGTGTAGTGAACTCCTGGGTAAAAGTGGTGACACCCATGTTTTGACTATAACAAGGAATTGAAATTGCAAGAGCTGATAAATTGGGTTTCACCAAGGAGGTCTTTTTGGAGAAAATGAAGAGCAAACCTGGCCGGTATAAATAGACTTTGAGATGATTGCATGTCCTGGTAGACTGGCAGTATATATATAACACCATTTTACTCCAAACAGCCGGCGCAACCGAATGGTCGTAGGACCTTGTTTCTAGATATATTGACCCTTTAATCTCAAAGGCCCACTGCATTTTGGTAGAACAAACCGCATGGGTTGGAATGATATGAGACCACATCACTCTAGGAAAGTTTAAAAAAAAATTATAAAAAAAGAAAAAAAAGAAGACTACTCTACTTGGGCACTTTACTTAGGCACTTTATTGGCATCCAAGATTTGCTTTATATCTCTCATTTAATTTATAATCTAAGATTTTATGAAAAATATAAAATAAATTTCATAAAAAGCGGCCTGCATTTTTTACTAGAAAATATCATTTTAAACAATTTGTAGAATAAAGTTTTTCTAAAATCTGTCATTTAAATAGATATTTTTTGCCATTTACAATCTTTGTTTCATAATGGCAAAGAAAATCACTTAAATGATAAATTTTAATTAGTTCTACAAAATTATTCAAAATTATGTTTTTCTAATAGATTATGCAGTCTTTTTTCATGAAAACCTCTAATATTTTTCATAAAATCTTAAAATGTAAAATAAGTGGGGCGTAAAGGTCAGTCAGTGGTGTGAACTTTAAAAATGTCTCGTTACAACTTCAACTACTTAGCTCTACTATTTATATTTGGTTTGAATTCTATGAGCGTGGGAACCAATTTTATTTTAGGAAATTACAACTTGTGTGGAATAAAAGTATACAACACAAGTTTTGATCAGGAGAGAGAGAGAGAGCATACTGTTTAAATTAAAAAAAAATTCGTTTTTAAATTAAAAGCCAACGGGTTAATTAAATTTAGGGAAAATTACAGATTGCCCTCTCAAACTTTAGGACGAAATCACTTTTCACCCCTCATCTACAAAATCGGACAATTTGCCCCTTGAATTTTCAAAATTTTAATTTGGACTAACTCTGTTAACAGAATATGTAAAAGTACACAATTGCCCTTAAGAAATTTTCCAAAATTTAATATATTCTATTCATTTTCTCACAATTTCTCAGCAACTAAACAAAATACACAGAAAATTATAAAGCATTAAGCAAAATAAAGTCCCATATCATGATCGAGAGAGACATAGAAAGAGTAGAAGTAGAAATGGAGAAATTCAATCTGTAGCCCGTGTTTTTCTGGCGAGTGTAGGAGGATCTGGCCGTTCTTGGTTGGATTCGCCATTAGCAGCACCCTCATCGTCAAGCTCAACAATGGAACCCTAGTTTATACAACACCTTTTAAAGATGGGTGGAAGCTTTAAAGCCATTTAAAAATTTTTGATTTGTTTCTTTCTCCTAAACATTTTCTCAGCAACCAAACAAATTATGAAGAGACAGAAAAATTAATCAATACCCTAACCCTTTGTTTGGTTATTGAGAAGATAATTCCAGAATTTAGAATTCAAGTTTTTTGTTTTTCCTTTTTCTTATGAAATTTTCTTGGCAACCAAACGGATCATCAAAAAGAATAGAGGGATTAAAGAAGAACATACACAACTACAATTAGTGGAATTAATGGGTTTTTACCTACAACAAACCCTTGCACATTGAAGGAGGAGGAAGCTTTCATGACCTCTAATCTCTTTCCGTTCTGGTTCTTGAATTTGATGCCTTTGCCTACACTCGACCCTAACAGGCCTTTCAATTAATTAAAGTTGTCCATCATGCTCTTCAACCAAGAAACCCTTCAGCAACGCCTCCAAACCTTAATCAAAAGGCACACGTGAGATTCATCTGCATCGCTTGTGGATCTCGATCCGCATAGGGCTTTAGCACGATTTCTACCTTCTCCACTTTCAAATGTAAAGAGGATCGCACAGGAGATCATCGATGGCTTGATGCATATAAGGTCGTTGGATGGAGGTGAGGAAGTTTATAAGGACATACACTGTGAAAGCATGTGGAGATTGAGATTCAACATTCAGCACCGCCTGCGAAAACCACCATCTCCAGCGATTGTGACTGCTAAGGCGACTTTTGCCATCATCTCGACGATCGTGATTCACCAGTCCTTAACATTCCATCACTTGTAATGGCTCCCTCTCTCTATCTCTTTCTATATATGTACATATCTAAGGTTATATAAACACATGAAGTTGTTTGGTTCTATTTGAAATTGATAATATGGATTTAATAGAGATGGGTACATATTACTGGAAAGAGATGGGTTATTGGGAAGAAATCATTGTTGGGAACTTGGGATAATGATTTTTTTTATTTCTTTATTTTTCATAATTTTTGGGTTCAGATCTCTAAGAGATTTCTTGATTTGGTTGAGGTTTGATCTATGAAGAGATGAAGGATGATATGGGTAGTGTCTAATTAGTCATTTCTTTATTTAAAAAAAAAAAAAATGGTGTTGCTGAGTTGTTGGAGAAGACAACGGACTTGTTGTCAGAGTATAATATCTGACAAGGGTATTTTTGACTTAAAACTTCATTATGTTGGTCACATGCAGTGCAATACACATGGCCAATTTCTGTCAAAATCCTAACGGCTACTTAATGGAAGGAGGTAAAGTGAAAAAAATTGAAGCTATAGGAGGCGATTTGTCCGATTTTGTAGATGAGGGGTGAAAAATGATTTCGTCCTAAAATTCGAGGGGCAATCTATAATTTTTCCTTAAATTTATATATATATATATAAATGTATGAGTATTAATTTTTAGTTAATCGGTATTCATTTTATAAATATTGTTCAATTGGCAATTGAAGCCCATGTTGTTTTTTAGTCTGTTGTCGCTTTAAACAAACCGACGAAAAGGGAACAGCTGAGGATGGTTGTGATATTATTTTTAAATTGCCATGACAAATGACTGCAACACCAGCAAACTTTTTGACTCGGGCGAACCTATCCTCTCCTGACTGACTAGGTTGGTTTTCTTTTTTGATTTTCTTTTTCTTGATGAAATTACACTTTGGTGGATACTTCTCAAACTAATAGTAAAAAAGAGTTTTTATACTTAGGGCCCCAAAAAAGGCGTCGTCTCAAAATTTTTGCATCCTCTTATTTTAAATTTTTTAAGATTTTGTGAAAAATATAGAAGAATTAGATAAAAAAAATAAAGATAATACTTGACTCCTCACAGTAAAGGAGTAACTCCTCCTCCTTCCCACTCATATTACGTTCTATGTATAACAAAAAAATAAAAATTGATTATGTACATATATCCCTATATTATGTTATTATAAGCATGCATCTATATGTCCATATATATGTGTTTATGTGTTCAAATGAATATGATTATGTGTTTATATATTTGTATTCACGTGTCCACGTATCTGTATCCACATATTCATATTTTTGAAAATTAACTATTACATGTGACGTAATATGAGTGGAAGGAAGGAAAAGTTATTCCTCTACTATGAGAAGCCAAGTATTGTCCGAGAGAGAAGGATTACCATTTTAAAGGTATTTTAGGAAATAAAATAACATAAATCATTGACTTTTAAAGTGGCAATAATTTTGAAATATCTTTAAAAGGAAAGGAGACAAATAATTTAGGCACAGAAGAATATCATTTTGAATAATTTTATAGAAAAAAGTTATTTATTTATTTATTTACAATTTATCATTTAAGTAAACTTTTTAACTATTTACAAGTTACATTTTTATGAAAAAATATTATAAAAACTGGACATGTTGATATAGTTGTTATGTTATAGAATTCTTCATCTCCATCTCTTTCAAACAAGAATGCTAATCAAACGTGGAGCCCAGTGCCTCGATATATCACACGTCTCCAAGTGGATTGAAAAATAGGTAAGAAAAGTCATTTGATTTGGAAACCACACCAATCAACCGAGTTACCCTCAGTTTTTTGGACAAATTCAAGGGTACATGCACCAGCAAGCTTTTGGCACATCCAAAAATGTAGTATCTGTACCAATGGTCCTAGTGGTACCTAAGTGTAGTGGGGGTATGGGTGATTTAGTTTTCAAGCTCCCCTAAGATAACCAACAAGAAATACAGAAATAAAAAATAAAAATAAAAACGTCTGTGGTGTCCTATAACATGCCAACGGCGCCATTTGATTAATTAATCACTTTCAGTATTGGTACCGAAATTTTATTTTATCGAAACAAATTAATCAGTCATTTCTCAAGCTTTTTCTTCCATCAGGTTCATGACTGGTTAAAACACATTGTAATTTGGATAGAGGGTCCCCTACTAAAATCACAACTCAACCTTAGTATTACCATATGCCTCATTTACAAGTTCAGATCAAACACCTCAACCGAAAACTATACCAGAGGTGATATACCGCAGGCCGCAGCACAGGGCGCTGGGTTCTTATTTTCAAGCCTAAGGCAGCTCTGTCACCAAAACCAAAAGAAAATAAAAAAGATAGACCACACCTCACTCATATGACACAGGGAGAGCTGGTAGCTAGGTATAGTAGTAACTATTTTAGAAACTCCCATACTTTTATATTTAAGCATAGACATCAGGATTGGCCATGAGGTATTCTTCGACAACCTTGTACATCCCCATGGCCTTGTCCTTCCCAGCCTTGATTTCCTCTTCTTTAAGCTCGACGCCAGCCTTTGTGTGGTAATGGCTAGTCATCTTGCAGACACATCCTCCACCCGATGCCTCAAACTTGACTTCGTAAGCAATTGATTCCAGCTTGTCGCCCAATATATCTCCTTCGATCAAAGTGTATTTGCACACATAATTCTCAGTGTCTAGTGCGTCGATCTTGTGCTTCAAGAATTTGAGGTGACTCCCTGTCAAAACATAAAACAAAAATGATCTTGATACTGATCGATCTAATATTATACAAAAACAATTTTAATAATAAGGTATGATTTTTTTCATTTTCAATTTCAAGATGACATACTAAATTTACAAACACATGCAGAGTGATAGGACCAAAACAGAATCCAAGCATACGCGCAAATAACTAACCCTCAGGGAAGTTGGTCTGCTTGATGCTACCAACACCACCATCTCCTTGGACAAACTCGATGCTCTTAATGGATTGAGGCACAAGCTTGGGGATGAGGTTGTGGGAGTCAAGGATCAAAGCCTTGAACATCCTGCTTGGAGCGACCGGGGCGGTGAACTCCTGGGTAAAAGTGGTCACACCCATGGTTTGCCTATAACAACGGAGAGATGATCAATTGGGTTTCACTAGGGAGGTGTTCTTGAGGCAGTGTGGATATGATGAAGACGCTAGCTTGGTATAAATAGACCCTGTGATGGAAGCATATCCTGGTAGAATGGGAGTATTATATTGTTTTAGTCCATGTTCAATGTAATGGCCGTTGGCCCACGTTTCTAAAATATATTGGCCCTTTAATCTTCAAGGGTCCACTGCATTTTTGTAGAATAAAACGCATGAGTCACAGGTGGGTTGGAATGATGTAAGACTATATTAATTACTCTAGTAAAATGAAAAATAAATAAAAATAAAAAGACTTAGATAGTACTTACTTTACCTAATCTAATCTAGGCTATGTTTGTTACGAGGGAATGAAAGAAGGAATGGAATTGTAATTCTATTATCTAAAAAAAAAAAAAGTGACTATTTGGCTGCATGCACAAGAGAATGGAATGACTTTTCCTTTTTGGGCTTATTCCCTCCAATGAGAAAATAATCATTTATTCTCAAACCAAAAGGAATGTCTATTCGTACCTTTCAACAAGTAAAAATTATTAAAAATGGATCCTACATATGCTTTTTCATTCCATTCCTACTCTTTACCAAACATTGGGATGGAATATCCACTATTATTCCATTCCTTTTCTCATTCCATTTCCACTCTCATTTCATTTCATTTCTTCAAACCTAATGCAGCCCTAAGCCAGGCCCAATCTGGAGAGTATTTGTATTTTTTTAAGAAACTTAAGGTTTTGAGGGTGTGTCTTATAATGAAAAAGCAATTATTATTCTAAGACAGTCCATTATTGAAAAAAATTAATGTAAAATGCAACGACGGACACGTAATATGTACCAAAAAGAAACTAGTCTCACATGTGGAGACAATTATCACGTTCTCACATGTTCGTCATTGCTTTTTATTGACAATAATGGATGGTCATGTAAGTCTCACACTCCTACCCTCTTAACAATTACAACAAATAAAATTTAAAAAAAAAATTGATGTCCATAGGGTCTACAATAAGTTAATTACACCAATAAATTTAAGGGGCCTCTATTGGTCTGTCGGTAGAAGAATCTTCCAAAACAAATATCTGCAATGATCCCTGAGAAGGACAGACCTTATCCGCAACAAAAATAAAAAAAAGAAAAAGGAAAAATAATGTTCCCTAAGAAGGGATATAGGATGATTTGAATATTTAACCTGCTTTAGTCAGTGGGGGAAATCTTTTTCACGTTACCCTGGACCGTTCATTATTATTATTATTATTATTATTATTATTATTTATTTATTATTATTATTATTTTTAGGATAAAATAAGCACTTCATTAACTAATAAGTAGAACAAAAGGAAGTTCATCCTATCAATTCCATTTACAAAAACAACATCATCCAATAAGGAGTTAATTGGGATAGAATCAAAACGGTTGCAATGAGCTATCCATTGAACAAGAGCATGGGCAACTTGGTTAGTTAGCCTAGGAGTGTGACGGACCACCTACATGGAAAGGTGGTCAAGTAAAACTTTAATATCACACAAAATAGAATAGAGAGCCCAATGTGGAGATAGGTTCCAACCTAAAAAGGTTCCATAACCATAGCTGCATCACCTTCTACAGCAATCATTGGATGACCTAGTTTTCAGATCTCCTCCAACCCAAAACATAAGGCCTTTCCTTCAACCACAAAAGAATTAAGGGATCCAACCTTAGTGGACCGTTCTAAACACGGTGAATCTTTCTTCTTCCATTTTTCTTCTCTTTTATTTATTTGTTTATTTTTTGTGCCCTTATAGAGGATTTATAAAAGGCACATTTTGACACTGGTGGAAATTTAATGGATCCATTTTCATTTTGATTTTGACCATTTTGATTTTTATACACACAAAATTATATATAGAATCAAGATTGGAGGACACCATTTTTTCCTAAAAATTTTTTTACCATGAATTTACGTTGTTATTTTCTCTCTTATTCTATGGTTTCCAAATATGCAGACTTAGTGATATTTAATATATAATTTTCTTATAGTTGGATCAAGGACAAATGGGGTTAGTCTAGTGATGAGTAAGGATAGAAAAAATGATAGGAGTAAGATAGGTTAAGGGTTTGAACCCTTCCTAATGTACCAAAAAAAAAAAAAAATAAATAAAAATAAAATAAAAAAATGAAGAAGAAGAAGAAAGAGAGAAATGGATGCACAAGATTGTTATAAAAAAAATTTGAAAATACAAATAATGTCCCTTACCCTATATACAAATAATGTCCCGTGGGGTTGGTCGGGGTTTCGACCAAAAAATAAAAAATAAAAACCACAAATGCAAATTCAAGTAATTGTTCCTTACTTTTGCCGTAAATTACAAAGAAAAGTATGACATACGAAATTCAGATGATATGGGGCCAAGTAATTTGAAGACTAGTCACCACTTTATGAAAAATATTTCCACCATCAGGAGATATAGAAAAGGAAAAGGCGAAAAATCATAAACCACCTACATCGTTAATCATTAGCCCACAAGAATTCAACTAGAATGGTTTGAAATAAAATGAGTTGGGAAGATTCTATGGTCTCGTAAAATAATTAAGTACCACATCTTATGTGTTTACATTTTGTTATAATTTGATCACATGCATTTGTGATAATTCATTGATCACAATAGTGATAACCCAAATTACAACAAATATAATATAAGATTACCACAAAATGTGACAAAATTACCTTAAAATATGGATTACCATAAACATGTTCGAAATAAACTATCACAAAATATGATCATCTTACCTCAAAACGTAATCCATTACCAGGTGGGAGACTATACCCAAAACCTTTTATATTTTGCCCTTCTTGTTTGGCGGTCAGTGTGTTTGCCTTTTGAAGGACGGTTATTGGGCAGGTGCAGGTTCTGACGTTTTGTGATCAAAAACAGGGTTGGTTTTGGAGGTTTTTTTGGAACCTTAAGCAAACTCTTAAAGTGGGCCCTTCGTATCTTTTTTTTTTTTCTTAGCACAAACATAAAATTTATTTGCACATCCCACTTATTTTAATTTCTTGAGGATTTTAGAAAAATACAAAAGAGTTTTTAAGAAAATTGACTATGAAGTCCACTAGAAAACATCATTTTGAATAACTTGTAGAAAAAAGGTTTTTCCAAAATCTTTCGTTTAAGTGGACTTTTTGGCTAAAAATTAAACAGACATTAAATGACCAAAAAATCTACTTAACCAATAGATTTTGGAAAAAAATTTCTTTGGCAAAGTTATTCAAAATAATATTTTCTAGTAGATTACAAAACAAATTTTCATAAGAACCTTTTATAATTTTTATAAAACATTAATAAATAAAAATTAGCTGGAGTGTGCAAATAAAATTATAGGGTTGCAATAACCATTCTCTTTGGAAAAAAGAAAAAAAAATTAAACCTACTACAAGGGTTAGTTTGAAAATGCCACTCTAATTTTGTAGACAAAATGTGAAACCCAATACCGCCTGCCTTGCTCGCCTATCCTCAGAACCGGCCTTGGTCAAAGATAGTCTTAAGTTTTAACCCTTTAATTTAATGAAGGCTCACGGCTTTTGTTTTTGTCGTTTTTACAACAACTAGTTAGGACAGATGTGGATTGTGGTGGCTTCTCCCCACCTTCGTGTCTCTTTTTTTTTTTTTTTTTTTTTTTTTTTGGTCTTTTATAAAGATGTGGATTGTGGTGCCTTTTTTCTTGGTCAGGTCAGTATGTTTGCCTTTTGAAGGACTAATATCTTGGACAATCTATTTTGTTTGATGTAAAGACATGAGTTTTTCCTATCATTAAAAAGGAAAAAGGAAAAAAAAAAGTGTTTTAAATTTGGTGACTGTTTGTCATGTTGAAAATCTAAAATTATACTTTCGGATTCCCCATTAGCGAGCACAACATGCCTTGCGAGATTGGGTACCATTTGTTTGTAATTCGGATAATTTCACAATTTAACATATTTTACATCTTTATAAAAGACCAAGGAAAAAACAACAGTAAGGAAAAACAAAGCAAAACGAAGACCTAGATGAGGAAGAAAAAGTAAAAAGTACAATTTTCAACCATGATTAAAATTATGAAATGGAGTTGACATCTAATACTTGATCTATTTTAAGGAGTCCCATCTGATAGGTGAACCTAGTCCTATGCCTTCATGTAATTCAAGCTCAAAATTAAATTATTAATGGAAATTGTTAAAGATTTTAGTTATCATAATTGGTTAATGTGGCAATAGCCAATTTAGTTATCAACAAAAATTATCACTTTAATCTTACAAAAGAGAATTTCATTAAAAAGAAAAATGAAAAAAAACAACAACGTACAAAAGAGAAGAGATTGTTATATCATTTGATAGATGAATCCAATCCAAATTTCTAATAAATTTAACAGCACTCAATGTTAATGGAGTCCTACGTTTTGTTTAACAATTTAGAAAAGAGCATATTAGTGGCATAAAAGGATATCTGCAAGTAGCGAACGCAACTACACTTACCCATTGGTCCTTTATGTACATTACAAAAACAGCTTATCAAAAGAAAAAAAATATATGTAACAATTACTCCACCCCCACAACCAAAAGGAAAAATGAAAAGGTAAAATCACAGAGGCTACTGAAATCACAAGCCCATATTGGGCCACGCCTCCTTTGCACGAGTGTTGGGCTCTTAACTGCTACCATCAGTTTTGTTTGTTGGACTGAAGGTAGGGTTGAGCAGCTTAAAATAATTTGTACGCCCAGTGGCCTAGACTTATGTATGCTTCAACTTTATTATTAATGCATTTCCTTTTATTATTAAATCTTGGATTTGAAAACTCAGTATCGTGCTGAGTTTAATAGGAGTCGTTAGATAGTTGTTTTGATGGTTTGAATTAAAATATCAAAATGTTGTTACTGAAATTACCAAAATAACCTTAATAGGTAACATTTTGATGTTTTAAACTGAACCGTCAAAAAACTCATCCAATGGCTCCCATTAACTTAGCACCGAATCACATTATTATTGCATGACATAACACTCTGGATAACATAAAAGGTTTTTATAAGCAGACACATTTTGACTACTCCTAAATACAATAATACAACTAATGTGAGCCCACCAATAAATTTTTCTGAGTGGAAATGGTCATTAGACACTGCCTCCATTTTTTTTTTTTTTAAATTTTATTTGGTAGTATTGAATTTAGTTATAGAAATTAGAAAGGTAGAAAAAAAAAAAAGGTGTCCCACAAATTAAAAAGTCACCCAATGACCCAAGCCGCACGGCACTTGAGTTGGACTTGGATTGGGTTGGTTGAACCACACCAAGGCCTAGTCCGTACACCGAACCCAATCCAAGTTGCATAATACATGAATGCCCATAGTGACATATTTGGGATTTGTGAAAAAAATAAAAAATAGTTCGAGATATGAAGATGTGTTGTCATCCTATAATTATGCGGAATAATTTGATAATTTCATAAATAAAGCAAGAATTTTGTCACAATTTGACAACTTCACCAATCTTTTGTCACCCACCTTTTTCACCCATCTTATATGTCAAAAGTGTATAAATGAAAACAATTATATGGGACTTAGTATAGAATAAGAGAAGCTGGCATGATTGTGTGGTAGAATGTAGGTAAAATAAATGGGTGAAATAGCATGATCCATTAAAATATAAGGGAATACGGTGATGGATGAATTTGTTGAGGTCCTCTAAATTTCCAAACTTAGCATAAAAGCCACCGTGTTTTTGTCTTTTTTCCTTCATCATCTGAAAAGCCACTGAATTCATTACCTCAAATTCAACCCCTCAACTGAGTAACTAGTTGCTAGAATTACGACAAATCAGCTCATATATATATATATAATACGCTGCACTACGCCTTTCATGTTTCCTTCGAAAATTTTAGGGTGCAGAAAGCTAGGGTATTACCTAAAGCAAGAGTTGCATATATTGCAAGAGGGTACACTTGCATTTCCAGATATTCATTTATGAACACAGCCCTAAATTAAGGTTCCAAAGTTCCTGGTAAAGGTAAGACGCAGAGACGATATCACACCAAAAGTAACAAAATCATCACTATTACCCGTAGGCCAGTAACGGCAATGACGGCAAAGATGGAGCACAACAAACCCTTAACACGTGGCAGTATATGAGACTTTTGGAATCGTAACAAAACTCCAACAGCCGCAACCGTACACAGTACACTCAAAATTTGCACGTCGTGGTCGAGACGTGACACCTGCGACGTGAGGTAGGCGTCGTTGGATCAACCACGCCACTGGACCCCGCCACTGAACGACGCACACACCATACACAAACGCTACGCCGCGCAGGGCCGATGTCAAGAGTTTCGTACCGCAGCGTGACAGGGAATGAGGGCTCCGAAAAATCACAGCAAACTTGACGGAAAAGCATGGGAAGCTTTCGCGAGGAAAACGATAAACCAAACCGAAAAGAACTAGCGGAACAGATAAAAGAATCTTATATTCTCTGTTTGGTTGCTGAGAAAAATGTAAGGAAAAGAAAGTATACCGACTTTTGAATAAAGGATTAAGCTATTTTACACTATAATATTTAAACTTCAATCAGCAAACAAAAGCTCTGTGTAACAGAGCCGAAGAAATAAAGAAATCACAATATTCCCCAGTTTTCTCATTAACCAAACAGAATGATAAGACTTCATCTAAGCAAGCTAACGAGAAAACGAAAGGAAGTCATATTTCAGAAACAAAAGAACCATAAGTGAATCTTCATTTGATCATCAAAGTTTTACTAACAACAACTCTAACTGTTCATTTAACAGAGCACCAAACGGCAGTAAGGCAGTTCAAACACTCCAAATTTCATTGACTCATTCTAACAACACGAAAGGCTAAACCATGCGGAATCCCTAGTTTACTGAAAATCATTCAAAAGAAGCGTAGCCTGTACTAGTAAAGGATGAGCATACTCAAGAAACCTGCACAATTTCGTGTCCCTATTTCTTCTTCTTGTTCTTGTTCGTCTTCTTCTTCTTCCCCATAGCAGAAGACGAATGCCTCGATCATATCAAGGAGCTCCGATCCAATCAGAAAGCAAAGGTAAGGATCGACGGTAGCATACTTCACCTTCTTGCAGCTTAGCGTTGGACCGTAGTAATATATGTGATGACCTGAATTATTTATATATATATAGAGGGATCATTAGCTGAACCCACCACTTCAATTTGCTTTGGATATATATATATGTTAGAGGGATCATTAGCCGCACCCATAGCCGCACCCACCACTTCCATTTGCTTTGGATATATATATAAGTATAGAGGAATCATTAGCTGCACCTACCACTGGCATCTGCTTTGGTTATATTTATATGTATAGAGGGATCGAGACAGAGAGTTAGAGAAAGAGCAACAGAGAGAGAGAAATTGAGGAAGAACAGAGGAGAAAAAAACAGAGTGGTCTGGTAGAGGTTTTTGGCTGAGTTCGTGGAGCTCTCTTAGTGAGGTAAAATCCTCACCTCCTCTATCGTTGATTTCATATATATATATATATATATATATATATAAATATCACGTACTGTATATATATATATATATGTATATGCAATTTTATTTTCTTATGTTATTCTTAGAAAGGATGATCATATTTTATGTTTTTGGGACCAAGGAACACCATGGTAGTGTCAAATTTTAGAGAAATTGACTGTAGGTTGAAGTTTTAGAAATTTTAGAATTTTGGATCATGAAAACCCGAAACTTTAGGCTTAAAAACGAATATGATTTTATAGGATTCTGAATGAACAATTTATAGTCGCACGTAGTACTCCGCATGAGCTTCGATTCGACACTTGAATCACTGAAAACGGTTAAGAAACAAGAGAGATATTAATCGTCGAAGTTGGCCCGTTGAACACACGGTGTAACCCGGTTACACAATTCAACCCGCGGGAGGTTGAAGATGACCCCATAGGTCTATGATCCTGTGTGGGTGCATCTGTGTACCTTACCGTGTTCTCACGCATTTAAAAGCCATACGATAATCATATGAACCCCAAATTTGACCGTTGGACTCGTCTTGGAGGGCCCTACCATGTGAGACCCTTAGTTGATCATTTTGACCAAGTTTGACTGTAGTTTGACTTTTTGGCCAAATTAATATTTATTAAAAATTCCAGAAAATATCAGAAAATTCCAAAAATTACAGAAAATTCCCATAAATTATAGAGAGTGTTTTAAAAAAATTATTTTGATGATTTTGGGACCATAGTTCACTGTTAGAAGGCCAATAGTAATTTTTGAGTGCGTTATATTTATTTTGAAATTTACCTAAAGATTACGTATGCATAATTATCAGATTTTATCGGTCCTCGGGAGGACCCTAGGGAGCATTAACGCTGCATTCGCATTGTCAGTGTCTATCACTTGGTTTTCGGTTGGTATTGCTCGCAATTGAGGTAGGAAATGTGGCTTCTTTACATTTAATATGGTGTTGTTCTATAAATGTGATTTTAAATGCTTTAATGATATTTTTGGATTTTCCCACTGATTTATAACCAAATATTTTTATTACTTGTTCAAAATTTAGGGAATCCTTCAATATATCATTTGATATGACTGTTTTATATTGTTCCTTAAAGATACATGGTTATATACTCGTTTAAATGTTATTGTGAAATATCTGTTAAATATGTGGAATTTTCATGATACTTGGATCTTGGAAAAATGCTTTATAAATGTTGGTTACTTGGAAATGCTTTAGAAATGTTACTGAAATTCTAGAAATTTATCAAACATGTTTATGGATACTTTTGGACACTCGGATATTTATTTGATTGATGGAAAATGTTTTGGATATATGGACCTTGGGTCTTGGTATGCATCAAACGGGTGGGGGCATCACAATGAAGTGGTGTCCTGCGTTGAGAATACTCCGCGAATAGCAAGCAGGGTAAAGTGCCCTTGGGTGAAAGACCCTGAAACCCTCGAGGAAGAACGCCGCGTAGGTGTTGGTTATTTTCGTGCTTGGCTGAGCCGGGGGTTGACGTGACGACGTAACCTGTGATTAGCGACGGTTGATGCATGGTTTGATCCCATAGTCTTGGGAATTGGAGACACTATGAGAATTTTGGGAAATTAACTCAAAACCCACATAAAGTATTGATTTGTGACTGATATTTGATTTTGAGTTATTAAATAATTTTAATTCATATACCATGTATCTGCACATATATTAATTGTATAGAATCCACACATATTTCCTATTGGGCTTTGCAGCTCATCCTATTATTATTTCAGATGATCAGGTGATGAGTGAGGGTTTGCCGATGGCGGATGCCTAGTGGCATAATTTGAGGTTGGAACTTGAAGGTGGCATACTAACATAGTCATGGATGAGGATAGATGCACGTGCATTACATAGAGACTATGTTATTTTGATGTATGGACATTTCTATTATTATTATTGTTATTACCATTATTACTTAATGAACCTTGAATAGTTTGAATCCAACCTATGTGCCAGGGATGTTGGCATTATTTTGAGACCATATATTATTATGGGCATGATGTGTGAGCATAACATTTCATATTAATTATTTGGGTATTATTGATGAGCTGGCACCATTATTATTAAAAATATTTTAAAAAAAAATACACGTGGATTTGACTAAGTCTTCCGCAACTTTTATACTCTGACTTATCCACGTGTACACCTTTTTACTTTGACTTTTATCCACGTGTCGACTCTCCGAGTCGGGGCGTGACAATTTTTGGTATCAGAGCTCATTAGTAGATTCGAATTGGGATTACATGCACTTCATATGTGTCAGTTAGGTGAGTTAGAAGTGTCTCATGCATCATACATATGCTTGTGGGTAGACATCAAGAAATTAGAGGAATATTACGATTTTATTAACATTTTGACGTGATTTTTGTAACTTACACAATCCCAGTTGTTTTTTTTTAACGTGAGTATTTGATAGATAGTTTCGAATATTTTCTAAATGATTTTTATAGAATGCCACGTGCTCGAGATAGATCTTCTCCTGAGCCTTCTCACACCTCACAAGCTAGAACTAGAGGTGGAGTTTCCGCTCCTCATACTGAAGAAAGGGGCGATATGATTGATGCTATACGGGAGTTGACTACCCTATTGCAACGTCAGAACGAGATACTTCAGCAGCCTACTCTTAGAGCTGCAGTTCCTGACACACAATTAACCAAGGCTACACATTTTCAGAATTTTCGGCGGATGGATCCTCCTACTTTTCGTGGTGAGAGCTACTCAATAGTAGCATTTTGGGTAGAACTAGAAGGGTCAGTTGGGGGTTGCCTTTGTGGGGCTTGGGTAGAACTGGAGGGATCAGCTGGAAGTTGCCTCTGTGGGCTGCCCGGAACCCTTTCTCGATCAATGATTTGATCAGTGAGCCTCTCTAGTGCCTCGACCCTTGGTGTGAGTCTGTTAGAATAGGAGTCCACCATTCTTTGTAACTCTCTATTCTCCGCTCTCAAAGCCCTCATCCTTCGATAGGCTCCGTCGAGCAACCCCTGGAGACGGGTGACCTGGTCACATAGACTTTGCAAGTGCACATTTCTGGTGTGCAAACGCCGAGCCATGTTAGCAGTAAACGTTGTGGCCTGAGCGCTGAGAGCCATGGAGTCTCTTATTACGTCCAGGTCGGACCGTCCACCCAGTATTCTCTCATCACGAGGAGTGATGAGTCCCTCCGCTACTGCCGTTGCGTTCGCAAGATTGTAAATCACAGAATCGTCAACTGTAAGGGGTTGGTTTTGAACATTTAGGAACCTTGGGTGCCAGACCTCTGGTTGTGTTGTTGGTGTTGTGTTTAAGTCAGGACGGTTTTGTGGGGCAGAGGAGGAAGAGGCCATGAGTTTGTAAGAGAGGATTTAGAGGAAGAGAGTTTTCTCTGAGGGTTGAATGGTTGGGGAAGAGTGTTTAAGCACCTATAATCAAACTCTGGTTTTTAAAGAAAAACCGCCCTCACTCAAGCCAAGAACAGATCGCAAAAACCAATGCACTGTGGGGATCCGATGCGATTTGGGGTCTATAATGGTCTGCAACAGCACTATTGCTTTGTTGACAACGGGGATCCGATGCGATTTAGGTCTGCAACAACACTGTTGCTTTATTGATTACGCCCAGATCTCGATATTGCGAACTGTCGGTCATGCTGCCCCTGTCGGTGAGAGAAAATAGGCTTCTGGGTTTGGGCTTAACAGTTTGGATATGCCAAAGTCTTGGACGTCCATGTGTTATTGGGCCACTAGCCCAATACTCATCTGTCAACAGGAATGGGAAACCCGAGTGGATTAAATAGATTTCTTAGCAAGTCTAAGACCTATTGCAAGATTGAAACAAATAATTGGGTCTTAAAACGAAGAGTTTAAACAATAGTATGGCCTATTTTGAACCAACCGACCCACTCGGCATGTGGATTTGGACTTAACCATTAGAGTTGATATGGGTAATAAAATCAAAGCCCAGTGTTGTTTAAATTTAAGCCCTATTAGTTGTGTAATGGACCCAAGCCCAAAAAAAAAAAAAAAAAAAAAAAAAAAAAAAAAAAAAAAAAGGAGAAAGAAATATCTCGTTCATGCTACAGAGATTCGCAGTTTTCTGGGATTAACTGGTTATTATCGTCGTTTCGTCGATAATTTCTCTCGCATTGCTGCACTGTTGACGAAATTGACAAAGAAGGGCAAGCTAGCACCGAGATATGTTGGTCCTTTCGAGATTATTGATAAAAAGGGTGAAGTGGCCTACCAGTTGGCTTTACCTTCACAGTTGGGGAATGTACATGATGTTTTTCATGTCTCAATGCTTAGGAAATACGAGCCAGATCCATCTCATGTTCTATCTATACCAGATATCCAGCTCCAAGAAAATGTTACATATGAAGAGCGACCAATTCAGATTTTGGACGTCAAGGAACAAGTGTTGAGGAATAAAGTCATCTCTCTCGTAAAGGTTCTTTGGCAACATCACGGCATCGAGGAAGCAACTTGGGAATTAGAGTCAAATGTTCGAGGAAAATATCCGCATCTTTTCGATTCGGGAGGTTAGTACAAATTTCGAGGACGAAATTTCTTTTTAGAGGGGTAGAATGTGATGACCTGAATTATTTATATATATATAGAGGGATCATTAGCTGAACCCACCACTTCAATTTGCTTTGGATATATATATATGTTAGAGGGATCATTAGCCGCACCCATAGCCGCACCCACCACTTCCATTTGCTTTGGATATATATATAAGTATAGAGGAATCATTAGCTGCACCTACCACTGGCATCTGCTTTGGTTATATTTATATGTATAGAGGGATCGAGACAGAGAGTTAGAGAAAGAGCAACAGAGAGAGAGAAATTGAGGAAGAACAGAGGAGAAAAAAACAGAGTGGTCTGGTAGAGGTTTTTGGCTGAGTTCGTGGAGCTCTCTTAGTGAGGTAAAATCCTCACCTCCTCTATCGTTGATTTCATATATATATATATATATATATATATAAATATCACGTACTGTATATATATATATATATGTATATGCAATTTTATTTTCTTATGTTATTCTTAGAAAGGATGATCATATTTTATGTTTTTGGGACCAAGGAACACCATGGTAGTGTCAAATTTTAGAGAAATTGACTGTAGGTTGAAGTTTTAGAAATTTTAGAATTTTGGATCATGAAAACCCGAAACTTTAGGCTTAAAAACGAATATGATTTTATAGGATTCTGAATGAACAATTTATAGTCGCACGTAGTACTCCGCATGAGCTTCGATTCGACACTTGAATCACTGAAAACGGTTAAGAAACAAGAGAGATATTAATCGTCGAAGTTGGCCCGTTGAACACACGGTGTAACCCGGTTACACAATTCAACCCGCGGGAGGTTGAAGATGACCCCATAGGTCTATGATCCTGTGTGGGTGCATCTGTGTACCTTACCGTGTTCTCACGCATTTAAAAGCCATACGATAATCATATGAACCCCAAATTTGACCGTTGGACTCGTCTTGGAGGGCCCTACCATGTGAGACCCTTAGTTGATCATTTTGACCAAGTTTGACTGTAGTTTGACTTTTTGGCCAAATTAATATTTATTAAAAATTCCAGAAAATATCAGAAAATTCCAAAAATTACAGAAAATTCCCATAAATTATAGAGAGTGTTTTAAAAAAATTATTTTGATGATTTTGGGACCATAGTTCACTGTTAGAAGGCCAATAGTAATTTTTGAGTGCGTTATATTTATTTTGAAATTTACCTAAAGATTACGTATGCATAATTATCAGATTTTATCGGTCCTCGGGAGGACCCTAGGGAGCATTAACGCTGCATTCGCATTGTCAGTGTCTATCACTTGGTTTTCGGTTGGTATTGCTCGCAATTGAGGTAGGAAATGTGGCTTCTTTACATTTAATATGGTGTTGTTCTATAAATGTGATTTTAAATGCTTTAATGATATTTTTGGATTTTCCCACTGATTTATAACCAAATATTTTTATTACTTGTTCAAAATTTAGGGAATCCTTCAATATATCATTTGATATGACTGTTTTATATTGTTCCTTAAAGATACATGGTTATATACTCGTTTAAATGTTATTGTGAAATATCTGTTAAATATGTGGAATTTTCATGATACTTGGATCTTGGAAAAATGCTTTATAAATGTTGGTTACTTGGAAATGCTTTAGAAATGTTACTGAAATTCTAGAAATTTATCAAACATGTTTATGGATACTTTTGGACACTCGGATATTTATTTGATTGATGGAAAATGTTTTGGATATATGGACCTTGGGTCTTGGTATGCATCAAACGGGTGGGGGCATCACAATGAAGTGGTGTCCTGCGTTGAGAATACTCCGCGAATAGCAAGCAGGGTAAAGTGCCCTTGGGTGAAAGACCCTGAAACCCTCGAGGAAGAACGCCGCGTAGGTGTTGGTTATTTTCGTGCTTGGCTGAGCCGGGGGTTGACGTGACGACGTAACCTGTGATTAGCGACGGTTGATGCATGGTTTGATCCCATAGTCTTGGGAATTGGAGACACTATGAGAATTTTGGGAAATTAACTCAAAACCCACATAAAGTATTGATTTGTGACTGATATTTGATTTTGAGTTATTAAATAATTTTAATTCATATACCATGTATCTGCACATATATTAATTGTATAGAATCCACACATATTTCCTATTGGGCTTTGCAGCTCATCCTATTATTATTTCAGATGATCAGGTGATGAGTGAGGGTTTGCCGATGGCGGATGCCTAGTGGCATAATTTGAGGTTGGAACTTGAAGGTGGCATACTAACATAGTCATGGATGAGGATAGATGCACGTGCATTACATAGAGACTATGTTATTTTGATGTATGGACATTTCTATTATTATTATTGTTATTACCATTATTACTTAATGAACCTTGAATAGTTTGAATCCAACCTATGTGCCAGGGATGTTGGCATTATTTTGAGACCATATATTATTATGGGCATGATGTGTGAGCATAACATTTCATATTAATTATTTGGGTATTATTGATGAGCTGGCACCATTATTATTAAAAATATTTTAAAAAAAAATACACGTGGATTTGACTAAGTCTTCCGCAACTTTTATACTCTGACTTATCCACGTGTACACCTTTTTACTTTGACTTTTATCCACGTGTCGACTCTCCGAGTCGGGGCGTGACAATTTTTGGTATCAGAGCTCATTAGTAGATTCGAATTGGGATTACATGCACTTCATATGTGTCAGTTAGGTGAGTTAGAAGTGTCTCATGCATCATACATATGCTTGTGGGTAGACATCAAGAAATTAGAGGAATATTACGATTTTATTAACATTTTGACGTGATTTTTGTAACTTACACAATCCCAGTTGTTTTTTTTTAACGTGAGTATTTGATAGATAGTTTCGAATATTTTCTAAATGATTTTTATAGAATGCCACGTGCTCGAGATAGATCTTCTCCTGAGCCTTCTCACACCTCACAAGCTAGAACTAGAGGTGGAGTTTCCGCTCCTCATACTGAAGAAAGGGGCGATATGATTGATGCTATACGGGAGTTGACTACCCTATTGCAACGTCAGAACGAGATACTTCAGCAGCCTACTCTTAGAGCTGCAGTTCCTGACACACAATTAACCAAGGCTACACATTTTCAGAATTTTCGGCGGATGGATCCTCCTACTTTTCGTGGTGAGAGCTACTCAATAGTAGCATTTTGGGTAGAACTAGAAGGGTCAGTTGGGGGTTGCCTTTGTGGGGCTTGGGTAGAACTGGAGGGATCAGCTGGAAGTTGCCTCTGTGGGCTGCCCGGAACCCTTTCTCGATCAATGATTTGATCAGTGAGCCTCTCTAGTGCCTCGACCCTTGGTGTGAGTCTGTTAGAATAGGAGTCCACCATTCTTTGTAACTCTCTATTCTCCGCTCTCAAAGCCCTCATCCTTCGATAGGCTCCGTCGAGCAACCCCTGGAGACGGGTGACCTGGTCACATAGACTTTGCAAGTGCACATTTCTGGTGTGCAAACGCCGAGCCATGTTAGCAGTAAACGTTGTGGCCTGAGCGCTGAGAGCCATGGAGTCTCTTATTACGTCCAGGTCGGACCGTCCACCCAGTATTCTCTCATCACGAGGAGTGATGAGTCCCTCCGCTACTGCCGTTGCGTTCGCAAGATTGTAAATCACAGAATCGTCAACTGTAAGGGGTTGGTTTTGAACATTTAGGAACCTTGGGTGCCAGACCTCTGGTTGTGTTGTTGGTGTTGTGTTTAAGTCAGGACGGTTTTGTGGGGCAGAGGAGGAAGAGGCCATGAGTTTGTAAGAGAGGATTTAGAGGAAGAGAGTTTTCTCTGAGGGTTGAATGGTTGGGGAAGAGTGTTTAAGCACCTATAATCAAACTCTGGTTTTTAAAGAAAAACCGCCCTCACTCAAGCCAAGAACAGATCGCAAAAACCAATGCACTGTGGGGATCCGATGCGATTTGGGGTCTATAATGGTCTGCAACAGCACTATTGCTTTGTTGACAACGGGGATCCGATGCGATTTAGGTCTGCAACAACACTGTTGCTTTATTGATTACGCCCAGATCTCGATATTGCGAACTGTCGGTCATGCTGCCCCTGTCGGTGAGAGAAAATAGGCTTCTGGGTTTGGGCTTAACAGTTTGGATATGCCAAAGTCTTGGACGTCCATGTGTTATTGGGCCACTAGCCCAATACTCATCTGTCAACAGGAATGGGAAACCCGAGTGGATTAAATAGATTTCTTAGCAAGTCTAAGACCTATTGCAAGATTGAAACAAATAATTGGGTCTTAAAACGAAGAGTTTAAACAATAGTATGGCCTATTTTGAACCAACCGACCCACTCGGCATGTGGATTTGGACTTAACCATTAGAGTTGATATGGGTAATAAAATCAAAGCCCAGTGTTGTTTAAATTTAAGCCCTATTAGTTGTGTAATGGACCCAAGCCCAAAAAAAAAAAAAAAAAAAAAAAAAAAAAAAAAAAAAAAAAAAAGGAGAAAGAAATATCTCGTTCATGCTACAGAGATTCGCAGTTTTCTGGGATTAACTGGTTATTATCGTCGTTTCGTCGATAATTTCTCTCGCATTGCTGCACTGTTGACGAAATTGACAAAGAAGGGCAAGCTAGCACCGAGATATGTTGGTCCTTTCGAGATTATTGATAAAAAGGGTGAAGTGGCCTACCAGTTGGCTTTACCTTCACAGTTGGGGAATGTACATGATGTTTTTCATGTCTCAATGCTTAGGAAATACGAGCCAGATCCATCTCATGTTCTATCTATACCAGATATCCAGCTCCAAGAAAATGTTACATATGAAGAGCGACCAATTCAGATTTTGGACGTCAAGGAACAAGTGTTGAGGAATAAAGTCATCTCTCTCGTAAAGGTTCTTTGGCAACATCACGGCATCGAGGAAGCAACTTGGGAATTAGAGTCAAATGTTCGAGGAAAATATCCGCATCTTTTCGATTCGGGAGGTTAGTACAAATTTCGAGGACGAAATTTCTTTTTAGAGGGGTAGAATGTGATGACCTGAATTATTTATATATATATAGAGGGATCATTAGCTGAACCCACCACTTCAATTTGCTTTGGATATATATATATGTTAGAGGGATCATTAGCCGCACCCATAGCCGCACCCACCACTTCCATTTGCTTTGGATATATATATAAGTATAGAGGAATCATTAGCTGCACCTACCACTGGCATCTGCTTTGGTTATATTTATATGTATAGAGGGATCGAGACAGAGAGTTAGAGAAAGAGCAACAGAGAGAGAGAAATTGAGGAAGAACAGAGGAGAAAAAAACAGAGTGGTCTGGTAGAGGTTTTTGGCTGAGTTCGTGGAGCTCTCTTAGTGAGGTAAAATCCTCACCTCCTCTATCGTTGATTTCATATATATATATATATATATATATATATAAATATCACGTACTGTATATATATATATATATGTATATGCAATTTTATTTTCTTATGTTATTCTTAGAAAGGATGATCATATTTTATGTTTTTGGGACCAAGGAACACCATGGTAGTGTCAAATTTTAGAGAAATTGACTGTAGGTTGAAGTTTTAGAAATTTTAGAATTTTGGATCATGAAAACCCGAAACTTTAGGCTTAAAAACGAATATGATTTTATAGGATTCTGAATGAACAATTTATAGTCGCACGTAGTACTCCGCATGAGCTTCGATTCGACACTTGAATCACTGAAAACGGTTAAGAAACAAGAGAGATATTAATCGTCGAAGTTGGCCCGTTGAACACACGGTGTAACCCGGTTACACAATTCAACCCGCGGGAGGTTGAAGATGACCCCATAGGTCTATGATCCTGTGTGGGTGCATCTGTGTACCTTACCGTGTTCTCACGCATTTAAAAGCCATACGATAATCATATGAACCCCAAATTTGACCGTTGGACTCGTCTTGGAGGGCCCTACCATGTGAGACCCTTAGTTGATCATTTTGACCAAGTTTGACTGTAGTTTGACTTTTTGGCCAAATTAATATTTATTAAAAATTCCAGAAAATATCAGAAAATTCCAAAAATTACAGAAAATTCCCATAAATTATAGAGAGTGTTTTAAAAAAATTATTTTGATGATTTTGGGACCATAGTTCACTGTTAGAAGGCCAATAGTAATTTTTGAGTGCGTTATATTTATTTTGAAATTTACCTAAAGATTACGTATGCATAATTATCAGATTTTATCGGTCCTCGGGAGGACCCTAGGGAGCATTAACGCTGCATTCGCATTGTCAGTGTCTATCACTTGGTTTTCGGTTGGTATTGCTCGCAATTGAGGTAGGAAATGTGGCTTCTTTACATTTAATATGGTGTTGTTCTATAAATGTGATTTTAAATGCTTTAATGATATTTTTGGATTTTCCCACTGATTTATAACCAAATATTTTTATTACTTGTTCAAAATTTAGGGAATCCTTCAATATATCATTTGATATGACTGTTTTATATTGTTCCTTAAAGATACATGGTTATATACTCGTTTAAATGTTATTGTGAAATATCTGTTAAATATGTGGAATTTTCATGATACTTGGATCTTGGAAAAATGCTTTATAAATGTTGGTTACTTGGAAATGCTTTAGAAATGTTACTGAAATTCTAGAAATTTATCAAACATGTTTATGGATACTTTTGGACACTCGGATATTTATTTGATTGATGGAAAATGTTTTGGATATATGGACCTTGGGTCTTGGTATGCATCAAACGGGTGGGGGCATCACAATGAAGTGGTGTCCTGCGTTGAGAATACTCCGCGAATAGCAAGCAGGGTAAAGTGCCCTTGGGTGAAAGACCCTGAAACCCTCGAGGAAGAACGCCGCGTAGGTGTTGGTTATTTTCGTGCTTGGCTGAGCCGGGGGTTGACGTGACGACGTAACCTGTGATTAGCGACGGTTGATGCATGGTTTGATCCCATAGTCTTGGGAATTGGAGACACTATGAGAATTTTGGGAAATTAACTCAAAACCCACATAAAGTATTGATTTGTGACTGATATTTGATTTTGAGTTATTAAATAATTTTAATTCATATACCATGTATCTGCACATATATTAATTGTATAGAATCCACACATATTTCCTATTGGGCTTTGCAGCTCATCCTATTATTATTTCAGATGATCAGGTGATGAGTGAGGGTTTGCCGATGGCGGATGCCTAGTGGCATAATTTGAGGTTGGAACTTGAAGGTGGCATACTAACATAGTCATGGATGAGGATAGATGCACGTGCATTACATAGAGACTATGTTATTTTGATGTATGGACATTTCTATTATTATTATTGTTATTACCATTATTACTTAATGAACCTTGAATAGTTTGAATCCAACCTATGTGCCAGGGATGTTGGCATTATTTTGAGACCATATATTATTATGGGCATGATGTGTGAGCATAACATTTCATATTAATTATTTGGGTATTATTGATGAGCTGGCACCATTATTATTAAAAATATTTTAAAAAAAAATACACGTGGATTTGACTAAGTCTTCCGCAACTTTTATACTCTGACTTATCCACGTGTACACCTTTTTACTTTGACTTTTATCCACGTGTCGACTCTCCGAGTCGGGGCGTGACAATATATACCGCGCTTATCAAACCACCTCACCTTCTTCTCAGGCCTAACTACATCCATATGCTTTCCTAACACAACCTTCGCCAAACGATCCAGATCGTACCGACCAAGATCCAGATCGTCCCTTCGGAGCCCCTTGATGGCCAAGCTCCTAAGATCCATCGGGTTCTTAATCATGATTCCGTAGTCATTCTTAAGCTTCTTCGCCACAGACAGCATATCCACACCCATGGCGACGACCCGAGGATCGGAGAAGAAGTCGTTGAGGAACTTGAGAGTTTCGTAGTCGTAGGGATCCGGAAAATGGTAGAGGAGGCACTGAGAGCCGATGCAGAGTTGAAGGAGTTGGTATGGGGAGTCACGGAAGCCGCCTTTTGTGAAGTTGAGGTGCTCTCGGTCGACGCAGAGGCCTACGAGGACGGTTCCAGGCTTGGTGCGGTGGCTCTTGAGGACGTCCTTTATCCATTTGGAGGTGGTCCACATACAGTCGGTGGTGATGGTGAGGATGCGGTGGTCCTCGACGTAGACTGTGTAGTCGTCGTAGCTGTAGTTCCAGTCGAGGGATTTGATGGCCTCCCCGGTTATCTCCATTGACGATGCAGAAAGAGAGACAGTATCCGAAAATGAAGAGAGAGAAAGTTGTATAGAGAGAATGAAGAGTGAGGACATGTGAGAGTCATGAGGAATGGGTGACTTTTATAGAGAGAGAGAGAGGTAGGGGGTGATTGGTTCGTGGGCCCCAGAGATATGTGTACGATAGAGTGAGTCTTCCATGTAACTGTCTATGCGGCTTCAGGACAATAGAAACTAAGCAAGCCAGAGATTATGGGACCGAAAAATAGATTGATAATCTCACTTTATTTAATTTTTATTGGGCTAACACTATGTAACCGTTGTCATAATTATATAAAAGTTTTTCTCGTGTATGATATGACAGTCCTTATAGAAGTGGGGCAATGCAAAGAAGCCAAATGGAGCTTAGTGTACTCATGCTTTTTTCACTTAGTTAGATGTTACTTCAACTAACATGTCGTGTTGTAATGAAAAAGGATAATGTTATTTTACCCTACACTTTATTTTACTATGTGTATTTGGAGGGATTTTAATTTTTAAGGTTTAAACATATCAGTGGATCCCAAAATTTTACTCTCCTAAATACATATAATATGATAAAATATAAGGCAAGGTAACATTATCCATGATGAAATTAAGTACAAACTCGCAATTTTAGGGCAATATGTGAGGATCAATCTGACTCTTTTTCATTAATTTGTTTTTTTTTTTAACCCCCAATTAAAACTCTTGTTTCCCTTGTAGTGATTTTGTGTATAGAGTAACTGCAATTTTGATGTTACCTTCAATTAGGCGGAGAGGGATTCCAGAGGAAAGGTGGGCCTGGTTGGATCAATAACCAGTTCAAACTGGGTCCAGTGACTAGAGCTGGTCCAGACCAGGTCCATTAGCAGTGCAATTTAATCTAGAGAACTAAATTTTAATTGGACACACACCATTCCATGTTAATGTGAATCATAAAGTCCAGTAGAAAAGCACCCATTCCATGGATTATAGACTAATAATAACAAATAGCAAAAATTACATATATATATATATATATATATATATATATATATACACACACACTGCATAAAAATTGTGGAAAATGCCTCAACCCTGCTAAATGAGATTATATCTTTATGAGGAGATATCATACATGGGCGACACGTGACATTTTCCCAGCACCTTGATGAGAGGTATCCAAGTCAAACCAAAACTTTATGCTTTCATCCACATCCATCATGCTCCATAACAGCCCTTGGAGCTCCTCCAAACTGTTCCTCTCCTACCAAAACCAAAAACCCACAAAAAATAAATAATAAATAAAAAATGTTAAAATTAGTGAAACGGTTTCATATATCCAAGCCATGTTTGCTTGGTTAGAAAGGAATAAGTGGGAATAAAATTTGATTCCATATTCAAAATAGTTTGGAATAAAATGATATTGAAATAAACATTGAAAAATAAATATCATTATAATTCACTACTACTATTTGATTCCATTCTCATTTAATTACCCCATCCAAACATGTTGTTTGGAATGAATTCAAATGAGATTCCATTCTATTCCAACCAAACAAATATGGCATCAGCAAAATGAACTCGCCCGTTTTCTAAATCAAGCAATGCCTATACAAACTTCTCCTAATCTGGACACAATATTCTCACCCTATGCCATTGGAGCAATGCCACTTTTCACAAAATTCCCCATTTGGAAAATAACAAAAGATGTATATGATCACTTTTTTAAACCGGTCAGTCCAGGAAGGCAGGAATAATGCACTCCGTATTTCTTTGCGCATAGGGCCAATATAAGGGTTCCAAAATTTTGAAAAATATGCAAAAATAAAATAAATAAATAAATTACCTGTGGCCTCTCATTCTCCATCATCAACATCATTTCTTGCATGAAACAGCAAAATCCTTGTTTTTACAAAATCATAATCCAATAATCACATAAACCAGACCCTTCAAATCAATAGTCCTCGGATTTAATGGTATGTCCCATTCTAATAAAGATATAAGTTTTTCAAAAATTTTGATTTTGACTCTATGTAAGTATATGTAGGTGTGTAAGCGTATGTAAGTGTGTTCTCCTATCATTAGGGGTAAATAAAAAAATAAAAAATGGTCAGACCACCCTAAAAAGAATTGATTTATATGCTTGATAAATAGTTGGAGAAAAACGTACTTCGTCGTCATCGTCTTCAAGGAAGTTGAGCAATCCAGCGTCGTACATTAATCTCTTCCCCTCGTCCGGTAAAACTGCACATAGACGAGGATTAGACCCTCCAAATATCAACATCAAATTGGACATGCAAAATGAAATATAATGAAGCTGTCGTCATCTCTCATACACCTGAATAAGCCTCTTGGATTTGCTGAAACCACTTTTTCGCTTCTCCGGCCACCTTTGGACCTTTCATCTACCTGTCTGGATGCTATTTCTTCAAGATCACACGCAGAAACAAATCAACCCAGAACTTATAAAATGTACGATAAAAAAAACAAACAAAAGAAGAAGTGGGGGGAAAAAAAAAAAACAGAGTATTACCAATGCCAGCCTTCGATAAGCGCCGCGAATTTCTGCCGCCGAGGCCTGTTTACGTATTCCAAGGACGGAATAGTAACAAGATCCACCGTGAGATTCCACTTCTAGATCAGCCATTTTTACTGGTGGACACAGGGCAGTTCTGAGGTAGGCGAGTAAGGCGACCACCTAGGCCCTACATTTTGACTAAAAAATGAGGGCCCCATTTTGCGAATAACCTTGTAGTAGGCTGAATTTTTTTCTTTTTTCCAAATAGAACGGTTATTGCAACCTCCTAATTTTATTTGCATAGCCTACTAATTTTTATTTATCAATGTTTTACCAAAAATACAGAAGGTTTTTATGAAAATTTGTTACATAATCTACTGGAAAACATCATTGTAAACAACATTGCAGAAGAAAGTTTTTTCAAAAAAATTATCTTTTAAGTGGATTTTTTTTATAATTTACTATTTATGTTTAATTTTTGGCCAAAAAAATCCATTTAAACGAAATATTTTAGAAAAACTTTATTATGCAAAGTTATTCAAAATGATGTTTTTTAGTGAATTACACAGTTAATTTTCTTAAAAACCTTTTATATTTTTTTTTTAAATCTTAAAAAATTAAAATCAGTGGGATATGTAAACAAACTTTATGTTGGTATTAGGAAAAAAAAAAAAAAAAAAAAGGTATAAAGGGCCCCATTTTAAGAGTTCGCGTAGGCTCTTAAAAACTCAAAACCGGCCCTAGGTGGAGATGAGGAAATGGGTAAAATGGGAATAAGAAGTTTGCACCAGAGTTCAAATTTAGTTTTGGTTTGTGTTGGATGACAGAATTGGCAAGCTTTCCGCATTTTATTTTATTTTTTGATAAAGAGCTTTCTGCATTTAAATTGCATGAGTTTCTGCAAGTGTCTCAGGATTAAGTGACAGATGCTGACAATGAGAAAGTTCTGGAGGTTTTATAACTAATAGTGGTAGATATTGTGGAATGTAGCCCACAAAATTGGTAAACTTTGCTTAGCTTAGGAAATCAACTACCGCATACTTTTTGCAACCATTAAAAAATGTGGTGTTGAGTGATGGTAATCATGTGGCCTATATTGAAATTGGTATAAGTATAAATATATATATATTTTTTTCTTTTTCTAAGTCCAATATTAGCGAACATGCCTCCTAGTTTGGGTGGTAAAGTTCTGTGGCGTTGTTTTTTGCCAACTTGTTGGGACTTAGAAGTCTCCTTTCTGTTATTGAAGAACTATAGGACCTATGAAAGAAAGAGCTATGGTCACACCATTGAGCATGAGTCATTGCATATTTTCAGGCTCATTGGCAGTGTAGTTTGATGGGTAAAGGCAAATGCAATTCATATTTCGAAGGAAGAATTCAAGGCTAGGATTGCGCAACTATGGTTTCAGAACTAGAATTTAATAAAAGAAATTTTAATCTACTGGGTATTTTTACTTGTTACTTCAGTTTATGCAGGTTCACTAGAGTGGAAAACCTTAAACCCAGAACAGAAGTTTTGCTTCTACATTCCCTTAATGCCAAAGAATACTGAAATTATATACTGTAAAGTGTAAACAAAAAAATCTGTCAACAATACAAAGCAGGCGGGACACTCCACTTGAACTCGCCAGTGAACAAATACAAACAACTGGAGTTATTGCTGCACTGAACTATATGATAAAACTTACCCAAAAAAAAAAAAAAAGGAACGAAAAGAAAAGAAAGAAAGAACAATATGATAAAACCCCTCTCTCTCTTTCTCTAACAAATTAAAATAATTGAAAAAATAATGAAAACACCTTCCTCGCTGAACCTAACCACATCCCTACTTTCTATTCCCAGTTTTACGTTTCCCATCAGCAGGAACTGGTTGCCTCCCAATCCGGTGTGGAGGGCGGCCAACACCATTTGATAGCTTCCGTGATGGCGAAGGGCCTAGTGTGGTATTCAAATTCCTGCTGGACAAGTCAAGAAAAGTTGTTAAAAAACACATTTGGTTGACTTGGTAGACAGCACTGAAATGGAGTATATATCAGCAAAAGAATGTATTTGCATTACCTTAGTTCTGGACTCTTTACTGGCTTAAAAGTAGGCTTCTTGGTTTTTGACACAATACCATTGGCTATGCTGGGAAGTTTGGCATGATTGAATTGCCAAAGCAAATCTGGCTCCGACGAATCGCTAGTGGCAGCATCTTCATCTAAATCATCAGTATTAGCAATGTCAAACCGATTGTTTCCCATCAATATATTATATGGTTGTTCCGGGAATATTTTGGAAGGATCTTGGAGATATTTCTGGTAGAAGACATCAGTCAAGTGCCTATTCTCTGCTTCCCAACAACCTAAAGGATTTTCAGCTCTATTTACAGCATCTAACTTGTTCACCATGACCTTATCTACCCACTCACCCGAGCCCAATTCTTTATCTTCCTCCCTGTTATCTTGACCGGGACTACTCACTGGAGGCCAGGGAGGTGAATTCACTAATGGCTCATCAAGATCACAGCTTTGTTTCCTTTGCCTCAATGCAGAGTTGTTCCGGACCTACAATATGAGGGAGGGAGTCAAAGTTGACCTCAGGGTTCATGAAGATGAATACCAAAATAACTTTAACAACTTAAACAGTGAATTAGAACAAGATATTCATCAGTCTTACAGAACAGCCTATAGTGGACAAAGACCCACCAGATATCAGATATAACCAAATGTAATGAACAGAGCCATTAAATATCTAGCCTACTTTAATCAAGCATCTCCAGTGAACTTGTTACATTATATAGCTAAGGTCAACCCTGAAAATTTAGCAAAACCACCTGTAATTGTTTATGAAACCCAATCTGCCATAGCACATAACATTTTCAAAAAAGCATTGAAATGCATGAGTTTTCGTAATGTTGGTAAAATATTTCACTAAACAAAAATCATTGAAAAGATGTCAACCCATGAGTCAGCATGTGATCATAAACCTATCTTCAAGGAAAGCAATACTCATTGACACAATGTATTCTTCCATTTACAAACCCTATAATGATTTTACTCAAGTTTAATATGCATGCTCAGTGGAAAAATAAAAATTTCATCATATATAGGAAGAGATATTTACCTCTATGTTGCCTACATCCCCCATTGGCTGCCTGCAGCTATTGGGACCACCCAACATATCCCCACCCTGCCGGTTAGAATGAAAAGGTGACAGTTCACTTGCTTTTGTTCTGAATCGTTCAGAACTTCCAGATATTGAATGTTGCATTTGCTCTGGTTCTCCCTCTTTCCTTGCTAATGCAGCCTTAAGACTGGCAATCTGAAAGAACAATTTAATATTTTACATACAGGGCACATGAGAATTGAGAAGGTTCATATAATCATGAAGAACTGTATAGTATCTAAAGAGAATATAAGAACCTGTTCTTTGAGCTCCTTGACATCTGCACCATCTTTGTTTATTCGGGCAGCACCAAGTTCAACCGAAGCAACACGCTCAGCAAATTTAAGTGTACTTATTGTTTCTCCAATGGAATCAGGCTCAGGGCTTATGTGAACAAACATTAATGTCTTGGCCTGGCCTCCTGAAAATAGGATCACATTCCCAAAACCATTAAAAAAATAATATTAATAAAACAAGGCCACATTTCCACTCTAGCATTTAAATTTTTTAAGCTTACCAAGTGAATCTTGGAGCAGTTGCGTGAGTTTACTGTTCCTGTAAGGAACATGAGGATTCTTTTGGGCAAGGGAAGAAATCACATCGCCTAAAGCTGAGAGAGATTTGTTAATATGTTGTGCCTCTTTTAGTCTATCTCCTGTCACCTCAGATTTGTCTACCCTCTCACTTCCTGCCAGATCAACTAGATGCATACAGCCACGAAGAATAGTCCCGGATGTCAAGTCTCTTCCTTGAACATGAACGGTCAAGCAACTGCAAATTGATAGGAATAAAAGTTACCCTAACCAAAAGAGATTTCTAAAGAAGCATACCTCAGAAATATAGAGAGAAATACAATTATACCTATGCGAGCGACTACTACGGTCATTGAGGGCTGTTGCTCCGACTGCACGATTCTTTTGTCCAAGGTTCATCAGATAAATAACCTCAGATGTTGATGACACGGGAACAAGGTTTGCATCTGGTACGTTGAGTCCTGTCTGGGAACTGTTACGAATTTCTAATGTGTCAACGCATTAAGGAAATTCCTTTGCATCTTTTTTTTTTTTTTTTTTTGTGTGTGAGGGGGGGCGGGGGGGGGGGCATGGAACCAAAGTTTTGAATTTTGATGGAGTTCTGAAAATTGATATTTCATTTCAATTTTGACCCAATTTAAAATTTGATTATTTGAAAAAGTCAACCAATTTTCCTGGCCTTCTAAATAAGAAATCAAATAATTGAATGAAATTTCAGATTTCTAATCTTTCAGTACAATTTTGACTAGGGTCCCCACTGATGCCAATATTGAACTTTATAAACTTGTTGGAAGTAAAACCAAATTGTTTGCAAAGGATATCTTTTGTTAAAACCATCCGTAACAAGAAGATCCCTAACTTGCTCGTTATATATCTCAATCATCTGGACAGAAACATCATAGTGAAAGGTGTCCTTTCTTTGTTCTGCGAGAAGAAACAAGTCACCCAATGCCCTATAATTTACACCTTGGCCTTGCTCTGTAAGTTCTCTAGGTCCAGTCTGGAAACATAAACACAAAAACAAACAAAATTGCATTCACCATTAAACAAATAAATATTGGATATATGATTTCTAATACGCCCAGAGATAAATTTAAGTGTATCATACCATAGTGAAAGTTTTTCCTGATCCTGTTTGGCCATAAGCAAATATACAAACATTGTAACCATCAAGAACAGACCGAATCAGTGGTTGCGTATCTGCAAAAACCTCCGCTGCAATACAAGAGGAAAAACAGTGTAAAGGATATCTTAAAAAATATGGCAATCTACATAACCTCAATGAGAAGCTTACCAACCTTGAGTTGCAGATGGCCCAAAGACTTTGTTGAAGCTGAAGGACCTGCATCCTTTTCCATGCTTTGATGGGGTATTAATAATAATATTTCCTTCTTCTATATGGTCCACACTGCTCAAATAGTTTGCTTGTCCAGCCAAGAACGGTCTCACTCGACAGTAAACCCTAATACTTCCTAATTAATGAAAAACAAACAGCCATTTCACTCATATAATGCCTTGAAATCATTACAAATATAAGCATGACAAATAGGTTTCTAGGCAACTGATATTTTTACCCTTAAGGTCTTGCACTTGATTGTATAGCTTACGGTTTTCCTCAAGAACTTTATGATATCCAGAAGCAGCATGAGCTAGGCCATGAATGTGCACACCTATAAAACAAGGAACAAACTCCAAATGAGATTTAACATATATATGTATTTATGTATATTTATTATATATAAAAAGGCTTCGAACAGGGAAAAAAAAACAGAACACAACAATAAAGACAGATTGTTTTCATGAATTCCTACCAAGATTGTGGAACTCCTCATGAAACTTCATTTGCATAAACTGCATACCAGCTTTTGTAGTACAAAGAGTATGCTTCAGCTCCTATGAAAATGTAACATCAAGATAAATAGTCCAATATGGAAACTGTTAGAAGAATTGTTTGGAGCATACATCACAGCTAGTTCATACCTGGATGTCTCTGTGTTGTTGTTCAAATATCATTTGCTGTTTCAGTAACCGGGCTTTTGATTCCTCATCTGGGATATGATTTTTATGAAAGCATCCCTCTTTATTTACCAATGAGACACTTTTATCTTCCATCTTGACATTTCAACAGACGAAGGAAAAAATATCACAAGTTTGACTTGAACTCAGATTCAATATGTTATAGACTTTCGCATTGAAGATGTGTTTATTTATTAATTCATTAATACAAAACCTTCCGGGACATGTTCAACAAATTACCTTTACATTACCAGAAGCAGATTTTAAATGAGACTTGTTTCCATGAGAAACAGCCATATCTTTTAAACTTGTTTTCCTCTGTCAGATAAACATATATATAAATTAATAATAAAATGACAAATGTATAAAGAAAGACCCAATAAACCATACTTAAAATTTAAAAATGTTTGTAATGAAAACATAAATACACCCACCCACGCACACTGGGCACTCTATATTCTGTGGATATTGAAAAAGTTAATCGTACAATATGATGAAAACCAGCAACATACCAGTTCACTTTGGTTTGTGATGTGATGCTCAAACTCCTCCACAACCTTAGTTAGCACAGATTCCACCAGCTGTTGCAAACAAAAGAGCAATGTCACATAAAATCAGTAGCAGTAGTAGTAGCAGTAATAGCAAAACTCAAGACTGAAACCTTCTTCTCACAAGTCTTAAAGGAGGTCAAACCTGATCCACTGCTCTTTAAACATACAATCCTTCTATTTTAGTGTCCAACGATGAGCTCAATAAATAGTCTTAATCTCTTAGATATCTCTAAAGTTGAAGTTTCCTGATTGTTAATTTTTGAAAACACCCCACCCAAGGGGAGGGGGGGAGAGAGATGAATGTTCCTGGGGAATCTGCTGATGCATGATACCTGTGCAGAATGTGCCCAAAGCTTACATGTTCACCATGGTAAACAAAACCCATAGCCCTTTTGATTTCCCCCCAGCCTGACTAGTGAGTTGCTCTTATTAATATATCTATGTGTAGTATGTGCCCAAAGCTTATATGTTCGCCAATGTAAACAAAACCCATAGCCCTTTTGACTCCCCCCCCTCCCCCTCCCCCAGCCTGACTAGCGAGTCGCTCTTATTAAAATTAGTGTCAATAACAGCACTGAGCATAGAAACCCATACCGTTGGAACTTCTTCAGGCTTCTTATCTAATAAAATCGTGCGAACAAGCATACCCAAGGAACTAGAACAGGGCTGCAAATAAGATTACGAAGATCAATCTTCTAATTAAAAATATGACAAAGCAAGAACAGATACAAAGCAAAACCAATAAAGTTTACCAACCATTTTGTTAGAGTCAAGGTCAAGAGCATTGAAAGATTTCTCATTCATTGACAAGTTCCTTGACAGTGAATTCGTGAATGGCTCTGAATTTTTACGTACAAAAGATTTTCCAGAAGTGGTGGGTTTTACATTTCCACCAAATTTCCACACTCCATTTCCACCTGTTTGCTTCCAGTCACTGTAGGACTTAAGTGCCAGAACACAATTCACTACCCTCGCAGATTTCCCTCCCTGAAAATTTAGTAATTGAAAAAAAATTTAAAAAAATTCTCTTTGTACAAAATTCTATATTGGAACCATAATTATTCAACCAATTCCCTGAAGCTTTGGCAAAATCATAATAGCAACATTCAAATCAACGGTTTTTTCATTGTAACAACACCTACTTGTTCCAAATCGGATGCCTCAAAATTAGGAAGGCCCAGCTCCTGCACGGCAACAAGGAAGTTCCTCACATTCTCAAAATACTGAAATGCCGACAAAGCTGCTCCATCGGGAATAAGAGCAGAATCACATGGGCTTTCTACAACCTGCAAGTGATTATGCAATGTTGAATTTTAAGAAAATAAAAACATCAATTGAATTAGAAACGAGTACAAAATTAGAACCCAGTTCACCTTCGACACAGCTCCAGGTTGAATTTTATTGAGAACATTGCAAAGGATTATACCGCTTCTCAAACCAAGCCTAAACTCTTCCTCTGAAGGCTCTGCTGGCAAATCTTTAGCTCCAACAACTCCAACCATTTTTCTAAGCCACCCTGCCGCTTCATACCTTCTGGATGCTACAAAAAGAAGATCAGCTCCTTTAGCATTCGTACCATAAAATAAGAAACATCAAAATTTATTTTAAATCACAAAAACAGAAGACCAAAAAAAAACAAATAGTAAATTTTGTTAAGAACTCATTCATCTGTCACCCGAAAACGTATAATTCCACACAAATCCACATACATTTCTATGCAAATTCACGTAAATCTTCCCCTGTTCATCAACAAGCCAAATGCCAACAACCTAAAGCTCCTTTTTTTGGGGGGAGAGGGTTTCGCGACTAAATCTCTGTTTGTTTGCTGAGAAAACGTAGTTAAAGGAAAGTAAAGAACTTTTTTTTTCTTTTTTTTTTTTTAAATTCAGTTTTTCCACAATTTGCCTGAGCCCCGAGAAATCAGAACTTCTCAATTACTTCCAAAATTCTGCATTTTTTTTTTTAAACTGCTCTTTTTTTTTTCTAGCATCCAAACGGAAAATAAATATCCATAAGATTCAAAATTTGAAAAAACGCTGAGAAGACGGTAAGCAATTAAGCATCAGAAGAAAAAAAATACCGGCTTCCTCTGCTTTTCTGGACTCCAAGTCTAGATCTCGCGATCGAGTCCCGTGCTGTTGAAGAACATCCTCCACTACAGACGCCACGGAAAACGTTAATGCCCCCTCCGCCGCCATCACACCACCACCACCACCGAACAACAAATTTTCCCTTCGCGAGGACCAAATTTATCCCCGGAAATTCACAATTCCACCTTTAAAGCTCCAGTTTTCACATAAAAAAACATCAAATCTTCATCCCACCGTTGCAAATGTATCCATATCTATATATAAAAACTCAGAAACAAATACCATAAAAATAGGATTTTTTGTTGGGGTTTCAGAGGCGAGATCCGAAGAGAAACAGAGGAAGGAGAAAGATATATATATAGAGAGAGAGAAAGAGAAAGCTTTTTGGGTTGAGGTTTCTTTGTTACTACTGCACTTTCAACTTCAACGTGTTCTTTTCCTCTCCCTCCCTCTCTCTCTCTCTCTCTGTCTTTGCAAAGCTATCTGCTTTATACTGGAGTATACTACTGCTACTACTACCACGAGTATCTTCACTTCGCAAAGCTAATCCCCGGACCTCGTTCCGAGCCTCCTGGCTCGAGACCCGAACCATTTTTGCTTCTGTTTTTTACAACAAAAATTATTTTTTCAAACCGAACCGGAGAAAAGAAGCGTTCAGGGGGGAATTGCAGTTTGATCGGGTAATGGCTAAATAATTACCGTTAGTAGTCAGTATTAGTTAAGTTAGTAGTCATTTACTAGAGAATTAGCAGTAATTTCTATCGAACTGTAATTATGTTTACGTAGCCTGACCAATCTGAAATTCTCCCACTGTAGTCCTCCCACTGTGGTCATTCCTCAAAGGAATTGGATTTGGTGCAGTTTGCACCTTTAATTATATGGTGCAGTTATCAGTGGATGGGTGCCATGTGGTAAGGGAGAAATATGAATGGTTGGAATTCGCTGCAAGAATTTCACTGCCCAAAGATTACGGCGTTAACACTTTGACACCAAACTCATCTTCCGAATCTCAGCCGTTCATGCTTCTCCCTTGCCATATGGCGCCTATCCATCGGTAACTGCACCATGCAGTTAAAGGAGCAAACTGCACCAAATCCAAATCCATTCTTCTGAAAACTGTGTGTTGTCCGGATTTTCTGTTTGACTTTGTGTGTTGTAATCATATTTAATTTTGTATTCATATCATGATATATCATGTCATATAAAGGAAAATGTGTCATCAGACTCAATTATTTTTAAGGTGCCTCACATATTGACACTATTTCATTTGTCATATAATATATTTCATGACATTTTATGGTATAACATTTTTTAATTTAAAATCCAATGTACCTTGAAATTGCATGAGTGAAATTTTTAATGTAATTTTGGTTAGGTTTGATTCTCCTTAATTTCTCTCTTTCTCAAATCTTAAAACTCCATTCGGATCTAAAAAACATCGAAGAAAATGTATTAAAATTTCAAAATAAAATAATCTATTTATAAATAATTTTTACCCTTTTCGAAATCCAAACAGCCGAAATGCATGTCTAATAAGAAATCACATTCTAAGCAAGGGTCTTGGATCTTCCATATGAAAGTAGAACTAACATTCCCACTTTATAAAAACTAAGAATGGTTATGTGATTTTTTAACAAGCAAGGTTTTTTTTTTTTTTTTTTTCCCAAAAAGAAAGAAAGAAAACCAATATAAAATGTTGATTGAATGGGTCCGTTTAATGGTCCAATTGGCATGCTATTTAATCAAATCATTAGACGTGATAAGTCGTATTTATTAAAAATAAATTTGAGACTTACGACTTATTTTCCAAAATATGGTCCGTTTGCACTTTACCAAAAACTACAAGTTGTATTTAGTCATTAATAGTTCTAGTTGGTATTAAGGTCTCGAGCTAGCATGGACCAAATTGCACCTTAACTTTGACCATCCCTTTGGTCGACATGATCCAAAGTTTTTCCAGCCATATTCACTATTGATTAATCTACGTGTATTTACCAGGTATATTTTGTTGGTAACAATCTCTCTCGTAAGGAAAAAAAAATTTCTTGATTATTGTTTTCCTTTCAAAATCTCGCAAAAATTGACATTCCAATGGCTATTGTGGAAAAGAATGAAATAAGTAAAAGAGTCAATTCTGATTTACATGAAAGAAAAAAAATTGTACTATTCACGTCATTCAAGAAATTTTAGAAGGGTGCTTTCTAAGCGATTATCTCTTGCAATATCTTATTTTTATAATTAATAAATCGCATTCTCTACATTCAAACACGAATTTCACAATATCCTAGAGTGATGACTACTTTATTCCATACTCCGTAATTGATTTGGCATGCCAACAATTTTCAATTGGTGTCATCCTCCTCTCAACAACACCCACCAACCAAAAAAAATGAAAACAATCCCCTTGCTTTTAATCAATTCCCTCCATTAGGGTTCAAAAAACATTCAAACATTTGTACCTATTTTAATCAATTCCATATTCTCGTTGATGGTCTAGGACATAACATCACATAAGGTCATGTTCCATTTGTATTTGATTCCTTTTCGGATTCAAATGTTCAAATAAAGTGGGTCCTCAAAATGTTGCAATTTTCAAATCAAGTAGGACTAACTTCATGCGCTCATAGAGGCCAATGGGATATGAGGATGTCAAACATGCCCCCCGTGAGTGATTAAAGCCGGGGTCCGTATTTGGTGTGGAAGCTATTATATTCCATATCGACCGAGTGAATTTTTCAACACATCAGGAAAGTGACTGTCATAAAGAGATAAAGAAATACGACCATGTATAAGTCATGTAACTTTTTTTTCCTTACGGTGTGCCAGCTTACACGCCATAAACATGCTTTCAAACTTTATAAATATGTTTGCACAATTTGAATTGTGGATTCAGTGTCACATACACAAAGGACATTAATGCAATGTTTCTTCATTTGCATATCTTTGCATAAATCAAAGGCTCACAGTGGACTTTGCTCATTATTTTTTTTGTTTTTAGCATAAACCCAAGTTATGAAACTTATAATGATGACAATATTGCAACAATCTTAATGATATGGATTGGAAATTTACAAAAAAAAACAAATAAATAAATATTAGAATTTGGATGCTCATATACATATTTCAAAAAGAGAAGTACTTCTATTGTCATGTTCCAGAATCGGAATATTGCTAAGACAACCATTTTCTTTACCATTAGTGATGACTGATGAGGCAAGAATTTTCCTTTTAAAAATCGTAATCTGTAGATTATTAGTATTTTTTGGGTATGTAATCCATTGATTAATTCAAGTAATCTAATTTGAAGAGTTTTCTCTTGCCCTCTTAATTTAGAATTTACGTTGTCGAAACATATCATGTTCCCTATTTTATTTTTACATTTTTTTTAAATTTAAAATTTAAAAATTTTTTTTAAAAAAAACTACAGTAATTACGATGGCAAACAAACACACGGTGAATGTGTCAAAGACAAGGGCTATAAGTTTCAGAATTAAGGAAGTAAGAGTAATTTGCCACATAATGGCACCAATCTTAAGAAAGTAAAAAACTTAAAAGCAAAAAAGGAGGTTTTGAAGGTAACTTTTTCCAACTATACAAGCATTATCCGATAGTTACTTGAAAATGGCCCCCCTAGTTGGCAGGCAAAGTGTCATTTTCAGGTAGCAATATAGTTGTTGAAAAACGGTTACCAACCTTGTTATCTGGGGTCATAATGACTAGAGTTTTCCTAGACCACCGCAAAGAGATACCAGGTCCTTGTGATTTAAGTTAAGAGGAATTTAAAATTGTTTTTTTCCCCTATACCTTTTAGCTTTCTTTCACTTGAAGGGACACTGTAATCCCACTAGAATAGAATTTTTCAATGTTTCAACAGTAAAATAAATCACAGACCAAGTGATTAGGCACATACATTTCAGGAGAGACTAGGCACAAGAATGTTTGGTCAAATGTGCTTCTTCTACACATGTCAAGGGGTTTAGGTTTAAAGCCCTTGTCAAAATCTTTGCCATTAGTTGTATCATCACAATTTATTTGTTTCAACTTTCAAGGAATATTATTGGGTTAGTCTTGAAGACAGGTTTGAAATGAGGTTTCCAATACAATTGAGGCTTTCACATTAGTCCTTCTTTCTATTTTTACTTTTCCAATTAATAAAATAACGTAATTTTACAAGACCCATTTATTTTACTTATATGTAACTGTGACATAATTGATATGGTGTCACAAGTCAATGAGGATTAAAAAAAAAAGTGAAATTATTATAATATTTTTTTTGATCCCACAATCTTATTTTATTTTTCTCCCACCATTAGTTCGTAACACCACATAGTCATGTCACGGTTGTATACAAGTTTCTTTTTTTCGAATAACTTTCTAATTACAAGAGATGCAAAGGTACCATCTTACCTATAAAACCGGTGATAAGGTTTTTCTCTTTTTTTTTTTTTTTTTTTTTTTTGGGTGGGAGTGGGGCGATGATACAAAATCATCCCTCGCATCGCTTCAAAAAATTATCACCATCACAAGCTCACAGCATCGAAAAAAATAGATCATCCATGCATACAAAATACTCCGTATTTGATATTACAAAACAATTAAAAACTAAAATAAGGGCAAATTCGACCTTTCATGTGGTCTGTGGCGTCAACGTTCGAAAAAATTCAAATCGGTGGTTCGGTACCAAACCTATGAGCTTCGGAACTCACTTAATAGCTGCGTAGCGCGTATGTATTGGGGGCCCACTTCACGGACATTGGGCAGGCATGTAGATCAGTAGATGTTAGGAGGCACGGGTTCTGGTGAAGTAACAATGTTTCAGCAAAGGTTCATGAAAGCGCAACCATAAACAGCCACCTAAGCATCAAAATGTACAGCATTGAGAAGGTAAAAACTAAAACCTACCAATCAGCTCTTTTTAAGATACCCTACACCCCTACGCCCAAAAAAAAAAAATACAAAACCTCTTGACATAAAAAATAAAATAAAAATTCCCACCCCCTCTCTTACCAAAAAAAAAATACAAAAAAGAAGAAAAAAATTCTTGATGGGAAAATAATTTAAAGCCTATATTAAAAAGAAAAAGGGGGAATTTTAGATTGGTTTGGCTATGGGAAGATAATTACAGTTCAGTGGTATTTTCCACTAACTTCCTAATAAATGACCATTGACGTAACTAAAAATGATTGTTAACTGTAATTATTTTCACATAACTCTTTCAAGGAAATAAAACTTTGACCATCTTCTCCTCATCAATTTATGAAAAAAATATATATGTGGCACCTCTTAATGTGTATGTGTTATTGATCTAATATATTGACATGAAATGTTCTATAAGATACCCATACAATTTAATTGCCATGTTGATGAATACAGTAACTATATCAATTATCACATCAAGCGATAACAAAATACCAAAAAAAAATGTACAATTTTGAGGTGTGTCGGTGGGATCCTTTGCTGCTGGGGAAAAGAATAGGCACAAAGTGCACAACACATGGTGACACGAAACAATGTGCAAGTCACATTACCTTGAATTCGCCATTGCTACTTCTTTATAATCGGACAAGAAAGTGGCTTATAAATTACGAAATCCATGCATTAAAATTCATAAAGAGAAGTGAAAATGCATGTCAAAAGCATTTTTTTGCCCCCTTCCTTTTAATCTGGCAACCTTTGATTGTGGCAGGACTCTTGTTAAATCACTAATCATTCCTTAAACGCGCGCACTTCGAGAGTAGTTGAGCTGATAAATTATTTGACCATGCCATTTTAAGAAACATCGTCTAGTACAATCAGTATATTTTCAATGGCTTAAAGTGTATTTTCGATGCGTAATGGGTAAAAAGTTGTATGGTGACTAATTTACCTTTTTTCTTTATTGCTTTCACATGGTGGTGTAACTGAGCACAGGGGTGGTTTTTTCCTTCCTTTTTTTTTTTTTGCTCAGGACATGATTAGATTCATGAATTACAGAATGTAGATGTAGGTTCACATCACTTTCTAGTGCAGCAATGTGCAGTTTCTTGCTGTGCAGATGGCTGATCCACATCATAAAATGGGAGAACGTATGCCATTTTGTCAAAAGAGTCACACCTACTTGTATTACTATAAAACCCCACCTCTTGCCTTTTTTTTTTCCCTCCCTTTTTTTGGGCGGCAAATTGATGGGTCATAGGCATGCGGCACAAGCCATAATGTGAACATGCACCCTGCTTTAAAATCTTTTTTTTTTATTTATTTTTGTTTTGTTTTCTTTTGGGTGTTTTTGCCTAGGTAATTTGTTTAATTGTTCCATATTAGTTGGTTAACAGGGAAGCTAAGCTTCTGGTAAGACCACAAGACACTGATGACATTTACCACTTAATTAGTGTAGGAGGCATCTTAATTATGAAGGAAAACATACAAAAATTCTCAATAGAGGTAGCATACGTCAAACATATTTAGTAGAGACAACATCTACCTAAAAATCTAGGGCAGTTGGTGGTTAAGTTTGGTTTTTATAGAAGTGGTATTCCTTTGTGTCAAGGGCCGTCTTCAGAAAGGAGGTTGGAGTAGGATGAAGATGTTAGCTAGCCTAATGGTAGAGTCGAGTGGTGGGACTTACGAGATTTGGTTCAAGCGGCCTTGTAAGTAAAATAAATAAAAAGCTTCAAGTTGGATTCAGATGATCGAGGATACGTGGTGTGTTTTGAGCCCATGGATGTGGGGAGTAAATTAATGCAGGGATAATCTACTAATCTAGTACTCCGATGGACCATTTAAACAATAAAAAATAATAAAAAAATTACCACTTATTGCATTAATCATAACAGTGACTTTTGGGAGGTTAGAATTGCATTTCAAAATGGGGTTGCCCACTTATTAAAAGAATGGATAGTGCTCATGTCATTGAAAAAGTTAAAGCAGTCATCATTATTATTACATTTTTTATTTTTTGGTTGGCCATAAGGCAAAAGACTCTTGGGGACAGAAAGTTTCTTAAGCCTTGCTTGGATAATCTAACATCGGATACCTTCAGCCACGCACACGAGTCATGTTTGGTTACGATGGGATGGGGGTGGAGTGATATTTGGCTTACTTCACTAATGTATTCGGTGAGGCGGGATCGGGTTATGTCTCAATAGGCTTGAGGGAGTGGCTATGATCCCTTACTTCATAGGCTCATTTAGATATTTCCTGTGACCTGTCTTGTCATTGGTTTTTACCGGGTAGTGCTATTATGGTTACACCCATGTAGAAAAGCCAATTTAAATCTCCTCCAAACCTCTTCTTTTAGCATCACCAAAAAAAAAAAAATAAAAAAAATGGTTATGTTTGGTTTGCAGGACTAGGCATTTTCAATTCTGGAAATGTGTTTGTAGGAAACTCCAGAGCAAAGTCTACTAAGTTGGGTACATTGAAAGCTTAATCTTTGTGTTCAAGTAAGGTTAGTTTGTTAAGAAACCAAACTTCCCTCCCAGTAGGTAGTTCTTTGAGTTTCTTACAAGGTGCTTGCTGTTAGAAGGTTTGGTTTAGTCTAAATTTAATAAGAGAAAGTAATAGAAACAGAGAAAAGGAAGAATAGAAAGATCATCATTTATTGTTCATTTTCATAATGGTTGTGCCAACTAGCCCTTCCCAAAAAATCATGATAAGTGTTGCACTCCTATATCTTTTGGTGGCTTGGTACACTTTCTGGACCTACCATACTATAATGAGGGCTGAAGGGGGGGATCCTTTGCTTCTTACATTCCTTTCCAACCCATGCCCTTAAATGATACTGTACACTTGTTGCAGCAGTTTGTTTCTGATATTTTTTTCTACCCCACTGAGTCACTAACTCCATCCACAAAAAATATTTTTACAAACACAAGCACACAGACCCCCAAGAGCTACCCCAACCCCACCAAAAGTGGGGGAAGAAAAAAAAAAGATGGCCCTTTAAATTTAATAAATTAGAATTAAGGGCTTGAAGCTCCTTTATTTGATTCAAAAAAAAAAAAAAAAAAAAAAGAGAGAGAAATTAGGATTTAGGTGAAGGGAAAAAACCAGAGTTCTAAAGCCAGACCCTAATAGAAAATTTTTGGCTACTTCTAATATTCTTTTATATTCCACCTCACATGTCTTAGTAATGTCTTGAACCTTTAACTAGAAAAAGATGAATCAAATGGCTCATGTTAGCTTGCGTGCTTAAATAAGATAAAATCCAGCTGGTCACGCAAAGAAGAAAATTCTCTTAAAAGAATGTCCGAAAAGGCGCTATTGATTTACTGACTAAGGGCTCTAGGTTGTCTTATGATAAGATAAAGCTCTTGAAAACACTTTTCCTACGTTAATGAGTTGTCGAATTATGAGCTTTGTTAGTGCACTTAAACTGGCATTAGAAAATGGAAAGAGAAGAAGATTTTTGTAATCAAATCTATTTGGCTTAGCTAATAATGCTTTTGAGTGGGATATGTTCTTCTTTAAGAGGCATAGTATTGAATTCTGTAAAGGTGCAACAGAATTCCATCTCATTCTGAGAAAATACAGCATTATTTTTTGCAGAGAAAACTGAATAAACTGGTTTTCTAACATGCCTATCTTATCAATAAAAGAAATTTGGACTGATTAGACAACTGGTTATCTATTCCAGCTCTTTTGATTCAGACAACTCAACCTGAAGTCTAAAGCTATAGTTAGAGAATTGAGGGAATGTTGGGCTCTCTCTCTCTCTCTCTCTCTCTCTCTCTCCCTCTTTACGTACATCCCCACCTCCCAAGACATTCACATACATACCATTGGTCCCAAATACAAAGTCAATTAACTCATTGGTCTTGGAAAGGCCGGAATTGCCCCACCAAAAAGTCTGGAGAATTTTGTCCATGACTAGAAAATAGTCTGTCCACGGCCAAACAGGGTCTTAAATGTGTCCATAACATGATAGAAAATGCTGACCACGTAGACAAATGTCCATAAAAAATAAAACCCATGTGTCGAACACATGTCTTGTATCCCAGCATATCCATCATTGCAAAAAACAATGATAGTCTGTCATGCTAGCCGAACTAACACAAAAATGCTATTTGCTGAGCTTTGGTAGGAACTCAAGTCCAACCAAAGTTCTACCAAGTTTAGCTCTAAGCCTCTAACCAACCAGTGCTCAGAATCAAACTTTTAGCGATTAATGCGGCCTGAATCCTTCGTATGATCTGTTTTTTTTTTTTTCCCATAGAGCAGGAGCGAGCTTCAATGTCACTATTCCTCTGGTGGATATGAGCCATCCATAATATCAAAATTTTGTTGGAGTCTGGAATAGGTTAAAGATCTGAGAATTGTGTACTATATTTGCCGTTACAGTAAAGCTTCTTAGTCAAATTTTGGAAAGGTCAAGCAAATCTTCTGCCCAACTTGATACCTGTGACTTCCCAAGAACCCCATCATGAGCATGGCTTAATCCTCGTCTTATGAATTGAGTTCAATGACAAATTGTTCGGAGTGAGTATTTTCACTCCGGATTGTTGCATTCCTTGTGACAATAAAGGAAATATTCAAAATTCACAGCATGTAACCAAGGAGTCAAGTCTACCAGAAACCTCATCAAGATCCCTTTACTAGCAAAAAACATCCTGGAATTGTCACTCATCATAATGACACAGAAATACATTCTTGAAATTTCACTCACAAACGAATAATGGAGGTTACAAAATTGTAGTCTGGGCAGCCTTATTATTAGTCGGACTACTGCAATGAACTTTCAGCACAAGTGCACAACCACATTCCACCAAAGAATATGATGTCCAATTAAACAGCATTTTAACAGTAATCTGAATCCCGAGAAAACCAAACAACAAATCAACAAATAATTACATAAGGTAACATTGGACCCAAAGTACCACAAAGAGATAATATAGCAACTGATGGTCAATAATCGACAAACTTGACGTAATTTCCAATTATTCAGCAATCCACAGAAAATAATGTGATCCTGTACTGTCTACATTGTACCACTTTATCATCATCATCAATGTCAGTATAATACAATCCTCATTTTCCCTAGGGAGGCTTGACGTTACGTAAGTTCGATGAGGGTATGAGGGCTGCAATATCTTTGAATGTTGCTAAACAAACTACCAAAAACGAGTAAAATACACAAAACAATTCTAAAAATTGCATAATCATTCAGACAAAATAAGGTTGGCCTGAGCATCTTGCCCTGAGGAACACATAGTGATGCAAATTGCCTAATCCACAATAGATCCTCAATTTAAGAATGATCATCCTCACAATGTGTGGGGCTGTGGATCAGGAGGGTATAGTGTAACAAGAAACCGGTGAATCATCTCAAAGCTGGTGAATGTGATTACAGCAGCTGGGGTAGTCCTGAGAAGGTTGGTGGCACACCCGCGGTAAAAACCAGGGAGGCCCTCTTGCTGAAATACTTTCTTAATGCAATCAACCACTCCAGAATATCGCTTCTCGGAGTGGTGCCCTTGTTCTTGGAGCCTTGACCGTACAACCTGCAAAGATAATGCAAGAATAAGTTAAAACTCTTGTGCGATGTTGAATTAGTAAAAGCTCAAACGGCAGGAGGGCCAGCAAGAACCTCAACCAAACCCCTATAAAGATGAATCCTGAAAATGGAATGGAAAAAATTATTCTAGCAGGCAGGCTTGCAGTGAAACCCAAAATATTCAGACAAGGATTTGTTGTCTTGATTTCAGAAGGGTAACTAAAACAATCAGGGCATATTTAGAAAAATCGAGCCAGCATAAAAGAGCTACAAAATTATTTCATTTTAACTGGAGCTAGAAGAGAATTAAAATTAAGCCAGCACAAAAGCACAGCCTGTTGTGCTGAGAGAAGGCCAAAAAATAAAATAAATAAATGAAGAACTCGTACATCTCAGCTTACACTAAATTTAAGCACAATTGAATATCAAAGATCCTTAATTTTTTAAGTTCTCTTCCGTAAATGTATATAAGATTCTCTAAAAGTTCAAGGATGCATTAGCAGGCCTGCTTTAAGGAAATATGACTTCTACAGTAACTTCAATTATGAACTTTTGAATGATTTTCTACATTACAGGTCATATCTAATGTCTTCAAGCAACTTTCTGATGCGGTAAAACTAAAAGACACAGCTAGTACATGTTGTTTGGAAAAGGTTGCAAATTTTGAAGGTTCAGAAAGTCACTTGAGGTTAAAGTACTAAATTTTCGACATCATTTTTCACTTAACAATAAATGATGAAATAGACCCAAAACAACCACTGTAATGATTATTAAAAGTTCTTCCTCATTGAAGCAGCTTCCACAAAATTGGGAAATTCTACATTTATAACCTATAAAACTGATAAAAAGTATACCATTTGACTAATTAAAAAATGTTTGAAAGGACTTGACATTTTCATACAGTGAACACAGAAAAGTTGTAAAATGGTGGATGTTCTTTTGATATCTTACCTCATGTGGGTATGTCAATGTAGATGCAAATATTTTGGAGACCGACGAGGCAATGGCAACATCACGGGCACTTAGTTTATCCATGGTAGTGTTAGCTGACACATTAACATCAAGTCAATAATGGCTTTCTTTTTCTTATTATTTTTATCCCTTAATTCATAAAACACAACAGTGGGTAAATAATTACCTCGATCAGCCAGATAGATTTTGATTTTCTCATACGTTGGGAATTGGATTGCAACATGACTAATACCAGCCAATGCAGGCACCAGACCGCTGTTTGCACACAGAATATCACGGACATCATTACAATTATAGTTGCAATTAACAAAAGACCCAAGATTATAGCATCAGCTAACACTAATGACAGGTAATAAAATAACCTGTATAACCCACGAATACCCTCCTCATGAGCTATTCTCCTCAAAGCCGACAGTGTACTCCTATAAGGCACCACAACCTGTCGCATTCCTTGTGTCTGCAAAAGGAAATGAGACAAATGGGAAATGCTCAAGACTTAGCATGAGCTGCCAATATACTCCAACGGAACCTGATAGCAGTTGAGATAAAAACATCGGCATGGCTGCTTATAACTTAAATATGAAATGCCAAAGTGTAGTCAGGGTCGTTTTCCAGATTTGCTACATCCACTCAAATTTGTCTCTCACATCGTTCAGAGGATGAAAAACATCTGGGTGTTAAAATAACAATTCCATCCTTATTTTAGGGATAATAAAGATCATTCATATTTAATGCCAGAATATGGCTTCACCACGAGACCATTTGTAACTCATGATTATTAGAACACAAGAGTAATGATTCTTGTTATTCTTGTGAACGGCACATGCCAGATCCACAGTTATAGTAATAAACAAGAAAAAATATCCTTCATTTTAGGTGGGTAAGTTAAATCCAAACGTGCCCCATGGTTGTGGACCTTGTGGTGTGTGTATGTCGGCAAAGAATTTGAACATCTTCTAAAGTAAACTACCAGTTCCCATGACACTGTTAATAAACCAAATGTACTAAGGAAGAAAAGTTCCCTACCCTGTGATAATGCAATAAGGTGATAAAAATTCACAAGAAATCACTTAAAATTTCTAAATATTTTGTTGCATGAAATGCTAACTAAAATCCTTTTATCTCTCTTTTAAACATGTAATGATATGAATGAAATCACAAATGGTATGAAGTTAAGATACACACTTGAAGTCTTGTCTTGACAACCCAAAGTGGATTTGTAGCAATGGTTGTTGCAGCTCCAGCACAAGAAGCAGCCATCATATTGGCACCCACTGAAAGTCGATGATTCTCATCTACACATGCACCACAACTGAAAATACATTAACAGTTGAAAAGCAGGTCAAGTAAGGTAATGGGTTTAAGAACTAAAGGCAACATATATATATGTGTGTGTGTGTGTGTGTGTGTATGTGTGTGTGTGTGTGGCTTAATCAAATAATTAAAAAGGAACTTGAATCATCCTTAGTTTCTTCCATGATAAAGGAAATAGATCATGAACTAACCATCAGAGCAAAGAAAGCTTTTGAACTGTTCATACATTGCTGAAATAAACCTGCAAAAGTTATTAGATCGGGTCATTCAAAAGAAAAGCCAAACTCAAACAATTCTTCAAAGAAGGCAGTAAAAACAAGAGCAATACTGAGAATAATTTTGGAACCATAGAAGAAAATATTGAATTCAAATTTAAACCTATGGCCACTTCAATTATTTTCTATTCCAAGAGGAGAGGACCACAACCATAAGACACCTCAAAACTTACATCGCAATGTCTCTAGAACAACAGTATCACACAGTTGTGACTGAAAATCTAGAGTACGATGGAAGTTGTGTTGCCTGGCCAATTAATTTAATGCATTGAGAGGACAATTAAGTTAACCTTTGGTTAACAGCATCATAAATGGATTGAATGGATAAGATGTTTCTCATTTAGCATCTAAATATTCAGTCATTTTTCGAATCTAAAACTCATTGAAATGCCCCCTACCCAAAGAAGAGGGTATTAAGTTTGTCTTCCATTTATTCTTCAATATGGTGCCAGATTCCAATCACTATTTCAATTAGCCCTAAATTCTCAAAACACTCACTATTTTTTTTGGAGACTACATCGTCATTTACTCATTTCAAAAGTCTTACGGAGGAGATATATAGCAGTTTCGAATAACACAATCTTTCAGACCAGAGAAAATTTTGTTCAAGGGAGGTTGATCACTAATACCATTCTTGTACCAAATGTATGAGTAGAGGAATGGAAGAAATCAATCTATTACTAGCTGTCCCAAGTAATATCTTGAATTTAATAAAAAAATCTTAAACATAATCTTTCATACTTCACTAAGCATAGCACTACACACTGTTTCTTTGAATATTAACAGTAATTATCAAGTCTGTCTCAGCCTCGCAGGAGAAATGGGACAGATCAATGCTCCACGATAGATTAAGTCAACAGCTGCATAAAAACTTCATTAACAAGCATAACTACAAACTAAGAACATGGGAAGGCACACAACTCACCGCCCAGTTTGGAAGTAATGCCAACACAGTAGGAGAGAGCCCACGGTACATCCCACGTAACCCCTCCTTCTGAAATATTTGTTCCAAACTACCGACTATAAGACTACCTGAGCAAATGAAAAATATTCATGGTCTGTTATATAAGCATTTTAAGAGCACAATGAAAGTCAAAGTCAGTAATATGCAACTAGCAAATGTCAAGTACTGAAGTACCATTTGAATTTCATGTTAACCCACTCGTACTTGATCCAAACCCTTCCATTCAACAAAAATTACCCAATTCATCCTATCATATAACATGTGTGTGCACGCGCATGTATGTGCACGTGTGCTTGGTGGGTTTTCATCCTCATGCATAGCAGCCTCGCCAGTGACATATATCTGATAACCAAAAAAATTGCTTGCTTTTCTAATGACAAATGATATGACTTTCAGCACTACTTGTGGTCTTCCATGCAGATCATAAAGTTATGCACCTACAACGGCGCAAACAATTCCTCAAACACTACAAACATCTTTGGAAGACCAAAATGATAATAAAAGTGACAGGGCGTACCTTTAATATTTCCATTTCCGAGCTTGGGCAGCCCGTGAACTTGAAACCTAGTCTTAATTACATCCAGAGGACACACAAATGTAGCAGCAATAACTCCTGCACCCAGAAATTCCCAAATTCAAAAAACCAATAGCTGTAATATGAATCAGATTAAAAGATGCCACAAACGTTCCAAAAGTTGGTGAGAAAATGTAAGAAATTAACAGTGTTTGGATCGCATGTTTCATTTTCAAACACAAATGATCCTTATTCAATTATTTCAATTGGTTGAGGACAATTTTCATTTTTTTTTCCACAACCGAACCAAAACAAAACCATCAAAATTTATCATTCAAAATTTTCCCTTTCTTTCCTTCTCATCAACAAATCGTAAATATCTACGCTCCGTTTGGTTACCAAGAAAATGTCAGAAAATGAAGAAATCAAAAAACCGAAGCATAAGATTCAAAATTTTCTTTTCTTTCTTTTCCTCAGCAGAACAAATGCTTCAAAATAAAACATAAAAAACAAGGCGAAATAACTAAGCAACGACACGTATATATATCCGCCGTTTGGTAGCTAAGAGAATGTAAGAAATAGAGAGAAATCACAATTCAGAATCTTATGTTTCAGTTCGAACAGTTACACTTCGAATTATCATTTCATTCTTTTCTTCAATTTTTTCATCAGCCAAACGGATGGCCAACGGAAAAAAATGGAAGAAATCAAAACGTACCAGCGGCGGCACCGGCACCGGCATTGCAGAGGAGACCCCTGGGACTAGGGCCATGAGAATCGACAGTCATCGCTGAAGTTCAAACAAGTAGAGCGAAAAAATACGGAGCTTTGAGCGAAATACAAGGAGTCCTCTCTCGAGAGGTAGATCGCAGAGGACCAGAGTCGCATGGCCAGAGGGTTGTGAGCTAGGGAGGGCCTTCGTTCGTCGAGCCGAACCGGTCGAGTTAGGGTTTTGGTTGATGGGGTGGAGAGATCGGGGACTATGAGAGGGAGGAGGTGGTGGTGGTTGTTATTGTTGTGGGGTGTCGATGAGATCGAGAAGGTGAAATCGCCGCCATGAATGTGGTAGGATTGTGTTTCCCCCCTATCATCAGGCTATCATCTCTTCGCCGGACGACTCGCCACAAATGGGACCCCTCGGCTTGGAAAGAAAATTACATAAATATATATAGTGTGCAATTATCTAATCAGTTAACATTATATTTGTAATTTCGATCAAAAAAATTATTGAATTTGTAATTTACAAGTTATAATAATAATATAATTTATTATTATATGTCGTGGTGAATTTAGAGAAAATTGCCTATAGTTTTTCCGAGTGACAATGGTGTGCCTCTGCCTCGAGCTTACACTTCCTTTCCTTTTTTTCTGTTTTTTTTCCCTTCTTTGTCGGGTTTGATAGGTCTTTTCATTCTCTTTAATAAAGCTTAAATAAGTTAATAAAGGTTTCAGCTTGGTCCAGTGAAATAGATTAGTGTAGGTCCAAACCTTTGAGAGGGGGTACCTATGATATCCTCTATTGTCCAATTATCCCTTAACAAATAATAATAAATAAATAAACTTTTCATTCTCTTTAATAAAGGCTTAAATAAGTTAATAAAGGCTTCAGCTTGGTCCAGTGAAAGTTTAGGTCCAAACCATTGAAAGGGGGGACCTATGATACCTCTATTGTCTAATTATCCCCCAACAAATAATAATAATAATAAATAAAAACTTTTACTTTCTTTCAAAATTGGACAATGCCTAAAAATGCGCTCTCAACTCGGCAACTACATTTTGGATAAATTAGTCTTCTAACTGTTGGTATTTATCCCATATGATGAGGAGAAGATTATGTTTTAAATCTCAATTCTACTATTTGGGAATGAAAATATATATATATATATATATATATATATATATATATTTGGGGTTTTATACTTTGGTAATGCAATCTGATTTGAACAAACTCACAATTGCTTTTAAAAAAATAATAATAATAATTTGTTGAATAGCTTTTTAAGATAACGAACAACAAAAACAAAACTTATCAAAATGCGATGAAATCAAAATATATCAAACTAATTTTCAATTAACCAAATTATTTATGATTTCCAAAAATTTCTTTTAGTTTATTGTTCTAACTATTGTGTACCAAAATCAAAGCTCATGCCAAGTTTTCAAGTCAAATATCGACAATGTACAAATAAAAGTAACACCGTATAAGAACTGGGGTAATTCTGTCATTTGACCTAAATAATATAAATATAACATTAAAACTAGCTAATAGCCATTAGACGGCTCCTGCAGAGCACGTGACAATATCGGCAAAGCAACCAAACTATAAAAATATTAAAGATAATGATGTGCAACATGATTGGTCAACAGAGTTTGCAATTAAACGACATCACTAATGACCAATTCCAGCCACTCAAATTGCTGCTAAATATAGTATGCGTTGATGATTTGGCAGTGTCTGTTGTTTTCCTAAGCGTACATTTGCTAAATTTAAATCAACAAGCATTGTCAAATCCTCGAATCATTATAAGAAATGTGAACACATATAAAGTTGGTGGGACTCATTGATCCTTAATTTTAGTCAGTATCTTAAGCTTGGCGTGTTACTTCAAGTATTCCGCCAAGCTATTAATTAAACAATGTTTTTTTTTCAATATATATGATTAAAATAAGAATTCATTAAAATTAACACATACAACGTAAATAATGTTGTACCGAGTCATCTTCCATATCTTCTCTCTCAACTATAAGTTATCTTCTATTATTTAAAACATAAATGTTTACAATTTGAGTGGCCTAGTTGTTGGATAACATTTCTCTTTGTTATGGGTTCAAATATTGAGAAAAAAAAAATTTTGTTAGAGGTTCAAATATTGAACTTTTAGGAGAAAAAAAGAGCGATTATTTATTTGATGGGATAGCGAACAAGTTTCTAAGCTTTAAACCCCCTCGGCCCTTCCCGCCACCCAAAAAAATGGAAAAAACAAAAAAAAAAGAGATGGCAATGACTTATTGCAAATACAAGTCTTTGTCATTTAAGGGTCACAAGAAAATTAAAATGATAGAAAGAACAACAAAGTGAGAATGAAATTGCAGCACTCATTTAATCACCAATGGACTGCAGCTTAGATTTCCATCTTTCCCCTTTAATAGAAGGTTATTAGTTTCAACTCTTTTTAGGTGAGTGTAATAGGGGGGAGGGGTACTATACGAAACCATACAATACCCAACCTACATTAGCAAAAAATAAATTTATTAGATAAATTAAGAGAATTTTACTCCATACACATAGTGTCATATAAGTATTATATCTTGATACTGCACATAATATTTTCCAAATAAAAAATATATTTTAAGTATACTTAAAATTTTGAATAGTTTATATTATATAATATGAAACTCACTGGACAAGGGGTCATCCATTTTTCGTATTTTTGTTCCTTATTAATGTCATTTCTCCCGTGGAATGTTGACCTTAAATGAACAAGGGCGAACACCAAAATATTAACCACAATTTTTCTCTAGTAATTACCACAAAATGGTGGGTTTTAATCTATAAAAAAAATTTGGCGTGAAGTTGTCAAAACTCACTAAAATTAAATGCATATTTTCCAGCCATTTCAAAGCTGTGGCCGGATTGAGAATTAGGTGAAACCAAGACGCTCTTAAGGCCACACAAACACGTGCCACCTCCTCAGTCTAACTTCTGACCAAAGAGTCGTCCCAGTGGGGTCTGGCACAATGCAGTCCATCTAATCTACCGGTACACGACCCCAAGTTGCATTTACACAGCAACCACTTGCTCCCAAGGCCATCTCTTGATGGGACCATGATTAAATATGCAGTGTCACCTTTCAGATAAGGATGGTCACCGATCCATCAATCTAATGTAAAATGTCTCAAGAATAAGGTTCTCAAAAATAATAATACTAAAAAGTATAATATATCTAAAGTTAATGAATGTTAAACAAACTATGGCATTATTTGTATTTAAATGAATAATAATATTGGTATGAAATGTTTATTCTCATTTTATTTTCACTCTCATTCTATTTTCTCTCAATTTATTTATTTCTTTCAATCAGACGCAGCCTAAAAGTGTCAAAGGCTCTAATGCATTGCTGTCGTGATAAATCAAATTAGAATTTGTACTGAGGCTATGATGTTATGCCATATCTTTCTGAGGAAAACCATTGTCCACTTGCCAAAGAGAGGGGCGTAATGGCCAATGGGTTGAGGTCACCTTGGTTTTATGACTCCCTGCCAGCTAGTATCCGCACTACTTTGCAAGCTAAGACTAGGCCATTTGCGTTTAACGTAATCCTTGTATCATCTGTTAATTGGCTAATGCGGTCTCTCATTCCCCCGGGGGAAAAAAATAAAAATAAAACCCTGATTCGTCTCCCTGATTTGAATAAAACAATGGTGCCGTGTGAGTTTTCCACTCGAAATTAGGTTATTTTGACTTATTGCGTGCAAAATTTACTAGGCAATAATAACGAAGACCAATTGGCATTGGACATCAATATGTATTGCCAAACCAATCAAGTGAGAAATAATGTCCAAAATCTTATATCTATATATATATATATATATATATATAGGAGAGGGTTCCGTTAACACTTAATGTAAAATTTTTACATTTACACATGTCAATATCTTTCTATAAAAATCATATTTCCTCAATCCAACCGTTGAATTACATATCCTTATCATGTACGTCATGCATGTCAAATTATAAGTTAATCGGAAATTAGGAACTATGTCATCCATAAAATGCTTGGAATTAAAGTTTTTTTTTGTTAAAAGAACTGTAAGTTTACGGATTAAACACTTCTCAATATTCGATTAACTTGAATTTTGGCATACATGACGTGTATGGCGAAATATGATTTTCATAAAAAGATATTAACATGTGTAAGTGCAAAAAGTTTTACATTGGGTGTCAACGGAACCCTCCCCTATATATATATATATATGAAAAATGCTAAAAAGGCCAAGGTTTCAATGTCCAGAATCATATAGGCATCAGTTTGAATTGCTAACATTTTCATGCAATGGATCTCTCATGTAGAAGCTATATATGTATTATTAATATCTGTTGTTCAATGGTCAAGGGTTCCATTTTTTTTTTTCTTTTTGTCTTTTTTTTTTCAATGGTCAAAGTCTCAAAGGTTCCATTTTTTTTTCTTTTTTTGGTAGAAGGATAGAGTATCCTAAATAAACCCAGAGCATACATAGAAACCAGATCAAAGGACAAAGAAACATCAAAAACAAGAGATAGACACAAAAGGAAACAAGAGAAAAACACCCACAACAGCTAAAGCACTCCCTCTCACACATGGTCAACCTTAAAAAACTAAACATACTGAGCCTTCCTTAGTAGAATCCACCTCCATTGCCGCTGCATTTGTGAGTGAATAACTTGCAATAGACCTATTAAGGGTGTGGTTTTTTTTTTTTTTTGGGGTAGGTGTAATGGGGTTTCATCAGATGCGAGATAGGTTCTCTGGCTAACATAATGAGAGTGGTCCATCCCCCTTCTCATAACCCCATCTCATTTTACACATGTCATTTAAGCTACATCTCTCTTGGTGGAAACTTCTTAAGGAGAAAGTGCTTATTATTATTATTCTTGCCAGAAACAATAGGATTGTGCTTGAATTCATAATCCCTTTTTACCAAGATGTCACTTAGTGGTAAAGCTCTACCGATGGAGTACCCAAAGTCTATAAATAGTGGCAAATTTTAGAACCAATAAAGGAAAGAAAAAAAAATAAGGAAAAGGAAAAAGAATAAAGAAAGAAAGAAATAGGTGGAAATTTCTTCTTTGTCCATAAAGGGAAATACCACTTAGTCCTACAATTTGTCCTATTAAGAGAAAAAATGGGTAAAATTGCGTTTTAAGATTTAACCATATCAATAGGTTCCACAACTTTACTTTATTTTTCACTTAGTACTTTAGTAGGGCAAGCATGCAAAGCAAAGTGTGGGGTTAAGTAGCATTTTCCATCCATAAAACACAATTGTCCCTAATGACCTTGGTTTACGAGGAATGAATCAACAGTAAATACATTTTAAAGGACATGTATGACCCTGTAGTGATTGATAATTTACTGTTATCAGCATCCATCAAGAGATTTTTTCCTTCTCTCTTTTTGTTTTTTCCCATATACGGAGTACTACTAAGAGCATCTCCAATCATGTGAGCTAAAAATGGTGAGCTATTGCTATTTTAGCACATGCTATAGTACCAAATGCTATAATTTAGTACAAGGTGCTCCAATGGTGCAAATGTATGGTGTGTGATTTTTTGCCACAACTTTAATTCCCTCTATTTTTTTTTATAAACTACTAACTACTATCTTCCAACTTCTATTCTCTCTCTCTCTCCCTCCAGATACTTCCCCTTCTTTTTGACTCTCACACTTCAAACCCTCTTCTCTTTTCCTCACCAATTGTGTGCAAAACCTTGGCCAAGAAAGGGTATGCAAAAGGGGGTCGTGCAGAAAGTAAAGAAGGATTTTTGGACTGTGTGCAAAGCCTTAGCCAAGAAAAGGTATGCAAAAAGGGGTCGTGTGGAAAGTAAGGAAGGATTACTGGTTGGGGAAATTGAGATGCTTGAAAGTAGGAGACGAACTCAAATCTGTGATTCAGTTCAACAGTAGCTCAAGAAGAGTATGTTTTCTGAATGCGAGGTTGCTTAAAGTGGGATGAATGGGTTAAACATAAAGGTATGTTTTATGATTTTATATATGTATATACATATATAAGAATTCAATATTATGTTTGAAATATTGTATTTTTAGGACTGTTTAGTTACTGAGAAAATTTTAGAAATAGAGGAAGAAAAATATCTTATTTTTCATATTTGCTAGTGTTGGTTGTTGAGAAATAGGGGGAGTGGTGTGTTTGGTTGCTGAGAAAATGAGGGAAAGTTGACATGGCAAATATAGCAATAGCTCACCCCTTGTGCCAAATATATAGCATAAGAATGAGCTATTGTTATATTTAGCACATGCATTTAGCTCACCATTGAAGCATCCCAACTTGTGCTAAATACTATAATATAACAATAGCACACCATAGAGCTCACCATTGGAGATGCTCTAAGCAGGCATGGGTATTCTGGTCAACGAAAGTACAACGTGGGTTTGGCTCCCTTGATGGCTTGACCTGTGACTTAGTGAGACCGCTCGCTCACTCTCGTCTTACTGGGACTCTGGGAGTATATCCAGGGGCGAGGCATATTCTATAAACAGCTATTCTTCTTATATTTACTAAAATAGCCTCACCTGCATAAAATTTTAGCTTTATTATGCCACACAGAGTTTATTATAAAGGCAAATGGATCCCATTCCATTTTTTCTTCCCCTCGCAAAAACCGTATGTCCACTCGTAATTGAAAATTCATCATGCTGAAAAAATAATACGAAAAAAAATAAAATAAATAAAAATAGATATGATGAGATAGAAATAAAGGAAAAACACTATCCTTCTTCTATGCTATCAAACAGGGCAGAGTTAGGAGTTATCTTCAATAGGAGTACTGTGCTATGATTCTATGAAGTGGGAACTCTAGATTAAAAAAAAAAAAAAAAAACTTTTTGGTAATCATTTTATAATGTAATACCAAAAAAGGGATTTTTGTTTCAACTTATTACAATGGACTATATATATATGCTTAAAAATGACTACTACCTTCTTTTTTTTGACATTATCTTCGTAAATGATTATCAAATGTTAACTTATTCCAAAAAAAAAAAAAATTTTGGATCAATAGGGGCACGTGCTCCCAAAGGGCCTGGCTCCGCCATTGCTACCAAGTATTAGTGTTTTCCGTCTAGGGCCAAACAAGAATAATTGATAGTACTCTTTTATTTGGTAAGTATCATTACTGCTAAATATGAACATTGACTAGTTGTTGCATTCCATCTTATGAAATTATTCCTATCTCTTAAAATTTTTCAAGCTGGATTACTTTCCTCGTATCTAAATTATAAATTAAATGAACAATTTAAGTAAGAAGAAGGTATTTTAGAGTAATGAACTAATTCACTCACAAATTCCCCACATTTTTTGAATGGTGTTAATGAATCGTCTTGTAAATTTGTTATGTTTTTTTACCAGAGTTATGGTGCCAATTAAAGGAATGCAATCTTTGTACTATACTAGTCAATTAGATTTATTAACTGGGCACAAATCAAATTATTATTATTATTATTATCATCTGGTATAGCTAAAAACATCAAGATATATATTTAATTAAACCTACTCTATAAGAATAACACTATTAAGCAGAATCGAAACCAATAACTCCTTAAACTGTTGCCCTTAACCGGAAGATATGTCATTCGACTTACTTACCATTCGCGCCATCAATCAAATTATGAAAAAAAGCAAATACGATGATGAAAATCGCAACACCATCAAAACAATATCAATGAACTTTAACCTCATCATATAAAAAACAATAATATACAAAAATATAAATGTTGTTAATAATCCAACATTGCATTAATCACCAAGCTCACATGCATTAATTCTCGTACCAAATCATCTGATTCATTAATTGACTGACTTAGCATTTATTTTGTTTTTCAAAGTAAAATAAGTGCATTTTTGTGGTTAATTACAATTATACTAATGACGCATCCACTGGTAAACACATTTGATTGATTTAATCGATAGCTTTAAAAATGAAACCGGTCGTTTGGCAGCCAAAAAAGAAAAAAAAAAAAAAATCCAAATGCAAAAGCACTTATGAAAAAATAAAAATACAAAAGCTTTAAAAATAGGGGAACAAAATAAAAAAGGAAAAAGAAAATGCAAAATACAAAAGGAAGCCCCATTCAGCACACAAATAGAAACACACACACTCAGGGGCCCTTTCTTAGCCAATACTCTCCTCCATTGCTAGGTCGTAATGTCTCCCAAAATCCTTAATTAATTCCCATATTTATTAACTAAATCCCAATCTTCAAACTCTGAATCAAAGCCATTTCACCGATCTCAATCCTATATATACATATACACACATATTTATATTTATAATTTTACGGTAATGTCAGGTTCGGGAGGATCTGCGGTGTCGCGGAGGCAAAGCGGAGACCGATTCTACAACCCGCCGGCGATAAGGCGGCACCAGCAGCAGCTGTTGTTGCAGCAGCAGCAGCAGCAGCAGCAGCAACAGTTGCAAAGGCAGCAGAACCGCAATCATTATCATCATAATCAGCAGCAGCTTCAGGGGCCGTTGAAGTCCGAGCACCGGGCGGAATCGGTCGAGGCGGAGACCCGAACCGACTCGGACGATTCGACATTGTCGAAGCCCTCTGTCTGTTCGTCTTCTCCACCGAGACCGTCGAATTTGACCAACATTGATCGGCTTGTTGAGTCCGTCACTCTGTTCGTTCCTGCTCAATACTTCACCGAGGTAGATAAATTAGGGTTTTTCCACTATTAGAGTTGTTTTTTTTATGGGCTTTATTTGTTTGTTGTTAGCTCAAGTAAGCTAAAGTAGTTAATTAAGTGGAATTTCAGTTTTTTCAGGTCCCCGATGACGAAAAATTTCAGATTTGATTTTCAATTTCTTTTATTTTCCTACATTTCATCGGCAACCAATCAGGGCATTGCGGTTATTGTTTGTTTTGTTCATTGGTGGCATTGTGAATTTACAGCCAAGAATGAGGGGATGCAGAATTCGCGAAGCTGATATGCATCCATTCTTTTGCCTTGGGGATTTATGGGACTGTTTCAAAGAGTGGAGTGCGTATGGAGTGGGAGTGCCGTTATTGTTGCATGGGAGTGACTCTGTTAAACAATATTATGTTCCATCCTTGTCGGGTATTCAATTGTACATAGACCCACTGAGGCTGAGGTGAGTCTATTGCTGTTACGTTTGCTTATATTCATTGGCATCTGGTTGGATTTCAGTGCTTTATGTTTGTTGCTCTGTCTTAGTTTGTTGTTTGATTCAATTTTCGTTAATGTGTTTTCTTGGGCATGTGTAGTTATATGGGCATCAAATAAACTTACATTGGTGTTAAATTAGGAGGTAACTCCATTGCTGATCAATTGATCATTGTTTGTCATTACTCTTCTTTTTCGCTTCATGGTAAATTGTAAGGAAGCCCATGAGGCTAAACTAGGTTTGTTGTGGTGGCCAAAGAAGTTGACTACATTTTTTTTGTATGTAGAGTTGTGTGATGGTGCATTGCCAGCCTTGTTGCACAACTACTGAAAATGTCCCTATATACTTGAATTACGATGATCTCTACCTTTTGGTCATTATACCTAGGTCATAACAATTTAGGTTAAGTAGGAGTAAAGCATAATATATTGAATGTAAATTTAATTAAACTATGAAATTATGAATATAAATTAATGGCCAAAAGATACCTTAAGTGACTATTTTCAATACCTTGTATCAATCATTCATAAAGATTGAGAGATTGCGGAGGACATTGCTCGATCAAAAAAGAAAAAAAATTGGGGAGGACGTTGCTTATAGAATTAGAGAAGGATGGATGAAGTGGAGAAGTGTATTTAAATTGCTGTGTAACGATAAAATACCTATCAAGTTAAAAGGAAAATTTTATAAGATGATTATAAGACCCGATATGCTTTATGGTATCAAATATTCAGCAACTAAGAAACTTGAAATACTCATTTTGAAAACTTTAGGATGAAGGGGATGTAATTTTTGGATTGATCATGATCTCAATTATAAAGAAAAATCCTTTTTAAGTGGCCAATGATTTAAAGCCATGTCATTAAAAGGGTAGGACCAAATTGAATGAGAAAAGAAAGAGCTACAATAAGCGTCACTTGGATTAGAATCACTATATATAAAGAAAATAATTTAATTGACCAATCTGTTATGGCCGTGCTATTAGGATAGTGGGGACATAATGAATGCGAGATGAAAATGGATGAGAATTGAACATTTAGGAGTGTAGATGATCATTTGACCCAAAAGCATATGGTGTTAGGAAATGGGCCCACAATGTATATGAAGCTAACACTTCACGTGTGACCTCATTTCGCACGTGGAGAGATGGATAGACACACAACTGACAAACTAACGAACCAACTGATTGGAAATGAAGAAATGGAGGTAACAAGACTTGAACCATGGACCTCCCGAAACTAGAGCTCTCATACCATGTCAGATCACCATCTAACCTCAAAAGCTTAAGTATCAGTGAATGGGCCAACAATGTATATCAAGCTAACTAGGAGGAAAGGCCTGGAAGACTTACCACATTTGGCATGCCTTAAACTAAAGTCCTCGGAGTGATTCACAAGTGACTAGAGATCAATGATTTACTTGCTCAAAACTATTTCCTCTATTGGCTTGATGGAGTGTCAAGCCATATTGGGACTAGCTTATAAATTGGGTGAGTTGTCTGCTCATACACGTATAGACTGAATCCTATTTATTACTTTTTGTAGAACATTTACTTAAATATAAGGTCTAGGTGAGTCAAGTTATTTAAATTTATTGAGTCACTAATTGGAGGAGTAATCCTTTCGGAAGAGTCCAAATATTGCTCCTTTTATTTGCTCCTCAGTGAATTTAAACCATTATAAGAGTAATTGTTAATATATTTCTGACCACATAGCATCATGGAATATAGATTGCAGTTCAATACTAGTGCCCATTCAATATGTTATTATTCCGATCAAACTTCACAAAGTATTGTTAGCCATGACAGCTTGCCCTTTAAGGAGCATGCAATTTTCTTTTTATAACTTTCACTCTCAAGTTTCCTCAATATAATAGTTCTGAACATAATGAATATGAGTGTTCATGAACATGAAAAACATTACAGTTCTGAACATAATTAATATGAGTAATCATATCACTATTTTCATGTTCACCATGATATGTTAATGGTTCATAATGCACTTAGGTTCATGAGTAAGCTAAGCACAAAGATGCATTGGCTATTGTTAAGACAGTTCAGAGGAACACAGGGTCAGGACTGTATTGTTCACAGTTGGTAAAGCGTTTTAATACTATTTATATGTATTTCTTAAATCTTGAGAGAATGGTCTATAGAGACAAATTTGATGTGTCAGCTAATTTTGCGTAGGGAGGTTTTTCTGGATACAAAGGTGTGGGTTCCTCCTGTGGTACCTACTAAGCTGGTGTTCTCACTTGGTTGGTGGCAAGTGAAAATGTTTGAGGGTGGTTAGTAGATTAGTGGATTGGATGATCAGAAATGGTGCATCATGTTTAAGAAGGCCGGAGAGTTGGTAGATCAGTTAATCTTGCATAGTGGTGGCTTAGCTCTGGGCACCCCACCTTTTTGTTTATATGGGGTTCAATGAGTTTGGCGTTTTGCCTTGATTGGTTTTTTATTTGATTTTGGGTTGGGTGGGTTAGTGCTGGAAACAAGATTATTTAGGAATGTTGCAGGATTTGTGCTGCACACAATCTTTTGGAGTGGTCTTGAAAAAGAAGATTTTTCTATGATGAAGTTTAGCTTCCAAGTGTAGACTTGAAGTATATTGTATTTGGAAAGCTTTATCTTTGGAGAGGATCGGATGTTTACGGAATTGATTCCTCTTTGAAGAGTTTTTGTATTCGCTTAGCTTGTAATTTGTTCAATTCCGCCCCCCCCCTGGGCCCTCCGGGATTTGCCCAACAAGGGGGTGGGTGGGGGTGACATTCTTTGTGTGTATGCCTCACCTGTACAAAGGCTTTGGCCGCTCTCAATCTTTTCTTTCAATTGATAAAATATTTCATCCATGAAGTCTTGTCTTTACACTAATCAAGCCTGAAAAATCAAGAGAGTTTGCATTTATTACTTGAGTAGGCACATTTGTTGTTAATTAACAACAATAAATGTTTTTCTCTAGAAAACATTTACATATTCCTATTATTTGTTTTGGTTAATTGCACCAAAGTAACAAACCAACAAAAAGCCCCAAAAGTTAAACAGAAAGGAAAGAAACGCAAGTTGGCACCACATTGAAACCATTTCATTACACAAATATGTCTCTCTCACACATTGATAGCCTGGCTGGGTTAATATGACCTTGCATTTAAGGTAACTGAGATAAACACTTGATCATATTGTGTCCTATCCGGTCTCCCACTTCCTATACTAAGTCTATAATCAAGGTTGATTTTTGTATTCATGAATTGAATGGGAAAAAAAAAAAAAAAAAAGGTAATAAATGCAAGACATTGTAAGATTTATGGTTGCTTCTTGTGAACATTTGCTTTTCCATTCTGCCAGGAGGCCTGGTGAGGAGAGTGATGCTGAGTCTTCAAGAGAGACAAGTAGTGGTGGCAGCAGTGACTGTGAGGTAGAGAGACAAACCAAATGTTTTGCAGATGGGGCGCGGAGTCAGCTCAACCTCGTGAACTTGAGCTCCCAAAGAATGAAGAAACTCTCATTGCAAGGTACACCTCCCATGAGTTCATCCAGTGATGAAGCTGAGGTTTCCAACTCGACAGGGATGCTTATATTTGAATACTTGGAACAAGAACAACCCCATCATCGCAAACCTTTATTTGATAAGGCAAGTCCACATTCATGGAGATTAGTATATTAGGTTTGAAATCATTCATTTCTTTGTCCTGACTTGGATGCTTGTGGCACCTTTCCCCACCCCCACAGATTTCAGTTCTTGCATCTCAGTTCCCAGAGCTCAAGATGTACAAGAGTTGTGATCTATCGCCTTCAAGTTGGATTTCTGTGGCTTGGTATGTTTTCACGAACAACTTTGTATAAAATGTTCAAATGGCTGTTGAGACGTTTATTCCACTTATTCATAGATCTACTGTTTTTTGATGGATTGGTACATGTGTGCAGGTATCCAATATATAGAATACCTATGGGCCCAACACTGCAAAATTTGGATGCGTCATTTTTAACCTTCCATTCCTTATCAACACACTCTAGAAGTACATTTCTCTCTCTCTCTCTCTCTCTCTCTCTCTCTCTCTCACACACACACACACACACACACTCAGAGACACACACAAACACAGTCAGTCAACATCACAGACCTTTTTACAGTCCATAATCTTGTTGTCATATCTTTTGTAACACACAGGTCGGCCTCAGTTTCATGGTTCGGCTGGCAGGAAGTTTAATGCTGCTGCTGACTCATCTTCAAAGATTTCTCTACCCGTCTTTGGCCTTGCTTCCTACAAGTTGACAGGCTCATTTTTGACCTCCAGTGGCCCTTATGAATTGCAGCAAGCAAAATCTCTAGTGGAAGCTGCTGATAATTGGCTCCGCCGTTTGCAGGTTAATCTTCCTGATTACCAGTTCTTTATTTCCCATAACTCACACCTTAGGTGATGTGGGGCATGAATTTCCTATACATGCCTATATTTCTCTTCCATATAGGCAGAAAATTTCAAGTTGTCAATTTTGGAATGAACGATGTTGAATAGTAAAGTAAAATGCCTTAAAAACATTTCCATCATACTAAACAGCTTGGTTTTCAGCCTTCCCATATCCATCTAATTATGTAAGCTTTTCTTTAAAAACAAGAGTGTTCACAATATAAAGTGGGAAAAATGTTCTTGTGACTTCTGTAAGGCTCAATGAGCAAAAGAGGTGTTGGTGATGCAACAGGATGTTATAAAAGTTGTACATGAATTAGAGTTTTGGTGCTGGCATGCAGCTGTTTCATTGTTTTGAGGCAGAGCCTGCGAACCGTGCCCTCACTTATTTTGTTGTCTGTAGGGGAAGCTCAGGATTTTATGATCTGGGTATATTGTAAGTCACTGACCGGGGTCATCTTGTCAGTGATCAGGGATGACAACTTCCTACAATGGTGATGAAAATTTGGAAAGTTTGTATTAGTCTACAATTATATACCCATAACAGTAGTTTTTGGATTTTTTTTTTTTTTTTGTTTAATTCAACAATATTCTAAATTATCAGGCTTATTCTTAAAGTTGCATTAGTTGTGTAGTTTATGGAGTCTGCTCCTCTAACTACTGTGTAGTTTTTGCAGCACCTTTGCAATAATTTATTTTTTTCACCCCTTCTTTGGGTGGTTCGAAAAGACTTAAGAGTGGAGAACTTAATGCTTGTTTGGAAAGGATTATGAACTTAATGCAAGCCAGGGATTGTTATTGGGCTGTGTATAACTCGAGCTTGACTCTTTTGCCGATCTTTGAGCCCCATTGCAAGCTTGAACTAGGCTCAGGCGTTTACAAGTTTACCAACTAAGATTTCTGTTTTAGGGCTGCATTAGATATTAGGCCTTACATGGGACGGTGTTTGTTTTTGTTTCTGTCCGTTTGTTTTTAATTTTTAATTATAGTTTTATTTACCTGGACTTGTATATCTGTGTCCGAGTGAAGATTAGACTAATCTTGTGGATAAATTTGCTCAGGCACAATTAGCTTTTGTCATGGTTCAACTTGGGCTCATTCAGTGAGCCAGTTAAACCCAGTTCAATTGTACATTGTGTTTCTTGCCGGGTACCTTCGGTTACAAAATTGAATTAAACTCAAGCTTGAACCATTCAAACCCTAGCCATTGTCTGTTTACAACATTACGGTATCCCACGCTGAGTGGGAGGAAAATGAGGCACCAAAATAGTTTCGTCTGACGCAATGTTCAACAGTAAATTAGGTTTGAATTCTAATACTCTGTATTAAATTAAACCAAATTCGTTATAGGATAATGATGCATGCAATTGTATGGGAGAACTCCAAACCCCAATCCAAAAAAAAAAGGTCTAAACACCATTCCGTCGTTAGACATATTCTTCCCAAATCTATATTGGATTTTTAAAACCTCCCCTCGTGTCCGTCATTATGCAATACTTTTAACTTATATATATAACGAAGTATTTAAAAAAAAAAAAAAAAAAGGGGGTACTTATAACAAAGTATCCAACAACTTAGGATTGGTTTGGTTGTCTAAATGAGAATTAAATATTATAGGTTTTAAAAATAGCATCATAGGTCCTGACCTCGAGTCTCTGTTCCTTTATTATTGGATGCATGGATTTGTGGATGATTTGTGCATTGTGGAAATCATGGAGATTAGTCTGGTTCTAATGACTTGAGATACCCTTATTTAACTAATAAATAAATAAATAAAAAAGCATCAAAATACTCGTCAAATTACTCACAAGCCATCACCCACCAGATGCGGAGCTGAAGGGAGGAAGGTATTTTGGTTATCATGTATGATCTCTAAAGAAGAGGAGAAGTTTCACGTCTAGTGGGTGGTCAACGGTAGGCGATATTTGTGGATGAAGTGACATTTTTCATTTAAAAATGTTAAAGCAATCATAATTGTCACCACATAAAATACTCCAAGCCTCTTATTTAATTTATATTTTTAAGTTTTACAAAAAATATAAAAAAAAATTACGAAAACTAATCAAGTAGTTTACTAGAAAACATCATTCCGAACAACTTTGTAAAAGAATCTGTTTCTAAAATTTGTCATTTAAGTATACTTTTTGGCCTTTTTTTTTTATAGAAAATAAAATAAAGATTGTAAATGGCCAAACAGTTTGTTTAAATGATAGATTTTGGAAAAACTTTTTTCTACAAAGTTGTTCAGAACGATGTTTTCTAATGAACAATATGACTAATTTTCGTAAAATCCTTTTATATTTTTCATAAAATCTTAAAAAATATAAACTAATGAAAGATTTAGAATACTTTATATGTAAGAATAGCATAGTATTCCAGCAACGAAATTTAGAAAATGCCTGTTACGGACGATATTCGTAAGGTTAGTGTCCTGTTACGGACGGGGTTAAGGTTAGTGTTAACGGTGGTTAACGTAGTATTCCAGCATCAGAACGCTAACCCACGTTAAGGTTAGTGTCCTGTTACGGACGGGGTTAGCGTAGTATTCCAGCAACGAAGTTGTTTGTATCTTATCCAAGGAAAACCTTATCCCCGAATTTGCAGAAACCCACTCTACCACTCCACCGTCCAGATCTTCATAATCAAAGAAAAAGGTGCGGTTTTTAACTCATCTTTCTCGTCTCTGCCTCCTCCTCCTTACAATTACTACCACTTTGTCTGAGTTAATAATCTTTTCTTCTTTTTTTATTTTTATTTTATTATTTCGTTGCGGTTTGGTTTGGTTTTCTTCTTCTACTTCTAGGTGATGTTCTTTGAATTACTACCTGTATATGGGTTTTTCCTTTCTGGGTTTTTTGGATTTGGTTCTGCATATCTCCATGCTTGAGTGAAAAATCTGAACCTTTTGGTTTAGAAATTGGGAAATTTATCTTTTGATTTTTTGGTTCAGAACATAAGAAATTCACTTTTTGATTTTCTTGTAATATCAAAGGGAAGAGGATGGCTCTCTCTCTCCCCTGTAATGAAAGTACTGAATGAATGAACTATATGGGTTCCAAGCACCCCAGGAAAAAAGAGAGAAGAAGTATATGGGCAGTGTGGAAAACAAAATAGAGAACATGGGTTGGATGGTTTTGGATTGACTGAATCCTGTATTGGCTAGTTGGCTCTCTGTTTTTTTTTTAATCTGGCTCTAGGAGACTGGGACAGTAGAAATATGCTTATCCTTAAAAAAAAGAAAAGAAAAAAAAAAGGGAGCTATTGCTGCGTTTTAAGCCCTATCCTGGATAAGCATAATCTTTTTAAAGTTTATTCTGAACTTATCTCTTAAGAACCTCAAATACAAGTATAGCCTTTTGGGCAGAATGCAAGGTACTTCGAACCATGTATTATATATTCTCTTGGATCAAGAGCTTTATGTTTTGGTTAAATGCCTGGAGATGAAAGCACACTGGTTTTACCAAAAAAAAAAAAACAAAAAGGCACAATGGGCCTCCTTTCTCATCTAGATCGTTTCCCATTATCCAGTGGAATTGTGGAGGGTAATCTGTAGCAAGAATTTTCTGTCACCCTATTGCTGAAAAATGTAATAAACCACTTCTGAAAAATCTGGTTGGCTTTGGAGCTTTATATTATTGTTTTATTGCGGGAAACTTGGTCTGATTTACAATTTTTACAGTTATATGACAAATGTAGTTACTGAGGCCTTTTGGTATGAAAATTGACTTATTTTGTTCCATCTGAGTCAAAAGCTGAAACAAATCTGTTTGCAGTCTCTCACGAAACAAGTTCATCAAACAATATAAGATCTTTCTTTCTTTCTTTTTTTCTTGGTTTAAAAACAAAATATGAAGTTACAGAGGTTTAATTTGAGTCAAAGTTGAAACATATCTGTTTGCAGTCTCTCATTAAACAAGTTTGTCGAACAATAGATTATGATTTTTTTGGGGGGTTGAAACACAATATATAAAGTTAATTTGCTCCATTTGGGACATCTGTGACCTCAGTTCGTTATTACCTTACATTCCAAACTTTATGAGAAGACAGTTTAAGGAGACTCCTTTAGTTAGATTCAATTTCTATCCTTCAATCTCTCCCTGGCGGATCATTTCCTCGCATCATTGTCATTGGATTTAAAAGTCATCATTTTCATGCATGAAAGATGGAAAAGGAGGGAAAGAGAAAAGGGGCACGGTTATGCATTCGGGCTGTTTTAATTCATTAAATTGAACTGTAAAAATAGTTATGAGATGCAACATTCTTGTGGCCATGAAGCCAGAGCTGTCATAACCCACGTTCTGGAAAAGCATCCCACCCCCACCCCTCTCCCCCGGTGGGGGTGGGGTGGGTTGGGGTGGGGGACACCATGCAGAACAAAATTATTTCTGTTGTCTTCCATAAACATTTCCAGCTGCAGGTCCTTCCATTACATGCAATGGATAGTCATTTCAACAGCTATGGAAAATATTAGACCCAATATTTTTTTCCCCCTCTTTTTGTTGGACCAAAAACTCACTTCAAATGCTATACTAAGCAAAACTAATCATTCCATTCCTTGTGGAGTCAACCGTCTTATGACAATTTCAGATCAGTACTTCATGTCTCCTAGTAAAGTGTGCTTTTTTGAATTTTTGGTACTTTCTACTCATATCTTTTCTCAAATTGCAGAAGAATGGGTATCCGAGGCCGAAAAGGTAATGATCGCCTGAGGACGATTTGGACACCAGAAATGGATCGTTATTTCATTGAGCTCATGTTAGAGCAGGTTGGCAAAGGGAATAGGATTGATGATCATTTATTTAGCAAGCGGGCATGGAAGCATATGACGTCATTGTTCAACTCAAAATTCAAATTTCAATATGAAAAAGATATTCTGAAGAATCGGCACAAAACACTGAGGAACCTGTACAAGGCTATAAAGAATCTCCTTGACCAGAGGGGGTTTAGCTGGGACGAAACGCGACAAATGGTGACAGCTGATAATAATGTTTGGGATGAGTATATCAAGGTACGATGCGTAATTACTCAAATCTTATACTTTTCTTATTTGTCCTTGAGTCTTACAGATTGTATTTGCAGTTGCACCCGGATGCGCGGTCATATAGAATAAAAACTATCCCATATTATAGTGATTTGTGTTTGATATATCAAAATGCAACTGTTGAGCAAAAAGGTTACTCTCTAAGCCAGGATGCCAATTCTCTCAAATCAGAGATGGTTGGATTGTTGAATGGTCTAGAATCTCCTGCTGCACCTGTTGATGGTGGGGAACCTGGGGATAATGGAGCAGAGTCATCGTCACTTTCAGGTGGGAACACAACAATGGTAACCATTCAGCTAAGGAGTTCTGTGGAGAGATCTGTGGAGGCTCTTCATGACATCATGATTGATGAAGATTATGGATTCTCTCTGCCAAAAGAAAATGTAGATGATAAGCCTCAGGCTACTATGGATGCAACAGGCTCTACTATGGGTAATCGTTCAAGGACTTATTGGCAACCACCGATGGACCGTTATTTTATTGACCTTATGCTAGACCAAGTGCAGAAAGGGAACCAGGTTGATGGTATATTTCGCAAACAAGCATGGATGGAAATGATTGCAATGTTTAATGCTAAATTTGGCTTTAAGTACGATATGGATGTTCTGAAAAATCGATATAAAACCCTGAGAAGGCAATATAATGTTATACGGAATCTTCTTGACTTGAATGGGTTCTGCTGGGATGATACACGTCAGATGGTGACTGCTGATGATTTTATTTGGCAAGATTATATCAAGGTGTGTAGACTAACTAATTGCTTTTCACAGGATTCCAAGAACTTATTATTTTGTCAATGCTTACTAAGACAAAGACCATTCATATAAAATCATTCTATTGTGTACAGATAGCATTTGCAATGAATTTATTCCATGTTATATGTGGGATTGCTTCTAAGATTTCGGGAAAGAACATGATTTACAGCTGACCCTAAATTTTACATGCATGAACTCCATTATTCTGTTGTAATGGATCCAATAACCAATTTTGAGAATGATTTCGAGTCTTTAAATGCTGTGGAAAACAAAATATGTTCCTTGTGATGTTGAAAAGCCCCCCCCCCCCCCCCCCCAAACAAATGTATATTTTATTTTTCCATATAATTCTGGTGATGACTAGCTTGTGTCTTCATTTTCATTACACAGTTGCAATAAGCTTAGACATGATAACATGCAGGCACATACAGATGCGCGACAGTACATGACTCGACCCGTGCCGTACTATAAAGATTTGTGCGTGATATGCAGAGATCTAAGTGTTGATGGAAGAGACAGTATTTCGGGTCAAGAAAGCGAAGATCAAGTTGGTGATGTGCAGGACTCTTCACATATGGGCTCAAAAAATGTGACTAGTCAAAAGAACAAGCGTCAATCAGAAAATCTATCAATTTCTGTGCAGCCCAAAAGAACACGGCTGAAAGATGAGGACATGGCTAGTGCTCTTCGTGAGACAGCGACTGCAGTTTCTTCTTTATTACACAAGACAAAAGACGAAGAGGACTCAAACTGTCTCTCAATAGAGAATGTGGTTGAAGCAGTTCAGGCCTTACCAGACATGGATGAAGACCTTGTATTGGATGCCTGCGACTTTCTAGAGGATGAAAAGAAAGCAAAAACATTTCTGGCATTGGATGTTAAACTACGAAAGAAGTGGTTGATGAGAAAGCTTCGTCCACAGATGTTGTAGGGTTTTCTAATGATTTAGCTAGCATTTTTTTTTTAACAAAATGGCAGTTATATTTCAGCAGCTTGCCTTCATATCATAGAATTTAATCCGATAGGCTAAACTGGTTTTTGTCATTTACCATAGGGAGTAACTAAATATCACTCACATACGAAGTAATGAAATTTTGTTCATGTCCATTTGGTTGCCTGTAAAGACAGACGAATTGAAATGAAAAATTTTGGATGTCATGACCCAAATGGAATTGAATATTCATATTCTCAGTGGCAGAATGAAACATTAGTCTTAGAACATAATTGAAGCAGATTGCGAGAAGAATGTGCAAAGTTTGAAACAGCAAACCAGCTAGCAAAATGCTTTAAAGTGTTGGCCCCCCCCCCCCCCCCCCGGGCCTCTCCTCTTTTCTCTCTTATCTCCGTATTTTTATTTTCTGGGGATTGTTTTCGAGTGGAAATTGAGGTCAATAAGACAATCATGGAAAACATAGGCAAATTATTCATATACCCCAATTGTATGCTGTTGGAACAATATCAAGTTTCAGGGCACAAGTGTGTGTGCACAGAGGCTGATGACCATCCATGATCCATTGGCCCCAAAAACCAATTGAAAGTCGAGCATAACTGTGATCATCCAAATTCCGTCTCTCGCATGCATGTTTTTTTCTAATGGTTTGAATCAATGGGCAGGTGCCTCCCATCCTTGGATAAGTCGACCAACTTAATTCAGCTCAACCTTGGCAATTTTGGGTTGATACCTAATCCTTTTCCAACTATAGTGAAACCCTTGAGGTCCTCTGAACAATTTGGGCTCTTCACTCTTCCTTTATGAGCCAAATTAAATGCCGTCAGAGACCCAAGAATCTTTCATTCCTTCTTTCCACCTTCCTAACCTGCATCTAGCTCTTGGACAATTAGCCATACACCTTTGACACGGTGGATGTGGGATGTCTGAACTAAAAGCGTGTTTGATAATAACGCTTTCAAGAGCACCGTTTAAAAAATGTTGTCCTTTAACAGCGCTTTTAATATAACGGAAAGCGTTTTTGATAATAGCGCTTTCAATAAAAAAAATGCCTACTTAGAAAATCTCCCATTCACGCCATCAGTCCAGACCGATATTTACACTCAATCTCTCTCCTCCTCCTCTGACCAAAACCGAATCAGAAAGATACATACACAAAGAAGACAGAGAGATCATGGAAGGAGCTAGCAGTGGAAGAATGTTGTACCACGAAGTACAAGAGTCGAAACTATGTGCACCCCCCCCCCCCCCCCCCCCCCCAAAAAAAAAGCAAAGAGATTAATGTTTTAATTCACTTAAAACAGATTTTTTGTTTTTTTAATAATATAAAAAATTCACTTGCACAGCTCACTAAAATTAGAAGAGTGGGTTGAAAGATCCGTTTCTCAAGAAGCAATGTAAGAAACGACAAATTGTCGTTTTCTAAAATTACATGGAATTTGATTCGGAGAACCCTACCAAATGACAGTTGGTCCAATTGTTAAGAAATGTCGGTAACTAAACCCTCAAGAACGTGGCCACTTGGCCTGGGCTCAGGTGGTAAAAGGGTGGAATAATGGGATGGGGTGGGTTGGATTTTCCAAGTTCAATTTATTTATTTTTTTTCCTTTTAAGGGGTCGTTAATGAAGATTATCTTGCACCATGTGAGGCATCGCTCAACGTATGGGTACTTGAACTCACAGCATGAAAATTCAAAGCTTCTGATAAGAACGTCCAAGCAGTGGGAAATTCAAAGCTTCTTAAATGAACCATAACGTTTTTATTCCACTACAGCATTTCCTTGCTGCGCCATTTACGCCGTTGAGATGGGTCCTTTACTCCCTCCGTCCCACAGTATTTTGCTTCTTTAGGTGCCAGAGGCAAGAGCTACTTTTCGAGCTGATCCCTTTCTGGTTTGTTCTTCCATTCTCATGCAAATTTAAACCTGCCCCATAGTGTAGTGCCGATATTTTCATGCCATAGAAGTAAAAGGTCCCTAACAATTCAAATGTTCAGTACTTTTATACTACAAAACTGCAAATGGAAGGAAAGCCATTAGTATAATATACTTTCTATTATGAATACCAGCTCCGAAGAAAAACAGAGGATATGAGTCTGGTTCTGTTCTAGCCTAACTGATTACATCATGCGGAACATGCGTTACGTGCAATTTATCCATCTAACCTAGCACTCTGTCTAAGATATCAGCATGTTCAACACACAACATTGATCATGGGCTTGCTAGTTAAAATTTGAAGTTCATGATCACCACGGCAACATGGCATCTCCTTCATAAGCTGTCATCTTTTGTCAACCTTGATGGTTTGACAAACAATTGCTGCTACATTGCATCTCATTCATAAGCTGTCATCAAAGATGGTGGACCATAATAATCCCTGTACAAACTCACTTCTCTTTGCCTTCTCCTCTTGGTCCTTGTCTGACAAAGGAGACGGTTGAGTGTTTCTGCCATCATAAGATAAGAATTAAGTACAATAATGATTTTAATTATTTTATTAAAAAAAAAAAAAACTATTAGTAAATCTAATATAATGATCTGAGACAGTAAACATGGGAAATTAGAAGTATTGACCTACTTAATTTGGGACAAACATGTCAATTCAGAAACCCCGCAAGCACACAGATCATTTACAAGCAGGCTAAGGGTCTGACAGAGAAGCATCGAGGTTATGAGTTCAACACAACCTTTATATTGATATGTTCACAAACAGGTTTATTAAGGCTTAACCCAAAATACCTTTTGCTGTCTCTGCTTTCTGTACAATGGTGTTCTCAAGCCTTTGAAATTAACACACAAAAAGCCGGAAAAATGTGATGATAAGACCCAAGGAGAAACATGGAGCACAAAACTTAAATCATTCCTGCTGAGTACACTTTACATACTCCTGTAGCCCTTCAACTAAGCTTGGATGGATAAGGGAGCAAAACCTAGGCACATGATCTTACCTGTTTGCCATCCAAACTATGTTTCATTTCTTCTTATTCACTTACCACCTAGTCCCCATTTTTTGTTTTCTTTTATTTTTCCTCTTCCTACTGATTAAACAATAACACCGATGATGATGATGAGGATGACTATGAAGATGACAATCATAATGGATAAGCTCATCCTGATGGAATAATCCCATGCTTCAGCATTTCTAATACAATTAGTCTCTCTATAAATAATCTTTAATTTTAAAGAAGAGGAGGAAAAAGAGGAAAACTGCAATCTGCCACCAGCCCTAATCAGTTCTCAGACACCTTTCCATCCAAATTTTGTTCTTGTTATTTCATTCGATATGTTATGCTATATAAATAACTGATCTCAAATTTATCTCAATTGCTTTTCTTGATCTTTATATCTGCAAGTCTGGCTTAGAGGGCCTACATCTATTTCATCGAAGTAACCAACTTTCTCATCATGATAACCATTGGATTGGTTTGTCTATGATGACCAAATTCCACCTGTTGATTACTAGAAGACTAACAATTTCACTTAGAAGTTAAAATTTCAAAAGCAATGATCAGTTCCTAAATACAATCAATCACTACCTCCAACGTGACCTCTACTTAATCCTCGTACCTATCACATAACATCCCCAGAGCATTCTTAACTTTTCTATTTACCATCAGTCATTTTATCTTGTTTAGACTTTCTCCATTTCCAACCATTTTACAACATATGCTTGATTCACTTAAAATAGAAGGGAAAATGTATTAAAGAAGAATAAACAATGAATTTGTCATACCTGTCTAATATAGTCTCATCTGTGCTTTTCTCTGCTAAGCTTGCTTCAGTGGGGGAACTAAGCTGTACACTTTCAGACTCATCAACCGTGGGCAGATGGTAAAAAAATGATGACAGCAATGGATCGGGTGCCATGTTAGAGGGAGAAACCACACGAGAAGACCTCCCAAGAAGAGAATTCAAATGCGCGTCCTCCAACTCTTTCTTTAGAAAAGAAAGAGTTGAATTAGATTCACCTTTTAGGAGTTCCAATTTCTGCTGAATGTAATTTCTAGTTAAGGAATTCAAAGCATAGCCTCAATTCAGCATTAGGTCATTAAGGAATATGAAATAGAAAGAACATTGGTGAGAAATTAAATAGGAGGAAAAGGGTAAATAAGGAGTACAACTGACAGAACATAGGAATGGAAAAGCTAAACATATAAATCAAACTACTAAAAATAACCTTCTATTGTCACTGATGCTCACAAAAGCATCAGAAAATATACCATTTTAAGCCAAAACAAGAGCTTCTGTTAAGTATTAAGAAAACCCATAAATTACTGCTCAAATCTCTCATTGCTTATCTGACTAAATGATGTACAGGTTTAAGAGTTTCCTAAAACCTTTGGCCAACACAATTGAGGAAAAAAGGGGAAAATTTGTTGAAATCAGATTGAGGTTTGAAATAAAGAAAATGTAAACAAATAAATCACATCAAACTAAAAATCTAATGTATTGTTGGTGCCATGACAGAGTATAAACCAATGTATGCTATACCAAAAGTATTAACTATTTTCATGGAGGACTCAATAGTCAATACCCATTTCAATGATCAGTTTTCTTTAACAGATATGACTTCATGTTGTGTGTCATGTGTCCAACCATATTTCAAACTTAAGTGTGAAAGAGAAAGGATATCTTAAAAATATTTGCATGTTGTGTGGTTATGTGTCCAACCATATTCCTGTCCACCCTCGTATCACAAACAGGACATACCTGCAAACATGAAGAACGGGAACTTTGAGCAAAGTGTACTTCGAAAAGCATAATTGAAGTCCAAGTAGAATCTATCCAACATAATCCCTCATTTTAATGTTCAACAGTACAGATATAGCGGAAACTATGAATGTGAGATGGTTCTTCCATGTTCAATGAAAATCAATATTTGCACATGAGAGGAAGAACATTTGATTCAAACTCAAGGGTAAGAGTAAAGCCAAAAAGAACAAAGGATGAAGTGATGAGAAAAGACATCATGACCCATGATTTATCAGAAGATATGGTCTTATGTAAAGATAGATGGCGAAGAAGGTCATGCAGCTAGACCCACTAAAAGGGCTCTGATGAGTTGAATTCTGTGTAGCTGGTCATAAGTTCTCACTTCTTCTGCAGCCTTGCCCCATTAACAACAGAACAAAACCCCATATAATTGTGGAAAACTTTAAAAAAATTCGTATAAAACCAAATTCCAATAACAATCTCAAAATTCACTAATAACCCAAAAGACGAAAAAATCTAAAGGCATCTAGTAGACTCCCACAAAATGATTAACCTACAAAAATTTCGATCCACATAAAAAGGGGCAAATAAAAATCTTTTTTTTTCCTTCCCGGGCAATTGTTAAGTTGTTATATGTTGATTGGCTAGCATGAAAATGGTTTCGAAACCAGGCGTGGCCTAATCTAGCTGTCTAGGGGCATCTTCGATGGGCAAATAAATCATAAACATAGAAAGGAGCATTCTTATACTACCAATCAATACAGGCTAACAGTAATAATCAAAAGAAACATAAAAATGGGAGTAATACCCCAATATTGGCCTCGCAAGGATGCTCGTCTTCGATATGGTAACACAATTCAGTGATATCAAACTCATCCGAACAAAATGGGCACGGAAATTCCGCTTTCAAATCATCATCCCCTTCAATCTCTTCGAAATCAAAGCAAAGATCTGCTTCAAACATCAACATGGACTCACCAATTACTACGATAATAGGTACATAAAATCGACGCCCAAATCTCCACCAAAATAAACCCAAAAACAAAAAACAGGAAACAGATAAATAAATCAAAAGCAAAAACAGAAAGATTGAATTTGAAACTCACCGGACCGTGACTGAAGTGACGATCGACAGAGGTTGGAAGAAGTAGAGAAAAAATAGCTCCATGAATCTTCTGCCATTGAATTTCAGTGGAAAATTTCTTCAATTAATAGGTTAGATGATAAGGCCCTAGGAAATTTTCGTTAGTCCTGCAGGCACATATCAATAGATATCCCGGAGGGTGGTCTCTGTCTATTATATGTCTCACAGTGTGTGTATATATATATATCTGCAAGAGCAGCGGAAGAACCGACTGAGAGGCGAAGAAATATCGAAGGACCTTCGGGTTGTGGTGGTGGCGGCCTGGTGGGGATTCTTAGTGGTCACGAATTCTCATTCCCGAATTGACCACAGACTCCTACTTATAATTTCATAAACAACCCTTAGCTTAACCACGAAGGCCAAATTAAAATTTTTTAAAAAAAAAAAAATATATATATATATATATATATATATAATCAAATAATTTTTTATTTGGGTATTTAAGTAAGAATATTGTGTAAACAAAAAAAATAATAAATACGTGTTTAATGATTTTCCTTTTTATTTAGAAAATTTACTTAACAATAAAATATCAAAGGAGGAGAGATACTTGCGTAGGACCGTTGCATGGGATTTGCACTGATAAAGGCACTTTTGTCTCTCCCCATTGGCTGGTCTCACCAATTGACCCATGTGGTTTCATACAAGTTTTTTCCTCAAAGGAGAGCATAATAAAAATCATTTATCTTAACATATATATTAGCAATTCGAATCTTAACTCATCATTTGAAATAAAAACATATCTTAGAACCAAAAGTGAATTCATAAAACCCTTTGACAATGTTGTGAATCAAGAATTATAATGCATCAAAGCTTATCGTAAAGAGATTATCCACGAAAACTATATCTAGTAGGATTTTCAACAAACAAGTTGTGTTTATACCATATATATTGTATATACACAAATTATTTAACATTGAAAATCAAATATATTAAAAAAAAATCGATCATATCATGATCTTCAAAATCAAAAAGAGAAATTCTGCAGTCTGTACCATCCTACTTTGTCAAATTTTATGGAGTAGTATTTTATTAATGTATCAGAATTTTATCCTCAAACAAAAAAAAAAAAAAAAAAAGGTTTGGTGTATTGAAGTATGAGTGTTACACTGTTACCTCAATCTTTCAATCAACGATGTTGGAGAATAATATTGCAGAAGGACAAAAAAAATAAAAATATAAAGAACAAAGAATAAAGATAAGAATAAAAAATTATAGAAAGGATTGTGGGTGGCTCTTTGATGTTTTTTCTCTTTTACCAAAAAAAAAAAAAAAAGGAAATTTTTTTTTTGATAAGCAAATGTATTACACCAAAAAAGAATGAGAGGATACAAATATCACTCCATCACTAGCTATCAAATCCCCATTCAAGACAGAGAGACAATTCTAAGAGGTGGAGATGGAACCAAAACTATTACAATTAATTGCCCATAGAGCAAGCTCATGAGTAGCCAATATTTAGGAATTACGTTAACTAACCACATAAGAAACATAGATGACCAATTTCTTGCCCAGAAAGTCAAGACAATAAACTCTTAAGACGAATGAGAAGACCAGTCTAATAAGGGATTAAAAACAAGAGAAGTATCACCCTCTTCACAAAGTACAAAACCACTTGTTATTGATTCTAAATGATATTTCCTCGAGCTATTAAAATTAAGTTTCATACAATTGGTAAGCAAATTTTCTAGAGCAACAAACTTGCAAAATGAAAACAAACTATACTTGCTATTATGATTAGAGTTAAAGTTAAGATAGGACAATAGTTGATTCATCTTTTTATTCTTAATTTCTTTAAATTATTTAATTGCAAATTCCATTATTTGAGTAAGATTTGAATTATGACTTTAAAATATCACTTGGACACTTGGTTTTTATGATTCCAAAGAACCCAACTCATAATATAAATTTTGTTAAAAAATTGAGAATATTTCCTAACATATATATCATAATTATTATAAAAAAACCCAAGCCAATTTGCAAAAACTTACGAAAATGCTTTAACACCCAAGTGAAGAATCGAGCATCCTTCTGCTGGATTGGGATTTGCTCAAGTTGGGGTCTTTAACTTGACGCTCAATTTAGCGTTAGATTTTTGACACATAGGGTGATGCAATTATCAATGGTTGGGTTTCTCTTACAAATGCTAAAGTTTTCTCATCCTAACCGTTGATAATTGCATCCCCCCACGTGTCCGAAATCTAACGTTAAATTGAGTGTCAAGTTGAAGACCCCAACTTGAGCAAATCCAAATCCCCTTCTGCTGCCCTTGGTCTTGGACTATCCACAAACTCCGAATAGACCCACCCGAATATTGACAACTGTGGTCCGAAAACATGTAAAGCGGCGTTTGTTTTTGCTTTCAAAAATTCCTCTGAATCCTGATTCGCGAGATCTATTCGAAGGAGGTCTTCTCTTACCAGTCGTACACCTCTCCTTCCCCCATAACGTCAAATTCCAAATTTCACGAATTTCACTAAAATTCTAACATAACTATACCAATTCCGAGAAACCCACTTCCTCATACCAAAAATCCCAGATCTACAAAACGGTTTTATTTATTTATTTATTTATTATAGAAATTCTGATTTCGTTTTCGGTGTTTCTGTTTCCTCATGGCGATGAGAAATCGAAGTATTCTGTTCAGAAAGTATAGAGACGCTCTGAAGAGCGTCCGAGCACCTTCGCCGACGTCTTCTAGTTTAGGTGGCCCGGTCATTGAAATGGTCAGCTCCTCGCTTCTTCATCATAATCGCTCTTCTTATTCTCCTCTCAGCACAGAAGATCCAGGTACTTCCAGGTTAGCCCCTTTTCTCTCTCTCTCTCTCTCTCTCTATCTATACACACACACACACACACACACACACACACACACACACACACATACAGAACTTCTATATGTATTTTTTAGTGTTAGACCGCAAAATTAGTAGTCTGAAATTAGGGGTTGTTTGTCATCGTAAATTTGGATTGTATATTGGAATATAATTTGTATATGGTTTACAGTGTTTTACAATATGTGGGTTTTGTATCAGTGGAATATTGGTTGAAGAAGTGGCATGTGAATTGGATTTAGTGGACTTGTTGGATTTAGGAGAATAAAGGAGAAATTGTTTGAACAAAAATGGTGCGAATGTGTGGGTTTGTGGCTTACGAATTTGCTGTCGGCTTTTGGATAATTGGGTTTACGGGCAATAATTTGAACTATGGTATTGATATGCCTGCATCACCGTTTGTTGGATTGTCAACAAAGCAATTATGCCTCCCACCCTGACCCTTGACTATAGGTGGTTAAGAGGTGAGGTGGGGTTGGGGTAGGTCTAGGGTTTAAATCTATCAATGTTACTAAATGTACATGAAGAAAATTGGAAGAAAAAAAAAGAAAAAAAAGAAGAAGAAACAATGTTGTGAGCGAAAGTGTGAATTTTTAAAGACTTAAAAGAGTTGGTAAACAACAGTTTCGTGGATTTACCAGAGGAAGCAACATTGCATGTTTTCCCATGATGGTTCTTCATGTTTGATTGATTGTGCTGGTTTGTTAGTTGTTCTAGGGTTGATGTTGGGTTGGGTATGAGAGAATTAAACTTCTAGATTATAAGTTGTTTTTTAGGGTGCTCTATAATGTTACATCTGTAGCTCCCTTTCTAATTATTAATGATTAAAAGGCAGACTACGTGAGTTCCCTTATTAAGTTTAAATTTTTTTTCTTCGATAATGTTTTCTTGTTTAGTGATGCCGTTGAACCGTATATTACACTTTCACAGAACACTTAAAACACCCCTCCCCCAATAGAATAAAAATAAAACGGGAGATTGTACCACTACAGTGAGTTTGATTCAATTGGAATTTTTATGAGGCTTCCTTGTCATATGGTTTTTGAAGTTTCATTGTTGATAGGTTCTATTTTGTTATTCTAATTGACTCTTCTTTTCCCCCTAAAGTCATTTATACATTTTTTGACATGTTTTGGTTTGGTCAGCATGAACCGATCAGTTTGACCAAAGGCCAGCTGGTAAACCGCAATTCACCCTTTTTCATTTTGTTAATGTTAATTTCAATACTTTAGGTCATATTTGTTTGTGCCTTTTGTACTATGTAAAATACACTATAATTGTTTGATTTCCATTTTTACAACCGAACGGTCCCTTAAATTTGGCCGTGGTTCTTGATTGGTGATTGGTTTATTGTGTGTTAGAAGCATTAACTTGGAGTGTGTGCCTGTGGTGGTGATGTGAAACCAGTACAGAGAGAAAAAGAATAGATAAAGGAGAAGAAGAGAGAGGAGAAGAAGAAAAAGAGAGGGAAGGAGAGAAGCCCTACTTGTTTAGGGAGGTTGGAAGAAGAAGCAATCTTGCTTAATAATTCTTGTTCTTCCAAAAACTGATCTCTAGGTTTTACAAATCAAGCCCTATATAGGCAAAGCAAAAAAAAAAAATGGAGAGTGCTAAAAGCATAGTAAGTGCTATAAAATGGAAATAGCTAAAAAAATGGAAATAACTACTACTACCAAATAGAACTAATATTACTAAAGAATTAATACTTACTAAATAAAGTAAGCCCTAGAGTATTATAATTCTCAAAATAATAAATAATTAAATCCTAAATAATATACATTAAAATATAAAATTAATACTACATGATTCCCATCAATTGGGTATGGGGAAGTGCTTTTCCATAGGAAGTTTCAAAGGTTTGGGGTCATGTTGTGTGTGTGTGTATATATATATATATATACGCTAAATTTTTTTAATAGATAAGAATTTATGGTATGATCAAAATGTTTCTAGTATACATACAATTATTTTAATATCTTAGGGTAGAGGAACAAGAGTCATGTGTTGCTTTTACTGCATACTAAAAGTCACATCTTCAGTTCAAGTGTGAATTAGTCAAAAATATGTTTTAAAAATGCAAAATTCTTTAATTTCAAATTTTGTTTATTGCTGCAGTAGGGATGCACTTACAGTAGGTCTACCTCCAGCTTGGGTGGATGTTTCTGAAGATGTAGCTGCGAATATACAACGTGTCCGGATAAAAATGGCAGAGTTAGTCAAGGCCCATGCCAAGGCTTTAATGCCTTCTTTTGGAGATGTCAGAGAGGATCAACATATGATTGAGGCTCTTACTCAGGAGATTACAAATCTATTGAGAAGGTCTGAGAAGAGATTACAAAAACTTTCTGCTAGTGGGCCTTCTGAGGATTCAAATGTTAGAAAAAATGTACAGGTATAGTTTTAATGGTCATTGCATTTCTCTTACCCACGAAAAGTGATCTTAAAAATTTCCACTTACTGTTCTCACTTATTGTTCTTAGCTGATTGCTTCTAGATTTATGCATTTTAGCACTTGTTGTGTGTGTATGAGTGTATCCATAATGGCTTGGTGGGTTGGCTCATTTTTTAATGTTTTCCAACAGCGTTCTCTTGCTACAGACCTTCAGAAACTTTCGATGGAGCTTCGGCAGAAACAATCAACATATTTGAAACGTCTGCAGCAGCAAAAAGAGGTTGGCATTTAATATTTTGCCTAATACGAGAAAATAATCGGTTGTGAACTGTGAAGAAATTATATAGTTGTTGGGCATTGTATTTTTTTTCTGCGTACATACATAAGGACCCTTGACTTTCCACTTTAATTTTATACAAATTCTATCTTTCTTTCCATTTGTTGTATTATTTTCTTTTTCTTTTTTTTTATTAATATACCTATGTATTTTGATGAGATAATAGATAAACTTGATAGCCCGTAAGTCCGTAACTACTTGCTATAGGATTTTATCTATTTGTTTCTTTTGTGGTGTAGGGACCTGATGGGGTTGACTTGGAGATGAACTTGAATGAAAATAAGTCTAGATTGGAAGATGACGAATTTGATGACATGGTATGCTGTTTCTTTCTTTATTTTTCAATTTCAGCTATAAGAGTAGCAAGCAATCCCTATTCAGGAAACCAAAGTTCAGAAAATTGCAAGAACTAGGTTGAACATCTGGTTTTGTTTTACATGAGAAACCTGTAGTTTGAATAAAGCAAATTTCAGAATATAAATATTTATAACTCGTGTTGATTTTTGAACAAAGTTTGGTTACAGTTGAAAACATGATTTCGTGCATCCTGATTCTCTTATGCTAGGTTTGGACCTTATATTCCAAATCCTGACATTTAATGGAAGCAGCTTTCCTTTTATCTGGTGAAAGATGTAAGCAGCTTTGATTCTAATAAGATTTTATGCTTAATCAATTCAGGGTTTTAATGAACACCAACTGGCCAATATAAAAAAGAGTGAACAATTCACAGCGGAAAGGGAGAGAGAGGTGAAACAGGTAATTGAAGGCACTTTACTCACTACTGCAAGTTCAAGATTTTCATTTTGTGCTGTTTTTTTTTATTTAATAACCAGAATAAAGTTTGTTGTAGGTTGTGGAATCAGTACATGAGCTTGCTCAAATCATGAAGGACCTCTCAGTCCTTGTGATAGACCAGGTTAAAAAGCTACATGCTTATTAAAAGTTTTCGTCGGTAATTGAGGACTAAATTGGTTTCTCCTTGCAGGGCACAATTGTTGATCGAATAGATTACAACATTCAGAGCGTTGCTGCATCTGTTGAGGAAGGCTTTAAACAGCTAGAGAAGGTATTTTCTCTCTCTCTCTCTCTCTCTCTCTCTCTCTCCCCTTTCAGAATGTGGTTTCTGCTAAAACTCGAGTGTATGGTATGTATGTTAGCTGCTAATATTAGTATTGCATCGGTGTAAAAATATTTCTTACACTGGGTGTTTTGTGGATTGCAGGCAGAGAGAACACAGAGGAAAGGGGGAATGGTGAAATGTGCAACTGTTTTGGTTATCATGTGCTTCGTCATGCTAGTCCTCCTGGTTATCAAGGAGATATTCAGAATATGATTTAATTCTATTTTTTGCTGATAGCTTGGCCTGCTAGTTTACATACTTCGTCACACACCTGTTGGGCTCAGCAGAATGCAGTCGGGGGAGTTTTTGAAGATTGCCCGTCAGATATTATTAGTGTCCCATTCAGTTGTGAGAAATGCATATAGACTGGAGTCTCTTGTAAGTTTCTCCTTCCTTAGCATGTTCGGACAAGGGACTGGGAATTATTTTAATGACGACCCTTGGGCTTTGATGTTACACAATTACACCTCATTTTTCAGGAAATCTTTCTTGTGACAATTTTGTTCATGCAATATAAATTAATAAAACGAAAAGGGTATATTGCAACTGAGCCTGGGTGTTTATGATATGATGGACAATAATGAATCCAAGAAAGTATATTATCGATCATACAGTGTACTTATTACTCCGTAGAATTATAACTGGTACTGCACTACCATATTTTGTTTGGGAACCACCAAGGGTATAGAAACTACAGGTTTAAGCTTTGGATGTTGGCTGTTGAAATTATTTGAAATATTATTATGCCTTTTTGTTTGAATTATTACTTAATATGTCCAAAAAACCGACCACAAAAAAGAAAAAAAGGAGGGCTCATAGAGTTTGTGTGATGCATGTGAATGCTGCAACTCCAGTATTCATGATTTTGTTAAACTTTTGGCCAGATGTTTTGTTTCTTGTTTTTGCCTCTCTCTTTCCCCGCGAAAAAAAAAGAAAAGAAGAAACTCCACACAAGAAAAGAAAGGGTGAGAAGGGAAGAAAGTTGCACCATAAGGCCAACTTGGCCAGGCAATACTGTCAAAATAAAGAAAATGATCCCGATTCTACAAAACTCAAAACAAATCAATATTATAAAATAGAAAAAATGAAAAAAAAAAAAGGGGACATAACTAGAACATCCTTTCCACTGGGTAGCATCGAATCCACATCACAGCTAGGCCAAGACCATCGTGTTACTAGAATGTCTAAACTCTAAAGTCTAAACACCTATCATAAAATTTAAAAAAAAAAAAAGAAAAAGAAAAAGAAAAAAGAGAGAGAATAGTAAAACTTAACTGAATAAATTGTTTAAAATACGTAGTTGTTATATCAACGGTTGCATAATTGCCTCTACGGCAATTTTGATGAACCAGATCACCAAACAGGTAGTTTGGCTCTGATAGACAAAACCCCCTAAAGAATTGAAGAATCGGTAGAGGTTACAGAACAGGCAGTGATGCTAATTCCCCGCAACTATTGCTGCATAAACACAAGAAACACAAAAGCTACAAGAAAGCTGAAAACACTAGTAGCTGCACCCATCCTATAACCATTATTTATCGGAAGAATGGTAGGGATCGAGCACTCCTCGCCATTAAAAAGTACTTTTGTCGGAAACCCATCTCCACGAGCCACATTTATTCCAGGAGTTTTCTTCTTTGTGAAGGATATCACTGTTTGCTGTGTACCAGGAAGCCTAGGATCTTTCTTCGGTTTGGCTCCATCTGTTTCTGCCAGTAGATGGTTTGACCCTGGAAGACCCCACATAAATATTGTACTGTTGTCACCAGGCAGTGCACTTCCATTGAATGAGTACACCGACTCGAAGCCAGGCCCTGCTCTGTCCAATTGGACTGCAGTAAACCAATCGGCAAAGCCAGTTTCCCCCCAGTTGAAAAGAGTAATCCTTGCACTCCATCCGCGCTTGTAATCAGATAATATGTGCCAATTAATACTGACTCCACAATTATCCCCACAAGGTAATGGATTTGGCAATTCCTTTTTTTTCAGGTAACCTTCATCCACAAGGAAATCGGTTCGATTATCAAATGGGACAAGAAGAGCCTTGGCTGGCAGAAGAATAGCTGGGGCAGTAGCACTGCATATGTTACTTGGATTGGTGGTGCAACCACATGCACAAGGATTGCAGGGGATGACAGTATCGTTGAAGAAGTCCGAAAATGACACACAGCATTTTGGCCTTTTTTCTTTTGACTTTGTGATGTTGCAAACCACTTGCCAACTAGCAATTGCAGTAGATTCTGAAGGTAACCCACTTGGGTCTGGGAACGTGCTTGGACTTACCCTCACTGGAGACCCACATTGATAATCAGGATTGAAAGTGCCATTGATTTTCCAATTTTGGGGTGGGATGAGCTGTGTCCTGTTCAAATCTGGTGGCATTTTGTAAACCTGCATTTGGAAAACTGATGTGGACTTGCTTGGATCCATGGAGGGTGGCAAAATGGTTCCATTCCGGCAGCAAAAGGGAATGAAGCCAAGGTTTGAGTCATTTGCCTTTGTTGGAGGGAGATCGATAATGGTTGGCCTTCTCTCACAATTCAGGATTATAGATAAATCTTTATCCTTGTAGTACTCACCTTGCCTGCCAAAGATGCAGTCTGTTGCATCGACAACCTCGGGATAAGCTCCTCTCATGGTATAGATGAATTCATCTCTCATCCATTCCCAGCTTAATTTCCAATTGTCAAGACGGCCTAGGGGATTATGGTTTGAGATTGTGACTTGTGCCAAATAATCTGTTTCATACGTCCTGATAACATCGTACATTATGGTGAGATCGCCGTTTTGGCGGGGGAGGAAGCCTTCATCTAAGGTAATGTTTGATGTAACAGTTGAATCTATGGTGCAGCACACATTTGTTACATTGTTCCCTGCAGAAAACCACAGAAATAATTTACCAGATGTAGAAGCTCCAAACACAAGTTATTTCTTTGAATTATTTACTGATAAATATCCATGATAACCTCATAATTCCAAAGTTACTGGACTATATCATAAAGCATGATAGAATCCCCTGTTTTACTCTGTTTACTTCATACAACACCATCAAAATAACAGAAAAAGCAGAGGTGTTGGCGGTGTTGCTATGTGTGTATAAATCCTCTGCTTCTAATATTCAATTTTGCAATTCTTTCATGTAATCAAAAGTAGTTACCTTGCTGAGTGGGAGGTGGACATAAATAGCCATCATTGGCAAGAGTGATGGTAGAAGGCATGGGAACATCCGGAGCTCCAACACCAAACTGGGTACCCACCAACTGTATCTGAATACTCATCTGATTCCAATCCCCAGCAGTCTCAACCGCCGTCTTGAGATCAGTTGCCGGGAACCCAGCAAAAACGGTGCCATTGCTGACGTTGGCCGGAAGACTAGTGCCGTCGGCTAACACAGCATTAGAAGCAGAGACCAAGAACTCGTTGTGTTGGAAACCAACAAAGACTTTCCATGATTTGAGTTCCTGGAGACCGTTGTTGAGGATGGTCACAGTGGATTGAAACCTGTAAGGTTGGTGTAAGGGGTCTGAGGGGAGGAGGGTCGGTGGGACGGGATAGCCTAAGTTGTAGACGTAGGATAAGAATATGCCATTGCATGAACCGACACCTGGTGGTGGAGGTAGAGGTGGAGGTGGAGATGGAGGAGCTTGGGTTTGGGGTTGTGAGATTGAAATTGGGAAAGAGATAAAGATGGTGATGGTGAGGATGAGAAAGTAGAAGGGGTTTGCCATGGTCTGGTTTTGAACAAGGCTAGGAAAGAGTGAGAAAAATATAGAAATTTATACACGGTGTATTGGGAGGGAAAGAAACAGGCTGTGCATTGAGAAAGAGAGGGAGAGAGAGAAGCAAAGAGACAGACGGACGTGTACAAAATTAAAGGTTTTGTTTTGTTTAGTGTGAGACGTTGAAATGGTTAACATGCCGGCTTTGAGTTTTTTTTACTTTGCTGCATTACAAGCATGAGCAGAGAACTGGTCCTCCTCCATATGTGTGTTTTTCATATTGCTGAGGAGGAGAAACTGCTGAGAGGATCCATTGATAATTTCAACGTGTGATAAGTGGCAGCCTCTTAGGCCTTCTCTCTTTAATATTCAATTTTTAAGCATTCTCCTCTCTTAGAATGGAGATTCTCCTTCCTTAGTCCAGCCTCCTATCCTACATCAAAGTGATTGGATTCCACCGTCTTCATTTTATTTTTTTTTGGGACCCATCCAATAGGACATATCATCTAAAGATTAGTTCATTTGAATGATCTTAGGCTCTTAGCCATTCAATAAATTTGATTTTGATGACATTGTTTGAACGATGGCTAAGAAAAATAACTTCAATTGAATGGCTAAGAATATTCAAATGATTTAATCTTTTAAGGACAAGACACAATTAGTAGGACTTATTGTTTACTAGGTCCTAAGTAATTTTATGATGCTAACATGGTTTAATCACATAAAGGAGACATGGTAAGGTTGAGAATCGCTGCTCCTAAAGGATTCCTTGTAAGCTTGTCTCTTTGCATTCTTATTCTCTCATTCAAACAAAAATTTATTCTTGATGTTTACTTTGATAGTTGATTTTTTTTTTTTCCCCTTTTAATTAGCATTCGTTCTCATAAAATTCGACTCCAACTGAAGACCGAGTTGGTATGAAACCAAAAATTTTCTATTATTGTTCTTCTTATTTATCCATTTTAAATTTAGTTTCATTCCTTTAAGACATGTCCTCAAGCTTCTCCTGTTTAAGCCTTAATATTGACTCATCACTTCACCTTCTAAATTACCAGCTAGGGCTAGTAGAAGGCATGGAGAGTGCTCTCACTCTCTCTTTCTAGCCCACTCCTTCTCTCAGGCATGTTCCCCCTTCCTCAATTTCTTTCCCTTTTTTCCCCATCTTTTGACATTCTAAAAGATAGCAAGTTTTGATCTTTAAATCAAACTTCATCTTTGATTTTCAAGGTTACTTTCACCTTTAAACTATGCAGCTGCATCCTTATCTCAAGTGTTCTTTGACAAGCTTATAATTTTTGTACTTTCTTAAGCTATTCTGCTAATGCATCTTTGACTGCTGTTTAGTCCAGAATAAAAATAAATAAATAAATTATGGTCTTTATGGACAATTTGAATTTAGTTCACCCTATTTTTAAACCTCTTTTATTATGAAAATAACAGAAAATTTTGAATTGCATGGAATAAATTTGGATGTTATTTGCACATGGAAAAAGTTTGAAGTTGTTTTTTTTGTCAGTTGAAAAGCTTAGACTAAGTAATAAAAGCACCCAATTTAAAGCCCAAATCCCTAGGTCTAATTACAAAGGTAATCCTGCCCTAAAAGACTACTCTTATATCATAAACTACTCTATAACGGCTCATACATTTTTTGCGAATATGCTATTGGATCCACGTTGGATTCACCCTTTATATTATTCGACCGTTGAAGTCCAAACCCCTTTACTTTTTTGACTTTTCATTCTTGGCCCACATCCAAGTTCGTCGTATCAGACACAAACCCGACCGTTTAAACTAAAATATATCCGTCCGATCAATCAGTGTGCGGCCAAGATTAGTCGACCGTTATAATCAAGCCCTTTCTCCCAAACCTCAAAAATACCTCTCTCCCCACTCTAAATTCAAATTCGAACGTTGCCCAGATAGCGACTCCCTCACTTCCTTCTCCCACTTCAAAACTAATCTGCTCGCTTGATATTTTATCGGCTTTTCTTTCATTTCTTTCAACGTTTCTCTAGCTGGGTTCTCTCCTCCCTCTTGTGTTTTTCTTTCATTCTCTGAGAGAAAATTGGTGCTTTTTTTCTCTTCCTTTCTCGGGAAATTGATCTTCTTTAGCAGAGTTTTGAGGGGCAAAAAAATACTATACAAATGGTTGTCAAAACGGCTTCTGAGTCTTCCTCTCCGGTGACTATAACAGTCTCATCGGGAGGCAAAGGAGGAGGGATTAGAAGTATGGGCTTGACTAGTCCGGTACCACGAGCTTCGGTATCGAACAATCCGAATTCCCCCCTCAGTAGCAGAGGAAACAGGGCTTCGAGTGGTGGAAACCGCAATTCCAGCGGTGGAAGATACTGTTCCATGTCGAAAGACAACGTAGAGGAGATGAATTCTGGATATGTTTCTTACACTGTTCATATACCTCCAACTCCAGATCACCAGCCCATGTCGGAATCTCAGACCAGTCTGACCGAAGACGGCAACAACCCGGCAAAACCCGAGAGGAGTTACATTTCCGGTACTATTTTTACCGGAGGGTTCAATTCAGTGACTCGCGGGCATGTAATAGAATGTTCGATGGAACGAGACGAGACTGCAAAATTGGGATCTATATGTGGGATGAAGGGTTGTGATGAGAAGGCAATTCAAGGCAATTCGAGGGGTCCGTGTGAGTGTGGATTCAAAATTTGTAGAGACTGTTACTTGGATTGTGTTGGAAATGGAGGAGGAGGGCATTGTCCAGGATGCAAAGAACCATATCGAGATGTTAGTGAGGACGATGATGATGATGATGAGCCGAGGTCTGAAGCGGAGGACCAGGCACTTCCATTGCCTTCAATGGCAGATTTCAAGCTGGACAAGCGGCTTTCACTCGTGAAATCGTTCAAAGCTCCGAACCAAGATTTCGATCACAGCCGTTGGCTTTACGAGACAAAGGGAACATATGGGTATGGAAATGCGGTGTGGCCGAAAGACGGGTACGGTTTTGGCTCTGGAGCTAACGGGTTTGAACACCCTCCAGACTTTGGTGAGAGAAGCAGGAGGCCTTTAACTAGGAAGGTTTGCGTTTCTGCTGCCATTCTCAGTCCATACAGGTAAGTTCAACACAGGACACACTGTTTTTTTCAATTTAGATTGTTTTTTTATTTATTTATTACAATGTAATTACCATCTTTCTGATTTCCTCTGTTTTGATTTTTGAATTGTTCAGTAGATTAAAGGTGTTTGGTTGTCTAACTGGAAATGAAACAATCATAATATCATCACCTTAAATGAGACAATTTAAAATTAAAAAAAAAAAAAAAACAAATTTGGAGTTATCATTTTACTTGATGTTATAGGATCAATGTTTATGAAATGCTACTATTTTTAATTGCCACACTAATTTGTGAGGATAACAATCATTCTCTTGAATTTTTCTATTCAAGGTGAAGGATTTGTGCCCATGTAAATACACCCAAATATTTTAATTTTCATTTGGGTACCCAAACAGGCCCTAGCAGTTTCATGTGGATGGCCACTGGAATTTGAAAATTGGTATTTCTTATATCGCAGATTACTCATTGCGATTCGTTTTGTCGCGCTCGGTTTCTTTCTTACATGGAGGATTCGACACCCCAACCGTGAAGCAATGTGGTTATGGGGTATGTCCACGACTTGTGAGCTGTGGTTTGCCCTCTCATGGCTTCTAGACCAGCTCCCTAAGCTCTGCCCTGTAAACAGACTAACTGACCTCTCTGTTTTGAAAGAGCGTTTTGAATCCCCAAATCTTAGGAACCCGAAAGGGAGATCAGACCTTCCGGGCATTGATGTGTTTGTTTCCACGGCAGACCCAGAAAAGGAACCCCCTCTTGTCACGGCAAACACCATTCTTTCAATTCTTGCCGTTGATTATCCCGTGGAAAAGCTCGCATGTTATCTATCAGATGATGGTGGGTCTCTTCTGACATTCGAAGCTCTCGCTGAGACAGCAAGCTTTGCAAGAATTTGGGTTCCTTTCTGTAGGAAACATGGGATAGAACCAAGAAATCCCGAGGCGTACTTTGGGCAGAAGCGTGACTTCCTCAAGAACAAAGTTCGGCTTGATTTTGTGAGGGAGAGGAGGCGAGTGAAGAGAGAATATGACGAATTCAAAGTGAGGATAAACTCCTTGCCCGAATCGATTAGAAGAAGATCAGATGCTTATAATGCCCATGAAGAGCTGCGAGCTAAGAAGAAACAAATGGAAATGGGAGGCAATCTTTCGGAACCCATTAAGGTTCCAAAGGCTACTTGGATGTCAGATGGTTCTCATTGGCCTGGAACGTGGTCTTCAGCTGAGAGAGACCACTCAAGAGGGGATCACGCTGGCATAATTCAGGTATATTCTCTCGCCTGAATCTGTTAGAAGTTAGAACATTTGTTATGAATAAGTAGTTTTCAATTTCAAGAATTAAATTTTAATTTTTCTTTACACAGGCAATGCTAGCTCCACCGAATGCAGAACCGGTTTTTGGCACAGAAGCAGATGCTGAGAATTTAGTTGACACAACAGAAGTTGATACAAGATTGCCAATGCTGGTTTATGTATCGCGGGAGAAGAGGCCAGGTTATGATCACAACAAGAAAGCTGGAGCCATGAATGCTTTAGTCCGAACCAGCGCAATTATGTCAAACGGACCATTTATTCTTAATCTGGATTGTGATCACTACATTTACAATTCCATGGCTCTAAGGGAAGGAATGTGCTTTATGCTGGACAGGGGTGGTGATAGGATCTGTTATGTTCAGTTCCCGCAAAGGTTTGAGGGGATTGATCCCAATGATCGCTATGCTAACCATAATACCGTGTTTTTTGATGTGAGCATGAGAGCCCTTGATGGGTTACAAGGTCCAATGTATGTAGGGACAGGCTGTGTCTTTCGGAGGATTGCTCTTTATGGGTTTAGTCCTCCAAGAACCACAGAACACCACGGGTGGTTTGGTAGAAGGAAAATTAAGTTGTTTTTGAGAAAACCCAAGGTGGCAAAGAAGGAGTTGGATGAAATGGTTCTGCCAATTAATGTGGATCATAATGATGATAATGATGATGCAGACATCGAGTCCTTGCTTGCTCCGAAACGATTTGGAAGCTCTACTTCTCTAGCTGCATCAATCCCAGTAGCAGAATACCAGGGAAGACTGCTTCAAGATTTGCAAGGAAAAGGTTTACAAGGCAGGCCAGCAGGTTCTCTTGCTGTGCCTCGCGAGCCTCTAGATGCTGCAACTGTTGCAGAGGCAATAAGTGTCATCTCTTGCTTCTACGAGGATAAAACTGAGTGGGGCAAAAGAGTGGGATGGATATATGGCTCTGTAACAGAAGATGTCGTGACAGGTTATCGAATGCATAATAGAGGGTGGAGATCAGTGTACTGTGTCACCAAACGCGATGCTTTCAGGGGGACAGCCCCAATCAATCTAACAGACAGGCTCCACCAAGTCCTTAGGTGGGCTACTGGCTCTGTCGAGATCTTCTTCTCTCGGAACAATGCATTATTTGCTAGTCACCGGATGAAATTCTTGCAGAGGGTGGCCTATTTCAATGTGGGAATGTACCCTTTCACATCTGGGTTTCTCCTAGTCTATTGCATTCTGCCTGCAGTTTCTCTGTTCTCTGGGCAGTTCATAGTCCAATCCCTCAGTGTAACCTTTCTGGTCTATTTGTTGACCATCACAATCACCTTATGCATGCTTGCAGTCCTCGAAATCAGATGGTCAGGAATCACTCTTCATGATTGGTGGCGAAATGAACAGTTCTGGTTGATTGGTGGAACAAGTGCTCATCCTGCTGCTGTGTTACAAGGACTTTTGAAGGTTATAGCAGGAGTCGATATCTCATTTACATTGACTTCTAAGTCTGCCACACCTGAAGATGGAGATGATGAGTTTGCAGAGTTGTATGTGGTTAAGTGGAGCTTTCTGATGGTCCCTCCGATAACGATCATGATGGTGAACATGATTGCGATTGCAGTGGGAGTAGCGAGGACCATGTACAGCACTTACCCGGAGTGGAGCAAGCTAGTTGGAGGAGTGTTTTTCAGCTTCTGGGTGCTGTGCCACCTCTACCCATTTGCAAAGGGTTTGATGGGAAAGAGGGGGAAGGTTCCCACTATTGTCTTTGTGTGGTCTGGATTGCTTTCCATCATTATTTCATTGCTTTGGGTTTACATAAGCCCTCCTTCCGGAAAACAAGATTATATGAAGTTTCAGTTCCCTTGATATTTGGTCTGCCTTAGGCCAGCTCTACCCAAAGCTACAGCCAACCAAACTGAAGTTCCTCAACTTCATCTTGTAGGTTTCTTTTCCATTGCTCTATTCATGTAATGTAATTGGCACTCTTTCTTCCCTTCTCATTTTCCTCACTCTTGGGTAAGAAACAGGCTTGCTGCTATCTATTATTTCAAATACTTGCTATTGTTGATTTGGAATGTAATGAGTTTACCAGTTATATTAAAAATGTTGCTTTCATATCTTTGTTTTTCTGTTTAACTACAATACTTTTTGGGGGGTCCAAAATATATTACTTCGTAGTCATGATTCTGTGATATATCAACTCCTCCATACATTTGGAAACTGATGTCAACCAAATAGTTTGTGATGTTAAAAATTTTACCCATCTGTTTGTGGTCCATTATCACATCAGTAGGTGAAGATGGAATGTAATGAGCACATGAGTAGGTGGAGATGGGATTTCGAACTCAGGCTGGAGTTTTGATTCAGGGTTTATGACTTTTGATCTTTTAACCTCATCGATAACAGGATTCACCTCATTGATAACAGGATTCACCTCATCGATAACAGGATTCACCTCATCGATAACAGGATTCACCTTGGTTTGTCACTCAATCAAGGCTGATTAGATCACTAAGGCTGCTTTGCTGCTTTGGAAGAATTTTAAAACCATCAAATTTGCAGGCATGTGGACCTACCCTTGCCTCTGAGCACCAGGATACAGGAGGGCTTTATGTTAGCAGCCAGGGAATCCTGTGCAAGAGTCTACTTCGCCAGAATATAAACCTTAGTTTAGACCATTAGAATTCCTGCAGATGTCGAGCCCTTGCTTGCACAGCTTCATTTACATATATATGTTTAAAAATTCCAATCAGCAAAAGTAAACAAAAATGTTTTAAACCAATACCAACTTTGGCTAGTCAAAGGCATTGCCAAGCTTCAAACAATCTGTGTTAAGCATATTGTCAAGTTTCAGCATTTTTCTTTTTCTGTTCTTACCGATTATGTTGATAGATCTACCATGAGCATGACTGATAATTGTTTCCCATTGCCAACAGTCAGATACCATTGACAAAGGTTGCATCAAGAGCATACATACTGCACAAACAGTTTTCCTTTGAGGAATTACTAGGAACATCTACTTTTGACTAGTGAGCACTAAAAGACCGAGTTTAAGACTTCAAAGGGTAGCCGAATCGAGTGGGCTGTCTTAATTAAATATGTATATACTGCCACCAGCCTACCACCATCACTGACTGTCCTTCCTATCAGTTAAATCCCAGAAACCAAATCTTTTAAATTTGGTGTCTCCCACTATTAATTGAGCATTGTGATTGCAGCCACTTCCCCGAAAGGGGAGAGGTCTATAATTCATGCAATTCATAATTGGATAATGGGTGTTTGTTGTATGCTTGCCTGGAAAAATCTAGTCCAACCATTGTTCTGCCCTATGTTTTGGTGCATCTTGTGTTTGTGTACGTATTTTGTGTTTCTTATGAAATTTTCAGATACTACTATATGTTATCCGTAGTCTACGAACGTTATAGTGAAAACTTAGAAAGTTCCAATGAGTTTCCCTTACGATTGCACCAAAGTTGCCAGTGATTGTTAGCAACTTATTTTGTGCTCATAGCCGTTCTTTTGCAAGTTGTCACTGAAAGCGTAGTTATCTTGATAACATCCCTCATAAGTTACAGGGATGTCACTGTTATTATGGATTTTGTTCTAGACTTGGTTTGCTGTACAGCGATTCATAAATTGTGTACTCAATTCTCTTCTTCTTGGCCACAAATTGAGGAAAGAGGATCCCACATATGTAATTCTTGTTTCCTCAGCTGGAAATCTCCACTTAACTAAGAGAGCCATGAAAATGATTATGTTTGATTATTGCAGGAATTGGAGTTGACCGATCTAGTAATCTTCATGAGCTCAAAATAGGATTATAATCAGTTTGTCATTTAACAATAGGCTGATGAGGCCACATGGAAAATTTTAAAGTCATCAAATTTGCAGGCAGCCATAAGCATGACTGATGATTGTTATTGCCATTGTCAGTAGTCAATAACATTGGCAAAAGGTTTAATCAAGAGCATACTACACAACCCAGCTTCCCTTTAAGAACAGAAGTTGCAGAAATTATTAGGAACATCTACTTTTAAGCAGTGACCACTAATGGTAACCCAAAAAAGAAAAAAGAAAAAAAGAGGGCAGTGAGCCCTAATGGACCGACTTTAGACTTTATGGAGCAGCCACATTGAGGGGCCTGTCTGAATTAGTTATTTACCAACTGCAACCATCCTACCACCATTCCCTACTAACCATATGACTTTTGGGGGTAAATCAATCTTTAATGGGATTAATTTCTCGGAAAGCTTTGTAAAATGGGCATTACTAAGATAATACTCTATATATTCTCCGTGGTCTACACTCTACAGTCATTCTAGTGGATTTTTCAATAAAACGGCAAAGTTTTAATGGATTTCATTGAAAATGACATCCTCACGATTGCACCAAAGTTTGCCAGTGAATGTTTTTTATCTTATGCTCATAGGCGTTCTTTCGCAAGTAATTCAGCTTCAATCTTAGTTATATTGACAACGACCCTCATAAGCTACAAGGATGTTACAGTTTTTAGGGATATGGTTTTAGTCTAGGTTTGTCGTCCGCCGATTCTTGGAAAAAAAAAAAATTTAAAAAAAATTAAAAATTGTGGTCTAGATTCTGTTCTTTCTTGGTGATAGATTAAGGAAAACAGAATCTATATGTAATTCTCGTTTTCTCAGAAGATCACTTGGTTCAAGTCTCCATTTAACTATGAGAAATGATTATATATTTTTGGAGCATAGTCTATACAACCAATTATCTTTTAGAAATGAAATTGACATTATCATCTCTATTTGTGGTTTAATGTAATGGATAAATTCTAAAATGCCTTTTAGGATATGGTGTCATGGGCTTCATGTTCTCTCCGGGGACGAGGGTTTGACTTGTATCAACCTTTTTAATTGGAGAAATTACACTTTGTACCCTTACGACTATTTTAATTCTCAAAAACAAGCTATATATCATGTCACGTAGCCATTTATTGTTCAAAATTTTTAAAGATATATATAAGAAAATCTAATTTTCCCCTTTTTAATTAACAAAATTTACCCCAGTATTGCTATTATCTCTTCAGATCTTCTAACAACCCCAGTTTAGTCCTGTAATTTCCCATTTTTAATATTGACTCATCAACTTTACAGGCCAACCGGTTAACTGCCCTGTGACTTTCGGGCTGAGCAAGGAAATTCGTGGGTGCATGACTTATATGTACATTTATGTGTAGACAGAAGAAATTGAGATGGTAGGCCATATATTAGTCCAGTGGTCCCCTCAACTTGGGATCAGCTCCGTGGCGATTTCTAGCTGTAAAGGTTCCCAAGGCCATACTTGATCTTGGGCTACTTATGTGCGTGACCCTTTTCTCCTTTTCTCACATGCCACAATGACACATTGAGATTTTTTAGCCCCACAAACAGAATATGGTGCTTAGGATGGACATCTTACCACATAGGGGCAGAAGAGCCAAGGGGGCCTTCTGTCCAACCATTAATTTTGACCTTGTTCAATGTTACCGACACTATGAAAAATTAAATTTCTGAAAACCATATCTGTCCAAAAAAATCTATTTCACAATCGATTCAGTCAATAGTACCATACATACCCATTTCTCTACCCAGAGATGCCAACACCCAAAGACATTGACAAACCATCAGTATCACAAATATTGGATTTTGCTAAACGATCAATGCTGCTGCTTTCAGTGGGTGATTTGGTATAATTCCAAGATAAAATGGCAAAAGGGTAGAGAGATTTACACACCGGCTTTCTACATGGGGACCAACCGAATGGCCTTATGGCGGGGGGTGTGGTTTGTCACTCTGGTTGCTCTCACACCTTAAATATGTCTTTAGAGATGATATTGGCATATCAGATATCTCAAGGAAGCATCTGCAATTCCTTCCACATGAATAACCTACTCTCTCTCTCTCTCTCTCTCTCTCTCTCTCTCTCTATATATATATATATATATATATATATTTGTTTAATTTTGTTGGTTTCTAGGAAAGTCTATCCATACCAAATGATAAAAAACAATTAGGGGAAGCATATGATGATTACAATAATTGTGACAACAAAGCTGTCAATGTATCTTTTATGATCTCACTACTCATATTCGGTAGGCCAAGCGTCAGTTGCCATGTCTTCTTCATCACTTTTATAATTAAATCTTAAAAAGAAAAAAAGAGAAAAAAATAAAAAAATAAAAAGGATTAATTCTTAAACAAAGCCCCGCTAACAAGGCGAGCAGGCAACAACGTCCCACCAACAAATGCCCACGTACTCCCTCTTAATATAGCTTCAATACATATTTACATAAATTAACTCGAGATGAAGATGCCATTCGGGCGCTGTTTTCCACTCACTCTTAACACTAAACCCCTATTAGCCCACTTACTAAAGGGATAGGGGTTTGTAAATTATGTTCTTGCTTGTCACTAAAAAATTAGAAAGAAAACGAGAAAAAAAGATATAACAAACAGAAAAAAGAAAAATCCAAGCAGACTCAGCAGGGTGCTGACTCACCACATGTAGCCTATGAAATTTAAGAGACTTCTTCTGAGTTAAACTGTCCACGTGTGATGCCAGGGCGAAAGGAATCGGTCCCCCTCACCATTTTGGACACTTTCTACTCAACAGCGACACCCGGGTCCCTCACTCGACGCCACCATTCAATTTCATAGCTTATGAACACCTTAATTATGTGTATATTATATTTATTTCGGATAAAATTACAATAAATATATAAATCTCCGATACAAAAGATAATGAGGGCTTTGCCAGCAGTGTCCGCAAGAAAAAGAGACAGAGACAGAGTGGGAGGGCAGTTCACAAGCTTTCCGCCGCTGACAACAAAGAAAACCAATCCCCCCATACAGTCCGTGCACTTAGCTGCCACCACAAACCCTTTCACATTCTTCTACATTCCAATGCCTAATTTAGCAACTAGCAACCCCTAGCCGGCAACACGCCCGTATTTAAGAGGGAAATCTCTGAGTCTTGTTCTTTTTGCCACCAAAGCAAGGAGACAACCGTGAACCCAAGCCCAACGGGCCCTCCCTCCCACTCCACCTAACGATTGTACAATGTGCCATTCCTTTATCCTACTCACAGAGAAGCAAGAAGTGGATTGCACATTGAGGTTACCTCAATAACTACACCAACCCCAAAGTCCTAAACCCTGTGCCACATTACCAAAATGGCCCTACTATCATCCCCCACAAAAAGCAAAAAGGTCATTATCCCTCCCAGGTAACCCCAATCCCACTAAGCCACTCAAGGGCATTTCAGTAAAACGGGAGACTATATCAATCAAGAGACTATATAAACGATAATTGAACAAGTAGGCCGACACCAACCACGACACCTAATAATCTATTTTTGCCAATTGGAGCAATTTAATGGCCCTTCTTTTTTTTTCTTTTTTCTTTTTTTGTCAGCAACTAATGATTTCCAACCTGAATGCCTTGCGCAAAGCATAAAGTTTTAATTTTAACTTCTCACTCTTTTTGATGTTAACATAGGAAGTCTGGATTCAACTTCTCCATTCATTTTAAGTCAACTTCTCCATTCATTTTAAGCTAGCCACCGACCAGTCTATCATGAATTGATGAATGAACTGAAAAATAATTACAGTTCAACACAAATTACTCCTAACTGGCAATGACTAATTATTTTCCCGTGGCGCGACCAATCTAGGATTCCCCCTAAAAGCAAGAATAAGGCTATTATACACACTCTATCATTTATCAATTAAGATTTAAAATACACTTAAATGGAGTTAACACAATTCGAACCTAAAATATCTACTTTCAAAGGCACAAGTCCCAGTAACTCCACAGCGAATTGAACCAAGACATTCCCTTCTTTTTTCCCCTTTTTTTTTTTTTATTTTTTATTTATTTTTTTTTTTTATGAGGGTTGAGGCATACAAGTCTAGAAACCACTGGTGGTCTATCCTTGAGGTCAATTTGGTCATTCCAAAGTACCAGTAAGTGGTTCTAGTCCCAGACCCAGATATATTGTCATCTCCATTGATGCAAAGCTCTTGTTCATGTTCTTGACACAGTACTTGTTGTTTTCCCCAAAACAGCAAACTGTAGCTACAATGCCTGCTAGATCTACCAGACACACTCAATATAGAGTCTATACAATAACAAATTGAATATCTTTTTTTTCACTTTCTCTTATTTTCAAAGGCAGGAATAATAGAATAGAATACAAATCGCCTGAGATGATTTTGATAAAAATAAAATAAAATAAAGAAGAAAAATGGGTAGGTCATAAGAAGAGAAGAAGAAAAACACAAAAATAATGAAAATTAAAATTAAAAAAAGAAAAAAAAAATGCAAAATGAGAAGTAACAAAGGAAGTGACAAAACAGTCCGGGGAGGGGAATTTACCGGCGAAACTCGGTTTCAATGAGGGTGTCCGAACAAGTCGTAGGGTGCCCATAGAGCGTCCAGCGGGCACGGCTGCTTGGAGTCGAGCCTGAGCCAAGGCTTGCCACTACCACTCCAATGCAGAAGGCTAACCGGACCGGGGTGAAGATCACGACAACTACCCCTAACGTTATCCCCTCCCAACCCGTGTTGGTTCCACCGGTGCTCGATGGGCGCCACGTGTCCCGCAAAAACCAAGAGGAACGGCGGCAACGATCCGAGTTCGTAAATCCGGTCACTCTTCTGGATCTCCATCCACCTCTCAATCCGCTTCGTGTACCCGTACCGCCTCCACCTGACCAGATCTATCACCATCACGCCGGTGTTGAAGTAGCAGGGTTTCCGTCCGGCAAATGTGCCGGAAAGCCCCCGGTCCGACCAGAAACCCGCCGTGAAATATTTCGTGAAGTTGGCGTGGCAGTACTCCGGCGCTCCGATTGTCCTGGACTCCAACCTTGTAGTCCACAGCTTCGAAATATCATCAACTACGACAAGATCGGAGTCTAAATATATCACTCTGCGAACGCAGGACTCGAGAAGATCCGCTAGGTAATTTCGGGCATAATTTAGCGGCTGTTCAAGCGCTTGCCTCACCGACGTCGAGATCAGGTTCCGCACAATCTCCGGATTGAAGAAATACACCTTGAACTTCAACTGCGGGAAAGTAGATCGAACTAGGGTTTCGAGATTGGTTTCCGAGACGAGAAAGTGAAAGAAAATGCTCTCAGGACACAGAGAATGCTGCAGAATCGAGTGGACGGCGGCGATTGAGCCACGGAGGTACTCAACATCAAGCGTGATCGCCACATGGACAAGAGACGGATCGCAAACACCCGTTTTCCCCAAAATTTTCCGTTCACCGAAACTACATTCCTCGGCATTGCGAAATGCGGAGGCTTTTCGAAAGGAAAATCGGTCCCGAGAATGGTCGGCGACCGGAGTTTGTACCGGAGAGCGGAGATTCCCGTCGAGATGGGAGGATCTGATGGCTTCTGCGGGAGGGAAAGATTGAAGAGAAGGAGAGAGAACAATCATCACCATTGCTGCAGAAAAGAAGCCAGAAAACCTCATAATCCACAGCATCTTCACACGGTAAAGCCCTCTTCGCTTCTTCTTCTTCGATTTGAAATCGAATCGGTCTGCCAAAATCGACGAGAGGGACGATAGATGGAACGCTAGGGTTCCTTTAAGGTCCGCCAGAGTTTTTAGAGAGAGAAACCTATAGATATACAGAGAGAGAGAGAGAGACCGAATATCGATCTCTCCCCTTTTTTTGCTTCTCTCAATCAAAGTTGGGATGCCGTGGGAACGAAGCGAAGCTGGGGGATAGAGAGAAAGTAGAGAGAGAATAATCCATGAATCGAACCAGAGCGGGTGGAAAAATGGCCTAGTGCTACACTGTGCGCCCAAGGTGCGCTTCAGTCCTCTCTCTTTCTCTCTCTCTCTTCTTTGGAGAAGGTGAAGCAGCACAGCGGCACAACAAAGGAGGCCTTTCTTTTCCTGTTTGCGTTTTCCACCATAGAAACCCACGGCCGATGCGCTATATTTCTAATAATATTAATTATTATTGCATAATATATAGAACAGATGATAATTAAATTTAGAAATAAATAAACAAAAATCTTTTTTTTTTTCTTTTAATATTTATTATAGCTTATATGGAATATGGAATTAAATAAATGCCCATAACTTTATAGAAGGGAACGGACCAGCTGTCCCTGTCTTCTACCACAATGACAACTGCGTCCCCGGGGCCAGCACGTACATACATACAACATGTACATCCTTACTGTACACGCGTACAGTTTTGTACACGTCACTCATTCCTTCCTTGTTTGCAAGTGGTGTGTTTACTGTTTAGCAACTGGGTCAAAGCCCACCCACCCGTTTGACGTCCAAACCCGATCATGGCCCACCAGAAAGTTGGGTTTAACCAATCCGTGATCTGACGTTAACAGCCAAAAACAAAATGGTCCTACACAAACTTCTTGTGATGTAATCTTTTTAGCATTTTCTACACGTTAACAGCATCAATCTATAAAAATTATAGGCAGAAAGATGGAACTTTAGCACAAAATAAAGTGCAATCATTGTACTCATGATATTTCATTCTTTCTTGGTAAGTTATCTTTTAGATTGCGGGTCAAAATAGTAGAATTGTCAGTAGGATTCTTGAGCAAGCTAACCACGCCCAGCAAGTGAAGATTTATAAAATCAATGGAATAAGGGTAAGAAATCGGGTATGTCTATCTTGTAGAACAATAGGATTTACTCCTTGTCGGCACTCGTCCCCGCTTTCGAACCCACCGACAGAATAAACCCTTATTGTTAGAGCGGTGGTTTTGCTTTTTAAAATGTATTTAAGTGATAGACTAGGGATAATAATAATATTTATCTTACTCGTTAAGTGAATGATTTTAAATTTAAATTTGTAAAAAATCATTAATACATATTTGTTGATACTAAAGAAAGTCAGCGGGTTTGCCAGAGAAGATGGAAAAAAAAGTTATGTAATTGATATAACGCCCTACTTGGCCTGATATAAGTCTTAAATTTTTAGCATATAAGGGATATTGTCGATGCTATATTAGTGGGGTTCGACACGTAGTCATGTATAAAACAGCCGACACTTTCGATTTAACTATACTTGCTTTCCAAATGTTATGAGCAAATTTTTTCCAACAAATCACATCAAATGACCATGGGAGAAGGCGAAGACTGTCGTGGAAAAAGTCGATGTGTTTATTGTTAGACATTATGGCATTATGCACAGCATCCTTAATCTGTCACATTAAATCCCGTGTATGATGAAGCAATTTGACATGTAAAAGGTGAAATTGGCCTCATTAGGAGCACAATTTAATGTGTTGATGGGAAGATAAATAGGGATACACAAGATAGAAAATTTTGGTTAGTCTAATAGTTGCCTATAATCTGTTAAATTTGGCATGGGTTCATGAGATTAACAAGGAGCTTGATGAAATTTTGAGAGGCTACAATGCTCTTCGTGTATCTCCACCGTGATTAGGGGCAAAATTGACACCAAATACTATTTTTCTTCCTTAAAGCAATGAATGTTTGTAGGAAACATTAGGAAAGATCAATATCTCCCACCATGATTAGGAGCAAAATTTACACCAAATACATTTTTCTTTCTTAAAGTGATGAATATTTGTAGGAAACATTAGGAAAGATCAATGTCTTTATGTTAGGGGAGTCTATTTTTAGGGCACTATTATTATTAATGGTCTACCATTTATTACATGCACCTAATGCCGCATGAACTCATATTTCCTACGACTTACTATTTGGAGAGCTTATGACACGTTTTTTTTTTTTTTTTTTTTTTAATTTCCATACACCTTTTAACAAAAAAATGGTTTGAGGTTGAATAAAAACTAACACACATCACCACTTATCGCTACTATCTATTTAGAATAAGGATGACCCATACATGGTGACTTAGTGTGTAGGGGACAAAAAATTATACATGTCAAAAGGATTAGTTGAAATATTAGAGTATCACAGAAATACTTCTCAGCTGATTAAGAAATTGCATTGCTTAATAGGCGTGGGGAACATAAGAGACTCAAACGGTATTAGTAAAAAATAATCCGTATAAAATTAATTTTATGTTTCATGGGATACTTAGGCAAATACATACGAACACAATAAACTCATATGTCAATGAGCCCATGTGACAATCACTCCGCTGAGAATGGTGCCCAAAATTAAATGGTGCAGCCCCTGCATGGTGCACTCACCAACAATCAATGCCCCTACCCAAAAAAAGAAAAGGAAAAAAAAATACAAAATGGCAGGCAATTATTTACCATTATCACTTTAGTATATTATTTTAATGACAAGACGTGAGGTCCAATAATTACAAAAATTGACGAACATGTCCTGGTGGGTATGGTCCCACAGAATCTATGGACCCCTCCTTATCTGTCCTACTTTGTCATTTTGCATACTTTTTACACGTACATATATATTCACATACAGTATATCAGAATTTGTTTGAAAACCGAGACTAGAGAGAGTGTAGACGTGTACTCGTACAGAAAACATGGGGGCCCCTTTCTTTTAATGACTCAGGGTGCTCAGAGATTGAGCGGCGATCGAGTGGTGCAGTGATGCAAGTCACTTAAATTGTGGGGGCCACGTGGCGAAAGCATATGAGGTTGTGGTGTCAAGTCCATTTAGAGGGAGAGCAGGTGTACGGTACTTCCTGCGCTGAGCAAGAATCAGATGGGCCTAGGGATGATTATTTTGCTTTGTGAAGCGTGTCCCTCGGTAGCCTCGATCGATACCAGTCCGTACGTCCTACGCTAAGCTGGCCTCCACTACATCATCAATTACCTCTAATGGGTCGGGCTCCGGTTTGTACAGACCTGCATTTCTAGCCCCACCCGCCCGTCCCATTCATTTTTGGACAAGTTGAACCCATGCCCAAGCTATACTCAATGGCTACGAGGTTAACATAGTATTTTGCTCTATACAAAATTAAACTCAAAATATTTTAGAATATAATATGGAAGTTAGAATAAAGGACTGTTGAATAAATTGCTAAAAGTAATAATAGTCAAATCATGATCACAAATGAATTTCAATCCATTTTTAAAAATAATCGAGGCATGATTTGATTGACATTACTAAACATTGCTTTTAGTAATAATGATAGTATGCATTAGTCATTATTTCCCTAAAATAAATTATGTTTATGGAGAAAGAAATAAATCTATTGATTTCTTATCTAGTTAAGATCACATAATTAAAGAATTAATTTGATTTGGGATTATAATTTTTCAAGATAAATTTTAAGTATTTTTTGGAAAGATGCTATTAGTAGATTTAGTCTAAGTTGGTGTTAACATTTTGTTTGATATTAAGAAAAAAAGGAAGGAGAAATTAGCAATTACCCCTATTAGGGGACTGCTTTTAACCAAAACCCCACCATAAGAGTTTTTAACTCTATAACCTATTTTTTAAAAGATTCTTTTAGTATAAGGAAATCTATTTTTTTTTTTTAATTCCAACAGTGCCCCTCCCATGATTTATGCTCTTCCCAATATCTACCTTTCCTTTCCATCATTATCTCCATTTTTTTTCCCCTTTTTTGGTTTTCATCTGTAACATTTCTCCTCCCCCACCTCCCCTTTCTCCTTCTCCTTCCCCTAGATCTACCTTCTCCCTCCCACCGACTCTACTTTAACCTTCTCACTTTCTTCTTCCTCTTTCAACACTCTCAAACGGAGGTCTAAGAGAAAGGGGTTTTTACAAAACTGATTCTTATTTAAGTCTTATTGTAAAATGAGTCTTATATATATGGGATATGACCAAAATTCTAAAAAAAAAAACTACTTCAAGAAAATAAAAAGGAAAATAGCATTAGTAATTTGGACACCAAAAATTTGATGACATGAAAATCACCATTCAATTGGTCAATTTTGATTCCTTAATTACTCAAAATCTAACATGTCAAGTCTGAAATGAACCAAACTTGGTAAAACTTAACTGAGCATCCTTAATGATGTGTTAAAGAGTGTGCTATTACTATATTTTAACAATAATATACCTTATTGTTTCTCCAATGATGTGTCACGTTTATATCATATTTGGCACATCATTGTGTTGAAATAGTATAAAGATGGTTAATATAAAGAAAGGGATGATGTTTGTATAAAAAGATTGCATATTGTCATTTGCATCATTGAATCATATTGTGTAAAATTATAATGTTGACACTAGGCTAAAATAAAAATAGCATAGATAAAGTAGTACAAACTATTGGAGATGCAGATAAATAGTTTGATACAAGATGTTAGTTATGCGGGTGAGAAGAAAAGGGTCCACATGCAATAGATATATATTGTATGGCCCATTAAAATGGTGTTACCCCACCTCATATGACACATGTCAAGTCAAATGGTGGTGATGAGGGAAAGGGAGAGTAAGTAGACCATTTGAAATAATAAGCAGTCACTAAATGATAAATGAGTATCATATTTTAAAAACCTTACAAGTACCATAAAATTATTTGAGAGAAATAGATGGAAATCTCCATCCACCTCTGTGAATTGGTGGGTATGAGGAGTGGGTTCATCGTAAATCTGAGAGATGGACGAGTGAACCAAAAAAATGTGATCCCTGTTGTTTTAATGCGAATGTTGTCACCCTACTCTCACACGGAACGACACCGTTGGAGTCGTTTTAACACCCTGGGGCCATTCCTTATTTTACCTTTTTTGCCCACAAGATATGCTGACTGTGATCCGATCCATATATGGCGAGTCTTGCTTATTTTCACATATTGACGTGGCAACACCACAATAATAGATTGGAGGAAACTGGAAGGAAGCTGAACTCAGATTTTATCTGAATAATATTTGATCCCTAATTAGTCAAGAGACTTGGCCGCGCACGAACCAATTAGGTGTCCAAATTTTCATTCCGAAAAAACTGTTTTTAAAAATTATTGAAATTTGGGAACAATATTTTTGAACATCATCGTCCGCAATCCTGTATTAGTTCTACCTGTGAGAAGGCCAATGGGGCATTTTTTTTTTTTTTTTTTTTTTTTTTTGGGTGGTAAACTGGATAAGGCCAATGTTGTTTATCTCATTTTATGGATGACTCCACCGCCCAAAGAAAATGAGACGTTCCATCCACCCCACTCTTTTTCGTTTTATTTTTTTTTTGTTTTTATTTTTATATTGCCAATGTCATAGTGCTTTTTAAATTATTTTTCATATACTACTCTTGCCTCCACACCGTTTAAGTTGTTTCAATTTTTTTTAATTTTTTTTGTAAATTACAAAAAATGTCATTTACTCATTAGCCGGTATACATAATCGGTAAACTAATTAAGCACTACAACTCCCCATTATTCCAATCATATATATATCACCACTTATCCAAATAATCAAAGCAAATCAATGGTGTGCATGCATTGGTGCTTACAAATTAATTATAATAAGATATAATCAATGGTAGAGCCAAGGGGCTTTTGGGGGGACGTGCCCCCACTGGCCTCAAACAATTTTTTTTTTTTGGATAAGTTACCATTTGATAACTATTTACCAACATAATGCCAAAAAAAGAAAGATGGTAGTCATTTTTAAACATATATACAGTTTATTTGTAATAAGTTGACATAAAAATTCTATTTGTGGTATTACATTGGAAAATAATTACCAAAAAAATAAAGTTTTTTTTTTAAAAAAAAAATCTAGAGGTTTCAGTTCCTACTTCACAGAGTCATAGCACGATGTTTCTATGGAAGATAACTTTTGACTCCGCCCTTACATATAATCACATTTTCGTGTTTGCATATATGCATATTTATATGAATTATGATTGGAATAAGGGGGAGATTTATCTTCTCATTCTCTCTTGGTACCATTTCAAGCGATGTAGAGTAGGTGGTAGAAAGTCCAAGTATCTTTGTTAGCAAAAGAAATAAAAATAAAAATCTCTTATAAAAATAAAAAATAAAAATAGAATTTTCCACTTCTATCATTATCCTCTCTACTCGATCAACATAAGTTGTTAAAAAAGTAAATCCAACGACCGTGATTTTTTTTTAAAGTACCCGCACAAAAAAAAAAAAAAAAGGAAAAAAAGAAAAAGGAAAAAGAAGAGGAGAGTGCAAAGCCTAAATCCCAATGGATTGTTGTCCGGGTCAGCAGGCGATATGATTCAACCCGCAGCCCATCAAGTTGATCTTAACTAGATTTGAAAACATTATTATAATAAAAATAAAAATAGTAATATATAGAAGGATTGGAAGAAGGGTGCATTCTGGGTAGTAAGCTTTTGAGAAAGCGGCAGCAACGTCACAATTATAGACGTTAGAAGGGGTAACCGTTACCTGCAGCTCTTTTCCACACTGACCTCTGACCGACGTTTTCCAAAGGGTTAGTTCACCAACGAAACCGACGTTTCTCCTCCCCTTCGTAGGCTTTAGCCGTTGCGTGGGTCAGGTCAAGGGCTCGTGCCCCTTTTTGTCCTGGACGACACTGACTCTGTCTTGGTCAATAAATTTCTTGAGCTTCACATTCATTTACTTACCTGACCCCTGCCTCAGCCCCCAGGCAAAGCCAAATTTATTCGATGTCCCCCTCTCCTCACCTTCCAATGACAATCATTTTCTCTTGTTAATAGCCCTTATTAGTAAAAGTCAATGAAGAATTTCAATCAAATACATACAATGCATGAGAGAAGGCATTAAAATTTGATCTTGCGTAGTTTAACTACAGTCGTTTATGTTAAAATTTTATATGTAGAACTCTTATAGGGTTCTCAATCTGAAATTAGGCTTGTGTCTTTAGGATTTGTGTTATATCTTTTCAATTATGAGGAGCTTGGCAATGCTCTCACGCGACACACGCTCTTCAATTATAAGTTTTCTCTTGATTTTGATCTTGAAAATGCTTCTTTTGTTAAATGAATTAACGTAGAGCAAATCAACAAAGAAGAACCGGAGAACCGGAGAAGTTTTTCTCTAAAAATGTTTTAGTTTAGAATGGTCTTGTGATATTTAGAACAAAATGCTAACTTGAGGCTGATTAGTACTGACAGTGAAATTAACACCCTCCTTAGACGGTTAATGAAACTTCCAAAACTAGGCCAGAAAGCATAGTGACATGATGAGCCTCATCCATGGCGGAAACATTCATTGAATAGGAGTGGGTTATAAGTTTAGAACCTTGTTTTTGGGATTCTTCTGACCCATTCATTACATTGCTGCGGTTCAACGAACAAACAATTTCCCCCTTCCACAATCCAAACTGCTGATATCCCTTGCTTCATTTACCAAGTAACAATAATTGCATTTTTAATTTGTCAATATTATTATTATTATTATTTATTCGATACCAAAAGTTTGATTCATATTATATATGTGGGTGTGCTTTGTGCTTTGCTTCTAAAAATGATAAATTATACGCAAAGCACACAGTATGTCACTTTCTCAAATTCAAGTTAGCCACAAGCATATGCCTTTGAAAACTCAGTTTAGATTGTCTGGGGAGGGATTTAGTTGAGGTGCGTACAAGCTGGTCCGAATACCTGACTAAAAAAAAAGAAAAAAAAAACCTCAGTTTATAAAAATAAAATAAAAAATAAAAACAACTCAGTTTAGATTCCAAGGCGTGGACTAGCAAAATTTATTTTTATTTTTTTAAAAATTTTTGGCTGAGGGAAAATACTAGCAATTAGATGAGTAATGTTTGTGGCTTAGTTGAGTTTGAGAAAGTGACATACCCCATGCATCACATATAAATTATCAATATGAGCAAAGCATACCTGCATATAACGACCAAATCCTTGGTGTTGAATCTAAAAGTAGTAACTAATTATTTAATTAATAATAATGCAATTATTGTGACTGCGTTTTAAGGGAAAAAGGAGGAGGGTGTCAGCAAATATTGCTCTTTCTTCTTATTGGTGGAGGCTGCATTATATTATAAGAAAGTTTGGATTACAAAACCCCAAAAAGTGATTTTAAAAAGCATACAATCTTGCGCTTAGAGCACAAGAAAGTATGCCAGAGGGATACGGATCCTATGGCTTCTCTAAATGAAAGGAAAGCAACTTTACTCACTTTGGAAAAATAACTTTACTCAAAGTGGCTAAAGAATTTAAAATTGCAACGTTTTAAAGAAATCTTATAGATAATCTTAACTCGTCGTTTGTGGTGAAAGCTCTCAAATTTTATGCGGGCTTCTTTTACATTTCAAATATTTGAGTGTTACTACATTCACAGGATATTTTTACTTGTTTCAATTTATCTGATAAATGTGGCATGCAGCATTCTCTGTAAGTTTACGGTGAAAGAGATTCAACTTTCGTTTTTTATTTTATTTTTTTGGTTCAAAGGATATTCATTTAAGTAGATCTAATGGCACTAACACCGGTCAGATTCCCAAATAACAGAGTACAAATCCCAACAGGGGGAGTCTCCAAAACAAGAAAATTACAAGAGGCATTATGCCCTTCTCTAACAAGATAATCAGCACAATTATTACCCTCTCCAAGGGAGTGCTGGATACGACAGGACCTATTTCTAGCTATTAAAGCTTTACAATCATAAATAAGCACAGCATTAGAATGATGGGGGTTAGGAATAGATGAGATGAGGTCAATGGAAGCCTGAGAGTCGGTCTCAATAATTAACTGAGGAAAGCCCAGGTCCCAAGCCATGAGCAGCCCCTGTCTAATGGCCCAGAGCTCCGCCAGTACCAACATCTAGCTCGCCAATGAATCCTTTAATCCAATTACCAGATTCATCTCTAAGGATACCCTCTATAGCTGCTGCCCCTGGATTGCCGTAAACACTCTATCATTTCAACTTTCTGGTATATCCACAGCGGGTAAAGGGGGTGGGGTGGATATATTTATCTAGGAAATTCAGCATTTTCCTGAATTTTTTTTACTTTGAATGCTATACAAAAACTAATGGAGTTGATTAGATTTCATGGAAAATCCAAGCAGGGCGTAAGAGGTTTCACTTGAGCTTCAATTATAAAATTGCATTCCCACGGTCGTAAGGTCCTTATCGTTCGTTTCACATCAAGCCTTGATTAGGCCAATAATATTATTGCACCATCCTTTACGGGCACGCCCTCTTGACTAAATTTAGAAATAATTTTTCACGGTAAAGACTTGGCTCAATGAAGTTATCACCTACAAACTTTATACATAATCTTTGTACCAAGTCATATTTTATGCTTCACTTAGCTTTCTTATGTCCTAAGGAATAATAATTTTACATAAAGAAGTACCTTTTTTTTTTTTTTTTTCTTTTTTTTTTTTTTTTTAATTTTATAGTTTATTTATATTTATATTGTTTTTATTTGGTTGGGTCATATGGTCATTACTGTTCTTACGGAAGGAATATTTTTTTGTACCATTTCTTTTACTGTTATGATATTATCCTGACTCACATGTGCCCTTACAAAATGTTAAAAGTAGTTTTTTTTTATTTTTTATTTTTTTGGGGTGAAAGGGAAATTTGTTAAAATATATAAGTAAGGGTATAACATCGAGGGGTAAACTACCCATCCAGCATCCGAAGATGAAATATGACATAAATTGATAGGAAGACTTGTCAATAAATTACTGTCCAAGTCAACCAATAATTTTGAAGCTGAGAAGAAGTTATGGAGTTGCATCATTAAGCACGAGCCCCCTTCATAAATTTAACACTTCTTCTTACATGCTGCAAGCAATCTATATTTATTGTGCTTATTTTTTCATTTTTTTGGGGGTGCGAAATATGATATTACAAGCTTATTCTTATCAAGATTCGAATATAGATTAATCCAACGTGAAGCGTAGTTGTAAGCTCATACATTTGATAATAAAAATGAAAAGATATAAATTTAAAATCGTATTTCTTTGCGATCTGTATTAATAGGATTGCTTAGAAAAAAATCGTACCATTTTACAACAAAAAAGAAAAAAAGGGTCAAAAATTAAAGTTAACAGCTACCCATTTGATTTGGTGAGAATTTAATGGAAGATAACGACAAATCTATTATTAGACCTGTAAATTAAGGCCGGCACGATAAAGGACATTATGATGTACAATGCTCTGCCAAAGGAATAAAGGATGTGGTGATATAAGTTTTGCAATTTTAAAAAACGATTCAGATTTTTTGAAGGTTGGGTGGGGAGGGAGGAAGGACACACTTTCGTAGGTTGGTCCACACATGTACCACGATGGGGCCTCTATTTATTTGGCCACGTGATATTCGAGCTAGACCCAAGCACAATGTACTAAGTGGTTTTTTTTTAATACCCTTTTCCTTTAAGTGCCCTTTTCAAGCAATAGAAGAATCCCAACTCCACCTAACCCCCTTCTATCTCCACGGCTAGTTTCAAACTCCGAACTGATTGAGGTAGTAAATGAGCCCCAAGTGCCCAACTAAGCTGACTAATAGACTACTCAATCTTAGCTTGGTAAATGTGACTGCATTAAAACATAAGTTTAAACTTGAATTGCACTACTTAGGTTCGCACATCTAGATGGGCTCAGCCAGATCAAGCCCAACTCAAATCAAAGAAATAACACGTGGGTTGGACTCGGATTCAGCTGTAACTTGAAACAGTGTATGAAGCCCTAATCTAGCTGGCCCCAATAATTCTTCAGTTCAAACCACGTGAAACACACCGTTAAATCTGCATTAAGCTCTTGAATTATCGGTCAATCTTACATTTGGAGGGATTTCCATTTTACATAATGCCAATTGTTCACTAAATTTATGATGTCTTGAGACTTAGGCCATGTTTATTTGGTTGGAATGGAATGGGTAGGAATGGAATCTGATTTCAATTCATTCCAAACAATGTATTTGGATGAGGTAATTAAATGAGAATGGAATCAAACATTAGTAGTGAATTATAATGATATTCATTTCGCAATGTTTATTTTAATCTTATTTTATTTCAGACTATTTTGAGTATAGAATCAGATTCCATTCTTACTCATTCCATTCCAACCAAACAAACATGGCCTTACTGGGACCAATTATCAGTGACTAAACATCAATCTTCAAACAGGCCCAGCACCCAAATTTCAGGTGGGGAACGGCTATTGCAACCCCCCATTCTTATAACCCCACCCCTTTCTTTTTAGTTTTTAAGATTTTATGACAAGTATAAAAGGTTTTTGAAAAACCAGTCGTTTGATCCACTAGAAAACATCATTTTGAACAACTTTGCAGAAGAAAGTTTTTCCAAAATCTATAATTTAGGTAGACTTTTTGGCAAAAAATAAAATAAATGTTATAAATGGCTAAAAAGTATATTTAAACGATAGATTTAGGAAAAAATTTCTTTTATAAAGTTGTTCAAAATGATGTTTTCTAGTAGACATCATGGTTGATTTTCATAAAAACCTTTTATATTTTGCATAAAACCTTAAAAGCCTAAAGGATAAGGGGTGGGGTGATAAGAATGGGGGGTTGCAATGGCCATTCCCTTTCAGGTGGGGAGGACAGGCCTCGGGCTTACCAACCCACCATGCAGCCCTACTTACCATTGGGACCTCAAAATTGTTACTCTTTATTGTTTTATGAGATGGTTTGAGTGAAAAAGGCATGAATGATCGTTTCAAATTCATCCAAAGCTCATTTGATTGTTGAGACGCATGCAAAAAAAAAAAAAAGCATGGATAACCCATAAGATTGATGGTACAAATTCATCACCTTGATTGGAAAAATTTAAGAGAATGATGTCCGTTGCCAGTTTCTTGAATTTTTTCTATTCAAAGTTATAGATACATGCGTTTAATATTATGTAAAATACATTAAAATTATTTATTTTATTTGGACACCCAAATGGATATTAAAAAAATTTGAATTTTGTATTTGAAAAAAGCAAATCGAAAACATTAAATCCGAACGTTTGGGAGATAGGACCTCTCCAATTCTGATTTCTAATAGCTTCTTGCTTTCTTTCAGTCGAATCACTAATGATCCATTTCAAGTGAAACACGCAATAAACCAAAAGCCTTCAAACTTGGAGAAGATAGCCATCATTAGTTTTGTATTCTAAGGGATTGAAACTTTTTAAAAGGTTTTTGGTAGCAGGATTGTAAAATGAAGTAGAAGCAGAAGAGCAAAAAATTATTGTTACGTTGACAACTTAAGTAATAGAGAAAATGTTATATCAAATGAGAAAAAAAAAATTTAAATCAATTATTTGAATTGACTTTATATGTGAATTCAATCATTAGTTTTGGATTTATGCCTTTATCAAGAAAATTATCTTCATATGTATTAATGGTATAATACAAGTATGGGTTGGGACCCTCTAGTGCTACAGGATCGGGTGACCCGGCTTCCTTTAATTTCAGATTTTGGGGTTCACATCACATCCTTATCCCTATCCTTTTCTTCTTATTTTAATTAAAAAAAATTATGGGTCCATATATACCCTTCTCTACAAATTTTTTTTTTTTTTCATTTTTAATTTAGTTACATGTTTAGAATGGGACCAAACATCTTCTATCCTTCCCTTTTTTATTTATTTTTTATTTTTTATTTTTAAGCCAGACTTCCATGGGGACTTTCTTTTTAATTTTTTGGTTTCCCAAGGTGTCTTGGGGCTTCGCCTAGGATTAATCCTTTGAAGTACTATCAGGTACCGAAGCAGGGACCTCTCCTAAGAAAGTCCTAGGATTAATCCTTTAAGGTATTATCGGGTGCCGAAGCGGAGACCTCTCTCAAGAAAGTTTACTGCATTCACAAGGGCTCGAACCCAAAACCTCTTGTTTAAGCAACCAGAGCCCCTTCCACTCAGGCTAACCTTCTTTGGTTTCGTGGGGACTTTCGTGAGATCTTTATTTATGTGATTTTTATCAATGACTTCCAAACATCTCATGAGGCTTACACAAGTTTTTATATAAAGGAGATAATAAAAACAAATACGATAATTTAAACAAGCAGATAATCATAATATATTTAAAAAAAAAAAAAAAAAAAGATTCAAATGTTTGAAAACTGACTTTAAACTTGAATTCAACCAATAGTTTGGATAATCTAATATATAAATAAGAGAATGAAAATAAATATAGTAATTTAAATAAGCAAGTAATGACAAACTAATTCAATTAAGAAACAAATAGGAAAACGACCTGAAAAATAGTGTAACACGTAGCAAAGAACGGTTGATGCTAATCAAGAAGACTGAAATCCCTAAACACACCCCACCCCCGCAAAAAAAATAAATAAATAAAAACAAAGGCCAGCCAAACAAATCAACTAGCTATAGGTCTTTTCAAATTGATTTCAACAACACAATTTCAAGTAATTTGAAGCATTTTCCTTTAAAAAAAAATAATAATTTTAACATCTACTCACTCGCAAATCTATATCCCTTGCATATTAAATTCGAATTTTATTGTGTAATGCCGCTTTCCAGCCACTGTCAGTGTTCACCAACTAATTCTATCATTATGCCCTCATTAATTATTACGTAAATGAGTAGATTTCTCCTCTAATTGGATTAATTAGTTTTGAGTGTTCTTTTTGCAGTGAGATGTCACTACCGCAGAGCCACAAGTCACAACCACTGGCCTTGTGCCCAAACTTTTTGCTAATTATGTTATTGGTTTTAAAGCAAGTTGATCAGGTGATGACTTTACCAAAATGATAAATAAAAGAAGTAAAAATGAAAAAAATAAAAATAAAAAAATGCTGAGTTTGTTAGTTGGATTCCTCCAGATGATGCTCGCGTTAAAAAAAAAAAGAAAAGAAAAGAAAAGAAAGAAAAGAAAAAAGTTGATATGACTGGATCTTATCTTAAAAGAGAGTCGAGGTTAAAAAAAAAACATTTATCCTTATAAGAGCATCTCCAATAGTGAGTTATATGATGTGCTATTGTTATATTGTAGTATTTAGTATAAGTTGGGATGCTCTAATGGTGAGCTAAATGTATGTGCTAAATATAGCAATAGCTCACCTTTGTGCTATATTTGGCACAAGGATAAGCTATTGCTATATTTGCCATGTCAGTTTTTCCTCCCTTTCTCAACAACCAAACAAACCAGCAACTTCTTTTCTTCCATTTTTTCTTCCAAACTTTTCTCAGTAACCAAACAGCCCATAAATAAATACAATATTTTCAAAAATAATATTGAAATCTTATATATTTAAAAAAAAAAAAATCAGAAAACATACATTTTTTTTTAACTCATTCATCCTACTCAAGTAACATTGCATTTGATTCATGATATATAAGAATTTTTTGGACTCCATAGCTTATATTTTATTTTGATTAAATTCTGAGTTAATTATGATGATCTTGTAAAAGTGGGACCTATAGATCAAACGATTTTAGTTAATCACAGTGAATTTGTTTTGACCGTTTGATCAAATATATTTTGGTAATATTAGTAGAGTTTTAGTGAGTGTAGTGATTTGATTTTATGTGTCTTGACCCATAAGACTTATGATAGGTTAAGTCCTAGTTGGATTTGGAAACTTAGGGTTAGTGGTCGTCACCCAGCCACCTATATATTTCATTGTGTTTTGGAACCCTATCATCCTGAAGTTAAGAAGGCTGGGTATAGTACCACGGCCGTCGTGGTTTTCTATTCTTACAGGTAGAAGCATCTTTACAGTGACTACGCTTCCAACTCCTTCTGGTATGTTCTTCATTATTTATGATTTATCATACTGTACAAATCCAATTTGTCTTGTTTTCGCTTCTGTTTAGTTAAATATTATTTTCTTTCATGATATACCTCATTCATTATCTTACAAGACCTTAAATTTGTGAAAATAGTTGAAGTTGTAGTAAAAAATAGCACACTACATTTATTTGCATTATTGAAATATATTGTGTTAAATTATAGCATTTGGTACTGTAACATATGCTAAAATAACAATAGTACACCTTATTTACCTCACATGACTGGAGATGCTCTGCTGGAAGCATTTTCTTTGACGAAATGGCCTCTACATGGCAAATGAAAATAATTTTATAGTGACAACAATTTTAAGAGAGAGCCACAAGTCAAAACCTTCCACAGGGCCACAAGTCAGAACCACTGCCTTTGTGGCCCAATGGCGTATGGTTAACTACTGACCTGTGAATGGCCGGCGATGTGATTTGGCAGACGGCGAACCAGGGGCGGAGCCAGGATTTATCTCCAAGGGGGTACTGTGCTATGATTCTATGAACTGGGAACTGGGAACTAAAAGCCCTAGAAAGCAATTTTTTTAAAAAAATTACTTTTTAGTTATCATGTTTCAATTTAATACCAAAAAAAGGATTTTTTTGCCAACTTATTACAAATTGACTGTAAATATACTTTAAAATGACTATTATCTTTCTCTTTTTGGCATTATGTTGAAAAATAGTCATGTAATGGTAATATCTCTCCCAAAAAAAAAAAAATTGGTTCAGCCAGGGGGGCACGTGCCCCCAAGGCCCCCCCCTGGCTCCGCCCCTGCGGCGAACTGAGAGCTTGAGATAAGAGGAATTGAGGGTTTGGACCGTAGCTCTCCTCAGAGATATTGGTTCCGTCGCTTGAAGACTGACAAGAAGGAGGGTTTTCATCAGAAGACTGAGAGGAAGGAAGTCTCAGGCTCAATGCATGAATTTGGAGGGAGAGATAGAAAGGAAGAGAGACGGGTGGGTACAGAGGGGGTGAGGGGCTGTCTTCGTTCGCCCTGTCGCCTCAAGCACGGGTGTGCGTGTTGGGACAGGAGGACGTCGGCTGACCGATGCATGAAGTCATGAACCACGCAAAACGGCGTCGTTTTGCGTTTGGGGGAATTAAACTTGAGAGAAAACCTTCCCTTTTAGGAGACACATATTCGATTCGATTCGATTCGATTCGATTAGATTAGATAACAATAGATGATAACTCTTCACCCATGCTTCTTCTCCCTCTCTCTCTCTCTCTCCTTATCATCCGTGGTTTTCCTTTGCCCTACCGTTCCCTCAGCTCAGACCTGCTTCCTCTCTCTCCTTTTTCTTTTCTCTTCTCCTTCTCTGCCTCCTCATTCTCTCTACTTTCAGACTTTCTCCCTCGCCCCATCTCTCTTTTTTCTCTTGCTCATTCTTACTGCTCTCTCTCCTCGGTTGTTGTCGTGCTGGAAATCGTCGGAAACCTTGGGAAGCGGCGTCGTAACGGTGAGTCGTTGCCATGTATTTTCCTACTTTTTTTCCCCTTTCTCTCCTCTTCCTCTTCTTCTTACCGATTACCCTTTTGTTTGATTTTAGGGTTTTTGATTCTTTTGGTTTGCTGCCGGGCGGTGGGCTTTCGGTCCGTGGCTTGTGGTCCTCCTCTCTCAAGCTCTCATTCCGCTTTTTGCCGAATCACCTCGCCGGCCATCCTCAGGTCAGTAGCTCCATTTTTGTTTTTCAATTTCCCCATTTTTTTTCGTTTGATTTGTTTGCCTATTGACAACTCCCTCACTCCATCTCTAACTCGATCGAAATCTAGGGTTAGGAGAAGGGGTGCCTCCTCACAGTTTTATATATATATTTATATATGTAAGAACATGTGATAGAATTTATTTACTTATTTATTTTTTCTGATAGGGTTTTTTTCTTGCTTCTAATGGTAGATATGAGTTACTTGTATAGTTAATGCGAACCCATCAATCATATAATTGGGTAGAGGGTGTTCAAATCTCCTGCTTTGGTATATATGTGTTTGGAGACAATTCATTTTTCAGAATGCCTTCACTGAGTGTTAATTTGACTGCATATTGCACTATTCAATCTGGTTGATGCATGAACCATATGTATTTGCATAATATGGTACTAGAGTCATGATGAATTGTCACAATTCATTGTAAGATTCTGTAATCCTTTCCAATCACTCACTCACTTATCTTTCTTTATTCCTAGCTGTTCCTTGCTTTCTCTCATTCCCTTTCCGCCATGGCCACGAACTTCGTAGCAAACACAGAGTTGTCACGGTGCTTTGCAGTTTCGACTATACCCTCATGTCAAAAGGTATACATCACCCAAAGATATCTATACAGACGCACATTTGACTGCTTGTCTAAGAGGTTTCAACTACTATCAGTGGCCGCTGAAGAAGAGGGAGCAAGAAGAATTACAAAGAATAGCCTCATATGTTCAATGTCAAAGAACAACTTTGGTGGAAGTGCAGATAAGGCTGATAATCTTACATATAAGGATGCCGGTGTTAACATAGATGCTGGCTCAGAACTCGTTAGGAGAATTGCAAAGATGGCGCCCGGGATTGGAGGCTTTGGTGGTCTCTTCCCTCTGGGTATGATTTTCTTTGATTTCCATTAACTGATTTAAGTATAAGAAGAAATAAAGAGTTGAAATTTAGACCCTGCCTTTTCATTTCATATGGTAAAAATCATATTTTTCTCAACAATGGTTTTTTTCATTTGAACCAATAGCAGTCCATAACTATTTAAGCATACTAACGACCACAACATGTCTTTTCTTACTTTTGTAGATTTTTTTTTGCTTTAACTTTCCTTTTCGGCTAGCACTTGTATATGTCTTGTGTACTCGGGCTTTGCCCTTTTGTTTCTAATACCAGACTTCATAATAAAAAAATTAAAAAACAAAACAAAACCTATTTGAGCATTATTAGAGAAATTTTTTTGTCATTGCAAAGGCTTGTAGTTTCAAGTCTTGGAGTAAATCTAACTATTTTATTTATTTATTTTTTACCTTCTAAATTTTTTGTCATTCTAGTTGATTTTGATTAGGGAGCCTCTTCTTGGACAACTGCTGTTGGACCTTGTCTACACTCTACATGCATGTTCCCTGTCAAAGATAATCTGACGATTCCATAATTTGTCTAGTTTTTGGTGTTTTCTTGCCTTGCTCAACAAGTTCTAATGAACAGGTGATTCATACCTTGTTGCTGGTACGGATGGTGTTGGAACTAAACTTAAACTCGCATTTGAAACTGGAATCCACGATACTATTGGGATTGATTTGGTAAAAGTTGTAATTTTTATTGCTTACTGACTTTTCTAGTGTTAGCTGGTTTCCTAATGCACTTTCTGTCCAGGTTGCTATGAGTGTCAATGATATTGTTACTTCTGGAGCGAAGCCATTATTTGTCCTAGATTACTTTGCTACCAGCCACCTTGATGTTGACCTTGCTGAAAAGGTTTAGGGCTTTGTGTATGATTGTTGTTATTTTTTTTGGTTCTACAGATAATCAAATTATTCATCTTTGGTGAAACAGAGGTAATTTACTTGTTCTTCTCTCTTTCTCTCTCTCTCTCTTTTAGGTTATAAAAGGCATAGTTGATGGTTGCCAACAATCTGACTGCACTCTTTTAGGAGGAGAGGTACTAAGTCCTTTTTGTGCCTTTTTAATTATTGAGTGTTGATGACTGCTTTCCAATTGATCCCTTGTGTTGGATCTGAGGAAAAGGGAAATGCTAATGTCAAGTATTGTGGATCTTAGTGTAATCTAATAATGATAAAGCTATGCACACCATACGATGCAAGGGGGTGATTAGTGATAACCACCAAATGTTAGATCCCGCATATGAGAGTTCTTAAGAATATTGTTGACATATTGTAAGTGTCCAATTGATGTCGTTCTTTTTTATGGTAGACAATCAACTATAACCATGTTTTTGGCCACAGTACGCTAATGCAGTTTGATAGTCATGGAAATGCTCTGTTTCAATGTTTAAGCATCCTTCTTAAATGGTCTTATCAATGTCTTGCAAGTTGGAAACTGATCCATGTGTTACATGATTTTTGAGAAATTCATTAATATGGGCTCTTTTTTAATATGGATGGGCTCTTTTTTATAATTGTCATGAATTCTCATGTTGTGCTCAGTGGATTATATATGCTTTTCGCTTTTCAGACTGCGGAGATGCCAGATTTCTATGCAGATGGTGAGTACGATCTCAGTGGTTTCGCAGTTGGCATTGTAAAAAAGGATTCAGTTATTGATGGAAAAAACATTAAGGTCGGTGATGTCCTAATCGGCCTGCCATCCAGCGGAGTCCATTCTAATGGTTTTTCTCTCGTCAGAAGGTTGGCCAATGCTTTATCTTAACTTTGCCAATGCTTATCTTAACTTTGCCAATGCTTTATCTTAGCTTTCTTGTTATCTCCATAAAGGCCTCACTAAATCTTAATGAATTTTCATATCAGTAGCTTTCATTCAGACAGTTCTAGCACTAGCACTGATTTATGATTAATTTCTTACTGATAGATATAACTTTACAGGGTTCTGGCCCGAAGTGGCCTTTCTCTGAAGGATAAACTTCCTGGTGAAGCTTGTACATTAGGTGAAGCATTGATGGCCCCAACTGTCATATATGTTAAGCAGGTCACCCATTACCGTCTGTTTTACATTATTATGCTCAATGTTATGTTCATTAGATGCTAGAAAATGCAAATTTTCATTTTTATTTTTTATTTTTGAGTCAAAAAAGGTGCTTGACTTTATCAGCAAGGGAGGAGTGAAGGGGATAGCCCACATTACAGGTGGTGGTTTTACAGACAACATACCTCGAGTATTTCCTAAAGGCCTTGGAGCTGCCATCTATAACGATTCTTGGGAAGTCCCACCTGTTTTCAAGTGGATCCAAGAGGTAAGAAGCTTTCTTATGGCATCCTTTGATTTGAACTTGAGGAATACATCATGTTCTTTCAAGGCATTGGCTTTATTTTTCCATTCTTTGTAGTTATCTTTGTTGATTGTACTGCTTTATGTACCTTGGATATCACTTGGTAATTGAATTTTTCTTATATATATTTTTCAAGGCGGGAAGAATAGAAGATGCTGAAATGAGGCGGACTTTTAACATGGGTATTGGGATGGTTCTAGTTGTGAGCCCGGAGGCCTCCCTCAGAATACTTGAGGATGAACATGGGGCTATTTCGGCATACCGCATTGGTGAGGTCGTAGGTGGTGAAGGAGTGAGCTATCACTAGAATGCATATTACATGCTATACTCTGCTTTCCTTTTTATTCTTCCTTTGCATCATCTAATGGGATGAGAAATACTACACTGAGTTGCGGCTTATATTTTTGCGTTCTTCTTATAACTTGATATTGATGTTTAGGCTTCTCAGATGCAATGGATTTTCTCACTATTTTGAAGTGTCTTACGGGAAGACTGTAAGTGCATTGAATTGTAAAAGTAGAGTGGGTTTCGTTGTATTGTATATCACTTAATTGGTGATACATTTGATGATTCTTAAGCCATGTGTCCACAAATTTTGGCGGTACAGTTATGAATCAGAGACTAATTGCATAGATTATTTTCTTTCTTAGTTTTTTTGTGCTTCGACTATTATATCAACGTCATCGATGATTGAATCTTGTCTTTCTCCAAACTCGCCTTCTTTCCTACCCTACCTTTACAGTAGGTAAATCTTGCACCTTGTCGCTCTACTTCGAAAATATCAAACATTTGGGTGAAATCAATAACCTGTTTGGCGGCGTAACATCTTGTATTAATTGGCTTGGGATCTGCCCCCAACTTTGTGGGGACCAAATTTATATGACGGGTTTTTTCCCTAGTCAAGGACTCGAGCTTTGATAATCTGCCCAAGCATCCATCCAAAATTAATTTTAATTGCTGCCTGAAATCTCAGTAATTATCATTTACACTTTGCTTTATTTTTTATTTTTTATTTTTGTGGGCTGAGATTACATTACGCTTTGCTTTGGTTGTTGAGAAGGATACCCTCTATCGAGTTGCTTTCCTTTCTGAACTGCCAAACACAGCATTAAACTTTATTATTCTGTTCAGTTCCTCTATTGTGGAGGAATCCTCTGTGCAGTGAGTTTAGTATGTAAGAAAATTTCGAGTAAGAATATTTTAATTGAAAACTTGAGAGAGAGAAAAATGATCTAAAAATGTTAAAATTAGTTTGCGGACTTGTGCATAGGTGGCTTCCTTGATTAGGTTTTCTCATGAATTTGCTAACAAAGTTGTTACCTCATCAATTTTGCACAGTATGGCCTTCCAATTTACCAATAAGTAAGCAAATTATAGAGTCAAATAAGATCAGCTCTTGGCCTAGTAGTAATCTTGTGAATGTAATTCTACAATAATGAGAAAAGAAACAGTAGTGTCAATATTACATTAAAAAATTGGCATTTCTCTATTTCATCTTCTATTCTATTGACTAATGAGAATGCCTATTGGCAGCAGATTCTAATTTCATCCCTGCTTCCCGTAGTTCCCACCAAAATTTGACCTCTTCATCTTCACATTGTGTCTGCCTTTTGCTCCCCTACCATCACTACCCGCTTCCCTCGAAGAAACCACGAACTTCTTAGCAATATTCTTCCGTTCTTTATCATATTCCATCTCCTCCCAGTCAATCTCTTTAGTAGCAAATCTTGGCATTTTGCTGTTACAATTCCTCCCATAACCGGTATTCCCCTTATTCAAATTGTCATCGTACCATCTCCTCCTTCTATCCCTTCTTGCATAATCATCCTGTATGTTCTCCCATTCTCTCCCATCAGTTGAGGGCCACCTGATCTCATCAAGTATGAGAGAAGCACCTCTCCTTTCATTTACACTCGTCGAACCCACCATATTCCGCTCAAAGAATTTCGTTCTTTTATACATGGAATCAGCGACTCGCCCTTCTTCACGAGCACTCCAAGTATGAGAGAAGCACCTCTCCTTTCATTTACAGCTCGCCGGGTATCCTATTCAGTATCGAATTCATGCTGATAAAGATGATGAATGAAGCTGCTGCGGTCCATGCTCTCGGAGTTGTGAAACTGTTTCGGCCTCAATTCATGGAATGCCTTCTCTCTCATAGGCTCAACATGACTCTTACACTGAAAACTGCGCTGCCCGCTATCCAACATGTATGGATTGTAAGAACCGCGCTCTTCCTTAAGCAGACTGGCAACATTTTTCGGTGGAAATCTTAGCGAAGGAACAAAATCGTCAGGGATATGATTCTGTGGAATTGAAAGAACTTGTGGAACTTCTCTTTTATTGGATCCCGTGTTTATATTTTCGGGTTTGTGCTCTTGGCGGCCCTTCCAGCTTGGGTGGAATGGCAGTTTGTGGTTCACAGCTAGTGGTGCTGCTGGTGCTGGAATGTTTTCTTTGAGTGGCTTCTCCTTCGGAGGCTCAGAGCTGTAAAGTAGAAGAAAAAGGAAAAAAAAAGGTCATCAAAGAAGTATTATGAGAATGTAATTAAGTTGTACCAATTGCGTTTTGAATCATCAGACTTGTAGTAATACACTAAACCGCTACGGGCCGGTGCTTCTCTTCCGTCTTAATGTTAGACAGTGGACAGAAGTGGTAGAAACAAATTATGTCTAACTTTAATGCCCTGTTTGGTTGCTGAGAAACTGGAGGAAAGGAAAGGAAAATTGAAGCATTACATTTTACTAAGGTCAGTTTCTTTTTCTTTTTTTTTTTTTTGGGGGGGGGGGGGGGGGGGGAAGCGCAAAAAGGTAAGATTTTAGATTTCGATATCGTTGCTCATGTTCTAGGCAACCAAACAGCATTTTAGGCCTAGTTTGGTTCTCAAAAGGAATGAATATAAAGAAAATAGATTTTGAAAAAGGCTTCCTAATTAAAGAATCTTTAAGTTTTTCCTATCATACGCTTATTTTCTCAGGAATCAAACAGTGATATGAGTCGGGTAAGAAAACAAGTACCGCGTAGGGGAGGGGGGTAGTAGATTTTGATCGACTTTTCTCCAATCGAATCCTTTCTCCTGGAGGACAACTTCTCTTGGTCTTGCATACCCAAATGGATTTGGCCTCTGCTTTTCATGGATCTGCGTTCGAGCTGCTGCTTCTTCTTCTTCTTCTTCTTTCTCTACCTCGTCTGCCCATGAAAATACAAACCCAAGCTTGTTTTCGCCTCCCACCATCTCTCAATTTCTCTCGTTCTCAACGGCTCTATTGCAATTTGAAAATCCAAGAGTTGAGAGATGCGTCGAATGTTGGGGCCTTATATGCAGTCAGTATGAGGTGGAGTGTTGCAATTGCCATCTGTCATCATAAAAATTTGCCACCACAGTTCTAGGAATAGGAAACATTTTTCTTTTCCTTTTTTTATTAAAAAAATAATACATAGAATTTACCCATACTCATAACCCCTCATTATCAACAAAACAAGTATCAATGTTTCTCCGTAAGTTTAAATCCAAAAATCTGACTACGGTACTAACCCTAGAATTTATGGGTTATTTATCAACAAATAGGTAACATTTCTCTATAAGTTTGAATCTGAAAAACTTATTAGGATACTTACCATATAATTTATGGGTTGACATATTAAATTGTAAAGCCCCTTAGATCTAAATGCTAAAAATTATGCTTTTTTCCTAGAAATCTGAAACATGCAGCTATCATTGAACTGGATGAAGCTAATATATTTTATTTTATTTTTCAACAGAAACGTGAATCCAATAGACGAGGAATAAATCAAATAGTATTGGCATAAAGATTAATCCTAGAAAGGCAGAACAAATCAACAAGTTGAAGGCATCTATGAGGTATATACGAGGCTCCCATTAAGCAAAGAGCATCGTTCCGTACATCTAGTCTTGATTGGTGGATCCCTTTTAGGAATGGCAATGGGCGGGTCGGGGGCGGGTCGGCACTATCCCATCTCCGATCCTGACTTTGAAACACCATAACCAAACCCATCTTGAGACCCGACGGGGCAAACACATAAAAAACCATCCCCGAACCATTAATTTCTTAGGATACCCGTAACTGAACCGCCCCGCCCCGCCCCGCAGAAGCAACAACCTCTTTTTTTTTTCTTTTTTTCTTTTTTTCCTAACAACCTGTAATTATATATACATATAGATGTTCATACCAATTACTCAGTTTTTTGCTGCTTGTAATTGTGTTTCCAACCCAGCAACAATTCATATATAGAATTACAGATTGAATAATTCATAATCTCACATATACATTTGCCTACTTAGAAAAAAAAAAAAAAAGAAAAAGAAAAAGCTAAATTGCATTTTCACATATACAGATTAGCAATTTGGCATCCACTGATCATCTTTTATATATTGAGGGTGAGAGAGAAAGGACCGGTGGCTGACGGCAGTGAAAAGGAAGAACTAAGACAACGAGAGCGAGGGAGGTGGCAAACTGTGACGGTGACGACGGACAAAGTGGATCTGGTGCAGATCTGAAGAATCCATAACCGTAGAAGAAGATCTGAATCACATACCATTAATAGAGGAGAACCCCCACTGTTGTTTGTGTAGATCTGACTTCGTTGAAGTCTTGAAGATGAATTCCACTTGATCTAGCCGGCAAAGATGTTCTCGGCGGTGAATCGCAGAGATAATGTGACGTTGAGAGAGATAGCGTGTTGAGAATGAAGGAGGCGTAGAGAGATTGAGAGAATGAGACATTGAGAAAGGGACTGAGAGAGAGGGAGAGGGAAAGGGGGAGGGAGAGAGATCTGATTTCTTAGGGTGAGGACGGAGGAATTAAAGTGAGGCGGCTAGGGTTTTTTGGGTTAAGTTAATAGGTTATATATATATAAGGGTAAAATTGTAAAAGGATAAATGGGGCGGGGTGGTTCTACGGTTCGGTTCGGTTCTACGGGTCGGGACTTGTAAATACCATACCCGAATCATACCCGATGAAAAATTTAAAATGATACCCATACCCGAACCAAGAACAGAAAAAATTCAAAAAAACTCGCCCCTATGAGAGCGGGGCGGGGCGGGGCGGGGCGGGGCTCCTATGTGGCGGGTCAAAATTGCCATCCCTAATCCCTTTAGTATGGAGAAGTCTAAACAATTGAAACCAAGTTGCTATGGTGGGAAGGGGATTGGGGGTGTAGTTAGGTTCGAATTTGGATTTGGTGCTCAGGTGATAAAATTTAGCACCATGCTAAATTTATTTCCTCGATAGGAAATTTTTTTAACTTTAATTTGAGTCATCTAATAATGTGGATGAATTCGGTATCATTTTAAGTTTTATCAACTCATCATCGAATCCAAACTTATTAGGTTCTATCATTACTAAAATTAAGAAGAAAAAAAAAACCCTTCATGCCACTTTGACCAATAATGTCATGCCTAGACAAAAAAATAAAAATAAAAAAAAAATTTATAATGACAAAGAATTTTAAGAGAGGGCCACAAGTCAAAACCTTCCACAGGGCCACAAGTCAAAACCACTGCCCTTGTGGCCCAATGGTATTAGGTTAACCCCTCAAGTGGGTGTTTAAATTTTGGGGCTTGAGTCTTCTAGGCTTTAGTTAGAAAGGTGAGCCTGGAACACACCCTATGGTTTAAGGTTGAGGGAACGGCTATTGCAACCCCCCAAACCTATAAGTTGCCCCCACCTGATATCCCCACCCCCTAAATTTACATACCCACCCCTCTCAAAGACTAAAATACCCCTCATTCTCATCCACCCCACACCCCATGGCAGTGACGACTTGCGAGAAGAAGAAGAAGAGATAGCGATGGTGACAGTGCCATTTTTTTAGATCTGTGTATTTTCCGATACTCTTCTCCTCTTTTTTTTTTTTTTTTTTTTTTTTTTTTTTTTTCCCTTTGCTGGTCAAATTTGTGTGTTCCTCCATTTTTTTCGGTGACAAGAGGGAAGAGAAAGAAAAGGAAAGAAAAAAAAGAGGGCTGCTGACAAGAGAGAAGAGGAGAAGAAAAGGAAAAGAAAAGGAAAGAAAAAAAAAAAAAGAAGAAGAAGAGAAGAAGAGGGAAGAGGAGGAAGGAAGAAGAGGGCTGCCGATGGGAGGGAGGGCTGCCGACGAGAGAGGGATGCGGGAGAGGGTTTCTGGGAAGGAAAAGAAAAAAAAAATAAAGAAGAGAAGAAGAGGGAAAAGAAGGAAGGAAGAAGAGGGGTGCGGTGCTCGTCGTCGTTGTTGCCTCACCGTCGCCAGTGGGATGGGGTGCCGGAGAGAGTTGCCGGTGAGGAGGGGTGCGGGAAAGGGGATGGGTGAGGGTACTTAAGCCCTTTTTGGTAATTTTACATAATAATTTTTTTAATTAATAAATATAGGAGGGCAACTTAGAGGTTTGGGGGGTTGCAATAGCCATTCCCTAAGGTTGAATGTTTGGAGTGTTAGAATAAAAGGTACAGTTACTCTAATTGTGAGAAGACATTATCTGATTATCATAAATTATAAAAATCTAGGTAAAAAATATAGTGTACGTTGATTCTACATTTTAGAAATAATTTCCCTGCTTCTTCTCCCATGTCATCCTATCTAATGGCTAGTCATCATAGCATGGTTTGAAATTACCTTGAATGGATTCAAGTCCAATGGGTTTATAGTTTAGATAGCAAAGTCTTTTCTTTAAAGTAAAAATGTTTATAGGGAGCTAGTGGTTTCAACTTTTAATTCTTTCATCCTCTATTTGGTTTTCGAATTTTGTCAAGAAAAAAAAAAAAAGATGAAAAAAAAAATGAAAGGAAAATATAAAATTATATTAAGTCAAAAATATTCAAATTATTCTTTTTCTATCAATAATCTATTACAACCAAATAAGGAAAAATACAACTGCTTATATCTTATTTTATTTTTCCTTAATAAGATCTGGAAACAAAATTGAGCCTTTATGTGCCTAGGAGGGAAAGGACTGTAAAAAGAAGATGGGTTATTCTTGTTATGTAACCTATGGTATCATTTAGCTTTGTTTAAATAAATAAAATAAACAAGTTAATTTATTAATAATATATATATATATATATATATATATATATATATAACAAATAAATTAATTTAATAATTTTCTATTCAGAACACGAGATGTCGAAGCTGCTAGGAAACCTCCCACCGACAAAGAGTAGCCTGGCTGATCATTAGAGAAACTATATGCCAAATATACGGATTACGGAATTCAAGTAATTTACTTTTAAAAAAAATAGTGACGTGCCTACTACGTGGGACAAACAAAAGAAAAAAAAACAGTTGAAAATGCGATAGTGGGCATCAACATTTAAAAATGAATAATTACAAGATAGTTGCAGAAAAATGGGACGCTTTGTCAATAATTAATCATAACACTTGCCACAAGAAAGGCAGACCAACTGCAAGCGTTTGGTATGACACAACACAAAATAAGTCGTAGCACGTGGAAGAGATTCGCATCCTAGGAAGGATCCGATCCGTACCACATTGGTAATTGGTTCATTTTTTTTTTTTTTCCCCTAGGAAAATGAGAAACTTCATTAATAGACAAGCAACTAGTTATTTAAAAAATGGATAAACCCACTGTTTAAGCAGTAATTAAGATTAAAGAACATATCAATATTTTATTCATGAGTTAGAGTAGACTTCATTGAACTCCAACCAATGACCCCCATTGTTGCTTTTTCCAACTCTACCCTCATGGTGCCAATGATTCAAATGGTATCACTATCAAGTCACAATCTCTTCCTCCGACTTGAATCAATTTATATAAAAAAAAGGCCATATTGGCAACAAAATTGTTTTAACTAGCAACACAATCATAAGCGTCTTCTGCTTCAAACGGAAGAAGGCATCCTATTCATGTTTCATTTGATTTTCGAAGGCGATTTGAAAGCTAAATAGTATTACTTTTAAAGATTCCCTCTGAAATAATTTTTTTTATCATCAAAATGGAAATATCTCCTACTTTGCACATTATTTGTGAAAGTATGGACAAAATTTTATAAAATCATTTGATTCAAATACTACACAATACACATGCACTCGTAAACATAATTATGATGTTAGGGCTATGTCCTAGTGAGCAGTGACCATCCTTATCCTCATGGTGGCTTAAAAGATAATTACGCATTACTTTCTTTATAGGAGTATCTTGTTTATAGGAGTATCTTGTTTCTACCCAAAAAAAAAAAAAAAAAAAAGTGAGCAAAATGATGAATAAATAAAATATTTGCATTAAGGAGTGAGGTATATTTTTTATATTATTAAGATAGAGTGAAATAAGACCAAACTTGAAAATATAGATTATACTTTTTTCTTAACAATTATGCAACAAAGATGAGAAAACCATGGAACTTTACATATTAAAATCAATAGAAACAAACTTAAAACTGAAATAAATAAATAAATAAAAGGTGAGAAATAATTCAAAACCTAAAATTGTACTTTTACCTAATGGTCACTCATCCTACTATTCCCGTGATGAATCATTCTGTGCACCTCACCCACCCAATGTGGCAAATGGGGACGTCGGAGAACTACCGCCACCAGAATTTCAGGCCACCCCCCACTATAGACCTGACTCAATTAGGTCTTATTAATGGCTTTACGGTCCCATCCCGAGAGAGAGAGAGAGACAGAGAGAGAGCACCCAAACTCAGCTCATTGTGCATTTATTGAAAATCCAACAACCATTGCATTTTGCGGCTGTGACATTCATCAGCATCACCACTTTATGATTTTAGCATCTTATTAGTACCAATCAAAAATTACAAAAGCAAGGCAAAAAATACCCTAAAATAAAAAAAAAATAAAAATAAAAATTACTTTTTTCCCCACCCCCCCCCCCCCCCCAACCTTTTTTTTTTTTTTTTACCGCATTTGGGTACCGATTCTGGCTGTATCGCGGGGCACCAATTGTCCCTGCGCCAGCACAAGAGCTTTGTAGATCTCGACGATCATCCTGTCATCATACTCCTTCATGGGGGCACTCCCAAACCCACTAATTTCCCCTAGCGCCCCACCATAAGCGGTGCTGAAAACCCTGGTGTTAGCAATTCCCATCATCATGTTCACGTACGCATCTCTGAGCTTAACGAAGAACTTCTTGGGCGAGCCCATGCCGCGCCAGAACCGGAGCTTCGGCCGCATCTTGAACCGCCAGAACCGCCTCCTGCCAGACCTGTTCGAATCACCACCCATGGTGGCAAGCTCCATCCGTTTCTTGCGTCTACGATCCGACCCATCTAGCTTCTGGTACCCTTTCGTCCTCCAGTATCCCCTCAACCCCTTGTATACACGAGCTGAGACCCCTTCCATTGTCTTCCTTTACTTCTCACTCAAGAATCCTTACATATATATAAATATATAGAGAGAGAGAGAGAGAGAGGAGAGAGAGAGGAGAGGTGGGGGGTTGAGGGGGAGGCCGGTGAGTGTGGTATATAATGGAGGGTGGTGACCATAAATGAAAGAAACTTACCCGAAACGAAAATAAAGAAAAAAGAGGGAATCCATAAATGAAAGATGCTACCTGTATTTCACACCGGTGCAATTACCTTTTGGTAGAGGAGTATATATTTGAAAGCTCACTGCTTGTAAGTACGTCTTTTATTAAATGCGGATTGCCACGTGGCCGATATGGAGAATCACGGCGGTCCATTTATTTTAATTTTTGTTGGATAAGGGTAGTTTGGATGAAATTCACGCTCCTGTAATGTGCGTGGACCGCAATATTAGCTTTACGGAAATTTTTATATTTTCCTCAATGGATTTTGTTTCTTTTTGCGATCAATCATGAACTGAGTTTAGTTTACCCGTTAAGTTAACGGATGCAGAGTTAGTGTCGTGTGACGACTTTACACGTGTGGAGAAAATCGGCGGAGTGAAAAGTTTAAAAGAAATAAGTAAAATTAAATAAATAATTATGTCAAATGTTAATAATACGGTTACACAAAAATCAATTTACGTTCATTTTACTTATTTGGTGATAAGTAGGAGCCCATAAAAGTAAAATATCATCAATTTTAACATTGTTTTACTAATCCCCACGAGATTGGTTGAGTAATTAGGCTTTGTGTATATTTTTAAGAGGTAACCGTTTAAACTATTCACAATTATTGTTATTTGTATAAATACAACGCATTTGACACAAATAGTTAAGGATTAATTTTGGTTAAAATCTCAACAGAAGTAATACTTAGAATGCCCTTATGGATTATTCAAATAATTAAAAAACAACAACAACAATAACATTATTTTACGTATTTTGTGATAAGGGGGAAAGAGTAAAATCCTTATTTTTGAATCTGATCCCTCTTCATCTCCACAATGATATTGTACTAATAAAAAAGGATGGATCTACCATATTTAGTAAGTAGATAGTGAATTCACACAAGGATGTAGGACTCTTCATAAATTGAAGGCGTCCTGTATAAGGATACCACTATTTATGTACGAAAGGAAATAATTTCATGAATCTTGGAAGGATGCCATCCCTTCACTTACACACTTGCAATGTGAAATGATGCATGAAACTTCTGTGAAATATCAACAAACACTGTTTAAAAAGCTTTAACGTGCTTCGTGGGATTGAGCTTAAGGCACGCGCTTAGGGGTACAGCTTCATGCGATGGATCCCATTTTTAGCGTTTGAGACTTGAGACTTGAGAGGAGGAGAGGGTTTGATGATCTGTACCGACGCTGGCGAACGCTGACGTTTCACGCCTTCCGAGAGAGAAAGTTTCGGTATCTCATGGACCGTCATAAAGTAATGCTCCCTTCATTGACTTTGGAGATTCAAGAATTATATGGTCTACAAATAGTTCCTAATTTAAGGGATCATTTGAAAAAAATTATTAAGAATAATTTGGAAAATAATTATGAACCATTTGATAATGAGAGAATAATTTTGTAACTATGGTACTACCATCTAAGCTGGCATGAGATATGCAATTTCTTTATAGAGGCTAGGGGACACGCATGTGCCTTAAGAAATTCAAAAATACCACGTTAGTAGTACCAATTGGAGGAGACAAAAAAAAAATTCTTTAGATATGGGACTTGCAATAGAGCTGGACCAAAGATGCCATCAAGACGAAGGTGAAACGTGCAAGCATCTTCCTTTAGGTCAAGGGTTCTTCACATTGTAATGAATGGTCTAGTGCGATTTAGATCGTTCATGTCATGCGTGTGCAACATGTTTTAGTAAATTCTACATTATCAGCTTTGAATAGCATTTGGCAAATCATTCTATTCTCATTCATGACTCAATGGGAGGCCCCATTCTTAGGCTTGCTATTAAATCATTTGACATAAAAGTTATACAAAAATACTTTGACAACAATAATAGAAACAAATAATTAATCCCAAATTAAATAGTTTCTTTGTCTGCTTATGCTTCAGTTGTGATTAATTCTATATTCTATATATGGACTTCAAGGCCATGCCATGTGCATGTCGGATGCTAACGTAAGAGATGATAACTAACTATTGATTTAGGGCTCTTTTGGTCATTTTAATAGAAATTAAATAATTCCAACGTGACGTACTAGCTTTAGATGGTATCAAAAGCACAAATTTATCAACTGAGTGAAGTTATTATTATATATATTGCCAATGTAAATTTCAAGATCGAGTGGATTTGCATGTGTTTTTAATACTATATAAATTATACTAAAATTGTTCAATTTATATTCGGACGCCAAACAGAACTTTAAAGAATAATTCAATTTAAAAAGCGTATGAAATCCTATATGTATAGCCTCGATCCTACTCGCAATATCCTTCGATTGGCCGTCAATGTTGGCATCTCACTTTCGTATCAACAAGCAAGGAGGATTGAGACCCCATCAATTGATGGCTACTGGCTAGGCCTATATTCACACCGAATGTATGAAGTCAACTTGACTTGATTACAGTAACTGTTTGGTTCAAATTAAAATGTTAGGAAAAAATAAAATAAAACATAGAAATTTTGGTCAAAACCCTTATGTATAAGACTCATTTTACAATAGACTCTAAAATAAAATAAGTTTTGTAAAACCCCCTTTAACACTGTATGGACTAAAACACACTTCATTTTAAAACATCTAATAATTTACAAACGTGCTATTTTACTCCCCATGCGAAAATCAGGGATATTCAACCATTTTTGCCAGCGATTTTATACAAGAAGAAACCAAACGAAAAATACACTTTCTAAACAGGGATAAACCCCATGATTGCCATCTTTTTTTTCTTTTTATCTCCAACTCCAAACTCCAGATCTGCAAATTTTTTTACACTTCCTAAACAGTGATAAACCCCATGGCTACCATCTTCTTCTTCTTCTTCTTTTTATCTCAAACTCCGAAGTCCAGATCTGCAAATTTTTTCGTGTGTGTGCGCGCACGCGCGTGCACGCCCGAGCGAGAAGGTAGATAGCTGTTTGGAAGTTTTTGTCCTTTTTTACACATGTATTGACAAAAAAATCACCAACAATAAAATGTTAATGTTGTTTATAGATAATTCTGATTTGTTAGATAGTAAAACACAATCCTTTGTTTATCTTAAAGCATTGCAACAGAATCACTTTACTATTGCTAGTGTATTTGAATGGCAACAGCATCAAATTGTACCAATTTGTTTATGCAACAGTATCACTTTATTGTTAGTAAGTTAGTTTGTGCAATAGTATCACTTTACTGTTGGTAGTTAGTTTTTGTAACAGTATCATTTTACTGTTGATTTACTATTGTGTGCTTTGAAAAAATTATATAAAAAACAGTGACAGTTTACTATTGTATGTTTTAAAAAATTTATACACTATATAGTAACAGAATACTATTGTCTTTGAAAAAAATATAAAAAAAACACTACAATAGCTGTAACATCTCAAAATTTATAAACGATAACATGTTTAATTTTTTATGAGCTCCGTACAAATAAATCTTTTTAAAAATAAATTCCTTTTGAAAATACAGAGTATTGCGTAGTTGCGGCTTGTGATGGTTAACCCAAAACTCATCAATATACATTGGCCAACCAAATGAATAAAATTATATCAGTTTTAAATAAAAATATTGTATGCGATAACTTTTCAAAATCTCGACCCCAATTCTATTACATGCCTCCAACAGTGATCATCTGAAAATATATTAGGGTGAGCAAACAACAGCCCAGTAGGAAATCCAATTCCTATACAATAAATAATGTTTCAAATATTTTCATACACAGTACACACAATTATATTCAAAATAATATATAAATCGAATAATACAAACTCCAAATTATATACTTCAAATATAATCCACTTATCAATAATAATTCAATTTCCAAATATATTGGTCTCAATAAAATCAACCATCATAATCCATGATATCAAATAATATCATCATCAATATTTATCAATTGCACAAATCAAATCTTAACATATAATTCAAAATACTCATCATCCGCTGTACAAAAATTAAACCCCCTACCTAAAAAATGAGTGAATAAAACGAAAAATCACAACAGGAAACCCATAGATTAGCTCAATAATTACAAAATCTATAGTCACAGGTGTCAGATTGGAGCTCTTATGCTCCGGCGACGGACTATCGGCCTCTCTCGGCTTCCTCTATGCTTCTTGCTTTCTTTTTCTCCTTTCTTCTTCTCTTTTTATTTCTTTTCTCTCATTCTCTCTTTCTCCCTCTTTTCCCACGTGATCTCCTTTCTCCCTTCCTCTCTCTTCCTTATCTTTTCTTCTTTTATTTCTTCTACACCTAATGCATTTATTTCTTTGACTTTTTTTATTCTGTCCCCCACAATCGGCCACTTCTTCGTCTTCCTTTTTTCTCTATTTATATATTATCAATCTATATATATAATCATCCACTATGAGCAAGTCCACCAAGAGCCCATACATCCACCTGTACTATTATATATGTAAAATATATAAAATATTATTACAATTCCACCGAAAATACACATAAAATTTAAACCAATAAATATCCCAGGTATTTCACAATAGCAGTCCCCAAAAAATGACTAGATCTGAAATTGCAACCAAAGACACAAAAATAAAAAAATAAAAAATAAAAAAAGGAGAGTAGATCTAGAGTTGGGAGTTGAAAAAAGAAGAAGAAGAAGAAGAAGAAGAGAAGATGATAGCCATGGCGGAGAAGGCTGTCGTCGGAGAATGTCTGGTCATAACCTTTATGAAGATCCGCTGGAGAAGAACCTATTGTCGACTTCAGAGAAGAACATCGATGCCGGAGAGAGCCTTTGCTACTATAATTGTCAAAGAGGGGAGCGTCGCTGCTGGTTGTCGAAGGAAAAGACTCATCGACGTCGGAGAAGAGCTGCCACCGTCGTTGGTCGGAGGAAGAGACCCGTCGTCGCTGGTTGGCCTTTGATGGTTTCCATGGAAACCACCCTATCGTTTTTTAAAATCAATTTTACAATCTAAAGGCTAAAACAGGTATTTGTAAAAAAAACATTTTCTTTATTATTAAAGAATCTCTAAAAAAAAAAAGGGATTTTAGAGTTAAAAACTCTTTTGATGGGGTTTTGGTTAAAAGCAACCTCCTAATAGGGGTTATTGCTAATTTCTTCCCCCCCAAAAAAAAAAAAAAACCACATGGTAAAATTCCACCAATCAAACTTAAAAATATTTTTATACATAATGTATGAAGCAAAACTCATCAATTAGAAATCTGGTGCTCTCGTTCATGCTGGATTTGGGACTAATGGGTGAGAGAGTGGGGGAGGAGACATACCCCACTAACGAAATGGCTACCACTAACAATTCCACAAAAATTATTCTTAATAATTTTTTTCAAATGATCCCTTAAATTAGCAACTATTTGTAGATCATATAATTCTTGAATCTCCAAAGTCAATGAAGGGAGCATTACTTTGTGACGGTCCATGAGTTACCGAAACTTTCTCTCTCGGAAGGCGTGAAACGTCAGCGTTCGCCAGCGTCGGTACAGATCATCAAACTCTCTCTTCTCTCAAGTCTCAACGCTAAAAATGGGATCATCGCATGAAGCTATACCCCTAAGCGCGTGCCTCAAACTCAATCCCACGAAGCACGTTAAAGCTTTTTAAACAGTGTTTGTTGATATATCACAAAAATTTCATGCATCATTTCGCATAACTAGTGTGTAAGTGAAGGGATGGCATCCTTCCAACATTCATGAAATTACTTCCTTTCGTACATAAATAGTGGTATCCTTATATAGGACGCCTTCAATTTATTAAGAGTCCTGTATCCTTGTGTGAATTCACTATCTACTTACTAAATATGAATATGGTAGACCCATCCTTTTTAATTTGTACAATATCATTGTGGAGATGAAGGGGGATCAAATTCAAACACACAGATTTTTACTCTTTCCCCCTTATCACAAAATACGTAAAACAATGTTGTTATTGTTGTTGTTGTTGTTTTTTAATTATTTGAATAATCCATAAGGGCATTCTAGTATTACTCCCATTGAGATTTTAACCAAAACTAATCCCTAGTTATTTGTGTCAAATGTCTCGAATTCATAAAAGTATCAATAACTGTGAATAGTTAAAATGGTGACCTCTTAAGAATATACACAAAGCCTACTTACTCAACCAACATCGTGAGGATTAGTAAAACAATGTTAAAAGTGATGATATTTTACTTTCTTGGGCCCTTGGTAATAATAATATTTGAATGGGTAATTTTATGAAACCCACAATTAATGTTGCTATGGGTCGACCGAGTTCTTCATGGGGTTAGGGGCCTTGATCAATTCCAACGTAAATCCTTTTGACCCTTTCTGTCATAGTATGACAAATTAAGATTTCTGGAAAAGTAAGTGATTGGATGAGGCATCCCGGTTGTATTTAGGACGGAAAATACTTGACTCCATCCTTGGGTGGGGGAGCTCCTTCCCCCTTCTCATTCATATTTCGCCACTTGTCTAAATAAATAAAGAAAATTGATTGTATACATGCATTTCTATGTTTACATAATTATGAACACATTTTTATAAATCCATGCTTAAGTGTTACATATTTATATTAACATGAATATGTATTCATGTACCCATATTAACTTATTTATTTGTTTATGTTTTAGAATTCATATTTTTTAAAAATATTTATGACATATGTCAAAAAAGGAATTCAGGTGAACTCCTCCACGTCCGATCTGGTAACAACTCTAATTGATGAGAGCAGTATATATACATGGAGGCATGGTGCACGAGGCAATTAAGTATTTCTTTTATTAAATGAGGATTGCCACGTGGCCGATTTGGAGAATCACGACGGTCTATTTGTCATCATTTTTGTTGGACTAAGGGGAGTTTGGATGAAGTTCACGCACTTGTAGTGTGCGTGGACCGCAATATTATGAAATGTTTATATCCCTCAATGGATTTTGTTTCCTTTTGCGATCAATCATGAACTGAGTTTAGTTTACTAGTAGAAGGGTAATGTTACTATACTCTATTTTTGTCTTACATTTTGTTTTAATAGTATATTTGGGAGAGTAAAATTGTAGGATCCATTGATATGACTAAACCTTTATTTTCCCAAATACACTAATAGGGCAAAAATATAGGGCAAAGTAATATTACCCCTCGTGGAGTTAGTGACCGGTGATGACTTCACTCGTGTGAAGAAAATCCATGGAGTTAAAGGTTTTAAAGAAATAAGTAAAATTAAATAAGGGTAACTTACATTATGACCCCTTTTAGAATTTGACAATTACAAGTACACATCCTCACGTTTTTTTGAAATTATATTAATACCCCCACTTTACAAAATAAATTACAAAAAGACCCCTCCCTCTAATCTCTGTCCATTGATTCATTAAATCACTCTCAATTTTTATTAAAATACCCAAACTACCTTTATTGGATGACAACTTCCATGTTAAATGCATATAACTCATTAGGTTAACACTTTTATCTAGCACATTTGATTATTTATTTATTATATATATATATATATATATATATATATATACACGGTTATATTCCTATCAACATATATTGATATAAGTTATATCAGCACATGCTTACCTAATCATCATCCTATATATATATATATAAGAAAAATGCCAAAAAAGTTAAATTTTTTGTTGAATTGATGTGGTAGCCATCAGATTTGCTCATTAGAAACAATTATTTATTTAATTAAATTTTTAATTGATGTGCAAAAAAAAAAAAAAAAAAATGATTTGCCAAGTTTCCACTTCATTTGTCACATCTATACGTACATCCTCATTGTAATAATTTTTTTCATTTATTTTTACATATGAGTAAATTTATTTCTACATATGATTAATGGTTTATAGCCCCCTTTTTTTTTTTTTGCCCAAAACTATTTACTCAAAAAATGTGATAACTTGGCAAATCAATTAAAAATTTAATTAAATAAATAATTATTTCTAAGAATCAAATCTAACCGTTGCCACATATATTGGATAGAAAATTTAAATATTTTAACATTTTTCTTATATATTAAGCAGTAATTAAGATTAAAGAACACATCAATATTTTATTCATGAGTTAGACTTCATTAAACTCCCACCAACGCAACAGCTTTGTAGATCTCGACGATCATCTTGTCATCATACTCCTTCATGGGGGCACTCCCGAACCCACTAATTTGCCCTACCGCCCCACCATAAGCCGTGCTGAAAACCCTGGTGTTAGCAATTCCCATCATCATGTTCACGTACGCATCTCTGAGCTTAACGAAGAACTTCTTAGGCGAGCCCATGCCGCGCCAGAACCGGAGCTTCGGCCGCATCTTGAACCTCCAGAACCGCCTCCTGCCAGACCCGTTCGAATCACCGCCCATCGTGGCAAGCTCCATCCGTTTCTTGCGTCTACGACCTGACCCATCTAGCTTCTGGTACCCCTTCCTCCTCCTGTGCCCCCTCAACCCCTTGTATACACTCGCTGACACCCCTTCCATTGTCTTCCTTTACTTCTCACTCAAGAATCCTTACATATATATAAATAGAGAGAGAGAGAGAGAGAGAGAGAGGAGGGGTGGGGGGGGGGTGTTGAGGGGGAGGCCGGTGAGTGTGGTATATAATGGAGGGTGGTGATCATAAATGAAAGAAACTTACCCGAAACGAAAATAAAGAAAAAAAAGGGAAACCATAAATGAAAGATGCTACCTATATTTGCAAGCTCACTGCTTGTAAGAATGTCTTTTATTAAATGCGGATTGCCACGTGGCTGATATGGAGAGTCACGGCGGTCCATTTATTTTAATTTTTGTTGGACCAAGGGTAGTGTGGATGAAGTTCACGTTCTTGTAGTGTGCATGGACCGTAATATTAGTTTTACTGAAATTTGTATATTTTTCCTCAATGGATTTTGTTTCCTTTTGCGATCAATCATGAACTGAGTTTAGTTTACTCGTTGAGTTAACGGATGCACAGTTAGTGTCGTGTGATGACTTCACTCGTGTGGAGAAAATCGGCGGAGTGGAAGGTTTTAAAGAAATAAGTAAAATTAAATAAATAATTATGTCAAATGTTAATAACACGATTACACAACTCATCAATTATTGAAATCTGGTGCTTTCGTTCATGCTGAATTTGGGACTAACGGGTGAGAGAGTGGGGGAGGAGTCATACCCCACTAATGAAATGGCTGCCACTAACTATTCACAAAATTGAATGCATTTTTTTCTCCCCCTTTTATTCTAGGAAAATTCCTCTGCCATTTTCACGTGTCTATGTTATAATAATATTTGAATGGATAATTCTATGATACTTGCAAGGTAGTTATGGGTCTATCAAGTTTTTCATAGACTTAGATATCTTGATCAATTCCAACATAAATCCTTTTACCCTTTCCGTCATAATATGACAAATTAAGATTTTAGGAAAAGTATGTGATTGGATGAGGCATCCCGGCCCTATTTAGGACACGTCCAATCTGATAACCACTCTAATTGATGAGAGCAATATATGGAGGGCATGGCACATGAGGCAATTAAGGTGAGGCGGTCCATGTAGGTGGATTGATTTTTTGATATTGTGATAACAACACTATTTTGTTCAATAAATAACGGAAAGGCCAAAAAAAAAAAAAAAAAAAAAAAACCCAGCACTGTCGGTTGGGTCGTTTTTAAGGTCATTACTATGTAGCTAATTAAGAAAGTAGTTATCAGAGTAGTTTTAGGTTATTTCGGTTCATTAATACTGCAATTCATTTTGCCAACCAAGAGACAACATATTCACTACACACCGGTTCAGAAAGAAAACATAAATATAAGAGGTAATATATAACGGTATGATCTCTACGTGATACTTCTTTCTTTTTTTTTTTGGTTAGATTGGAAAGAAATTAACTCTTAAACATTTAGCTACTGAAAAGTCGGGATTCCAAAACTCCCCACCCAATTAATACCGTCATTAGGTTACAGGATTTGGATTTGCTCAAGTTGGACACTTTAAATGGATGCTCAAGTTGACGTTGGATGTGTGCCATGTGGCGTATCAATTCTTTCAATGGCTGAGATGAGAAGGAATCAAGAATAATTTGTGTTTGTAGGTACATATGAGGTGAAATTTTGTGCCATCTCAGCCGTTGAAAGAATGGTTACACCACATGGCATACATCCAACGTCAACTTGAGCATCCATTTAAAGTGTCCAACTTGAGCAAATCCAAATCCCAATTGGATTTGGATATAGCAAAGATGAGGAGAGGACATGGATTTGGGACAGCATAATAGGATAATTCACCATACACCAATTGGAAACGTTTTGAATTTTCATTAATAAGGTGGGTTTTCAAACACGGCTTGAGTTATGAACAGGTTCAAGTTGGGTGACCAAGACCATCTATTGGTTTGGGCGTAGGGTTATAATTTCGTTTGCCCTCTGCCATCCCGACAGACCACAATCAATGATATTTATGCGATTTTTTTTTTCTCCCTCTAGTAAAAATGTTTATGCCATTTTTTTTTTTTTTTTTGGGTCAGACGATAGAAATAATTTTTGCCATTTTAAATGATGTGTGAATCACAATGTATAGATCACCTTATCGGCATACTCAATGGTTTATGACGCCAACATTTTTTTTTTTTCCTTTTTTCCTTCTCTCACATCATTGTGGTAAGGCACTAAGACGTGGGTCACGCCATTAACATAAGCATTGACATGCACCAACACCAACACCCCATGGTGTGAAAAATGCTTGATTAGTTATTATCTTTCGGAAATTTAGTAATTGGGTTGGTGAGGGGTAGACCATAATTGACTCTTTTTTTTACCTAAACCCAACCCAATTTATGGTTACCTAAACCCAACCCAATTTATGGTTACCTAAACCCAACCCAATTTATGGTTCTACTACACCACAGAGCTTCTTGATCCATATAATGGAGGATATAGATTAATTCTAAATTGGAGATAAATAGAGAAAACCCAATTTATGATTTTTGCAGCAGGTAGTCAGGGTAGTCCTACCGAAATCTGACATGCATTTCTGGGTTTTTATTTCTCTCATTTCTCAACAACCGAATGAATGGAGGTTAAAGGAATGAATCAATGCACTTTAAAAGATAAAAAAATTGAAATATTTCCTCCACTTTTTTATTGTTTGGTCGTTTAGAAAAAATGGAGGAAAGAAGGCAAAATACATTTTTGACGCAGTTCTTTTCGTGGTTGTTTTGTTTTCCAAAGGTGGAAAACCCTAAAGTAGCCATATGATTTTTGCTGGCATAGTTGAGCAGTGGTTGTGGTTTTTTCTAACACGGCATAATAATATACATATTTGAGATGCACTCACAGAATGTCATCAAATTCCTAGGCCATATCCACGTTTTTTGAGAAATATGCCTTCAGGCTTCAGCTAATGACAAAAAAAAAATTTAAAACCACATTGCTTGAAGAAAAAGGGAAAAAGTTTCAAAAACACGTTTTTAAACAAGTTCCTATTTGGAGTATTTTCTTCAACTCTTTAAAACAAAAAACTCTTTCTTAAAAAGCAACTAATATCAAATAAACGAGATGTGGAGGGCACTTGGCTTAACATGTATGTTCCATGTCCTCTATTTTTTTTTGTTTTTTGGTCTTTGACCCAGTGTATCCCCAAAGCTAACAATTAAAAAACTAATCACTGTTGCAACAAATAGGTAACGGTAAATCACTAGCCCAATGATTTTTTTTAAAATGTCGGGACTTGAACTCAAGACTTTTCACCTCCACTAGTGAACTCAAGACTTTTCACCTCCATTCGAGACAATCACTTTGGGACCAAATGCCCAACCACTAGACCAACCCACTAAGTTGATCCCATGCCCTTTTATGCTTACATATCATGTGTTAATACGTCCTTTGTCCAAATGGAATGTCATGAAATCATTTTTTTTTCTAAAAAGTGGGCTGATGTATCTTCATTAAAATGGGAATGCACAGTTTAACTTGCATGGCCCAATTGCAAGGACAGGACCACTACTCTGTAATTGTTCTTCTATTATAGCTCACCGAATTATCCCCTCAAAAGCAAATGAAAGGAATTATTAATTCATGATACATTGGGTCATTTTGATCCTCACTCCCTCCTTTTGTTTTTCTATTCAATTTAAACACTAAAAATGTATAATTGTTGCTAATAAAATGCTAATCGTTTAAAAAAAAAAAAAAAAAAAAAAACCGAAGAAACAACAATTTTAATCAAACCCATAAACCATCCATCTTTCTACAGTAAGCAAGCATCCAAATTCATCATTAAAATTCATTACAACTATCAAAAGGTCAAAGCCAAAAAAAAAAACCTAATAACAGATAGAGATAACCCAACAAAAAACGACTAAATCAGAACCCCTATTGCACACCATCACTTTCGAGCTTTCTTCGGCGGAGGCCTTGAAGAAGCGACGGACTTGGAACCCTTCCTCTTCATTGGCGTCAAATTCTTCTTCAAAGCTTCTGGTGTCTTCACCTGACTCAACTTCTTCGTCTTCCCCATTTCCTCCGTCTTCTTCGCCTTACTACTCGTCGAAACCTTCTTCTTCTTCAAAGCCTCCGGTGTCTTAACCTGACTCAACCGCTTCGTCTTCATGGCCTTCTCCGACACTTTCTTCGCAACCTTCTTCTTAACCTCCGTCGAATTCGAACCCGTGCTCCTCATTATCTCAATCGATGCACTAGTCTTCTTCGTTAATTTCGCCTTTTCGGTTACAGAGATCTTGAAGGAGTTCTTGACTTTGACGAGTCTCTCCGATTTCACGAATTTCTTCAACTGAATTGATAGCACTTTCTTGAAGTTGGGCGGTAGTGTTTTGCTGTAATTCTCTTCCATGAATTTCGATATAGCTTGTTGGCTCGATCCGGTTCGATCCTTCAATGCCGATATCGCTTCACAAATCATCTGCACTTACAATAAAGTATATATAAATTCATGCTAAATTATAGAAGCTAGACATATTTCCATCACCCCCCCACCCCCAAAAAAAATAAAAAAAATAAAAAAAATTCAATATCGCTTCATCTGTCCGTGCAAAAAAGCTGAAAACAAAATATATGAAAGATGATGAAAAGGAGAAGAATGGAAGGACCTGAAAGTATGGAGGGTGAGGGAGCGAAGGGGGGTTAGCGGGCTTCTTGGTCTCCTTCTTCGCAGTAGCAACAGTTCCTTTCGCCATTTTCTGGGAGAGAACGAGTGAGACAGAAGGAGGGAAGGGTGATGGTGCGTTTATGGTGGAATGTTTGAAATTTCAATTTGAAATTTGGTTTTGGCGGAGTTTTTCTTTATTTCTTTTTCTGATTCTTAATACGTGGAGGTGTTTGGTTGGTGGATTGGTGATGCTGTGAGTACACGTGGGTCATTGAGTGATCAAAGGCTGCATTTCCGTGCCGAACATGACGGCGGGATCGTGGGTTCGGAAATGGAAGATAACATCGTGGAGTTTATATTTGATGTATACGCCTGCACGCTTCAAGGCCAAACCAGCCAATGGTTGTTTGCCACAGCAGTAGCATTTGTGCTTGTGGCTCACCAAAATTACGATCAACTGCCATTTTGACGCTTTCAAACGTGCCATGTGGAATCAGATTCTCTTGTATCCCCCCGGTCCCCCCTAATCCTATTACATTCTCTAAACTCAAATGGAATGATTTTAGTTATTCAATTAAAATTTGATTTTGTCAAAAGCCCTTAGGGTGCGTTTGGTTTGCGGGAATAGATTAATGGGGATGGGCATAACATTCCTGGGAGTTAAATTCCCATTCTTAAGATACCCATACCCATTATCTTACCAGCGTTTGGATGCCCCAAATTTTATGTGGGAATTAAATTTTCATTCCCATTCCAATGTTTGGTAAAACCAATTTAACATAAGTATGGAATCATATTCAATTTAATTTTCCAAAAAAACCCCTTCCTACAATACTTGATTGATGTTGATTTAACTTCCAATTTTTATTATTTTTTGGTTCTAAAGCGCAATCAACTTTTAAAATAATAATTAAAAAATGCCCACCTCATGCAATACCAATTTCCATTATTATTTATTTCTATTGTTATAATTACTGTTATGATATTATTTTCTATACTCTAAACTTGATGGGTAGAGGGGAAGTCTAGCTATTTTTTTTTTCTTTTTTTATTTTTTTATAAGAAGACGATAATAGGAATATTGAAGAAAGCAGCTTTGGGATGAAGCTTGGTTGATGTATTGTTGTGGATGACGTGCTAAATGGATACTCCTTTTGCGGGAATGATCGTGGGTATATTTGGGAATTTTTTTTATTTTGAAACCTATTCCTTAGGTATGGTAATCAGAAACCCACGTTTAATGTGGGTTTGAGATTCCCACAAACTTGGGTATTTCATTCCTACATAAACTCCATTTCCAGATTTAATCCCCATGTCAATTAGTTAACCAAACATAGGAATCAATTGGAATCCTATTCCCATTCCTGCATGTCTATTCCCGCATACCAAACACACCCTTAGGTCTAATAACATGTCCCATTCAAAAGGGGTTGTAAAGATTGTAGAGATATTGATTTCAACTTTGCATGAATGCATGTGTATTTACTTATTGTTGGACAATAAAATGAAATTAAAAAAATAATTTGACTTGAATGGTTTTCACAATCATATGAATTCTTCAATAACATTTCCCTACACTAGTGCAAAAGTGTTACTGGCACTACTTGTTTGACCCTTCTTGACACGGTGCAACACACGTGTCCTCTTTTAATTACATGTTCATTTCACATATAAAAGTGTCAAGTGTGAGTGCGTGGGTGGGTAGAACTTTTTTTTTAGTTGGTCTTAGAGAGGGCCAAGGCTCAATTAAAAGAAAATTAAAACTGGGTGAGCTCAGCCCAATTACGTTACCCAAAATAAGGGGGAATAAGCTAGAAGGAGCTATTAAAATTGACGTAGGTCCAAGGAAATCAATAGGTGGACGAAATTTGTTCTATTTTTTTTTTTTTGGCTTTAGTACAGTGGGAGGGGTTGGAATTTCTAATCTATCATTATCTTAATTTTTCTCCACCTTCCCTCACCAATATGACGTGAGTTTCATGAGGTTGATTCCTTTAAAATAAGCTAGTTAGCATAGGTGGTTGCTTTCCTGTATGCGTTCTAGCCGGTTAGCACAAGTGTTTTGTCTTTTCTTTTCCTTTTCAAAACTAAAGAAAGGAAAAGAACTTCATAAAAAAAATATATATATCTATTCTTATATTATAAAAGGGAGTGTGTACTTGGCTTACCTCAGCAACGGGTGATATGGCTTCTGATATTCACTTGAGGCACACTATGATGATGTGAACATCTCTCCTTTTTTTTCTCCCTTTCCCATGTGTCGGTGTGCCCGCTTCTCCCTCTCTCTCTCTCTCTCTCTCTCTTTGTCTCTCTCTTCCTCCTTGATCAGATCCACTCTCTTTCTCTCTACCCCCATCTTTTCCTCCCTTATTAGATTCTCTCTCTCTCTCAGACTTACTTTAAAATTCAAATTTTGAAAATCCTTTTCACTTATCTCATAACTTTCACCAACGTGTGTCGGGAAGCAAAGAGGTTCAGAATCTCGGAAGAAGACAAACGTGAACAAGAGAAGGCTCATTTTTGGTTCAATTTCAGGGTTTTGATTCATTTGCAAAGTTTGCGATTCCCACGCATTGCGCGGGTTTATACTAGTATATAGATATATATAGAAGCAAACTTGAGTTTGACTACATGATAGAAAGTAAATTATGAGTCTAAAAAATGTAAGAAATATCATGCAACAATTTTATTTCGTTATGTTAGAATGATGGAAATAATTTATTGTTGGCTTGCAGTTTCAGGCACATCTGATTGTGAGCTCCACTTACTAGACCATTTAGTTCCACCTTTCACGAATAGGGAATCAACCCATGTTCTTATATCCAACTTTGGACACTGCATACTACATTGTTTTTTTAATTCTTCAATTAAACAAAATGCATCGAATTTCCCTAGTTCTTGGCTACAAATTTTGTAAACAATTGATTTCCTAGTTACTTTTAATTTGATCGAATCTCTCAAATTAGATTTTTTTTTTTTTTTTCTTTTTTTCCAACCAAGTTTGACATCAGTTCAATTTCACCTGGTCTCATCTAGCATTTGGCATATATGTCATCAATCCATGTCGGTAACAAACCAATTCAACTTATTCTAATACGAGTAATTAATTGAGATGGACATTTACCATCACAGATACTCGATCACCTTTCATGAAAACCTTGAAATAATGTTGTAAAATTAGGATCTAAATACTTTCTATCCTGACTACGTAATCTCAAGAAAGGAGGAGGAGACGCGGAGAGAAAAGAGGAGGGGTGGGGGGGGGGGGGGGGGGGGGGGGAGGCGTTGTTGGTTGAGGAAAATGATAACTGAAGAAAAGGTTTACCATTTTTTTAATCAAGTATGCCCACTGTGAAGGTGCTAAATCAGCGATTGACAATCTATGTAATGGAGCACTAATTGACAGAGACTGGGTAGGATCCCAACCTGGTTGTGTGAACCTTGAAGCACCATATCCCACCTAATGGGTCCATGAAACAATCAGTCGAAATAAGCCCTACCCCAATCAGTCGAAATAAGCCCTACCCAATCTTTATTTTATTTTATTTTGTTTCATTCTTTTAATAAAACAGTGCCGTAGAAGATAAAACACAGGGAATGGTGCGGCCATCAATACACATGCACTCACCAGTCACCACACTCCCCCTTTCTCCCTCCCTAAAAGGCCTAGCGCGCCATTCTCTTCTTCTTCCTTCCTTTCGTATCTCCCCAATCCTTCTTCCCAACTTTTCCACCATTCTGAATTTTATCAAACAGTTGGAATGGGCAATCCAAAACCAGTTTCAATCCCATTTCTCACAATTTTTTTGGTCTTTCAAGCCCTCTTCATGCCATCAACTTCAACAATAACAACAACATCCAAAGACCAAATTGCATGCTCAATGTGCTCCGCATGCGACAACCCATGCCAGCCCGTCCCGTCTCTGCCACCACCATCGCCTCCGCTGCCATCCCCACCACCGCCTGATTGCGCTCCTCCACCACCATCCCCACCACCGCCCGCATCCGATTCTAACTGCCCGCCGCCACCTTTACCTCCAAGTACCGGCACATACTACTACTCCCCACCGCCGCCTTCACTGCCCTCATACACGTATGCGTCGCCACCGCCACCAGATGGTTCAACTGGAGGCGCATTTTATCCGCCGCCCACTTATGGGAACTTCCCCTGGCCACCACCTCCGAACCCAATTACGCCTTATTTCCCATTCGACTATTATAACCCTCCTGCCTCTTCTAATTATTTCTCTACTTCCAATTATTTGAAAACACATCCCATCGTTTCCTCCCTTCTGATTTCCCTTTCTTTCCTCTTCCTTTTCTAACTAAAATTACAATAACTGTTCAGTTACATCCCTAGTTCTTCCTTTTTCTTTTCATATTACTATTGTTGTTAATTACAATTTTAGGTTTATAAATTTGCAGCGGAGAGAATGTAAAGATGCGCGCTGCCGCCACAGATGTTGAAGAAAATGTAGAAGACATATATATTTGTGCTAGAAATAAAAGATCATCAGTGACTGAAAGAACGTCTTCCCTCCGTTCTTTGTAATCTTTTGATCCTATATGCTGTCCATTTTGTTCTATATGTTGGAAAAGTAAAGAGATATGTTTCTAAGCAATAGCTAGATATTGGTGGATTAACGTGAAGATGGGTTTTGAACACGAGCTACTCCAATGAAGCTTAACCACTTAATTTAGGGACATCTTCATCGTCATTTCATGTTAATTGTCGTTAATTTAGTTTATAATAAAGTTTGGATTGATGTAATTTGTAAGTTACGTTATTGCATAATCATAATCTTTGGTTGTACCTTTTTTTTTTTTTTTTTAATTAATCCTTGTCGAATGGAATTAAAGTGGTGAGCATAAATCAATGAACTTTTTATAAATTAAAGGGGAAGGTTCCTAAAGTGATAGAGATTGATTGTTATTTTGCGGCCGTGGACTCCACTAGGAGTCATGTGGTTTTGGTTTGATAATGTAAGCAATATATGGTTGTATAACACCGTGGGGGATAAGGTTTGTGTTTAAAAATATGCCGCTGCACATGGCCATGCTAAATTTTATATATTTTCTGGATATCATGTGGGAGATAAAAGAAGAGGAAAATGAATGGAGAGTGCGACATATATATATAGAGGTATAGCATTCTAGCATGGGGCTTGTGGAATGGCACTCAGTTGCCATCCAGTCGGCTGGTCCACCACCTAAATGGTCCATGATTTTATGATTCCCAAAGGAAAGGTGATATTTTTGTCATCGAAAAGGGCATAACAATAAATTTAATGCAGTCGCCAAAGGTAGTAGACTAGTTGTAGTTTAAAAGCATTTTCAATAGGGTTCGGTACATTTTTTTTTTTTTTATAACTTTTTGGAGAGTTTAATAAGAACTCATTCTTATTTAGTCTAAAAAAGGGAATCTCTCTAACAAGGCTAGTTAGAATATAAAACTCTCTATTTAAATAAGGGATAATACTTGGCTCCTTACATAAGAGGAGCAGTTGCTCCTCCATATTGATGTGGCATTTTATATGACCAACACGTGTCTAGAATTGTAAAGAAAAATGAATGGTGCGTGTGACCATTATATTGCCTTCTATCATTTTATTTTTAGGACCAAAATAACCCCCTCTCTCTACTCTCATTTTCTTATCTCTATCCATCCGAACAATTCTTTTTGGTCTGAAACTTCCATTTCCGGCGAGACAACTTCAGTCTTCTTTCTCTTCTCACCGACCCAACTTCTTTTGCTTCTCTTCCCGCATCGAAAACCAATCCATCTCTTTTCATCATTTCCAATCAAATTCTAGGCCACCATTGCATCATCAATGCTGACGGCACGGCCCCACTCTCCACTGCCATTTTCTCAACTATCCATCTCTGCAACTCCACCGTTTCCGACCAAAAAAATGTTCCCCTTTTTTTCCTCACTTTTCAAGCCCTATTATATTTTTTTTTTACGAATTTGCTAAAGCTCCTAAACAAATGATTTATTTTGCATCTTTTCAATTTATAGCAGTGGAGAATTACAAGTATTTATAGGCGTAGCCCATGATTTGGAGTGTTGAAGTTTCCGACTAAAATGCCTGAGATGGAGTGCTTTCACTGTTTTGAATGTGGAGAGAAGTTTCTTCTAAAACCATTGGTATTTCGGTTAAAATGGAAAAATGAGAAGGGAATTAATATTGTCACATGAATAGCATATATTCTTTATTGTTGTGGGACATGTGGCAGTCCTACAATCTGTTACATCAGCATGGAGGAGCAGCTACTCTTCCTATGTAAGGAGCCAAGTATTATCCTAAATATATTGGAGGGTTTACGTCCAAACCTTACATTACCTCACACACTCAAATCCCGTTGAGTCTCTCTTTCTCTACTCCTATTCACACTACGTTGCAGAGGCTTTTCTCCAGTATGGATCAGCGACTGAAGAACTCGTTTGCTCTCTTGGAAGACTATGAAGGCAACGACGCCGCTACCCTCCTTGCTCGCCTGTCCAAGAAGGCCAAGGTCTCTCCACCGCAGGAGGTCGAAGAACCAACTGTCCCGGCGAATCTTCCCTTGAAGAAGCCTCTCCCGCAGTCTGATTCTGGTGATTTACATTGATTACTTTTACGTACTTTACACTCGTTTTTTGCTTCTAGATTCTATAAATTCGTTTGTTTTATTCTCTCTCGGTCTCTTTTTGGTGATACGATTTTGTTGATTGATTTGCAGTGAGTGGTGAGAAGGGAAGAAAAAGAGCAGGCCGTCAGCGTAGTGGAAGGAATGGAAAGGGGGGTGAAGAAAAAGTGTCAGAGAAAAGGGAGATTCTTGCGGGTGCTGAAAAGGGGCATGCAGTGCATGGTGATGGCAACAGTGCTGCTAGGGCACAAGGGTGTGCGTCGTTTAGAAATTTCCTCGTGTTGAGTGTTACTCTGTTGGTTGTATCATCTATTTGGTGGTACTGATCTTTCTTGTTGGATTTTGGTTTTTAAAAAATAGTCTTAGTTTTCCTCATCTTTATACCCTTTTTTTTTTTTTTTTGTGGGGGGGGGGGGGGGGGACTTTTAATTATATTTGTAGGTTTAGAAACCAACAAATAACAAATAACAGATTGTGGATGATTATTATTTTTATTGTCTTCAATATTTTTGTGGGTGTTAATGGTCAAATTTGAGACCTTTCGTATATGGAGAGTGAATTTTTTTTTTTTTTTTTTTTATTATTTATGATCATACCCTCCTCAATCAATACCAACACATGGCATGGGTAGCTTTAAGTAGAAGTTTTGATTTCAAATCATCTTTCCTTGTGGCTGCCTAGGCTTCCAAGGATTTATCCAAGTATGTATAGGACAGGAAACGAACTCCATATGCGTGCAAGAAACTTTTACATTGCGTACTGAAGATTGTAGAACAATTTAGACCGAAAAAAGATCATAGAAAAATGCTTGCAAATAGTGATTGCATCTCGTAATACTAGATGAGTTAATATGCTACTCCAGTACATCTTAAAAATCAATGAATACATTAAGATTAAGATGTTAAAATACATTACACACATTTTAACCCAAAAAAGGGGAAAAATTGAATACATTACACACTGATTTTACAAGGGAAAAAAAAAAAAAAAAGGAAGAAAGAAAAAAAGAAAGAAAGAAGAAGAAGAAGAAGAGAACAGAATTGAAAAAACCCATGCACGTAACCCTACGATACTAAACTTCACCAAGGAGTGAGAAAACAAAGAAAAGTCAACAATAACCACCTCACTTTCTTTAATGATCCCATTCATGACGATGAATTACTCAAAACCAAATTGAATGGCGCGCTTGCTGGCTCAACAAACCCTACAGTTTCTACCCATTAAAACCTAACCCTATGAATGGCGCGCTTGCCGCTTCAACATCCCCGGAAAATAGAATGGCCCCATCTGATCCAAATCAAAATAACCAATTCTACTACCAAAAACACATCCAACGCCAAACCCATTAAAGCTAACCATATGAATGGTGCAGGAGGAGCAGCTCTGCAACCCCCCTGTAATCTCCCCTGTTTTGCTCCATTTCTTAATAGAAAAAATTCAGCTCTTGCATTTCTCTATTCTTGCTTTTCCTTTGTCAAATTCCACTTTGTTTCCGCTGTCCCCAACAGTTTAGTGGCTGCAATATTCTTTTTACAAATATATAACCACCTTAAATTTTTGTCAGTTAATGTAATCTATTAGTAGCTCACGTGCAAGAAATAATGTTTCAAGGTTGAAGACGAGGAAAGTTACATCTTATTTTCCGGGGGGAACTCTAATGCTTGATTTTCTAACAAACTCCAGGCACTCTACTAATCGTGAGGCTGCTATTATGATACTCATGGCTTACCTTTCGTATATGCTAGCCGAAGTAAGATTTCTTCAACTTGTGGCCATGCAAGCATTATCGATCCAACAAATCCTGCCATCCCTGCCCTCTCCGGCCATGATTGATCCTTGAAACAGCTCGCTCCACTTCCACCATGATGCTTAATCTATCGCAAAGTCATGTGTTGAAGCCTAAAGACTAAAGAGGTTGCTGCCATAATTTAAGATTGCATCGACGAAATCAGAGACTCAATAAATAATAGCAACCACCAGTCCACCACCTCAATATTACTCCTGTTATTGCAACCCAAAGCCCTATAATTCCACCACTTACATCACGTATACTTTTTCCTCTTCTCCATTCGAACCTCTATTTTCTCCATTATTGCACCCACCCAAGCCCCACCATCATGCATCATCACCTCTCTTCCATCTACAGTGAATTTTCTAAATCTGTCAATTTAGTTGACTTTTCAATGGCCACCTGTAAACTCTTGCCATCAAGAGTTACTAAAATAGTATATTTTCAACTTCCCAAGGTTTTAAGAGAAATATAGAAGGTTTTCACTAAAACTATCCACCCTGTTCACTAGAAAACATCATTTTGAACAACTTTGCAGAAGGAAATTTTTTCAAAATCTTTCATTTAGGTGGACTTTTTGGTTTTTAGTTGCCATTGAAGCAACAAGTATGTGCTTATCATTTTTCTGATATTTTTATCCTGACGCCTTGTGGGCTGGTCTTATGCGAGGTGCTGTTTTTATGGCACTTGCTTATAATCAGATAAATATTGGACTGTCCTTCATTAAGGGCGATGATGTATAATTAGAAAACTTGTTGTAAGGCTGTCCTGGATAATGTAGGACACTGGCACCAAATTCAATGCAATGTAGCAAGAGGGGTTCATGGTACTAGTTCCCTTCTCTTTCTACTGCACCATTCATGCAATAGATTTGCATTTTATGCTTCTACTCTATATAATTTACCAATTACTGATATAAAACTCCATGGCAAGATGGCCAACCTGATACTGGTGCGGAACTTCCCTTAAAAGCTTGAAGAATTTCTCCCTGTAAGCATGTAAAGGTCTGCACATACCATTATTGTGGTGTGTTCCTTCTCAAGATGCCAAAATTATTCATCACACACACACACATGGGGAGCCATCCGTATTTTTATTTCTATTTTTCGTTTGGGGTGGATGGATTGGTATTACAATGTCTCATATACTGTACCAAAAGAAACTATACAATGTCTCATACACTGAAATTCTTGGGGGCCTAGGCAGCCCCAAGGAAAGATTATTTGAATTCAAAACTTCTGCTTAAAGATACCCTTGCCATTTGTTGGTATTGAGGAGGGTATGATCATAAATAAAATAAAATAAAAAATTCACTCCCATGTACTCATGGACTCAAATTTGACCATTAACACCCACAAAAATATTGAAAACAATTAATAAAAATAATAACAATCTGATTTGATAAGGGAAATATTTTTATTATTTTTACGAATTTTTATTACGTTCATACTCTTCCATGCCGTGCCGTCAGCATTGATGATGCAATGGTGGCCTAGGATTTGATTGGAAATGATGAAAAGAGATGGATTGGTTTTCGATGCGGGAAGAGAAGCGAAAGAAGGTGGGTTGGTGAGAAGAGGAAGAAGAATGAAGTTGTCTCGCGGGAAATGGAAGTTTCAAACCAAAAGAATTGTTCGGATGGATAGAAATGAGAAAATGAGAGTAGAGAGAGGGGGTTATTTTGGTCCTAAAAATTAAATGATAGAAGGCAATATAATGGTCACACGCACCATTCATTTTTTTTAATAATTCTAGACACGTGTTGGTTATATAAAATGCCACATCAATATGGAGGAGCAGCTGCTCCTCCTATGTAAGGAACCAAGTATTATCCTTAAATAAGGGTTTCACAGAACTTATTTGGGGGAATTACAAATAGGTCCTAAGGCAAACAATTACAGTTAGTAATCATTCTTACTTAAGTTAATAGCCATCTACTAATAAATTAGTAATAAATGTTTACCTGTAGTCGGACCTACTTGTAATCCCCCCTTACTTTTTTCTCATAGAATTAACTGTTTTTTTTCTATTGTTAACAGAGCCAAGATGACTATCTACATTTAGAGAGTCTCAATGGGCCAACTACTGAGTATTTTATAGAGCTGAATTGCTAACCTTTTGGATATGCTCCAACTCTCTCCTTTATCTTAAAAGTTAAAATAGGTAGTCTGTTGGACATGCTCCAATACAACTTTTGGAGGCAAGTTAAAAGACCCTTAAATCAATAGTCAAGATATGTTTTTAATATTATGCAATTCTAATAATTCTCTATATAATTAAGCATATAACCCTAATTCTAAGTAGAATTTCCACAACCAGCAAGATGATCAATGACTAGGACTTAAATTATTAATCTTCTCTTTTTTTTTCATTTTTTGGAAAATCCGTTTGATCAATTTCTTAAGGCTAGCTGCGTTTGGTTTGAGAGAATGGAATGGAAGTAGGAATGAAATGAAAATAGTCATTTCATGCCTAATGTTTGGTAAGGGGTGGGAGAATGGAAAGTAATAGGTGGGATCCACTTTTAATAATTTTCACTTTTTAAAATAAGAAAATATCCATTCCTCTTTGTTTAGGAAGGAATGGCTATTCCCTCCAAAGAAAGTCTAAACCCTCACAAAGAAATAGTCATTCCATTATATTGTACTATCAAACATTCACTGTATTTAGAGGAATGAAACCTCATTCCCTCAAACCAAACATAACCTAAGAGATTGCTAGGTGAGGGGTTCGAAACACCCAAAAGGTTTTATAATCCCAGACAAATAAGGCACCTAGATGAGCATTAAATAATCTCTCAAAGCATTTTAAAACGATTCTTGACATTCTTAGGATTCGTAAGAATTCAATTTAAGCATTTTAAAATAATTCAGAGTACCCATAGGATTTGAAATAATTCAATTAAATTACCAGGTATTGGATTATCTTCCACGCCCTGATGCAAATCCAAATTTTAGACCATTCGAGGCGATCAAGCACACATTATTATTAACCCACCTGAAGGGGTTAACCAGTGACGAGTTGAGCCAAATCCCCATAAAAGCATTTATCTCTTTTAAGGGCCACTTCTTCCAAAGGGTCTGATATTACTGGTGCATATAAGAGGGATTCATCGTGCCCAAAAGATTATTCGGACCTGATGCAAAGCCCAAACGAATAAACGGAAAAGCACACATTTTGGAGCGGAGAAAATCAAAGCCGTCCGGAATATACATACAAGCTAGTCGTCATCGCATTAATTTACCTTATTTTTGCACTTCTCACCAGTCACCAGTACTCGCCACGGAGAGCCCTTAGGATTCTGCCATGAGGAGAATCGGGATCACCTCGCATTGCATTGCGTCTCCAAATCTCACAAGCTCTCCTGAGCGCCTCCTCAGCCGTATCAAGCTGCTCCGGTCTCCACCCAATCACCACAATATTATGAACGTCAGAATCCCCTAGTGGACAGTCGGTGGCTTGCGTTATGGGTTTCCTCGTATCAACCACCTCCATCTCCGACAGCGGCGATGCCTTGTGATGCTTGAAGTATTCCTTGTCATCATCATAATCTCCTTCCTTTTGCCACTCGTGTTTGTCCCTTGGCAATGGTGTGCCGTCGACCCCAACACAGGGCACGTCTTGGGGCGCTGCTGCTGCTGGTGGTGTTGTTGTGTTCTGGCGGCGCTTTTGCTGAACGATGGGATCTAATGGTTGGTTCACCCCTGTGCTCTCTAGGTGTGGAAAAGGAGAAATTGGGAATTTAGGAGGGACCAATGGTTCGGTCTCTTTATTGGGCTTGTGTTCCGTCGGAAGCATTCCAGCCTTTGCGGCTTCCTCTGCATCTATACCCTGCAATTTATACACACCACTATGCATCAGAGTTGCGAGTGTTTCTCGGTTCCTCTAAATTTAATGAATTGACTGGATTCATTCACTCACTAATAGAAATTTCATAATTCTCATTTAAATTCAAGAAAAAGAAAAATATCAAAACATAAAAAGTTTCAACATTTTTTTTTTTTCTTTTTGTTTATTAAAAAAAAAAAAAATTATCATCATGAACAGAAGGAGCCACCGAGGAGGTGTTGCCGTGATAGTGAAACTTATCATATCCCATGTAAAAGAGCACTATTCATATGGTAATTTTAGCATTTTGCAGTATCCAGTATTTTTTGCATTTTCTTTAATTTATTTCCAAAATTTGTAGATTCTAAGAAGTGTTATGACCAAATGTGGACACGTGCCGATAATAAGAGATGTAAGTGAACCTATCTGGCAGAGTAATGTTAGATATCCTAAGCTAATCCCAAAAAACAAAAAGAAGAGAAAAAAAAAAAAAGGTTAGATATCCTAAGGTTATATTTAGGAGAGAAATTTATGGGCAAAATTTATTTTTGAAACATAATTTTTCAAAATTCTGATAATAATAATAAAAAATTCAAAATTCTGAAAAATAAATTCCATGTCTAGATAGTTAAACTGGAATTTAATTTAATTCTGAATTTTAACGGAATTTAAAGATTGATATCAAAATTACCCCATAAATTTCATGTAAAAACACGAAATTTGTCAAATTTCAATACAGGACAACTTAAACAATGGCAACAACCTACGCCCATAGATTGGTCGGGTTACCGGTTAATTAAGTTAGTAAGCATTTACTAATAAGTTAGTTGTATTTTGTATTGGACTGTAATTATTTTTCGGTAACCCAACCAATATAAATTCCCCTATAAATAAATGATATAAAAATATAAATAAAAGTCCCTTCCAGACGAAGAAAAAGAGATTATGTGGTGCAGCATTAAGGCAAATCAAAAATGTTTTAAGCAAAGAGAGATTCTAATGTGTCTTACTTCAAGGTCTCCAGAGTGAATAGCAAGGTCAGCAGTGCGACCAGTACTAGAACCCGAGGCATGTCCCCGTAGAAGAGCTCTATTACGGTGGACTACGGTGAAAACCCAACATGACCTTGCTGCTAATCTCGATTGCATGCTTTTAATTCTATCTATTTCTCAATTTCCTTCTTCACTTTCTCTGTTATTTGTTATCTCCAGTAGAGAGAGCTGGAATCGACTAGAGGCAAGAAACGAACAAGTCGGGGTAGAAAGGGGCGTTTGGTGAACTTTCTGGAGCAGATTATACTGTGTGAAGACAAGTGTCCACAACTTTTGAGGTGGCAGCAGCTTCTAGTGCCTTCAGGTGTCACCCTCTGGCTCCCTTTGACATTTTATCTGTCAGTGTCACTGTCCCCACGAGAAACCTATAGACGCATGAGGAAGCTGCGTGCTGCTTCTAGGACTTGCTAGGAGACTGCGCACCTGCCGATTAAAGCGACTAGACTCGCCTCGAATCCTCTCGCGGGGTCAAGAAATTAGTAGTGACTCATGGTCGGTTCAACAAACCTCAGCTTGATTATCTGGTTAAGCCTTTTAATTTGGTCATGCAGTCGCTAAAATTGGTATCAAGGGGTACTAGGAAAATGGTCGAAGTTCTAAGATTCGAATGTGATACATTTGACGTTTAGCCCATTTTTTTCTTTGATTACAATTTGTAACTGGAGTTAACAAAAATAATGCTTATAATCTAACCATACAGTAGCTTTTTTGTCCCTAAATTAGATGGTTAAGTCTCACTAGCATTTTATTTGTCCCTAAATTATATGATTAAGCTTTATGGGGCATCGTGTCAAAGGTCTGATTTTAAAAATCAACCTTCACACTAACCAACTAACCGTATAAGTATTTAACAAATTTTCTATGGAAAATAAAAAATAATAGCTTGTTCATTTGACAGCGGGAAAGAAAATTTTAAAACAAAAAGAGTAAAATAAAAAATAAAATAAAATGAAGGGAACAAAAATACAGTGTCATGCAAAACAGATGATCAATCTTTGTATTCATTTCCAGTATACATCACAATCCCTGATACCTTCCTTATCATTTTCTTCCAATTTTCCTCTAAAGTTTTGAAACCTTCTAAACAGTAAAGGCTTTAAAGATTGGCTCAAAAACTTAAGAAGGTTAACTCCGAATAACAACAATGAAAAGGTGACTGTGTGAAGAGTAAAGACCATAATTGTAGGTATGTTAGAGGTTTTCATTTTTCCTCCATCTCGTTACTTTGTTCTAAGCACAGGGTAAGCCACAAGAGATGGCCATTAACAGTATAGCCGCTTGTTCTTCCTCTCCCAACTTCCCCTGTTTTCCAAACCCTGCTGATCTCTGCAACCCCATTTCTCTTCCCAAAGCCATTAGTCTCAGCTTTAACGAAAGTCCCAGCTTACTCTTGTTACTGCTTCTGCTCTTCTTCTTAATCTTCTCTGCTCCGCCAGCGTTTAAACCCAGAAGAGCCCTCCTCTTTTTTCTGTGTCTGATCCCACAAGCGTTACACAGTGTCTGAAAACAGAGTACAAAAACAAAATCATCAAAAACCCATTGCAAAATATGAAGATGATTATATATATATATGATGAATAATTTACCCTGGGGCCAGCTGGACCGCCTCTCCATAGAGGTGTTCTTGTTGTGTAACAGTCCGTACAAGTTTTCTTGAGCTCGTCAACCTCGCTAGTTGGAGTTCTATTCATGTCTACAGACCCTGCAGCCTGTTTCAGGAGTAGAGATAAACCATCATTCCTCTTCAAAAGACAATACCCATATAACATGATCACCGTACCCGTTCAGAAAAAAAAAAACAAAAAAAACAAAAAAAAACGAAAAAAAAAAAACAATCACAGAGGGACATTATAACTCACTTTTTGCTTCATATTCACCATTGCAATGAAATAGTTGGCGAAAGTTAAAAAGGTTCAGAAGTGTTCAAGCTTGGTGGGTTTGATTAAGTCGAAAACATTTTATGAGTGACTACCAAAACCCCATATCAATTCATGAGGTGAGCAGAGACATAAGGGGAGAGAGACCAAGGGAGCGAGAGAACCAAGTTGTAATCAAAATATCGATGTTTAGACTATATGAATAGAAGAGAATGGTACACGACCAAGACACAAATGTAGCAAATCTCAGGAGTATCAGAAAACTGCAACAGACAACACGTTTTTATGCAAAATATAGGAATCTCAGCAGTGGCATAGCCTAAACATTTTCGTGCAACAGAATGAATCAAATTTAAGACGCAAAAGGAGATGAGAGAGAGAGAGAGAGAGTTGAGAAAGTTGGCTTGGCTAAAGAAAGAAAGAAACAGAGCAAAAACAGGGAAAAGAGGAACGGAGAGATAAAGGAAGAGAGGAATGCTATAGAAATGTAAGAACAGACATACTACTAGTGCTGCACAACCTTACAGCCGATCTGGTTCTGTGCAGCCGGACACCAAACCCTAGATTTATGATTCCTGAATGACCAAATCACCCCTTGGATTCCAACCGTTTGACCCCCATATCCCACAGCCTGCAGCACAAGTCTATTATTACAGGGGTATTTACTTATCCATTTATTTAATTTTTAAATCTTCCTTAGGGAATCTAGGCCGTTAAAATCTATCAACGGATGGTCATAATCTTATCATCATTTTGGTACTAAAAGAGGGTTTGTTGTGTAGACAAAATTAAAGCCCGTTATAGGTTGATTGGATTGCCAGCAGAGCCAGAAAGGAATTTGAGTTGACTTCAGTGGTCACGGTCAAATCGTCCACAGGATATCTGTGACAGTTTGTTCAATCAACATTTTTTCCTTCTATAGTTTTTTTATTTTTTGGCTATTAATTTCCTTTTAGAGGTTATCTTTATTAGTATTAGGTGGACAAAGTTAATGGGAGTCGCACATTATTAATGTTTAGGTCATTTTAAAGATTAATTTTTTGGATTATAAATTATTTTTCACCTTCATATGCTTTAAGTCTAACCCATAAAGCCAACGCTGAAATCTTGTCCTAGCCCATCGCTAGAAATGTCCCATATTATTGGAATCCCTTTCTCACGTGCTAGAAACAACTATTTTGTGCTAAATATCCTAATATTATAGAATTCATTCCTCTCTTAGAGGTAGGTCTATAAGTGTGAATTTCACCACTTTTTAGAGAATTGGATTTTTGTAGATGCGACATCTAGCATTTTTCCATCACTAAAATTCATTGTTCAAAATCCACATTAACCTGAAATGAATTTTAACATTACCTAATTATGTTTAAAAATACTTTTAAACAGTTAGAAGAAATTTAATATAATTTTTTGGGGTAGTTAAAATGTTCCATGAAATTTGGATGGCTGCGTGGTGTTTCAAATAGCATTAGAAGGTTAAAAGGAGAATAATTCAAAACAAGGCCATCAAAGAAATGGAAGCCATTATTGCAATCTCGAATAGTCAATTTCTTGACCCTTCACAATCATTGGCAGGGTGGATACCATTCCGTGCAATGCCTTTCCTTTCTTTCTTTTTTCACCTTTTTCTTTGTTTTCCTGCAAGCTCCCAAGGTTCTTGTCAATGATGATGGATCTCTCTACTATCATTGCAAAGAAAGGAAAGGATTATGACCACAAATATTTCGGTTGCTTTTGGGTCCTTGATTAAAGGGAAATTGGAACATGGAAAATTTTCCAGTTAAAGAGAGGAAGATGTGCCATTGGTCCACAAGATCACTAACATGAGGATCCTATGTCACCTAAACAATTACTTGACAATGACCCGCACCCATAAAAAAATATTAAGGGATGATGAGAACTTTTAGATTTAGCTAATCATTTAAAATAATCTCTGTACTTACATAATTACATTACAGTGTAAAAAATATCCCATGCTAGAAGGAATGAAAACAGCCCCTCATTAAAGTGCAGGGTTATTAACCATTTGGTTATTAAAGAGATATTTTGGTTTCTTCTGCCATCTTTTGAATGAAGATGTCCGTTGATTTGCTCCAAATCATCAGTGTAAGTAATCAAATGCCTCTAATAAAATAATGTTAAAAAAAATCATATAAAAATTGAAGGAAGGAAAGCCTTTTGTCGTTGTCTTGTTATCATGTATGGTTTGTGGTGGTGACAGTGAAATTCAGGAAAGAAGCAGAATCTTGGGAAGCTGCTTTTTCCCAATTAATTTTTTACTCTAGTAATGTGAGTAATAAAGAAAAGCATATCAAATACGAAAGCAATTAAAAGGAAAAAGATGCAAGAAGAGACAAATTCCGGCCCATATATTTTGGTTGATAGGCAGAGACGGACTGCCATTTCTTTCTTTGCTTTTGTCTTAAAGACCAGACAGAAAGCACTCCCCCATAACCAAGTGGTAACTCTTTTCAGCCACTAGGTTTTTTTGTGTCCATGTGGTCCAAACAATGCTCCCCACATCAATAATATCCTCAATAATTTATGGGTTTGTTTACTTGAACTACATAACTATTAATTTACTACCCCCACGCTTACCACCTTAAACAAATCCTTGGATATTGGAGCCACGACTCTTTACTCTCTCTCTCTCCATGCAAAAACAGAAGAGGATGAGCTTGCACAAAGCTGTAAACCCCTCGGTAACATGATTTTCTGTTGGCTGATGCCTATTACTCTATTTATCAAAGTGTGTAGAGTCTAAAGACTAGGTCTTGCAGTTGAAAGTTAGCAGTTTAAAATAAATGAGTTCTGATACTTCACATCTGAACAGTCCTACAAAAGGGCATATTTTCATCAGTCCACTTTACCGTAAGGCTTCTTGAGAGTATTCAACTTGACTGCTTGAGGGGCCTTAGTTCTTTGCAAATTGCAAATTATTATAAATAAATAAATTTAAAAAAAAAAATAAAAAAAAACTTATCACGGTTACATTGGAGGGATCAAATCCTAGACTACCCATACCCCACCTCAGCTAGTTGTCATTGGGCCACAAGGGTTGGCAATTCCTTTTCTTTTCATATTGATAATATTATTTCATTTTAAATGTACAATTATGCAAAGTGTGTTTCCAAAAATTTTAGAGAAAATAAATAAAAAGAAGGAGACTTTGGCCACAAGTCCTATAAAATTAGACTTGTGCAGCCATAAGTTTACCATAAAATCTTATGTAATCAAAGGTCTCTCTTAAATATTTTTAGACGATATTACCCCTTCATATTATGTAACAAAAGGTTTCTCTTAAAAAGTTACATATAATCAATGTAACTGTTTTTTTTTTAATATTTTTTTATACATAATTTTATATTCATCATAAGTCTTTTCCTAATATTTCCACAAAAAAAAAATTAATTAAATTTGGGCAAACATCTACTTGTAACTAAAGTATGTACTGAACCTATAGAAAAATAGTTACATGAAAACAATTACTCTTAAGTCAATTGTGACTGAATTTTAGTTACAAAATATTTAAATCTTACAAATTTTTAGTTTCAAACACATGAATTTAACTGATTCAATAGTTACATATAATAAATTTAATAATTTTGTATGGGAAATTGTACAAAATTGAATCCACATTAAAATAGTTACATGTTTACTTATTTTAAAACCGATACATGTAAATATGTAATCAATGTAACTATTTTTTTTTATACATAATTTTATTTTCATCATAGGTCATATTTCGAAAAGCTGACGAATAGATTTCAAATATATAAATTTTATTGGAAATTGATATTTAGATCAAAAGTTATGTTATTTTAAAATTTGAAACAAAAAATAACACTTAAGGGTGAACTTAACTTTATGCATTTACCACGGTTACAAAAGTAAACTCATTTTACTTAAAAGTGGACTTATAACGGCATAAGTTTGTTATATAGACTTATGCCTCTGTAAGTTCTATAAAAATAGACTTTTCGCTAATTTCCCCATAAAGATTATGACGAAAATAAGTAGAAATTTTAAGAATTTATACCTTTTAAACCCACTGAAATGCCCTGTAGCGAAACTAATGATACCGAAGTTCACTCTTGGGGAAAAGGCTGCAGGCCCCAATGAGCTTCAAGCTGTGTGGCATTGAAATGGCGTGTGATTGCGTGTACTTCGATGGGAAATTCAAAAAATTTCATTTTCTCTTATAATTGCCGCACTAAGTAAATGCCTAAATGGATCCTTATGAACCAATTTATTATTCGGATCTTGGGATAAGAATATTCAAATAATTGGACTACATTGACAAGTCATTCAATCGGCAAGTGATTCAGCCTCAAGCACAAGACGTCCACTCCCTTACATTATGACTTTGGTCGACTCCAAACTCTAGGCTGCATAGGACATTACATAAGAATCATGGAAAACACTTCCAAAAAAAAACTTGTCTTGTGCAGTTGTGTTTCACGTGCCGCATATCGATAATCAAATTTGATGGTTGAGTCCACGTAGGTGACGATCACATTTTGGCAGTCCCCTGTCCTTACCAAATGGTTTTGGTCCTAAATAAGTGAATCAAACACCTATCACATTCCCATTTTTTGCAGTAAGAGTCCCATTGAGACAGGGGGTAGAAGCTTTACAAGAATCTCATTTTCTGTCTTCTGTAGCCCAAAAGAAAAAAAAAGAAGGAAAAAGATTGGGCATAAGCCAAAGCTAGCTGTGAATAGATCATACAAATCAGAGCCCTAAAAAAAGGCTAATCTTCTTCATATCGTTCCAATTTTATCGGATGTATACAAAGTGACAGGCCTACGACATGCAGTGGGAAAAGACTTTTGGATAGAGAACCTGCCCTTGGCATGACTAAAATTTTGTACTCCGCTTAATTTGCTGGACAGGGAATCTGTAATTCCAGGAACAGCACCTCATTTTGATTCATACCCAAATAAAACCATAACCTATGTTACTGTCCAGAGATTTTTTTATTTTTTTATTTTTTTTTAATAAGGAAAAAAACCTCACAATCAGTTGAATAAATTTACTCATCCAGTCAGGTAAATGGTCGATCAAAATTACAATGTTGCTTCAATCGTGTTTCAGTACACATCGAGTTACTACAGTTAGCGTCTCTAGTCTCAAAAAGTCTTCAAACACCCTAAAAGAAATAGGAAAAAAAGAATGAAACATTAGTCTAGTAGCAATACATTATTATTGTACACAATTGGATAAGCTGCCGCTCCACAGACATCTCCTTTACAATTTTAGTTTTTCTATCTGGCTGAGTTTGGAGAAAAGATGAGCAAGAAAAGCAAAGAGAGCGCCCATTAAGCACATGAGCCATGACAATATGAGCAAAGCCCAGTCCTGGAAGTTCTTCTTCGGAAGGTGGCCTCTGTCTGAGATAAGCAATGCCCTGTAAACAGCTTCAGTTAAGGCATAAGCTGAGACAGGGTCTGATTCATCTGCAAGAAATCCATACTCCGTGAGGCACACGATGTCGTACACACCAGTAGTCTCTGATACACCTAGAAATTCACAAACTTTCAATCGGGCTTCGATTCTCTCCTCAGTTGATAACAAGTCACCATGTGTCAAGATCAAAATGGGGTTTTCATCTGCAGCAACACAATCGATCACCCATGCGTTATCGCAGCGAATAAGCATCTGATCTCTATAACTAAGCTTGAAATACAACTTGCTTCTGCATTATAAACAATGTTCCAATAAATTCAGCTTTTATTTTTTATTTTAATTTTTTGTAATCAGGAGGTTCCGAGATGACAGCACAGTCGTTAAAGAAATGGCATGACTTAGAGGTAGCAGATAAGAAAATCAGTCAACATAGTTAAAAAATGAACAATGAAGAGTAGCAAATGAACCCAACAAGGACTAGTGATGAGGTTCAAGTGGAAAGTGCCACTGAAACGAGAAGAATGCCAAAAAGAAAGAGCTGTACCGTTCTCGCTACACTTCCTGCCAACTCTTTTCTATGGCCTGACATGGCAACGCCACATTAGCACAAACATCGACTCTATAAGTATTGTGCTGATTTGAGGTTGTCACATCACCCCTCACATCAAGTGGTTAAAAAGAGTTGGTAAAGGTAGTGGTGAGACTAGATTTTTCCAAAAAGAAAGACATGATGACTACCAATTACCACAAGATATGACCACAAATTTATGTAGCTAAACTCGAAGTGGTGGACTTAGGGCGTCATCAAGTTAAATTAATTTGAGTAGACACCATGCAAATCTAGGTTTGACCCTATCTGGGAGAATAACATAATTAGAGGACTATGACCATCTTATTTGTGGACTTTTTCTGGAAGTTCGGTTTGATTTTCAGTGTGTTGCTAGATCAGAGGGTAAAAATCATTTTCCCCATGGTGTATTCCTAGGTGAAAGTAAAGGTTTCCAGTCCTCTGCGTGTGGGAAGTTGGGGTGCCTTAGTACCCAAATTTCAAAATTTCCCTTCATCATGAAGATGTGTACATTGAATCACATAAAGAAAGGCCAAAAAAGGGTGGGCCTATTTCCACACTTTTTTTTTGCTAATCCACACCCTTCCATGGATAAATGATTTTTTTTTTTTTTGTTTGTTTGTGTGTGTGTGTGGCTAATCCACACTTCCATTAAGCCAATGGAAAGGTGTGGAAGTAGTGAAAAGCTATGGAAGGGTGTGGATCAACAAAAAAGGATGCGGAAATAGGCCCATCCGCCAAAAAATACTGTCTTTCAGCAAATAATTGAGAGAAGTTACAGAGAAAAGAATCCTTACTGTGCAACATGTGACGGTGTGACCTCTGCGCTATCTACTCTACCCGACAGCACCTAGTTGGGACATGTCACATGTGGATTTTGGAGGGGAATCTCCGATGCAACAACGATTATCCGTAAAATACTACACACTAAGAAGTTAATAGATGATCAAGTGGGACAAGAAAGGTTATAATCATCTTCGGATGCTTTCCGTTAGGTCTTGTAGAGCATGATTTCCATATTTGGCTTAAATTATTGAGCTCAGAAATAAGCTAGAGCTCGACTCATTTATCTTATGAGTGATTTCAAACAAGCTGATCTCGAATAGCTTGCTTCGTGTTTTCAGTCCCAAAGGAGTAGTGCTTTACTAGGATGCTTTCCATTGGGTCTTGTAGAGCATGATCTATAGAGAGTTGCTCTTCCTAAGGGGCTTTCCAGCCTCCTCTGTAATTTCCATTGAAGGGAAAATAAAAACTATAATTATTTTAAGTCTAACAGATGATGTACCAAAACAAGTGGTTACCAAGCAATTAAGGCTGATGATTCGATGCAAGAAGCATCATTTACTTCTAATCTTCATAGAATCGGTTTCAAACAGAAGCTAAGCTAAATGACTTGGTAAATTCCAATCATATTCAGTAATTCACAGCTAATAAATATTGTATGGGTATAGCCCAAGCAGAACACGCTAAGCTCGGTCATGAGCGCAAACAAAGATATATTTATAATTACACATGTTCGACGAAATTCTCAAAGAAAAAATAGGGAAGAGAAACTCACTGCATTTCCTCAAAGCTGGACACTGAAAGAGCTCTCTCGTGGCCTCCAGTGGCTTCAAATTACTTGCTTTATAAGCTTTATAAATCTCAGCAACGTTAGCGACCACCATTGCACAATTTACTCTCCTCCTCGTAAATTTCGAAGACGACCTCAAGGAAGAAACCTCTAAATCATCTTCACACAATGCGCCATCGCCTGATCTCCAGCAGAGCTGTTTGTGACGCACCCCATCAGTCATCCAACTCGACACTTCCCCCAGACTCTGACCAACCCTGTTCGCAATCCAACCCCCTCGTATCGTATACGCAAAACCCACTTCGCATCGACCTCATTACGTTGTGCTCTTCCATAAACATAGTCGTGCAATTGGAAGCGCCACCTGCATATAACAAAGGAAAATGGACATAAATAAAAATTCAAAGGCAAATACATAATGTTTCAGTCTGAAGTTTTGGGCCAACTGTTAAAGAGCCCTTCAATACACATTGTTTTCTCCCTTCAAATTGGGAATTTATTATGGGTCAATCAGCATTTTCCTCGGAAGAATTGGACTCACCAGATGTTTGAGCGAAGGGGATGAGACCACACCGGCCAAGAACGCTGTACATGAGATTTACTAGCGCGCTTTTGCCAGAACCAGAGAAGCCCACCAAAAGAATAGTGATAGCCGGAGGAATGTCCATCTCTTCCTTCTTGATCCCTCCAGTGGGTACCCAGAAATCCCCAGAACAGTACGCTAGAAGCTTATGCCGAAGCTCATCGAGCCCTTCTACTGCCACCAAGGCCAACCTCTCCAACTCTCTCAAAACTTTGAGTCTAGGCGTAAGAGTTGAGATGTTGGGGAGTTCAACCTTGAGCTTCACGCTTTCGTCGAACTTGGCCGCCCTTCTCCACCAACAGTAGACCGACTTAGACGGTTCAAACTCCTCGTCTTCATCGCTGAGAGATAGCCGGTTTTTCATCTCGTTTGTTTTGAGTTTTTTGAATTTGTGCAACAATGATGGATACAGTTGTCTCAAAGAGGTCCTGCCTGAACAGTCTGGTACGATTCTCTTGTTCGGTAGTGACGTTGTTGCTGGAACGTACTTTTTTGCTAAATGGTTTTAATGGGGTTTCTTTCTTTTTCCATGTGATGGTGTCTGGTATATCTTTCTTTGCTCACGGGTTACAGTCGTAGCCAGTGTTGAAGCTTGAAGGTTCCTGGCTGTTTCTTGTATCAGAATTTCGTCGTCTCCTCGATCATTTTACCCAATAGTAGCAAAAACAACTGGCTCTTTTTTTTTTTTCTTGTATTGGTGTGGGAGCGTTGTTCAAACACTTAGGACCAAAATTGCATTAGTAACATTGCCTCACGCACACCAACATAACTCTTTCTTTTTCTTTCTATTATACAAAAAGGAAAATGCTACTTAGTCCCCACACTTTATCCTACAATAGTACGATCTTGCCATACTAAGAAAAAAAAAAGATAAAGTTGTGTTTTATGATTTAATCATATTAGTAGGTCCCACAACTTTACCTCTATTTTCTATTAGTGGAACAAAATTGTAAGGCAAAATGTGGGGTTAAAGTAGCAGTTCCCATTAGAGAAAAAAAAAAAAAAAAAAAAGGTTAACAAATAATTGACTCCACATCAACATACTTCCATAGTTCATAATCTCATCTTTTTATTTTAAAGCAGTACTAATACCCTTGTTAATACATTTTTCCCAACTACTTAATTGTGATTTGTGATAATTAAACTTGAAGTTAATGACATTTATCATAACAAATTAACACGAGGAAAAGGAAAAAAATAAAAAGTTTTGACCCATCATCTCATAGATCCTAATTAACAAATCAACACAAAAATTTAGATGCATTGGATATTTAGCTTTTAAATTAACTTCAAATTTCATTAAAATCAACAAGCCAAAAAATTTCCAAGGTTTACTTAAGAAAAAAGGGAGTGCCAATAAAATAATTAAAACTCCAATATAGGCTAATTTTTTATACACTCAAGGCCAATTTGGTCATCAAAATTATATAATTATAACATATTTTACATAATATCAGAGGCACAAATCCATTACTTTAAATGAGGTTATTTTAAAAGGTTAAAATCATCACTATAATTGATCTTATAGGATGAATTTTCATAAACTCAAGAGTGCCATTATTTTAAATTTTTACTTCATTCTCTTAAATTTTTCCACTTAAAATGATAAATATATGCCTTTAATACTATACAAAATATACTAAAATTGTTTAATTTCCATTTTGGGCACCCAAATGAACCCTCACTATATTTCATTGATAATGGACCCCAATTCTACATCTTCGTGCTAAACATGGCATGATAATTGAGAACCTAACGACCTTTACACAAGGAACTCCACTGAAGAAAGGACCACACCCTCCAGTAAATGGGACTGAAATCTATGATGCTACTGTGTTAGCTGCGCTCGATTAACTGGGGCTACCCTACAACGGTAGTTTGCTTCCCAGTGGTATTTCACACCGAGGGATGGTTGTCCATTCAACCAAGGAAAATGCTTTTCAAAATATGTCCACAACAAACTAATATAATCTCGATAAAACAGGTTTTTGAATTAATGGAATACAGCAGCACTTCGTTTCCAAATTGCCGAAATCGCATAACAAGACTTCACTTTCCATTCTTCCAACAAGACGAGTAAGAACTATTTTTAAAAAACAAGCAGCTACGAGTTTAAGATGACCAAACTAAGAATCCCATATTGCCACCTGCTAGGATAGATTGGAAGAAGAAACAGGGGAGAAGAAAAGCAATCTTAAGACACGTGACAACCAAACAGTAAAAGGGGAGAACGGAAAAAAAAAAATAAACTTGACAGAATTATTTTTTTTTCTGCTGCGAAAACCATCATGACGGAACAAGTTACATTTATTGGGAAGTATCACAACTTGAAGGCAGCAAAAAATTATTACCAAACATTATACTTTTATTCATCCATAGGCTTCTTTTGACATTAATACACAACCAACAAATAACACCCTCCCCTCAAAACCGAAAATGTATCCAAATACTAGGAGCGTTCTTTTCTAATAAAGAAAAACAAAAATCACGAGATTCCCCCAGCACCATCAAATCAACCTCACAAGGAAAAATAATATTTATATTTTCTCTTTTATTGCTCCAAGCTATGAACTAGGCCAAAGCATCAGATGGTTCATGCAGCCTCATGTCTCACCCTTGCATTTGATAACTAGGACACTGATAAAAGAATAACCGACTAGGGGAAAATTGAAAAGGGGACTCCACATTGTTCGAGTGTTCCCACCTCCAATGGTGAGAAACCCCAAACAGCTCCCACGATGTTACCCGGCTAATGGCATTACACAACCTTGTGTTATTCAACCACTATAAAAGAGTGAACATATCCTGACATCTCTTCAACCATACCTGAATTTGGACCAAATAGGAAAGACCGACATCAAGATGCCCTACCAACTTGACCCCAAGAAAAATTCCCTCACCCCAAACTAGGACTTCGAGCTTCATTCCACCACCACACTGTATGTCCTGCAAATTTCAAACTCTAACAGGCATCATGACCAATGATACGAAACAATGGTTCTCATTTTAAATAAAAATATCCTATTCAACCTCGCCGACTTAATTAGGCCTGGCCACAGTTTAATTGGGTCTGCCACGAACACAACCCTAATCCCATTTAATGTCCAGAGTCATACCAATTGAAGTATAAGAACCCTTTTTTTTCTTTTCTTTTTTTTTGCGCCCCGGGGCGGGGCGGGGCGGGGTGGGGGGGGGGGGGACTGCCGAAAGAAGTAGATGGTTTAGTATTAAGTTTCACTGGCTCCCATTTTTAAGCAAGCTCTCAAAAAATGCTTTCCTGACGATTAATATGTTGGATTGTGTGAACTGTGGCTTCCACAGACATGTTTCACTCATGTTTCATGTATGTATTTAATTATAAACTTCAAAAGAATACTGAGAATGAAGCATGAATTAGTGAGGTGAACTCAAACTCAAACTCAAACTATATGAACTCACCCCAAACCAGACTAGGGTTTGGAATGGCTGACCAGACCCCAACTAGGAATCTATATAAATCTGATTCCCCTCCCAGAAGGGCACACATACTTCCCGATAAAATCATCTCCTCAACACCCCTCAGGTGAAAACCCTCACCAGTCACCACCAAGGAGGGTTGCAGGAGCAAACCTCTACTTGACAAATTTGTCTCGCATGATCAATTAAGGCATTGGAAGTGCATACCTTCAACTGAAGTTGAATCCACCTGAAGGAACAGAAAATTCATTCCCTCCAAAGTGGGATCCAGATTGTGCAGCATCATCACCTGGGGGCAATGGTTCATCATCCTCCTCTAACCAATATGTCTCAAGAATCTTTACTGCCTTCTCATATATCTCATTGTTGTCATGACTCTGAAGGTTTTCAATCTTTTCTAAACCCTCGGCATCATCAATCAATTGGGCATACGGATTTACGTCACCTGTGTTACCCAGATTCTTCTCAGATTCTCCAACCTTCAGAATGTTCTCAAGCCCTTCCAAGCAGACCGTGACAATTCTTGGGTCAGGACAAACTAAAAGATCACACAAAGGCTTGATACACCCCTGGCTCACCAAGAACCTACCAGACATGAATAGAATCAAACCGCTAAATATTATGTGTGATTAAATGCTATCAGAAGAAACATAAAAATGCATGAATAGAATCAACTGCTTAATATTACATGTGATTAAATAATGATCAGAAGAAAATAAAAATGTGAAAGAGGGTATACTTAATTTGCTCATGGGCACCACCAGATGTAGCATTTGAAGTTGCCCAAGCAGCCTCCTTCTTGATCTCAAACTCAGCATTTTGAAGCAGTTGAATTAGCGGGGCAATGATACCAGCATCGATTACAGCCTGTGTAATTTCAAAGTAGATCCCTCCATTATCATCCCTTTCAACATGCACATAGGAAGGCTATAACCTTCATGAAAGAAAAACTACAACCTTATACCCTAGAGTCCCTATTGCCATCTATGATTAACATTTAAAATGTTTATTACCAAGAGATGAAAACCATTGCTATTAAACCCAGACTAGACCGGGCAATCCAACCGGTGAACCGGACCCTTGCCCAGTTCGATTATATCATTGGATTGGAATTGCAAATAAACCAGACATAACCGGTTTAAACTGTCTTGAACCAGAGGTTTTTCTTTAGAACCGGTGTTAACCAGTCCGGTTCTAATACTAATTGAGTAATGAAAATTTATAAAAATCACACTATTTTACTCGCGTGGGGAGTTGAACCATGGATGTTTTACAAATTCACTTAAGGAGGTTTTCATCCATTAGACCACTCATTGTTGATGTTAAATAATTGAAAAAACATATTATTTAATGTCTAGTGTAAACATTTCATTTTTTATACTTATTTTAAATTACTATTATTATTTTAATTATATGACCAATCCAACCAGTGACCATCGCCGATGGTTAAACCAATGACCTGGCGACGTGACCTCTAGACCGGGTCAATGTCCAGTCCAAGTTTAATAACTATGGATGAAACAGTTTATCAACCGTAAATAAGGTATATAAAATAACCATAAACTCGGACATTATAAAAAACTTGGAGCAAGGTCTTTGCCAGGGAGGAATTGTACTCGCTCACCTGTATCTGATCCTTATTTCCAGCTGTGATGTTCGAGATGGTCCAGCAAGCTTCCTTCTTGATGCTCTTCTTATAATTATGTGCCAACAAGTTCAAAAGGCAAGGAAGAGCTTGATGGTTTATAATACACTGAAAGAAGGAAAGGTGGGAAGCATCAGATTATCGTGTCGTGGTGCGAACTATTACATGTAGAAAATTATAAAAAGATGCCACCGATGCAAACTCAGACAGACTTGGGACAAGTCAGAACACGGATATAGCATTAAATAGTTCCTCCAAGGATAGTGAATTGATGTATTTATTTTTTCAAAATGAGAAAAGTGGGCATTTCCTTGTCATTTGTGAGAAGGGAGTGTGGGCTCCCATTGTTATTCTTGATTTTTACCCCAAGTTAAATGGGAAGAAGCTTTGTTGAGTCTAGTTGTCATTTTTGCTTTATATACATTACCTATGCATGCAGTGAATATTTTACCTCTTTTAGTCAACTGAATCTTTCAAAATCCCAGTTCCAGATGCACAACTCTTACAAATTCCTTTCACTAACAAGATGTAATGGAATATTAAGGGCCCATTTGGGCATTCAAATGGAAATTAAACAATTATAGTGTATTTGACATAGTATTGAAAGCACAAATCCATCGCCTAAAATGGAAAATTGCAAGAGAATGGTCTCCATCACAAATGAGAGTAGAAAACTATAGTGATGACTGAAGACTACAACTTTTTTAAATAGTCTCATTCAAGGCGATGGATTTATGCTTTCTATAATATGTAAAATACACTATAATCGTTTTCCATTTAGATGCCCAAACAGGCCTATGTTAAAACTCCATGGTATGTCACAATTCGGGACAATGTAACGCTGCATGCTCCAGACACAGTACCAAGCCAAAGGAATTATAAAGCACAAGATGAAACACTAGGTCCATGATGGGAGTCAACATAAAAATCGGTGAAATAGGAAACCATTTCCATTGTTCAGAATACAAGGGCAGAATATAAATATTAACCCAAAAATGAGATACGTACACTTTGATGTTAATTGGAGATCTAAAAAAGAAATAAAATAACTAAAAAATGTTATAAACTTAGAAGCTGTTTGCTATCCATTGAAAAATAACAATAATAATTTACAGCAACTGTAATGACAGAAAGAAAAAATAAAATAAAACACCTTGATACCTGAGTCTGGAAATCATCCCCAGTAACAATATTTCCAACCGTTCGAAGGGCAGGAATGAGTACTGATGGAGATGGATGACTAAGAACAAAAATTAAATGTTCAAAATCATTCAGATCTCATGAGCAGAAGAAAAGGAAACTAATTCAATAATTAAACATTATAAACACATGCACAGAGATCAAAATAAAACCCAATACTCACAGTAAAAGCTCAACAAGTCGGGGGCAGACACCTGCGTCAATAACAGCTTGAATTTTGTCATTGGTACCATCAGAGAGATAAGATAGTGCCCAGCAGGCATCCGTGAGAACTTCTTCGTCATTTGAATGTATAAGACGCTCAAGAGCTGGAAGAGCAGGCTTTGTCTACTCAATGAAATACAAAACCATCATAACATTAGCAACCGACATCATTGAAAAAGAATTGCACTAGGCCATGACAGCATATCTTAAGTGTCCAACCTGCTCAAATAAAGGCTGTGGCTTGCCCCTGCAAAAGTTTGATAATGTCCATGTTGCATTTCTCAACATAGAAAGCTTTGCATGCTCATTGAATTGTCCCAGCAATGGGATTAAGGCCCCATGGCCGAGAACGAGATCACGGCACTTGGGTGAGTCACCAGCAACATTTCCTAACGCCCAAACAGCCTACAAATTGAGATCGGGTTGAAACTAGAAGCTTAGGTTCTTCATCATTAACATATACTGAACCAACTGACAACTAACTTTACTGCAATTTATGTAGAAAAAATATATTAATGTATGAAGTATGAACTGATGCCTTTTCTGCAATATATACCTGTTCACGAACATCATCACTTGGAGAACCAAGAAGTTTCACAAAAATTGGTATGGCTCCATGATCAATTACAACCCTGGTGTTTTCTGATGTTCCGGAAGCAATGTTTGTGAGAGCCCAAGCTGCCTCAAACTAAAGTCAAAACCAAAAGAAACAAGATAAAAAGTGAACATATAAACATTTTAAACAAACATGTCTGAAGCCAAACTGAATAACTCAAACCTGAAGCTGAGGGTAGTCATCCCTCGCAAGAAACTCAACAAAGCGGGGAACAACACCAGATTGTATAACTTCATTGATTGGAGGACTACGCTCTGTTAAAGATTCAGAATTAATAAATTATAGAAATAAAATCACTAACCACACCAAAAAAAAAGGGGGGGGGGGATTGAAGGGGATGCAGGGCAATAACAATTTAACAACTTTAAAATACAAAGCTAACCTATTGACAGCAGTTTCCGGAAATGAGTGGTTGCCTCCAGCTGCAAGCTACCATCGTCGGACCAAACACTAGAAACCATTGTGGGAAGACTTTCTAACTGCATTTGGATTAACAAACTACTAGAATACAAGTATACAACAAAATCCATTATCATAAAAGCTAACTCATTCAAGAAAACAACAAAGATTTAAATTCCAGCCACTAGGGGTCAGCTACATGAATCCTATTTCACAAGCTTAAATCGTCTGCAATGTGATTTCAATGCATTTCCAGAATTTTATTGTACCATTTGAAATGAAAAACTACTAATTTCAAAATATAGAATCAGCAATCCATAGTACAATCATATAAAACAATTATAGGATTGCATGGTATATAAGCCAAATCTCGCCATTCAGCCCTATAATGGCCATATCTTCAGTTACCTGATAGACAGAACTCCTACTAAGTTCAGTAGATAACATTTCGACAAAACCAAGCCCAAATACAAAATAGTCTATTTGATTAAACCTTGACACTGTCTGGTTGGTGAGAAAACAGAGGAAAATAAAATAAAATAAAATAATTCCAAATCTCGTGATCTAAGCTTCTTTTGTTCTCAAAAATATGAAAACTCACTCAACTAAGCCAGCTAGTTGTAATAGACTCGGATGATAAGAGTTCTATGATTTTCTCAGGTCCAAAATCCAAACAAATGAAAAATTGAATATTTTTCACATCAAAGCTTCTTTTCTTTCCTACACTTCTCAACTACCAAACAGAGCATAAGATTAACAGAAAGTGAGACAGAGAAACAACAATCCATTCCAAATCTTACAGATGCGTAAACTCATACTACACTCCAAATTCACTCAACAGTAACACGAAACATTCAGTTTGACAAACCTTAACACTCCGTTTTGCTGCCAACAAAATTCTCATGCTTTCTCGGGTCCAAAGTCCAAACAAATGAAAAATCTGATATTTATGACTTCAAAATTTTGTTTATTTTCCTAGGTTTTCTCAGCAACCAAAAGGAGGGTAAGATTAACGAATACTAAAATCTAAATTCACTGATCAGTAACACCAAATATCCAGTAAGATCAAACCCTAACACTCCGTTTGGTTGCTCGGAAAACAAAATCATAATGCTTTCCCAGGGCCAAAGTCCAAAAAAAAATTAAAAAAAAAATCTGATATTAATGACTTTAAAAATTTCAGTATATTTTCGTACTTTATCTCAGCAACCAAACGGAGAATAAGATAAACAGAAAAACAAGGGAAAACAGAACACCTTCTTCTCGAATGCGGAGAAGGTAGTTGGCAACTGTTGAGCTTGAAGGCCTTCACGTCGCTTCTTCTGCAAGCTCTCTTCTCTCTTGTTCTTTCGGATCTCAACCATGTTGTCTTCTCTCCTTCTCCGACCTTCGTCGGCGTCGATGGCCACCTTGTACCGGGTCCGCCGAACTTCGGTTCTCGCGTTTGGTCTCAGCGACATGATTGCTCGATCAAATAGAAACCCTAAGTAGCTAAAGAATATCTATGTATTTATGTGTATTGAGAAGTTGATACAGATGAGAAGTTGTGAGCCTGTGAGCGTGAAGCAGTTTTGAGTTTTGGGAAGAAATGAGAAGTGGGAGAAAGCAGGCCACTATAAGCAAGGAGGGTTTGGATTTTTTTCGAATGGATCGAAATGAGATATCATTATAGCGGTTTTCAACAACCACTCGATGTGAAATGGGCCTGTTTTTGGATATTATTAACGGAAATGCCATTCCGTTTGAATTCCGGGGAAACCTCGTGGCCTTCCGTTCTTGCAGGGGTAGGGGAATAATTGGGCAAGTGACGGTGAGAGATGAGGTTGGAGAGAAATTTTGATTTTCCTTTTTCGAATATTTCAAATGAGAATAATTAAAAAAATACAAAAGAAGTTGTTTCTTTTGATTTAGATTTTCATCTTTGTTTATGTGATAATTATTTTTTTATTTTTCATTTTATTATTATTTTACTCAATAACTAATATTCTTAAGCACATACAATCTCTCATCTCATATGCATCAACAATTGTAGAACAAGTCCATAGAGGATTGGAGATAACCTTGTGAGAGAATGGTGAGAATTGATTCAAAGACTTATTGCTTGGTTTGGTAAGAAATCCCAAGATCACTCAATCCACCCTTCCATTAGCTCCTTCAACTAGCTAGTGAGTAGTGAGGGTTAGATTTTTTTTCTCATAGGATTGACATATACTTCTTTCGTTTCACAAAAATAAGTAATTTTTATAACTTTTTTCATCCCAAAATGTTTGGCCATTTTGAAAGTCAAATCTTTTTCTTTCTTTTTTAATTTTTTTAATTTTCGTATATTATCATTTTTTATTTTAATAATTACTTTTCACACAACCCAATAATAACTAGTATAAAGAGTATTTTGAAAATATAAAGTTTAATAAATAAGAAGTCAATGCAATAATTACTTTTTTAAACGGTGTGTTTTGTCAAATTTAACCTATTTTTTATTCTAAAATGTTTAGCCATTTTGAAAAGTCAAATATATTTTTTTTCTTTTTCTTTTTATTTTCTTATATTATCATTTCTTATTTCAATAATTTCTTCACACAACCCAATAATAATTAGTATGAAAGAGTATTTTGAAAATATGAAGTTTAATAAATAAGAAGTCAATACAATGATTATTTTTTTTAAACTGTGTGTTTTGTCAAACTTAACTTATTTTTATGGGAGGAGACAATATCATATTGCAACTACACTACCTCAACTAGAGTTTTTTTCTTCTTCACAAGATATGCTCTATCCCACATTCTCACTAGATAAATTAAACATATCTCTTTCATGACTCACTTTTATCAAAGTGTCTCATGCCAATCATATAAATAAAAGTAGGAGTATTTGTGGAACCCCTCAGTATCCATTTACTTGACTGATGCGAAAATCTACCTGTACATATCATAATAGAATGATAAGAGGAGCCCTACCATATAAAATGACTTGAGAAGCCTTTTTGCCTTCTTGGGCTTCCAAAGGGAAATTCAAGCAATGTTCATGCATTTTACATGTATTGAAAACATAATTCATTTCATTCCTTCCAGTTGATAAGAAGTTAAAAAGCGGTGTTCAAGAATTTACAAAAATATTAATCATATAACATCAATTATAACGATAACTTACTTTTTAAAATATTAGTCATTCAATGTGAATTTATACAAATTGACCTTCCAAGATGGATTTGAACCATTAATACTATGTAAAAATATACTAAAAATCTTTTATTTTCATTTGGAGGCCCAAACCGACCCAAATAACATAAACCTACAAACTCTATTCAGCAGGTTTGAATAGCGACTTCATCAAGAGTATCAAGAAGCTTAATAAATGGAAGCAAGTCTTTCCTCTCCCTAAAACCTGTAAGCCCTTTGGGGGAGTGCAAACATGTCGCAATGTCACAGTAGTAAACTTTGTTGACTGGATCACAATTCTCTTCCATACACAAAGGGACATACTGTACAAAGATATGGGAAAAAAGGAAAAAGGAGTCAATTTGAAATGATTTCATACAATATTTGCTAGGTTAACCCCTAAAATCGTGTGAGGAAGAATGAAAAGGGGGGGGGAACCTAAAATAAAATCTATGTGAAGAAGGAGAAGAAGACCATACTTGGCGAGAGGAAAGAGAATGGAGATGGAGCCGTGTTAGGAGTTTGTCCGCGAAAGAGAGGGTGAGATATTGATAACTTGTCAATGAAAGAGTACGGCGGTCGGAAGGATGTATGCTCGCATTGAGTTCGTCAGGATTGTGTACACCTAAGTCGGTGGTGTAAGCCAATGCTGAGAGAAAGAGTCGAGGCAGTAAAACGATTTTTCCCCCCAGATATAACCACATTTTTTTTTTTGCCTTTTTCTTATATTGAAAGCGCTACTAGGAATAGCGCTATCTATATAACTAGTAGCGCTATTACTTAGTAGTGCTTTTATTTTTTCCCATAGCTTAGGCTAATAGTGCTATTAATAATAGCGCTTTTAGTCATTTTGATAGCCAAAGAAAATAGAGGCACTAGTAATCACGCTTTTACTTATACTAATAGCGCCTTTAAAAATGACGCTTTCATTACTAATAGTGCTCTTAAAAACCACGCTTTTAATTTTACTAATAGTTACAACACGCTTTTAAATTACAAAAATGCTACTACAATAAAATGACGTCACTACACGCTTTCTACTCTAACCAAAAGCGGGGTCACATCATAATATTTTGGTCATATCAAACTCAAGGTGATTGGAAGTTTGGAACGTCTGCAGGCGAAACAGTTCGAAAGGAAGAGGGAATGGAAGATAAGGTAACAACGACAGAAAAGAGCGGAGACATGGAGGAGAAGCTATCGTCCGTTGCCAAAACCCTAACACCCTCACCCATTCAAGAACTCTCTCATCTTGCTCAGCGATGCAACGCTATCAACCTCGCCGAAGGCTTCCCAGACTTCCCCGCACCTCCCCACATCAAAAACGCCGCCGTCACCGCCATTAACTCCGACTTCAATCAGTACAGGTCCATTGCCCAACACTTTACGTTTTCTCGAAACCCAATTATTTATTTGAATATAATTCATAGATTTTTATTTGATTTTTCCTCTTGGCGGGTTTGTTGTTAGCCTTGTGTTAATCTTCTACTTAGTGAAACTATGGCTAAATTTGGCAAATTGAGAGTCCGTTTGGTTGCTGAGAAAATTTAGGGAAAGAAAAGAAAGTAAAATTTATTTGGGTCCCAAGAAAACAAAATTGTTCACTCAGTTCAGCCTCATACTAGTATTTATCTTCATTGTGGTGAGCATATCATTTGTTCTTAAAAAAAATAGCACAAAAAGAAAGATTCTGAATTTATTTTACTTTATTTTCCTTCTATTTTTGTGGGAACCAATCGGAGGGTCAGGGAAAAGTTGGGTCGAGAAATGGTTTCAGAAAAATGGTCAAATACTTTGTTAGCTACAGGTTTTACAGTTACAGAACCAGTGAAATGCTTTATTTATTTGAAAAATACTGGGGATGCCACAATATGGGAATTGGAATGGTCGTGTTTGTATCAGTCATCCCACTCATCCAACATGCTAATATAGTATAGCTCAATAACATTACAATCATGATGATGCATGTCCCTGATGACACCATTTATACATGAAAAACACTACTCTTTCGAACATCCCACGCTGAAATCTCCATTCAGACTGGTGTGCCAGTGACACTTTTGAAATTGTAGCCACAATGGTGGCCTCTGTGTTTTTTAAATGAAAGGGAATGTGACAAAGCCATCTCTTAGAGTGGGTAGTTGAACTTGGCAGTTGGCTTTTATTGGGTTGCTTCAAAAAAAAAAAAATCATTTTCCTTGATTTTAGTTTTATGTTGAAATAATTGGAAGCTGCGTGTTGTTATCGAAAGGCATGTGCAAGGAATTTGTGACCTCTTGGCAAATATAGTGAAACAAATGCATGGTTTAGATGTTGACCCTCTAACGGATATAGCTATTTGCTGTGGCCAGTCCGAGGCATTTGCTGCAGCAATGTTTGCTAGTATGTTTCCCGAATCTTGATTTCATGACATCAGAGCCTTAAATATTTTATATGGGTTTGTTTGACTTATCTTTACTTTTGTTACTTGTTCTGTTTGGACAGTTATAGATCAGGGTGATGAGGTTATATTGTTTGATCCTTCATTTGAAACATACGAAGTATGCATCACTATGGCTGGAGGTGTCCCAGTAAGTTTCTTTTTATCATTATTAAGCTGAGTTTCATTGTACAATAAGATTAGAGCCAACTGATTTTCCATGCAAATTTGTCTGTTTTGATCTGATAATATAATTATTATTGGGAAAAAAAAAAAATAATCTGACAGGTTTATGTTGCACTTGACCCACCTCACTGGACTTTGGATCTGGACAAACTTACGAAGTCTTTTACAGTCAGAACAAAAGCTATAGTCTTGAACAGGTTAGAAAATATTATGAAGATTATTAAACTGGACTGTGGATTAGAGATATTTCTCATTGTGAAAAGCTCTGTATTGATATAATTTGATTCAAAATAATATTATAGATATATTCATTAGAATAGAGTTTCAATGGGCGCAAAATCATTTGTTTATGAAGCTTGAACAATGAAAAGTTACAGCCTTAAGATGAGGCTGTGGACTCAATATTTCATGGTTTATGTGTCAGAGCATTGTTTTTGCATGTAACATATTTGCAGATGTTGAGTGGCTGATTAATGACCATCTTCCAGTTGCGCTTAACCCACTTTAGGTTAATTGCGTCCCCTGCTTCTAAACCCTAAACCAAGTTGCACCCTTTACTCCTCTGTCTGTTTCTTTTGTCCTCGTGATGAAATCATTTTATCAAAACCTGCATAGGTTGATTGGGTTTGATAATACATGTGGTAATTCTTTATGACAAATTTACTATTATTCTCCTTTATGTAGTTGTATTTTTTTTTATCGGCCACCAGGCATCGGGTGAGCTGCCTGAAAATTTTTTCAGTTATTGAGCTTTTTCAGCTTGTTTCATTAACTGTATTTCATAGAAATTCTTCTGTGCGCAGACATCAGGTTCATCAAGTTTGATTAGACTGTTGTGCCAAGTTATGAAAGAAAACATGTAGAATTGTTTATCAAAATTTTGTAAAACAGAATATTTATTATATAAGGGATATTGGAGATGGTACTTATATAAAATGGCACAGTCCACACAATCCAACAGGAAAAGTTTTCACTAAGGATGAGCTTGAGACCATTGCTGAAGCTTGCCGCACAAGGGATTGCCTAGCTGTAACAGATGAAGTATGATGATCTTTTTGCTTTTTCTTATTGAACATAATCATGATTAGATGGACAAGTTATTCAATATATGGCATCCCGGTTACCCTCATACTCCTTTTAAATTATCAGTTAAACATTTTAATTTACTAGTAAGTTCCCTTTCTGTCCGTCTTGAAATTGGTATTTACTCTTATTTAGTAATTCCATAATACTTTTTAATAACTTAAATTTATTAAGTTCTGGGAAACCATTCGTTTTGATGTGAGGTGAACTACACAAAACTTGTTTCGGGAATGTGGTTGAAGCTTGAAACAAAAAGGTGGCACTGCTTTTTGATATGGTTGGATTTTTGTCTTACTGTGGGGTGGTGTTATTTCATGATTTGGGCTGCCAACTTTCAAATGGTTGACTAAGGCTCTTTGAATAACTGTTTATCGTCAATTTAATAGTGAAATATTGTTGGAAGTACTTCGAGGCTTCACCATAGATTGTTGAGAGTTGGAAGGAGAAGGGATATTCCATTGAATGAAAACTAGAAAAAAGAACCGATAGATGGCGGAAAGAGGTCAAAATAGGAAGTTTTCATTGCTATCTTTTTCAGAGAATCATGTGGCTACTGTGTGCCTTTCCAGGATCAAATTGACAACTTAATTATCTTTGCAATAGTATAGTTTTTATTTTGTTTTTACCAACTATGTAATGGGACTCAACCATCCGTTAATACCCATCTGCATATAATGGAAGATTTTCTGACTAAAATTGCTAATGGAAAAGAAATTGAATGAATTTGGAACCTGACAACTTGACAAGTTCCCACCCCCATTCTATTTATTTATTTATTTTTCTCTCCTATCTTCATGGAATTTTGTGTTTCTGCAGGTATATGAGCATGTAACATTTGACAAGGAAAAACATATATCAATTGCCTCACTTCCAGGAATGCAAAAGCAAACTATTATCACATCATCCTTGTCTAAAACCTTTTCTGTTACAGGCAAGCTCTAACATCCTACCTTCAAGAGTTGCGCTTTAAATTTGCTAATGCAGGTCTCTTCATATTTTGTTGAAAAAGTCTCCCTAGCACTCAATGTCTTTAACCTACTCCACAGTAGTCAAATGTTTCTGCTTTAATGAAGAGTGAACTGTTTCTTATTGTGGTTGCTGTGTTTAGATCCACATTGTTTCACTGTCTATCAGGTTGGAGGGTTGGATGGGCAATTGCTCCAGCCTGCATTGCCTCTGCAATCAGAAACATCCATACCAAAATTACAGATTCTGCTCCAGCACCTTTTCAAGAAGCTGCCTTGACTGCTTTGAGGAGCTCTCCAGAATACTTTGAATTACTGAGAAGAGTAGGATTCAAGCAACAGTCTTTCCTTGGTTTTGTGAATTTGACTGCACGCACTTGCTTACTTGTATACGAATGAGATGAGGCATCATGATCATGCTATTTATTATTATTCCTTACTGATAATTTTCTGTTAATGCTTAGGATTACGAATTTAAAAGAGATTACGTTGTCAAATTGCTTGCTGGGGTTGGTTTCAAGATCAAGTTTAAGCCTCAGGGTTCATTTTTCGTTTTTGCTGAGCTTCCTGAGGATTGCCTGCTTTCTGATGTAAGTGTCTTCTCTTACTTTGTCAATCTGATCATCTCTGGTATTTTTACAGTAGTGAGCCAATTTTTTCATTAAGAAGCAAACTTTATTTATTTATTTTGAAATTCACAGGTTAAGTATGTATGTTGTCACATTCGTTCCTAGCCGTGGAAAATCATGAAAATCCTCATACATATTGAGTAGAAACTTCCAAATTTCATGGAATTGAAATTGGTGTTTCTTAAGTCTGTATGAGAGCGCTTCTTTATATGGGGTTTGAATTTAACCATTCCCTTAATTGCTATTTGCATTGTTGAGATGACTTCTGTTTCCCATGCACAACTGAATCCCTTCTGGCTCTTGAAAATTACCTATGTTCCTTGTCAGAGCTAGCCATTTCTTACAATCTGTTTTCAGGGAGATAGAAATGGAACTAACATTCATGTCCTATTTCATGTTAAACTTTATAATAATCATATATTTATATAGAATTATATATGAATGCGGCATTTTGATGGAATAAGTGATCTTGCATGCATGTTCTTCAGGTAGAATTTGTGAAGGAATTAATCAAACAAGCTGGGGTGGTGGCTGTACCTGGGTCTGGATTTTTTCATACGAAGCTGCCTTTGGATAAATTGTCTGAGGCCGGTTTTGGCTATCAGAGGAGATATATAAGGTTTGCTTTCTGCAAAAGCAATGCGACACTGACTTCTGCTGCACAAAAAATGGGTGGGCTTGTGGATGCTACAGGGTTTCTCAAGCTACAATAGTTTGGTCGATCAGAAACTGATCTTTTAGTTTCAAAAATTAAATTTATGCTCATTGTACTCTTCATCGTCAACTTTGTATAACCCGTTCCTTCAGAGGTGATTCAAATCCACGAACAAGCTCTTGTTCTTTCGTAGACAATCACTGTATGTTAGCCAAGAAAGCTGCATTCACCACATATTGGAGGGCTGATGCATTCCATGGTTTAATTGAATCAAGCCTCCTTTTGTGGTATTAAAATTTGTGAGAGCTGATAGGTATGAGCACATGATTGTGCTAGTTTGGTTGTGAAATGTCCTTAAAATTTTATATGGATACTGGCCCTTAGGAGCAATCTCAGGTGCCTCCCCGGCCCAAAAGGCACCAGTGTGTTTGGCCAGATCAACGGACCGGTAGGTCTGAAACCCAACCCTATCTTTTTGTTAGCTGGATTGAGCTTGTGTTGACATTCAAAGCTGACGATTGATTTGTTTTTTTTTTTTTTTTTTGGGTAATATGAAAAAAAAAATCATTACAACATTGTTTAATTATTCCTCAGACTCGAACCAAAAAATAGTTACAAATTCAATTCTATCTTTGTTTTTAATGCTGTGTTGAGGTGAGGAATCAAAAAAAATAAAAATAAAAATAAAAAACAACGGATTTTTGAAATGAAAGGATTTCAAAGTTCAACAGTTGTAACGATAAAATTTGTAAAGCCTTTTTGATCTCTAAATTCTAATTGAATATCTATATTATTATATAAAGCTAATTTTCTTTGTGGTTGGACTGCACTTGAAAATACTAAAATATCCTTAAAAAATGACAATTTGGTAATTTTACTAATTTTAAAAAATCCATCACAATCCTATTTGCCTTTAATTTTCTCCTACACACATACGGTTTAAGAAATTTGAAAATTGATATAACAGTTTCACTGATAGAGTAAAAACTTAAAAAGATGTGTGCTTGACTACTATTTGTCTAGAATTATAATTCTGAGTTGAATTTACCAAAAAATTCCTCATGAGAAAAATAATTTTTTTTGCTGGTTTTTGGAAAAAATAACTGTTTTTCCATGCCCCAAAAATCCTTAACTAAAACACCAAAATACGACTGCTGTGTGTTGGTCAACTGTGGGTTAGAAGAAGCAACTCCGTTTCCCCCGCTTCATCGCTCTTTGAGACCGGAGAAGAAAAACTGAGGGAGGGAAAAATGTCTTCACCACCTTCTTCTACAGTGGTGGTTATCACAGAAGAACAAACCCCTCTCCTCCACAACTCTCCATCTCCCCTTCTTTACACAGACTCGGCCGTTGTACACGACGTGATCGTCCCTTTTTCTTCATCCAACGGTCCAGATGGATCACCACCACCACCACCTCCTCTCACTGATCCCAATCAACGGCTCGTCTCTCTCGATGTCTTCCGTGGCCTCACAGTCGCGGTACACGCCTCGTCTCATTTTTTTTTTCACAATTTATACAAAATCTTATTGATTTTAAGCATAATTTCACGAGATTAATATATATATATAGCTGATGATATTGGTTGATGATGCTGGAGGAGCATTCCCGTCGATAAATCATTCGCCGTGGTTTGGCGTGACACTTGCGGATTTCGTGATGCCATTTTTCCTCTTTGGTGTTGGTGTTTCAATTGGTTTGGTTTTCAAGGTATGGGATGCAATGATTTACTAGAGTTAATCTCTCTTTGCAAGTTCCTGTGGAACTGTTTGGTTAGCATTTTGGAAGTACTTTTATTGCTTTTAAGAGAGAACTAAATCCAAATTTTGCTTTCAAAATCAATGACAGTACCTCAACAAAAAAAAAAAGAAAAAAAAAAAAGAAGATTAAATAACGACCTTTACTTGTAAGAAAAGATTGTATTGCAATGTTTGATTGTGCAGTCAACATAAAGGGTCATTTCCTGTTGTACCAAATAAAAAAGGAGCACTTCCTGTGCTACTTGGTTCCCTGCAGTTTGTTATGATAATTGTATTTTTTAGCATCGCTAGTACTGATCATAGTTGGAGTTTTAATTTGCCTTTTTCCCCTAAGCCAAACCATTGGTGTCTGTCTAAATTAACCCATGTGTTAGCATTCCCATTAAGCTTTTTGAACATTTATTTCATGCCTTCTAATCACCCATAGTTTTGTCACCATGCAGAACGTATCCAGCAAACCAAGTGCCACGAAGAAAGTCATTCTGAGGACGGTTAAGCTCTTTCTCTTGGGAGTGGTGCTACAAGGTATGTTGGTTTACATTAAGGAGTCCTGACAAGATAATATTCTATCAATTTATGACAAGCCCCAGTATATATGCACTCAAAGACCATCATGCTTTTTCTGACTGTTTTGATTTAACTGTATGTGTTTCAAGTGAATCAGGATATCTTCCTGAAGAAAGCAATTGTAATCTTTCTTTTGTATGCATTCAGCTTTGCTTTAACGTTCATATGAAAACTCTTGACCAAAAAAAACATTTTTTTTTTTTTTTTTTTTTTTTCATTTTTTAACCCCTGAGTGATCTGGTAGTGTGACTGTGTGAGTACTGTAATAGTGTCTTATGGTAAACATAAAAAGAAAAAAAAAAAAAGAACCTTATGCTGTATAAAATAATAATTTGGTGTTTGGAATTAAGCATTTCAGAACTCTTTTCGGTTAATTTAGGATGCTGCCATTCATTTCTCTGTTTTGGTGGTTTTGTAATTACATGGGTGGTAGTAAACTTTCTTTTATATCTTTTGTCAACTCCCTGTATATGTAATGGGGTGGTGGGTTTTTTTATGGTTCCCTTTTGTACATGGAACTTAGGTTTTTTTCTTCTGTATATGTCTTATGTACGAAGGTTTAAATCTTTTTAATATACAATCATTACCTTATCAAAAAAAAATTTAGGATGCTGCCATTTATCCCCATCAGGAAAGCGTATCTGTATTATAAATCTAGAGAGACTGGCAGACTTTTGAATAATGAAGCTGGATTTTTCTTGTTTCCATAAATATGTTACTATCTCTTGAATAATAACCAAATGTTGTTGAAGCTGCCTGTTCTAATTTTGCATGAATACTCCTAATAAAACCTTGGAATTAGACAAATATGAAGTTCAATCAGTAGATTTGAAAATTAGATGGTGTCACCAAACTGCATTTGCAGTTTTGCACCACCATCATAGGGTTATATTTTATGAATCTCTCTCTCTCCAAGTCTCCGCTACGTAATAATATTATAATATGTACAGATATTTCATGCATCCTTTATAAATGGCCAATTGCCAGTTTGGGTAGCAATAACTTGGCATATGTACTTTCACTTCTACACACTGGTTAATTGATCTTAGTGTTGTGACTTTTTTGTTAAAATTTTCTCTTAGGTGGGTATTTCCATGGACGTAACCAATTAACTTATGGAGTAGATATGAGCAAGATACGTTGGCTAGGTGTGTTACAGGTAGCCTTCTTGATCTAACTATGTTGAATTGTTGATTTGGGAGTTGTTCTTTGCATTATTTATTCATTCAATAAGATCAGAACCTGTACCATATTACTGTTGTGATTGATTTCTAGTTTCTGATGTGCTTTAGTCTTCTTAGTACTGTGATGCTGGTGCTCTTGTGCCAGTTGGGCCGCCCCTTATGGTTAGGACAATTAGTTGAGATGATTTAGAGTTAGTGCCAAGTCAGATGCAGACATCAGTTATTTCTTCAGTGTTTGTGTGCCAGATGTGTGAATTGTTTCAAAAACTGTAAAAATGCTATTGGAATAAGAAGTGAAGAAAGTTCAATAGAACAACTTAAAAGATTATACTTAAACTCTCCCCTAGGTGGATACATCTATTAGAACAAAATGGGGGAGCTTGAGAAAGTCATAGAGAGCTTTCATCTGCACACATTACCTAGATACACCTTTAGGAAATATGGGTTTTACATTGCTGGTTCTGCATTCTGCAATTTTTATATATAGCATACTTCATCCTGTTGGATTCAAATTGTATTATTTGAAATAAGAAAGCACCATGCTTCCTTTGTTACCCTTTCTGAAAGATTCAATTTCATTTCAACTTTAATTTCTGTTAGATAAAATTCTAAAATATAAAAAAAAAAATTCTTTTTGAGACAAGACATGTTGTTTCTTTATTATTATTATTACTATTATTATTATTATTTTTTTTTGGTGAAGGCCACCTCAGTGTTTCCTTATGAACGAGCGAGAGAGAGGAAGTTGTTTTATGCTAGAAAGCACTTAATGTCTTGTGTGAAAGAAAGGAGAGAGAGCAATTTTAACAATTCCGATTTATGCTAGCTCTTAGCTAGTGCCTTGTGTTTCCCAGTGACTTAATGCATCTATATGCCAGGAAATATTAAGTTCATGCCTAATCACCTGTCATGTACTTTATTGTTGCAAACATTGGTAATATGAGCATGTACCTGCAGTCCAACAACCTGTAGTACAGGGGAGGGAGGGAGATTGACAATGCTGTTTTATTTCAGATAAGGAGTGTAACGTTGATAACATGAGCATATGTCAGTGGTGTGACATCCTGTAGTATGAGGGAGGGAAATTGGCGATGCTGTTTTATGCAAGAAAAGCACTTAACAAGTAGTTCATGTTTCCTATTAAAAGCACTTATGTCATAACACTTATGACATTTATATAATTGATCAACGGTAGCCTATTCATTAGAGCAATGCAATTCACCCCCCCCCCCCCCCCTCTCTTCTTTTGGATAAGTGTGATTTATTTGTGTATATTGCAATTCTCATTTGATACATGAATGGCCATCCTCAAAATGAAGTAGTTGTATATCCTCATAATAAATCAATTGTGTTCTGTTTTGGTTGACAAAATTGGAACTTAGAAAAAATATTCTTATTTTCACTTTACCTCGTATATATGGATGTTGGGTTTTCATGAATATATTAAGCTATCATGCATTTTCAAACTGCACTTTTTTAATTTACAGAGGATATCGATTGGATATCTGTTGGCTTCCATTTCGGAGATCTGGCTTGTTAACAATATTGTGGTCGACTCAGCAGTGGCATTTGTGAGGAAATACTACATTCAGTGGTTAGTTTTGTCATTTAGGATTTTGTGCTTCAGTGCTATTCATGTCATTCACATGCCAGCATAGTATTTCTTTTTCTTTTTTAAAATATATTTGAGGGGAATGTTTTTGGTGCTAGGATACTTCGGCATTTCAGATAGAGAAGTATGAAAAAAAACTTAGTGACTAAGTATGTCATAGTGAACAATGTTCTAAGAACCTAAATGTGAAAGATACAACCTAAATGTTGCCCTTATATTTTCCTGCTTTTCATCATTAGAGATTTATTTTAACTGTATGGGGTTAGATTATTGCCTGAACTTAGTTACAACAATTCAATGGTGATGTTTAACAATTCAATAGTGATCTATCTGTTAATGTGACATCTACAGGAAAACTTTTGTAGCCAGAACTGCTTTCAAATTTGTATCCAGAATAATTTTCTTTTGGCTGTTGTCTGTTGATATTTCAAGTGCTAAATTTTGAATTTTTTTTTTGTTGCAGGATAGTTGCTATCTTACTGTGCTTGTTTTACATGTGCTTGTTGTATGGCCTTTATGTTCCAAACTGGGAATATGAAGTTTCAAGCATGAACTTGACCTTATCAATGTCGGGCAATGGATCTGTTACTCAGGTTGTGAGTTGATTTCTTCTCATTCGTCTTCTTCTTCCTCTTTTTTATTTCTTTAAAAAAAATTTCTGAATGAAGCCGTAATTTACAAGATCGTTTTTAATCCATGTTATAAAGTACTGATGGGCATACATGCCAAAATAACCAGCTTGGGTACCTTCTAAGTAACATGTTAACATGATTCCTTTTTCCATGTTCGATTTAAGAAATGGATCATGTTTTTAATTAAATAATTAACCCTTTTAATCTTTTATTTTAAATTTTAAATTTTAAATTTTTTTTAAAATTATTATTTTTGGATTAGGCATTGGTGAGTTCCATATGAATGATTGGTTACCTTGTTCTATGGATGCATTTTTGGATTAGGCATTGGTCATTAAGATGTTTTTGTAGTGGTAAATTGTAATATTGAGATATACTTGCCTTCCACCAAACGTTTTGACTGGTCCAAATTTCAAGAGCATTACATTATATGTAATTAGATAAATTTTCTCTTCAAATGGGAAGTTTAACATGCTATACTCAAATATGTATGCTATACTCAAATATGTTTCATTGTGGTGGAGTTTTAAGTAAGTCGTTTGAAGAATAAATCAAGCTTGAATTTTTACTTTTTCTTTTCAATGTATGGAACTATTCGACTCACTTTTGTTTACTAGGTGCATTGCGGAGTGAGGGGCAGTCTTGAACCTGCTTGCAATGCAGTTGGTTTGATTGATCGGTTTTTTCTTGGTGAACATCATCTTTATCAACATCCTGTGTACAGACGAACAAAGGTTATCCTTCTGCGTCTCCTCTGACAACTACTATCTTTCCTGTAATGGGTCTCATAACACCTTTTTCTATATTGTTTAATCTTCTCGGGAACTTGACCTACCACATATTGGTAGGAATGCAGTGTTAATTCTCCTGACTATGGACCTCTGCCACCAGATTCACCTGGGTGGTGCCTTGCTCCATTTGACCCAGAGGGAATCTTAAGGTTAGATAACTGATTTTGTTTCTATTGTCGTGCTTGTTTTATATCATGACAGGAGAATCCCTAAGGATTGAGCTTTCACGGACTTGGACAAACTTTCTAAATACAGACGGGAAAATGAAATTTATCTTGTTTAATACCACCTTGGCAGATCTAAATTTATCTTTAAAGAGTGTGGCTTATTAATTCTTTAATCTACCTTATAAAATCAGAGCAACATGCTAAGAATTCTGCTTGGCAGTCAAAGCTTGATCTCGCCAACTTCATTACCTTTGGATAAGATCTGTAAGAGGAGACCAGAGTGCAATGACCTTGACAATGGAAACTCAAAACTCTAATGAGTGAAATCAGGATATGCATATAAATAGTCAACAAATTTGTGGTTTGCCACTTCTTTTATAAAGGAGATGTGCGTTTGCTACTAATTAAGTGATTAAAACTTGAGGATGTCCATGGAGGCTCTCCAGGCCCCTCCATGGAAAGTTTTCCACCTTCACTGTGTAGAAAGGGCTATATAAAGCTAGAAGGATTACAATTTAGCTACACCTGATATGGTTCTATTCTTTACAAGTACATTCTAGAATGCTGTTGTAGAGTTCATTCAAGAATAAGCCAAATAAGGTGATCAACCTCCCAATCATTTGGATTCCTTAATTTTGGTCAGCAAACCAATATCCATAATCATTATTTGGAAATTAACAATTACAATCTCTATCACCAAAATTTTGCATGGAAATGGCAAGGTTTCACTTAAGGGAACCACCCTCTCCCTTCTTTGAAATTAACAATGGCATCTGTTATTCAGTTGCTAATTCATTTTATTGAACAAATTTTCTTAGTTCATTAATGGCTGCCATCACGTGTTTTGTGGGATTGCAATTCGGGCACATAGTTGTGCATTTAAAGGTACGATAAATTCTTATTTGACAGTGATGATCAGTTTGATGAGTTGTGTGTTATATTGCTACAATTTTTTATTTCATATCTGTTTTTGTTTGCTGCAGGACCAGATGCAGAGGGTGTTTGTGTGGTCCATTTCTTCCATCCCTCTACTAATCTCAGGATATATTTTAGAAGTGCTAGGTATGCTGTCTTGTATAAGGATGTGTTCTGCATTCGATACATTTGAGGGAGTTCCATAAATGTTTTTTTTTTAAAAAAAAATAATGGCCGTAAGTGTGCTTGATCCATTTCAGGTATTCCTCTTTCTAAACCACTGTACACATTGAGCTATATGTGCATCACTGCAGGGGCATCAGGATTCATCTTAACCATTATCTTTTACATGGTAAGTTTTATCCAACGTTCCTATCTATACTCCCATTATATTACATTTACTCAAGAAGTATTGTTTTCTATGAGGTTTTGAGAAAAAAGATGATAAAATGAGATCCAACCCAACTGAGCTTGGAAACAAGGAAACTTTTTGAAACTCGCCTTTTCGGACCACTTTGAATGGCTAAAGGGCTCACATTAATGACTTTTTGGAGTTTCCGGAAAAGGTCTATTTTCAGGAAATTATTAAGGAAACAGTTTCAGAAATGCCTGCCAAACACCTTTCTGACACTGTTTTCTGCATTTTAAAGCCGGAAAACGGTTTTTGGATTGCTATCCAAATGCAGCCTAATGGTTTCTGCAGCCCTTTGCTTGCTTGCATTTTGAGTGGCTCAATCAATTCTAATAATGAGTACATGCGACCAGTGACATTATCCTTTTCTAGAAAAGAGTTTTGTAATTCTGGAGTATCTTTATTCTACCAAGCATTGATAGTAGTTTGAAATGCAACAGAATAATGGTTGATCAATTAATTCTACCCTTTCAGTAGCTAATTCTAACCTTTCATTATATGTGCATTATGCAACGGTAGTTGGAAGTTCAAGATTCCTGTTTTCAATTTTAAGTAATATTCTATGCAGGTTGATGTCAAACATTTTAGGAAGCTCACTGTGTTTCTTCAGTGGATGGGAATGAATGCTCTCCTTGTTTACGCTTTGGCTGCTTGTGACATTTTCCCAGCAGCTTTGCAAGGTTTCTACTGGCGTTCACCTGAAAACAACCTGGTATTTCTCCTCTCTTTGTTAATTTAAACTTGCCGTCGAGCTCAATATTCAATATGTCGCTTAGATAAGATTGAATTAAGATTTCTTGAGAGTATATATCTGACATAGTGTGTCTTATCTCATCCATTTGCGTCATTTTTGTCAAACCTAGATCTGACCAGAGACATGGTGACTCGATCAGTTAACTGGACCAAGTCACACAAATAAACCAACCTTTAATATTTCTATACCCAGCAATTACAGTATCACTTTACATATATTTACTTTTGCCCTAGGTTTATAGAATACGAAATATTACTTTTGCATTATTTAATTTCGTACATCTTTCAACTGATAGACTGACGTTTAAACAAATACTACCTGCAGGTCGACGGCACAGAATTATTGTTGCAGGCCACGCTTCACTCAAAGAAGTGGGGTACCCTTATGTTTGTAATGCTAGAGATATTATTTTGGGGTCTTGTTGCTGGTTTCCTCCACATGAGAGGCATGTATTTTAAACTATAATAATTATCGACATGTACATTCTGTGCATCTCCTGTTGGACATCAGAATTGGCCTCTTTTTTTCTTTTTCTTTTTTTTTTTTTAATCCTGGTCAAAGAGCAACAAACAAAATAGATCCATTGAGGAAACTCAAGTCACTATTTACAGCAATCATTAGTTGATGACTCCGGTATCTAGCTGCCGTTGTTGTAGTGGGGTTGTAGGGATCAGGATCAACTCTTCGAGTCTGGCTAGCTAGCAGCTTTAGGGGTGGGGTGAGTGCTCAGCTTATGCGCTATGTAGGCTAAAGCTACTATCACAGCCGCAAAGAATAAGCCTGAAGGTAGAGAAGAACTTTCATGTAACTATGACACGGCCATGTGGTGTCACGGGCCAATCAGAAAGCAAGTAAAGTGGGATTAGAAGCAAGTAAAGTAGGGATTGTGGGCCTAGAAAGTACGTTGACACTCTACTTTGTTTGCTTCTGATTGCTCTGTGACACCATATAACCGTGTCACAGTTACATGGAAGTTTTTGCGCCTAAGGTGGGAATCGTGACTAAAGGCGAATTGTAACTAAAGGCGTTTTGGATAGAGATATGACAGTACAAATGTTTCCATTTTAAGCTATTTTAGCAATTTTTAATTATTTTTTTTTCCTTTTTTTTTTTCTTTTAAATATTTTATTTGACACCCCAAGATGCCATTCGACCATGTACTTTGTGTCTAAAGTTGGTATCGCGACAGGGACAAGAAAGCGGTTGTTTCAATATCAAGCTATTCCCTTGAACAGTAAAAGAAGAAAAAAAAAATTATGAAAGAAAAAGTTTTGTAGTGTAGCCTTTGGTATCATTAGTGGGCAACGGAAAATTGGTATTCGTCCAAAAGCTAAAGACAGTTCACATTGGCATAATCTGCTTAACCCAAGTTCAAGTTCACTGAAATGACCTTGTGAAGATCATTGAAAGTTGAGCTGAGACAATGACTGAGATCAGACCATTGTTGAATATGGGATACCTCTTTGTAGTATAATGACGCTGGCATAGCATGGTTGGGATAGGGATTAGGATTGCAATCTTGTCACTGCGTAATTCTGCTGTCAGTGCCAATGACATGATAGCATAGTGCAATTAGAAAGTTCAATTAAGGGGCATCAAAATGTGCAAATAACTTCCCATTGATGGATACGTGACCAATTAGAAAGTTCAATCTTTGCCAAAAAGTAACAATTATGGTATAATCATTAAAGTAGGGATTAATCGATGATTAGGAGCTAACCCGTTCATAGAGTGCCCCAAATTGTATGATGTGTGTAAAAAGAAATGTAAGTTTGCAGATCATGATCAGACCATCAAGTGGGGAATTCAACATGCATCACATGCATGAAGGGAATTACCAACGATGGGTTTGGGGAAATGAGGATGTTAATAAAATAAATAAATAATTTTACACCTAATCCTGCCTCTAAACTGTTATTATTAAGGATAGTAAAACATTGGGGTAGCTGCTTTTGTATATTTAATTTCTTCTAACAAAAGATACAGAGTAAAAAAATCCTTGGTTGGTAAGAGAGTTTAACGAGGAATTCCCTTTCGGTCATGAACAACTTTACCTCAAACTCCTACCCAACTTCTGATTCCTCCACCATTTCTTGAAGTAGCCTCCGAAAAGAGAAATGCTCATTAAATCCTCTCCAAAACAATATAAATCCAGCTACATGCCTTGCCTCTCTCACACTTCTTGTATTGCCTTCTCAGTTTCTGCTCACAACTGCTTCCTACCTTCGAGAAAAGACAAAATGGCCACTGAGAAAGCAAATGCTGAGGTTTCAAACACCTACAGTGGCAGCAGCCAAGATATCTCTGTTGAAAGATCACCAGGCAACAAAGAATCTGCTTATCACCACTTGGGTAAAGCACTTGCACATAGAGCACTTCATGGATCAAGCAGCCGCCACACTGGAAGTAGAAAGGTCAGAACCAATGATGTTAGAATGCTACCAAGTAGGCTAAGCAAAGTTTCCTTGGCTGACGAAAGTCACAAAACAGAAAACTAGGTAAAGAGGCTCCATCCCATTTCACCATACTAGGAGTACTCTTGTTAAGAGTTGAATATATTGTAGAACATTCATTGCTGTGCTGTAAGGCTGTAAAATATTATGGAAGAGTATTAATTCTAGTATTTATCTTTTCTCCCTTTCACTGTACAAATTGCACCATAATATGGAATATTAAATCCTTCAGCATCAATGTGAAGTTGAAGTGCCAGAACAGGGTGCCAAGCCTGAAGAGACAGAAAATTGAAGAAATGCTTCAACGAAACAAGGAAAATAAGTAAAATCATCATGACATACAAGTAATTGAAACAGCTAAATATGTGTCTGTTTATGGTAAGGACCCACTTACTGAATAATCCGCCATGTTACAAGTAATTGAAACTGCTGAATCTGTATCTGTATGGTAAGGACACACTGACTAAATAATCTGCCTCGTTGAACACAAGCATGTGTGTTTGATTTCATAATCAAATCATGTTCCAGTTTTCTGGACGTTGTAGAAATGAAAAATTGCATCAATGACCAATGTCATACACTGGCGTCAACTCTGTTTCCCAAAATATACAACTAATAAACTCATGCACACAAGTGAGTGCACGCAACACACACACACATGTACACAAAACTAGTGAATGCAATATCAAAGTTGGTCACAGAAGGTGTAGTAATAAAGAGAGAACAGTCTCAAAAACGCATGCACCAAAAGAAGCATTCAGGAAGTGTGAAGATGAAACATAATTGATAGACAGAATAAAATTATTTGGCGAGCTTCACGAGATAGAGTGCAAGGGTGTGGATTCTGGAAACATAATTATCGACCCAACTTAAAATATGAAACATAATTGTCAGTTACAAAGAGGCTAGCATTGTTTTCTTCGTTTTTCTTTTACCCTCCTGATTAATAAAGAACCATAATAAAAAGCATAAAATGCATTACAATTTACTGCAAAAGATTGGTCTATACTGTATACAAATCAATATCATATTAGTGCACCATCTCACATCTGCTTTATGCATCTACATAAACCCAAAGGGCCAGAAGCATCCTTCTGGGGAAAACCACAAGACGAAAAATTAGTAAAAGAAATGGAAACAAGAAATGGAATTTTATTACTAAAAAAGATTTGTACAATAAGGGCAGGAGACAGTCCTTCGAAAGAAAAGGGATAAGCCAGATGGAGAGCAATCAAGAAAGTGGCCTCCTCTAATATCTTCCAAAGCATTAGCCAGTCCTTTTAGCTACAAAATCAGCTACCTCATAGGTTGATCTATGAAACAAGATCAGTTGACATGTCCAAAATCTTGCAGTTGCTTCATGAACCAGCACTAACTTGAAAGCAGCCACAAGGGATTAATGATAACAGTATGTCCAGAGCCAACTAGTATCAATCAGAAAGCTGTTAGTTAATGTTGGTAGGCAGTCAAAACAAGATATACTATGAAACTGAGCATCATATGAATACAGAATACCTCGAAATAGACTCATAAAAATTGGATATGCAGTTCCCCAAGCTTGAAATCTAGGCCATCAAATTCTATCAAAATATTTTCTCAGCAGGAAAACCAACATTGTCAAAAAGATTACAGGTTGTTTCTCACTTTTATCAGGGAGCAGGATGGCAACTTCAATGCTCAATCAACTGAAACATAATAAAATTGGGTCAACCTATCAGTATATTTGTGGGGTCCCCACCCCCCTTTTTATCCTTTTCAACTTAAAAACTCTGGATTTAAAGACCAGAAAATATAAATAAGAATGAAAAAAGGATATCAATATGTAAGATCCTTACTACCATGAGAATGTGGCACTAAAAGGTAAAACTGAAAATACATACGAGGTATAATGAAAAGGATGGCATAATATGGTGACCTGGTGTTATGCAAGTATATAAGGTTACTGAACCAATAACTGTCCCAGTAAACCCCATCGCAGCTTCATGCCACAGATCCAACAACTTGGAAGTACGAGCATACAACTATAATTTCATCTACTATTTAGCAGCCAACAAGAAACACATATAATTACAACCAAGGTTTCCACATCATCAAATGACCACAAATGAATAATCTGAGGGAAATAATTATTAAATGCAAATGAACCGCAAACTAGGGTGGATCAAGAAAATTCAGTTTCTTTACCTGTTAAAACACACAATCAGGGTCCTATAGTCTTCAATGTATTCTCAATGCTTTATTATTAAAAATACGTTTTTTTTTTTTTTTTAATGAGAAAATTAAAAATATGTATTAAATGAACTAGACTCATAACAGTAATTTAATAAATGTATACTTCAAAATTGCCTCCCCAGATTGTAATGAATCTATGCAGGGACAAAAACTGATGGTCAATTAAAGTTCACAAACTCAAGTCAGAAGTCATACAGCAATATGTACTATGAATTGAGCCTGCATTGAACCCATTGCAAGCTGTGAAACTTTCAGTACAACATAAGTCAAGAGTATTAGTAGCATGTGTGTAGATAAGGATTAATTAACCAAGAAATAAAAAGTCTTACTCTTTGCTTTGTTTCAGTTACAGAAGTGGCTTCCTAAACTAATTCATAGTATACAAGATGAAAACCGCAGATCTTTTCCTTACTGTAGTTCATTTAATCATAAAGAGGCTAACAGATTGTGGTATGATTGTTCCATTTTCATAAAAAACAGACGGACTTCATTAGTCTTCTTAATGATAATGAACTGTTCCAGAAATATTTTGTGCAAAACAGCAAAAGTGGGAAAAAAGGTTGTAGGATTGCACTTAGAAAGATATAAAATTTCTGATATAGGTGTATGAACATAGGCCGCCACATTACTAATGCTTTATACAACAAGTGATCTCCAGCATTTTACTTACAAGAATCCTAGCCCATCTCCATTCAAATCATCACCTCCCATCATGGGACAATCAGTTGCATCATGTCCAAACTGCCCACAGCAAGGCACAGAGCAACGCCTTCGTTTCCTATAGATATCCATTACATCTCTTGGTCTTCTCTCTTTGAGTTTTCCCAAAGTTATAGAATCATGAGGATTCCCAGCATTAAAACTTTGCACAATACCATCAGAATCTTCAACTTCTGGAAGAATCAATGAGTCAGATGGGCTGTTGTAAGAAATATCATTAGCAACATGATCAGGCCCAGGAAAATCCCTTACACGAGACAACACCATGGCAATTTGATCACAAGCAACATCAAGGCGTTCCTCTGTCTCGATTGATTCAGTAATAATTGTCGAAACCATGGACTGTAATAACTGGACTTTGCTTTCCCCTGAAGTAGAAGCCTGGAAGGGTCTTGTCAAAGATGGGGTGACATCGCGCCAACGAACAGGTAGATATTGGTCTGGAATATGGAAACAGTTGTTTGTTGATAGAACACGAAGTACATGCCTACAAAGGATGCCTGAAAACTCAAACTGATGGCAGCTACAACTAATGAACTCATCGTGAGGGGCCCAAAGTACTTTGTACCCTCCATCCATCTCTGTATGGTGCCTCACGATGAAATAATTATCATCTACCATCAGTGACGCATACTGTGGAGCCAATACGAGCTCTTCTTGTAGTTTGCAAAAGGCATATGTTGTAAGGACAGTAGCAGCATGTGACTCAATTGGAGAACCTGTTTTGAGAGAGACTTTGTGGACCTTGCGTTGCATCTTTTGTTTTGCTCCTGCTTGATCTTTGTAATCAACAACAGCAGCCACCTACAAAAACAACATGGAGACAATGTAATCTTGTATCATAAAATAACAACCAAGAGAAGCAGGTAACAGTGTCCAACCTGCTCTACAAAGTTATCAAGTAGAGATTGTGCACTCAAAAACCGTTGTATATAAGCATTTATCGACTCTGACTGGAATGTACTTGTCATTCCTGCAAAGAAGTAACATCTCAAATACGGAAGTGCCCAAAAGGTACGTAATGCATATAAGCTGACAATGTGCTTATTTCCATGTAGTCCATATGCATCAACCATTTGCCCTCCATCCTACTTCAAAATCCTCTGCAGAGTGCAAATTATAGAGTCGATGAAACTCGGCCTTCCACTTATCATATTGTGACCCTAGCAGTACAGAAAACCAATCTGAGAACTTTGCAATAATATGCCAGATGCAAAAGGCATGCCTGGTCCTTGGCATTTCAACAGCAAGTGCCTCTTTAAGCCACATGTTTTCGTCTGTCAAAATAGTTTGTGGTGCCTTCCCATTCATGAAGCCTAAGAATGTCTGTCATACACACAAAAACAAACTTAGTGTCAAACATAATGTAAGATCCTCAGTTTTCTCTTTTACAGGATTTTCACTCATTGAAAAGATGTTTTGTGTTTGAGAATATCAGTTTTAAAAAGACTCCACAAGGAAGAGAGAGAAGAGGGGGAAGGGGAGAAGAATGATTCAATTAAAGTTTATCCATGTGTATGATACACATTTGAGATTTTTTTTTTTTTTTTTTTTGGGGGGGGGGGGGGGGGGGGGAGAGAGAGAGAGAGAGAGAGAGAACCCATGTCTGATGCAATCAGCATTGAAGGTTTTGACTGTGCAAAGTAGGTACAACAGACTACATTGCAAACAAGAACCCCAAATTCATTTATCAAAGTACATTTATAATAACATTTGTATATGAAACATAAACCTTAAAAAAAAGGTGATATCTATATTTCTGTTTTTATGAGTAAACAGGTTACCTTAATCTTGATTAATACAAGAAGCAGACAGGTCTTAGTTATCTGACTAACCTTGAGGCAAAAAATGTTTCCTTTCTACTTTGACTGATAAGCCCCATTAAAATTTAACACAGTTGAGAGCCTCATGCCTTTTTTCCTGAGCCTTACCTTGTTGAGGCTCACTGATGCTAAATCCTTAAAAGAAAGGAGGGGTTTAGCAGATTAAATGGTTTAGATTACCACGAACTAGGAAGCAGATATGGACAATATGAAAGGCTAATCCATTAAACAAGAAGATCTTTAAACCTATTGCAAATGCTTATACAGCTCCGTACCTTCAATGCCCAGGAAAAAGATTGCATATTTTCATCCCTTAGAAGCACACAACCAAAGAAACAATTCAATCCATGATTGTCAACTCCAACCCAAATCCCTAGAAGCATATCATAGGCGTCTAAACGGTGAGTTGTGTCAAATATTATGGCATCACCAAAAGCATCATATGATCGAATAGATGAAGCATATGACCAAGCAATATGCTCCAACCTGTTATTTGCATCTATCTTGAAGTCATATTTGAAGTTAGGATCTTTATCCTTCTTGTTCTTGCACATTGTAAGAAGGTCGATAGCATCATGATCTCGATCTACATTTCTAAAAGACTGTAAGAGGTTTCTGACATCTATTTCCGTGAATGGTAAACAACCTAACTTAACACCCTTCTCTAGCTCCATTAATCTTAACATTTGTCGCACTGACATCCCTGCTTTAGCAAACGTGCAAATCCGACTCTTGTCATCTGCAGAAATGGTGCAATAGGCAGGAAGTAGCTGCACCTCATTTGACTTTAAAAGTTCATGGTTGTGGATGTTGCTAAATCCAGTTATACGCCATTCAGGGACATCAAAATCTGCCCTTTTAACAATTCGCATATATGCCTGACATCCGCAACGTGATGATTTTCGATTCCTTTGCAGCTTTCCATCATCCGATGGCTTTAGCTGAGGATAGCCACCACGGTGGCAGGTGAAATCCCTTCTTGTAATTCCCCTCCCTACACCATCTTTCCCTCGAGTACGATGACGTCTAATTGAAAATCCACATTGCTTTGCAAAGCTGCAATAAAATTCGTATGCAGCATCTTGTGAAACAAATCTCTGGCCAATAAATGGGACAAGGTTCACAGAAGTTTGTCGTGACAAAATTGTGTCCTCAGGCATTTCCTCGATTGTGCCAATATCATCTGGAGACAAATCTGCACCATTTTCAGAGGCTTCTTTCACAACACTACTTAAATCAGACATTTTTCTGCAGTTGAGAGATGACAATGCAGATACAGTACCTGCACACAATTTTGATAACCTTAAAATCGCAACAGAATTTCCACCAAATAGAAAAAAATTAGAAGGTGTGATTTTATCTATTTTCTTGCACCTCTACAAATAGAAGAAATTGAAAGAAAAAATCCAGAACATATGAAGCCAAACAGGAACAATGACTTAGTCGAGCAAAAATAGTACTTGGCCCAATTATTACAGCATCATCAGTTTGAGAAGAAGATTGCATCAAAGGTCAACTGAAGTAACTTACTTGCAAACCTCAATATACAGGCAACTTTTCAACATTTGTAAAATGAGACAATACACTAATCAGGAACCCCACCAAAAAAAAAAAAGCAGGTGCAAATTAGTAGTCAAAGACTCAAAGTCATGTATATAAAAAATAATAATAATAATAACAAAAAATAAAAACTCTCCAAGTGTTATCACAAAAAAGCATGGACTGTTATTAAAAAAACAAATACATATGTCTGCAATCATAATGGATGGTCATATACACATTGATGTGAAAGCCATAAGGTCCATAACTTGATTAAGTAGACACATCCTCTTTGAAACAAAATGCCAGGGTAGTGGGCCCCATGCTTACTCTGTAGAGCTTCTAGTCCAAAAGAAAGTGCCAAAGGTAGCCGCTTAGGTCCTTTTAGTTGCATTGTTTTGAGTAATATATTAGTAGAACTTCATTATTTACAATTTTCATATCTAAACTAGAGAAAATTTCAAGTGTCACTTAAATTTAATAAATAGTTGTGCTTCATAAAAATAAATAATATAAAAAAGTTGGGATTAGTTTATTTTCATAGCTAAAATTCATAGTTATATGGGATGTGACTTTGTGATTATCTCATTGAAGTTGATGAATATTCAATTTAAAGCTTTGTCTAAAAGGTACGATTGTCAAGATATTTTTCTTCTTTGCTTAAATTCTCTGCAATTAAAGGCTGTTGTGCTGTTTCAAACAAACCCCACTTCCCAAAACTCTCTTTAACAAATTATTTATTATCCCTAAAATGTTCTAATGCAACCCCTAACAGTAGGTTAACAATATGGTGCTGAATTTAAAAGGATCTGGCATCACCCATTTGCGTCTACCAAAAGATAAACTAACCATACATCATTTCATATTACCTAATATAAAGTGCAAAATTTCTTCAAATTTTTTTTGAGATGTTTTAACAGTATTAAAGTGCATAACAACAGGGTTATGCAGGATCCTTTTAAAATTTCTCCAACCCTGATGCCTAGGCAGTTTAGGCGTGTTTGTTAGGGTCTTAATATTTGGTATTAGAACTAACCCCACATCCAACTTTCAAGTCATGGAAGGGGCAACTTAGGGCAACTTAGGGAAAGAAAGAAACAAAGGGGTCCTGATACCTAGAAAGAAGGTCAGGGGCTGGGTGGGGCTCCCCATAAAGTGACCAAGGAGGACATCAGCCTTGGAAGCATGGTGTAATGTTAGGATCCTGGTTTAGAGCTAAGCTTTCTGCACCTCTAATGCCTATTAGACACTTTCGGTGTATTGGTTAGGGTTTTAACATTTGGTATCGGAGCCAACCCCATGTCCAAAGTTCGAGTCACGGAAGGGGTGGGAAAAAAGTGTAGCCGGTGCCTTTTACCTAGAAAGAAGGCCGGAGGGACCTGTGGGGCTCGCCATAAAGTTGGCCTTGAAAACGTGGTTCAATGTTAGGATCCTGGTTAAGAACTAAGCTTTCCGCACCCTAATGCCTAGGTATTTTAGGTATATTGGTTAGGGTCTTAACAAACAGTAATAGAGTCCTCATTTGATCATGTATTGCAAGAATTCTTCACTAAAGAACATAACAAAACAACTTTGGCATTATGTTAAAAGATATTCTCACATGGTAATGCATTCAAATTATTGAACAATGAAGAACATTTTAAACTGTTTTCATCCTACATACGAATCAAAACGAATTGATGGAGAACTAATTCAATCAAATCAACTTACTTGACACAGCTTTATCTCCAGATCATTTCAAACCCTAGAAAATCTCTTTCCGAGAAACAATCCGAGCAGTGTTTCCACAAAAACAAACAGGATAATCCAAAATCGATCTCAATGCGATTCAATCACAGCTCAATATGCATCTAACTCAACCCAGATGCCATTCAAAAGCCAAACCCTAACCCTAGAAAAAGAAAGCAAAAAATGCATATCAAAATCTCAGGGATCCATGACATATACAAGAAAATTGAATCATTGACAAATTGAAATAACGGATTCCCGAGAAAATGAAGGAAAAATGAAAGAAAAACACGTACCTTGATGAGAAAAAAAAATGGCAGAGAACTTATGAAGAACGACTACGATTGAAATGTCAAAAAGAAAATTTACGAAAAGACGAAGAAGAACAGGCGGGGAGACTCAGGCGGGGGTGAGTAACGCGCATCCATGGAGAAGGATAACTTTTATAAAGGGCAACAGCTATCGTGCGCCATATGGAGACACGAGGTTATCGAGCGCATAGAGTCGATTCTCAGCCGTTGGATCCGAAGGATGATGTATTTCCGTTACGGTGGGCCCATGAGTGGCGAGCATCAATTTGGGGCGGTTGATGATCTGCACCATAAAAGGATGGGATCGAGAGGCAAGTGTCATTAGCGCAGTGGCGTAAGTTAGACGAACCCTAACCTTCCATGGCCGATTCGGTTTCAGATAGTCCACCTCAAGAGTGGGTGTCTTGAATGTGGTAATGTGCGCCGCGACTACAGTTAACGTTAGCCGATTGAGAAATAGTGTTGGGCTGCTCTGGGCTCAGCTCTGAGCTGTTAAAGGGGGCCTTTATTGACACCAAGGCTTTCCTTTTGTCCCTACTTATTTTACACTTTATGGTTTCAAGAGAAATATAGAAGGTTTTTATTAAAATTGATTGCATACTATATTAGAAAACATCATTTTGAACAAATTTATAAAAGAAAGTGTTTTCAAAATCTATCGTTAAAGTAGACTTTTTTACCATTTATAATCTTCGCTTCGTAAATGACTAAAAAGTCCATTTAAATGATAAATTTTGAAAAAACTTTCTTCTAAAAAGTTGTTCAAAATGATGTTTTCTAATATATAGGGTGATCAGTTTTTATAAAAAACTTATATATTTTTAATAAAATCTTAAAATGTAAAATAAGTGAGAGATAAAAAGCAAGTCTTTGGGTGCCGATAGAGGCCTCCGCTGTTGAATCATGGGTGCGAGCCTGATCTAGTGCAGTTAAATTCGAGGCCCATGGATCGCCTTAGGCCTATGCTTCGCATCCCTGAATCCCATCAACCTATCATGCGCTGTCTCATGCTCAAGTTTTTTGGGCTTCATCCCATCTGATCTCTTTTCAATTTTTATTTTATTTTTATTTTATTTTTTTAAAATCTGTTTGGACATCATATAGAAATTGAAAGGCTCTCTTAATTTTTGCATGGTAATTTAGAAAAGAAAAAAAAAATTTTACTAGGACCAAAAAATATATCTTAAGAACCCAATGTCCTACCCCATATAGGATGTGGGGACTTACGCACCCCAACACCCCTGCAAAGACAATGACTTGAACTTGGAAACTCTCCCACGAACAACTAATGGTATGAGATCCAATTTTAAGATTTCTCGAAATGTCACCATCCCAAATTTTCACCATATTTCATAAGGATAACTAACTAACAGTGTAATGGCCCCATTCACAATGATGAACTTGTGCATTAAATACAATAGGGCAATTCAATTTCGATCGCAAGGGATGCCCAAAAACACGGCAAGTAATGGGGATTAAGGGGAGGGGATGGCTCCCCAAAAAATTTTGAAGAAATTTACCTTTGAGCCCCCTAGTATATAGTAGGCCTCAAACCTTCAAATTTATATTCAGAGTTTGGTTTAATATTATCGTAAATCTTCTTTAATGGTATGAATGTACAATAAGACTTTTATTGTTATTGTTTAAATTTTTTTCAAAATGTTTTCATAATACAAGTGTCCTGTCGATGGAAATTATGGGTCCATCTGCATTCACGCTTCGCACTATTTTCTTGCATTATCCTACTATTTCATAATTCGTGAGATGTGGACACGCATGATGATCATACATGTTTGGCCCATATATGTATCATTTCAGTCTTCAAATTACAGAAATCAATTTCTATTTTTTCATCATGTGTCGGTAAGCATTACAATCAATCAACTCAATCCTAAACAACGTCTATGCTGATCGAAAATAGCACAATTTTACACACACAACATGCTCTCCACGCCGCTACCAAAAACCATTATTTCAAAAGCAAAGAGACAAGGGCCCTAGTCTTAGATTGTTGTACCAATGTCATGACACAAAGTCACATGATTTTTTGTTTGGGTCTTATTAGGGGTTAAATAAAAATGTACCCACTTACAACTGGAAATCAATCGTCCCCATTCCCCAACAATAGCGTGCAAGCCCCCAAAATATTGTACATAATTTAGACACCATGCGCCTCAGCCCTCAGCCTTCAACCAAAATACTTGTACAAAAACGCAATTGTCATCCATAACAGAAAAAGGGTTTATTGAGGGGTAAGAAATGCACTAACTGGGAATCAAGCTAATTGGTGTGTGTGGTTGACTTGACGATGAGAAGAAATATATTGGTGTACTAAGGTCTTGGTGCTGCATCATATAAGGGCATACACCATAGTCTTTAAATAATTCCTTCTGATAAAGACTAAGAGGGCTTGGTGGGCCATCTTCAAGGATCTGGCAATCTTGAGATGTTGGCCAGCAACAATTCAATTGTCTTGTCCCAACAAATTGGGTCAGCAGTACCATCTTTTCATCCCACTGTTTGAAGAATGATGAATTGATTTTGGCAGGGTTACCCCGACAATATCATTAAGCAATAAAATCTAGTTTAGGATAATTGAGTTTAAATAATGATTTATGCTCGTGGTTCTCAAAATTTATGGGGAGGAAACGATCCAACCGTATCTGGGTAGAATAGCAAGATTAACAACCATTACGTGAGGTGTGATTAATGAAATGAGTGATGTGAGTCATAAAGTAAGCTTCTTGATTAGGCAAGATAACAACTAATGAAAGTCTAGTGCTTAACTCATGCCTTGCTTAATGCTTAATGGTTAATTAAGCAAGAAGTCCACTTAAGCCGCCTTTAGTGGAACAAGAATTTCTTTGCAAACGAAATGCTAAACGGAAAATGCTGAAAGTATTGGTTGATTGATTAGTCTAGCTAGCTGTATTACTCCATGGATGGTGTCCTAAGAATTCCTGGCCATCCTATTATGAGGTTTTTCCAACTCGCTGCTTTGTTGTGTTTGAGCAAGAAATCCAAGCTATTATTAGACACTGAATTAATGTTTTATTGTTGGAAAGTCCAAATTTCTCATTGCCTAAAACACTAGATTTGATATGGTTTCATATATATATATATATATATATATATATTTTTCCGATCTTCTTGGTAGGGAGAGGGATGAGGTAAAAGGGAAGAGGGAAGAGAATTTCTGTAACCCAAAGAAGCGGTGACACGTATTGCATTACCACTTCATGATCAACACAGGCAATGGTAAGACCACCTTCAATCAGGCTTTAGAAAAACAATAAGTGATAGAAAGTACTCCAATATGAGTACTCAAAATCTGTACTTAGATGCCCCCAAGATCCTCAAAGAGCAATAATGTAAAAATCTGCTCTTTACATTACCACTTCATGTTATAAAAGCTGCTAGGCATAATATTTCCATAGCATTCATATATACATAGCTAGCTAGTGCTGTACTTCAAAGATGAAATGTCTTGTATCTACACCACACATCATGAGGCCAGGCCTGGCCTTTCTTCCACCCCAAAACCATCTTACAATAAAAGCTGCTAGGCATAATATTTCCATAGCATTCATATACACATAGCTAGCTAGTGTTGTACTTCAAAGATGAAATGTCTTGTATCTACACATCACACATCATGAGGCCAGGCCTGGCCTTTCTTCCACCCCAAAACCATCTTACAATAAGGCATGCTGTCCTGCCATCAAACCTTAGCTCCAATATGCAAAATTATGCACTAGCTCCAAGTCGATCAGAAAAAAAAAAAAAAAAAAAAAATCATTTTGATGATTCCCCTCTTGTCAATCTACAGCCTAATGCAGACATAATTAGTTTAGCCGCGTGAGCCTAGACCTCCTCGATCATATACTACTATTGTCCCTCCGACATGACCCTTGGTGCGCCTGTCCTTGTTAACAGCCTAATGCTTGTCCTCGCGGTCTGCCAAAGCGACATGCAGAAATTACTTACTAAAATTTTTAGATTAAGCTGGGTAGTCAACCAATTAATGTTTATACAATTATGACAAGCATCCTATATACATGGTATTATTCATTTATCGTGATTTGTGCCCGGCCATATGGGAAGCTGTGGATTGATAGGATTATGAACTTACAAGGTAGCTTCCTGCAATCAAATTCCTGATAGTCAAGATATTTCATGAAAAATTCGACACTATATAGGTCGTCAAAGACGATATAGTTTTTTTTTTTATAAAAAAAATCTTAAAATATATAACATCCAAGAAATCATAAACTTCGTGCATATTATTGCAGTTGAAATCAGTTTCTCATGACACCTCAGTAGGGCCAGTTAGCTACTCAATGATTTTCGTCGGCCTGCCTGAATCCAAACAATGGAGGGGAATGTTGATATGACACCATTAGCCGATGGTGGGGGCGGAGCTAGGCCGTTCGGGGGTTGCAGAATTTTCCTCAAAGATTATGTGAATATATTGATTGATGCAAAGCATATATGGTTTGGATCAGGAGGACTGCACGTGGTGATAACCAAATATTTAGGACGGTACAAGCAGGATTATTTTCAACTAAGTTTTTATCGGTAGAAGGGTTTCGAATTTCAAAACAAAATGACTATCAATCAATTAATATCCCATAAATTTCAAGAGCTTCCTCACCTCATTGGTTGATCCTTATCTATCTAAAGTTTTTATAAACATGGCTATTGGTTTTTCTCAAACAAATGATCATAAAACATCCTCAAACTACCAATGACCTTTGAGACTGATGGCACAACCCCCACTCCCCTAAAAGTGGGAGGGCTGCCATTTCTGAGTTGTTTGAAAGTGAGTCTCTTTATATATTGTATTGATGTTCTCATCCTGTTACCAAAAAAAACCCCCTCATACAAAACCAAGATTGCGTCGATGAGGTAGTGTTGAGGTGTGTGGAGCGTGTCGACCGATTATAAGTGGACGAGGTTTGTCCCTACCAGGTGACCTCACGTAAGAAAGGAAAGCATGATGAATCCCATCAAAGCTCATTTCATATTCTCTACTATTCAGGAAATGCTGGAAAAGAGTGTTCCTACTTCAGCTGTGGTACCTTTTATAATAGCTATATGAAAGATTCAAAACTAAAGTCCCAGTACAATAATGGAAAGTGGGAAATCCTGCTTCCCCTTTTTTACTTTTTTGAAGAATATATGCAAATTTCCATGGCCATGAAATTAAACAAAAAGCAAGCGCAAAGCCTGAAGTGATCACATGAGATAATACAGTCCTTTAATTCACCACGTTTAATCTATCGAGGGCATTCACCGAACCTTATCACCAATACACCAAGTGATCGAAGTCCATGGGATCAAAAATACTCAATAATTGATTTAGCAAGATCCTATGAAGATATCCCACAACACTTTGAATGGTTTCTTATTGAAGTTGCTAAACTTTAGAGGCGGAGAACGTCAATCAAGCCCGGATTATGGGAGACATTGTCATCATCTAACCCTGCACAAGGGGGGAAGACTGTAAATTTGTCCACGCGTACGTCAGTGGCCAACAGACTGACTTGTCGATAAGCTAACATGGTATGTACTAACACGTGTCATGAGGAGATGACAATTAATGAGGAATCTGCAAAGTACAACAAGCGATATATGTATTTCCTTTTCGTGGTTTATCTCAAAGACCAATGGGAAAATGGAAAAGGCTAGGTCATTTGTCATGCTAGTCTTTTTCCTTTGTTTCCTTCTTTCTTCCTACAGCATGAGCACCAAAATTGACGAGGTATAGTATGCCCTTTCTTATAGGAAAATTATTTCTTGGTGTAAATATACCATAAAGTGCAATCTATTAGCAAGGCTTGTGATCAATGCACACGATGAAGAGTGCTTGGTACATTGAGTTTAATTGATAGGTCAATAGTCTATAGGAAACAGCTACAAGGATAGGGTCCTGCTGCTCCAAATGTGAAATATGTTTCATATTTCCGAGCTAGCTAGGATAAAAAGAAGAAGAGGAGGAATGGCAGAGTCTCGAGAATCACCTTAACCCATGGTGAGATTGGTGCCTTTTCTCATGAAAATCTTATTGGTTGAGAATTTCATTGATAAAGGACATATCGAAATGCGCGCTTATAGCCTAATAACATTTTCCTGCCCCTCTTGTAAATGGAAAAGGATATATATATATATATATATATCTAAGCATATTCATTCTCTGATGTTCAAAACTATAGGGGCAATCAATAGTTCTCAAGTGGGAACTTTATTATAAGAGTATATATTAACTAAAAATGTAATTACAAAACGAAAAAAAAAAAAAAAAAAACCCAAAACAGAATTTTTGTAGAATTATTAGTAGTTGACGGAAATCAGATTTACTATGTTTCCCACCCAAAAAAAAAAAATATATATATATATATATATATATATATATATGACATAAAAAATTGGAGGGGTGTAGAGAGAGTTGATACACTATACATGATTGGTGTGTGCATATGGAAGCCCACCAAAGAGAAATGAACTTTCCAGCCAGCCATATATGGCCCCATAAGAGAGCAATTAGTTTATAGTTTATAGTTTATCCATTAGGAAGTGGGTGCATCTATTCATTGCTATTGAATTGGATAAGGCAAGGGCAGTTTGGAGGGTTAATTGCAAACTTTGCCATTATTCCTTGCTGTGCGTGGGGTTGGACATGATTGCTCTGATCATGCTCTTCTTTCGACGGTTCAAATGACCACTGGGTCGGGACCGGTCCGAAAATTCAAATTGGGTCTTGGGCGTGATTGGGATTTTTAGCAATATTTCCTAGTAGACCCACAAGTCTGCTTGATTCCTTAAGCCTGAACCGGATCAAATTGGTCATGGTTGGTCCGGTACAGAACTGGGTCTAATTTTGCGAGCCTTGAAATTGCCCGTCAGATCAACAAGACAGTCACGTGAAAAGAAATTGGAGGCAGAGGAGAGACAACCTTAGCATTACCACGTGCTGACTGACAGTAACCAGATTGCCCCCCGTGTTTCTCGGGCTCTTTTATTTGAAGTTATAACAAGAGCGATTCTCGGGATTTGTGTCCGCCATTGGAAAAATGTTAAATTATCCAAATTTTTATACATTTAGAAAATTATGGGTCAAAATTCACACCCTTTTTATGGTTAAATCCATGTTGAATTTTCACACATTTTTTTTTTTAATATTTATGGGAGGTATGGATTTAATAAAAAATAGTGTAGATTTAGATCCACCCTTTAAAAAAGATAAGATTAAAATAAAGGTATCACACTGTCGTGATCTGATTGATGCATACATAATATGTGATGTATGATTTACATATACGTACCAATCAAGCCATAGCACTCCTCCTATTATAATATAGCTCAAAACATTTATTCAAATTTAATTACTCTGGAGTAAATTGATATGATAGCTTGATTAATTAATAAAAAATTTCATTTAATTTATAACTATTTGCAATCAACCCTTCTCATTTGAAAATATAACCAGTGGGAGGTAATATATGCACAAAACTGAGTTCTGCTGACTAGTGGATCTTTGTGTGGAGTAATGCTATGTTGTTCAAATATTTTCTCTAAAACCTATAACCCAAGTGGCGATTATGACTTAGTTGACCAAGTAAAATTGGACAATTTAATGTTTTCTTATATGAAAGAAACTCACTATGTTAACCCAGTACATATCCCCTATAAATACAGAGGATTTACTCACATATAGTATCACAAAATCTCAGTCTCTCTCTCATTCACATTCATGGCAGGGGGCTCAACCCCGGCCAAATTGTCATCTGACAACATATCTTTGGACAAGCCAACGTCCATTCAGAAACCATCTTCAGTGTTGAAGCTATTTGGGTTTCAATTGACTGAGCGCGATGAAATCCCAGACAAAATAGAAGCCTGTGTAGAAGATAGGAAATTTGAGTGCCAATTTTGTGGACGCGCATTTGCCAACTCTCAAGCACTAGGAGGTCATCAAAATGCACACAAGAGAGAGCGCCAAAGATTGAAACGGGCTCAATTCCAAGGCAACCCACGGTTCCTACCAGCTGCACCGGTTCTAAGCTCACATGCAGTGGGATCATCAGCACCCTCCAATTACTGTGCAGGGCTCACCGGCATTAGTGCTGCCGCAAGGTTCAAGTCACATGCAAAATATTGTGCATCACGGCCAGCATTGCTACTGCCTTCACCATCTTTACAGCTTCCTCCTCGGTTTTATATTGCAAGACCACTGCAGTTTGCTGTTGCTGCCTATGGAGGCTCTTCTACCAAAATTCCTGGTAAATTGCCAGAAGGCGACGTAGGTGTTGATCTACATCTAAAACTTTCTCCCTCTGGTAATTAACATCGAATTTACCTTGCATATAATTAATCCTGTCTAGCTCTATTTTTACAACATTTTTGTAGCCTCTGATTTAGTATCATGGAAGCTAGTCATTGTAATTTGCAACGGTAACAGGCTATGATTTTAAATAACAATCATAATGACAGGTCCTAGTGTAAATTTTTTTTTTTTTGCCTGAACTTCAGCTCTTCCTTGCCAATGGCCTATTGGTCGAATGCATTATATTTCTCCCACTTTGAAGGTGATCAATTTTAATTAAGGAGGTCTTCATTTCAATCCTCTGCCTGGGTGCATTTGTTCTCAGTGCATGTACAGTAAAAAAAATGAAAAAGCAAAAAAAAAAAGGAGAACTTCAGTTTGTCCTTGACATTGATCGATGCTAGTACTTGACAGCTGTATTCAATTATACATGGATAAACACCAAAGGAGTAACCAAAAGGAGCCAAGATCCTATCTGTACGTAGTGCTCCAGTGGACGGACGTCCAAACTAGAGATTGAAGAGCATCCTTGCTCAGCTAGAAGACTGTCTAAACCTTCGACTTCATTGTGTCAAATAAGTGATAGAATTTTATTAGCAGTTTATTACTTCAAATTCGTTCCTGTAGTTATGGAATTCCCTCGTATATAGATATATATATCACACCGGTATCTTTAATTTTCTTCCTTTGTCATATTTTTTCTGTTTTATAATTATTATTTTTTTATTAATTGGGTTTTAATTATATTGCCTGGAGGGTTCGAATTGAACAAATGTGATGGAACCTTTCTTTTATGATTGATATTAACATCATTTTGCCAGTGGGAAAGTGAAGCAATGACCCCAGGGGAACAATAACCGAGTACAATGTAAACTGGGTGAAGTCATTGCTGTTGGTTAAAGTGGGAAACATACAAAACCTTCGCGCTGTCCTTCTTGTTTATCCCAAACTAACAGTGGACCTGTGCGATGCACAGCATAAAATGCGTAAAAATAAATAAATAATATAAAAAACATATTTAAGTTGGTAATTAACTGTAAATAAATAAAAAAATTAATAATAGTTCAAATTCATGTTTTAAAAATTAGTAATACCAGTGGTGATGATTCCCCGTGAGTGAATGATTTCGTTTGTTAATTCTTTTTTACATTGGTTTTGTTATTAGTGTGCACAACATCGTCAACAATCTACAAAATAGAGTTCAAAGTTACAAAAATAGATTTGCATTGAAAGGAAAAAATTGATATATGAAAAGCAAAGGAGAGAATATAAAGCAAGAGAAAAAAAAATGGTATGATTGCAGACCTTTTTTTGGACAACCGAAAGACAAAAAAGAACTCTCTCTCAACTTGCATTTAAGAACCAAAAGGCGCACAAATCCCCTCTCTGTATAATTGCAAACTTGAGAATGTATTTTGGTAGAGATAGGGGGAGAGAGAGAAAGGGAAGGAGGAAAACAAAAGGGGCTTGATTCCAATGTGTGCCAAAAATCTCATGGATCCAAAAAAGAGAGAATCAAGAAGACAAAGAGGAAATAATGGTTGGAGTAAAAAAGGCATTCTTTTCTGCAACATAAGGAGACATGCCTTTATAGAAGTATTGTTAATTTGAACAATTACAACTTCCTAAATGTAAAACAGAACTCTTAAAAAGTTAAGACGTCATGCGGCAGTATAAAAAATCGTCATGTGGCAGCTTTGAACACTACTTTTATATATATATATATTAAAAGTGATTGGAATAATTAGGAATTAAACTTAATTCATAACTTGTATTTCAGGGGGGACACATGATAGATCTAGATCAAATTTTACCATTCCCATGAGTGGTAAAATGGGGAGTATCATTTGAAATGTTTTTTTTTTTTAAGGTTTCGTGCAAAAGCGACAGTTAGTGAAGGTTCCAAGTATATATCTTTAGAATGAAACACTTGGGGGAAACTTTCAAGTCAGCCTAGCTAATACTCATTTTTGGGTCGACTTCATCATATGCTCCCATAGGTCAATGCAGGGCAACGGTCAGGACATATAATTTAAAGCTAGACAAATCATGCATAGAGCTACAGATAATACACATACATCCATAGCGTAAAAAACTTTTAGGGGTGGACCGAGCAATCTTAGGACTTCTTTATTGAGGTATTGGGTTCAACTCTTATCATTCTCCTTTAAGGTCACTCCATAGATTTTGTCCTAAAATTACCTAGCACATATGGGATGGGGGTTGCCTAGGGGATTATTAATATGTCAAGTAATGAATCATTCCCCCTCTACAGAATTCTGATTGGATCCAAACTTGGTTAAGAGTTCTCTCCAATGGGGATTGGAAGCAACAATAATTTTATGGATGTTGTGGATATGAACAACCTCTAGGTCCAACTCATGGCCCAAGATAAAAGCAGGTTCCTTGGGCCTTGGCATAAGCAAAAGCACAGAGAGGCCAACCCAAGTGTTACGGATCGATAATCCACCCTTTAGCAAGTCAACAGTAGCCTTCCCACTCTTCCAAGTTTCAACGAATTCGAATTTTTTTTTTTACTCTATGTGGCCAAATCCCTAGGATCCAGTTTTGGTGAAGTTTGGGATTTTAACTACATAGTGAAGTTATCGCTAGATTGACATTACATGGCAAGAGAGAAAAATAGACGATTCGGACTCGCGGGAAATAAAGCAGTTAAGATCACAAAATCTAAGAACTGTTTTACTACCAGCAAATCCGAATCATCTTTTCTTCTCTCATGTCACATGGTGTCAATCTAACAGTAACTTTACCATGCAGTTAAAGTCCGGCCCAAACTTCACCAAATCCCAATCCAAATCGTTATCCCCTCCACCCCCTTCTTCTATTTTTCTTGAGACGATATGTTTAAGTTTTTAAACAGATGCTTTAAAAAATAAAAACTTATATTTGTAATAAATCTTTCATTGTGGCATGGATTAAAAAGGACATTCTCTTTACCGACAACTCTCATCTGGCCCTTCACATATATAGCATTCTCTTTACATTCATCATGAAGATGCTCCAATCATTTGTGACATCAAGGCTTCCAGGAAAGATATTAGGGAAAGGGCTATAAATTATGCTTGCTTTTCCCGACACAGCTGCTCTAAATGTCATGTGGCTTATGATGCCCTCCTTTGCATTTCAGACAGTATTTTATTTTCATTTATTAGTTTGAACAAATTTTCTAGTTTTTAAATAAATAAAAACACCGGACGACAATGATATCGATTCGAGGCTGCACACAGTATCATCGAGCACAGAGACCACTACCGCAATTACGAAACAATACAGCTAATATAGTTATTTATATATACACACGTGCAGCAGGGTTCACCTGTGTGATGTCGCACAGGAATGATCTGAGCCGTCCGTGATCGCATGTCTATTTTATGTATCGTTTGTGCCTAATTATAACGGATGGTTCAGATCACTGGGCACGATGCTGGTGATACATATCATTATATATGAGTGCATGTATTGTATGAATTGAACCCGAGGGCCAAACGCAGGTACGTAACCCACCCAGGTCGCATTCCTCCAATAAAAACCCTAAATTTTCTCCTCACATTTCTGGCTTGTTCGTTCGTTTCGTTCAATCATAAGCTACGGCGACAGAGATGGATGGGTACGGGTCGGGTTTTCGGAGTTCAGGAGGAGAGCGGAAGGTGGAGATAGTGAGTGGGAAGAGCTTTAACGTGAACCAGTTGTACTCGACTACGCGTGCCCACTCGCCTGATCTGCATCCGGTTCCTCCGCGGGTGACCCGGTTCAGCCACAGCTCGTCGGCGTCGAAGCCGTGGGGCTTCGACGATCCTGAGACGAAGAGACGGAAGCGGATCGCGAAGTACAAAGTTTATACGGTTGAAGGTAAGGTGAAGGCTTCTCTGAGAAATGGATTGCGTTGGATCAAGAACAAGTGCTCTCAGATCGTTCATGGATACTAGCAAGAAAGAGAGGAGTTTTGCTTGAAGATTTTGTTTTCTTATAATTTTATTTGTTAGGGTTCTGCTAATTTGTTTTAAATTTTACTAAAACGAGCTCTAATCATGGATGAGATGGACAGGAGTGGGATATGGGTTTAAGTAGCAATGTCATTTATGTCATTTTCCGAAGGCTAAAATGGGTTTTGCACCATTTTTATTTTTAATTTTGAAACAACATTAATTATGATTATTATTATTATTTTTAATGTTTTCTTAAACTGAAATATGCCAACTTCAAAATGCGGTGGAAAATATAATATTAGTTGAATTAATTCATACAAATAATAATAATGGTGAGGAATAAAAACAATTAATGATCTTTATGGAGCACATCCAATGTTTGATCGTTTGATCAACCTCACATGGCTCAACAAGTAGAAATATTAGATTCATTTATAGGATTCTTGTGACTCTAATTTTATTTTATTTTTTGAAAAAAAAAATATTAATTATTGATGTCATTTAATTTTCTTAAGTGATGTTTCGCATTTACATTGTTTTGGTTTTAGGAATTGAGTGTTGTTTTTAGGTTATATAAGGTATTTAATTGCCCAAAAATGCCTAAGTTTTGATCTAAAAAATAAAATGCATAAGTTTTGGCACAATATGGTGGGTTTATCAAATTAATAATTAAGTGGTGATTGCTTAATGATCTTTGGATTTACATGTGGAAGGAACCTTGTAAGTTAATATTTATGTAACACTAAAAATCAAAACAAATATAAATATGAAAGCCTTCAAATGTGGACCATGCTTCTTGAGATTTACACCTCTAGAAGTAGAACATTCTTTGATATATTAGATGTTCTTTCCCTTTTAGGTATAGCTATCAATTAGGTTTATCCTATTTGTTAATTAACTTGGAATGATCTTATCCATTTAATTGGATCCGAAGTTTAGATACCTTTATTGGCAAGATAAATAAGGAAATAAATAAAAATATTTTGGCGTTTGTAAGTTCAACTAATATGGTTATATGAGCATATATCACACTCGCAATAAGGTTTATATATTCTATACACTGTAGTGTGCCACTATATGGAAAAGTCAAGAAAATGGTCATTATCGGATTCTTCATCAATGTTAACATTCCCAATACCCCACCACAAAAAATGAAAAAAAATCTCCAAACACGAAGCCCTACTGTTTCGGTATTTCCTCTGTTTTTTTTTTTTTTCCCCCAACTTTTATTTTCATGGATCTTTGGGTAACTTTTGCCCAAGCTTGGTTGGACTTGGACCACAGTTTGCCCGACTCAAACTTGGTCTAACTAATTGGGCTTTGGAGTTTTGCCAGCCCTAAACTCAAGCCCAACGACTTGGTCTTGCTCAACCCAACTAATGACATATTAGCCTTGCTGACTACGCACAAGCTTTGTATGTCAGCCCAAAGCCCAAGGTCTGACTGAAAAATGGTCCGGATCTTGGGCTTTAGTCTGGGCCAACTCTGAACAAGGCCTGGCCTGAATCAATTCGGAGTCCAGTTTGAAAAGGGAACAGCTATTACAATCCCCCATTCCTATAAGCTCACCCCCCATCCTTTAGGTTTTTAAGGTTTTATGCAAAATATAAAAAGTTTTTATGAAAACTGGCCATAATGTCCATTAGAAAACATCATTTTGAACAACTTTGCAGAAATTTTTTTTTCCAAAATCTATCGTTTAAATATACTTTTTAACCATTTATAACATTTATTTCATTTTTTGCCAAAAAGTCTACCTAAACGATAAATTTTGGAAAAACTTTCTTCTGTAAAGTTGTTCAAAATGATGTTTTCTAGTGGACATCAAGGCCAGTTTTCATAAAAACTTTTTATATTTTGCATAAAACCTTAAAAACCTAAAGGATGAGGGCTGGGCTTATAGGAATAGGGGGGTTGCAATAGCCGTTCCCGTTTGAAAATGCCCAGGCCTATAGGTTAGGCCTAGGATGGACCCACATTTAATCATGTCACAAAAAACGTGGTTATTGCAATGGCTCAATACAGCTATTTTAATTTTTTCAATGTTTTATGAAAAATATAAAAGATTTTTATAAAAACTAGTCGCATGAATCCACTTAAATCACGAATTTTGGAAAAATTTTACTTTACAAAGTTATTCAAAATGATGAATTTTAGTACTCTACGCAATCAGTTTTAATAAAAAACCTATTATATTTTTCATAAGATCTTAAAAATTAAAATAAGTGGGTGTGCAAATAACATTGAAGAGTTGCAATAACTGCTCTTCATCATGAATTCTTTTGTTTTTTTTGTTTTTCATTTTTTGGTACAATGCATAGAAGGGGTTTGAACCCCAAAGGCCTTAATGTATCCTACTCCTATCTTTTACTCCACCCTCCCCTACCACTAGGTTAACCCCAGTCGTTTACCATATAATGAATTCGCCCCATTGAAAAAGTTTGAGAAATTTTGAAGAAAGAAAAATACAGGCTTCAATGAGAACATTTTAAAAAACTAAGCAGAATAAAAATGAAAATAAAAAAGAATAAAAAACGTGCAAAGTTTTCTTGGACGGCCCTAAGTGCCAATTATGCTGACCGATACGTATTATTGGAGCCCCATGCCCTGATGTCCCCAAAACGTGCAATGTTTTCATTTCCTACAAAATCTCAAGATTCGTCAGTATCAAGCGATATGATTTTGGAGTTTAATTTCATACTGATCAGTCATAATCATGATTAAGGCAAATTATCACTGGGTTGACCTGAACTAGCTTATTTCAAATTAATATTCCCAAACCAATGGACAAGTTTTCAAAGATTAAAAAAGTTACAGCTAGCTTAGTTTGTGCTCAATCTCAGCTGGCAAGCAGAAACCAACTGCAAGTTGCTTTAAATTTTTAAGTAAAAACATTACGGACTCTGCCCAATTTGATTGGCAAGTGGTACGAGGGGCCGTGGCAATAGATTACCGCATTAGTTTCCCCAGAAATTTAGGTTCCATGGGTGGATCCAAAGGACCCTGCTGTGGGATGTAACATATATATATATATATATATATATATATATATATATATATTGATGACCATTATTATTACACTTTTGTTTAATTACATTCAACCTTCAGTGAACCTTTTAAACCCTCCACCCCACAACCAACGCACGCGAAAATTTTATTTTTAAAAAAAATAAAGTAATCAAAAAACACTTAGCTGAATCCAATGAAACACTTTCCAAACAGCCTTGATAAATGTTCAAAATTTCTATCATTTTATGAGCGTCACTAGCTTGCTTGGATTCATAATGTGGATTGGATTTGAAGCTAGGGACAGAAGAGGCAGTTTTGTGTAGTATTTTTCATTTGGATTTATCTGTCTTGTGAAGATCAAGAACAATTCTTTGTACCCCGAATTATAAATTATGTATGCCCTTTTTCCATCATCAAATCTATGAAAATGCACGACAAAATTACTCCATTAAGCCAAACTGGGAAATACAATTGTACACAGAAAGCCCTCAAAAAAGAACCGAGATATGAGAGAAAGGAAAAAGATTGGAAAACAAACCAATTCTGCGCTTTCCCCAATACCATTTTAGACTCATTCTTCACCCAATGTACGTTTTTCTCCACTAAAATGAAAAATTAAACCTACGAATACAAAAAAAACCAAAAAAAAAAAAAAAAACCATAATACAAAAAATACATAAATAATTAAAACATCATACGTTTATTTCAGATCATACGTAACACCAACCCATGAACCCGTCCTGCGTCCTGTAAGCTCTCTCTGCCTGCATGCTTGTTCACTTCTTTATTCTTCACCACGCAACAATTTGAACAAAACCCATTGGCCCATCCATTTTTACCATCAACGAAAAGAAAAAGAAAAGGGGAAGAAGAAGAAGAAGAAGAAATTAGACGAGTATGGATGGAAGAAAAGATTGAGCAACGAAACCGACGTGCATGCATGCATGCGTACATGTAATGTGTACATCTAATATTAAACACGGTCAACCCCTCAATGCATACCCCTCGCAATCATCTCATTGTAACGATTGAACGAATCAACTCGTTGAAGCCTCATCTGTTCATAAAATTGAGCAATAAACTCCTCAGCCTTGGCGTCGATCATGATGTCCCCACCATCATCAGCCACGTCGTCGTCGTCATCATCTTCGCTGCTCTCATCAAGCTCCTGGAGATTCACAGCCGAAGAGTATCGGCTGTTGCTGTCACCGAAGCTGGAGGACGGCGAGTATTGCCCACGTGGCGAAACCGGCGATGGGAAAACGTCCTCGAAGTGTTCGACGGTTTTCTCGGGAACGGCCATGATGGAAGGCGGCGGGGATTGGTTGTGCTGGAGATGCAAAGGGCGCATTGATCCCACAAGCTTTTTCCACTTGCCTTTTGAGGCCACCTCGTCTTCTAACGGCTTTGCGTAGCCACCTGACCGGCGGCGAAGCATGAACAATGCCACCTTGATGAGGTTTATTGCTCCTCGCTTCTTCTTCTTCGCCGCCCCATGATCAAGGGCCTTGTTTTTGTCGTCGGTGGCGGTGGCGATGGTGGTGATGGCAGCATCTTGTTTTCCTTCCATCTAGATGGATGGGAGAGCTCTCCCTGCAAAGCAGGGCGAGTGTCGGAGAGAAGTATGGGGAGGGAGTCATACGCCCCAAGCTATAAATAGGGAGATGTCTTTAAAATTAAGTAGAAAGGGTATTTGGGGGTTTTCCTAGCAAAAAAAATAGAATTGCTATGGAGTAAACCACATTCCAGACAGAATATTCCGAGGTTCATCAACAATTCGGTTTAGGCTGAATGACAAAAATAACTATGGACGCTAAATTTTGTAACTGCCCTATAACTATCCTTGCTGTAAGGGGGGGAAAGGAAGCTTTGGGACATGTGGCCTTCATGTTAGACATACAATGAAGTGTTGAAGAGAACCAATCATGACAACTGTTATGCTTGCTGAACTCTTTAAAATAGAATTCATTTGCGTTCGCCTGACTTGATCAATTAGCTAGTTTTGGGCTCGGATTAAAGATGCATGGTACACAATGGCTAAGAATCTCAAACCTTAGACATTGATCATATCCTTAAAGAATATAATGCCATTCATTAGCGAGAGAGTTTTATTAATGCCATGCATGCGTATAATTTAGAGCTCCGAACATCGATCATCAAAAAAATCTTCCCAGTGAGAATTGCTAAGCTAGTGAGTTACCCTAAGAATTCATCAATGTGGTGAGAAATGATTCAAATTAAATGAATGCTTAATTTGGATTCTTGAATTTTCGAGTTACAATATTTTGGTATAGCCTCTCACTTGCAAGGTGATCTTGCAAAGCTAAATGGGCACTTGCACTTTCTACTATGTCCATAGTCAAAATATTGCATGTGTGTTTAATAATTTCTTTTGATTATCCTAAAAAAATAATAATAATAATACCATTGAATACACAGAGTATAATATTATAGGAGTCCAATCGATCATGATCGAAGGATATAGATTGTACTTAATACTAAGATAGAATATTAAACACACATGCATCTACAGACTACAGCGACAGGATTGGATCAAATCAGAATTCATGAACAAAACTCTGATTTGTTATCTAGAGGGAATTACCCTAACAAATGAAAAACCCCCCCGGCGGGGGGGGGAAGTTGGCATTCTAACAAAATTTGTAGCAGTGGTGGCAAAATGACAATAAAATGCTAAGTCGAGGGCTATTTCGAAGTGGGTACGAAAACGTGAGAGGCGGTGTTTTCGGCGGAGGAATCGGTTGGCGGAGGAAGAGGCAGTGGTTTCGGGAAGGAAAGTCATCCGACGGCTCTCGTTAAATATGATGGCGTAACTTTCTGGCGAACTGTGCAAAATGAACGGCTGAACGAGTCTCTCTCACATACGCTTATTACCTAATAGGCTAATACTTACAAACAAACAGCTATTCCATTGCTTATATATATATATATATATATATTGGAGAAAAGAACATAAAAAATACGTGAGACTATGAGAGCGACCCCCTAAAACATGCAGCCATGCAACCAGCGTGACCAATCACCCCACTATGGCACTCTTATATGGTGGGGTCCGCCAGCTTTACCGTGGTTTCTTTCTTCCCAAACAGGTCCCACAAAACGCAGTCCCATCATGTCATCCCCAGGGATCCATACTAGCGTACACGCATGACTTTGATAAGGCTTTGTTTGTTTCGATGGAAAAGACATTATGATAACGAGGACAATACATTTGCCTTGCATTTTCCGAAAATATATATTTTCATCCAAGCCTATAGAATACCGTAATTGGAATAGAATTACACATGAAACGAACTTCTATTCGCAATTGTTAACAATTTGCTTGTAGAAGCACTCAACATAAATTTTTTTTTTTTTTTTTAATTTTTTGTTTTTTTGTCATTATAGTGCGAGTGTTTGGCTCTTTGGTGGGTTTTGGGGTGCGACACCCTATAATAGAGGATAGATGCTCACCCCTATCACCCCTATTCTTGGCTCTCTCTCTCTCTCTCTCTCTCTCCCTCTCTACGAAACCTCAAATCCTTGACTTATGCCTCACAGCACATATATCCAAAGTGACTTATTCCTCGCAGCAAATAATATAATACAAGATGTAGGCAAGATAAAATGATTTCAATTAAATCGTTTTCTAAAATAGAAATAAATTCAATTTTGCACTCTCTTCTGTGACTATTCTTGATATATTATAAGTATTAATTAATGCTGATTGGACAGTGATTTTACTAATATTTAAGATATTGAGCGATGTAGCAACCCAATTTGTCTTGGTATTCTAACATCCCATAGTAATAGTTTTCTCTTCCAATACTCAAATTGTGTCTTAGCTACAAATATATATATATATATATATGGCCCCTTCGCGGTAGGTTATAGAATGGGATTAGAAATTTTCTTCATTGTAGAAATGTTGAGATACAAGAGTGATACCAATTACGGCATTGCGTACCTAGAGGTGAATTTAATCGTTTCATGCAAGCACAAAATAGAATGGAGTGAACTACGACATTGCTCACGGCAGTTGTCTAGCATGGCTTAAGGAAACTCATTTTGGTCCATAAACTACATAATGGAGGTTGTCCTCTCCCAAACCACTCAATCCTTCCAATCTTGATAAAGGGGAGATTCTATCTTAGGTTTCTCAATAATTATTTGAAGCTTTACCGACAAGCTAGCCAACATACATCATATTTGAGAACTTACAAAACAAAAATTGACATGCATAGAGAAAAGTTTAGGTAAATGACAATTTTTTTGTTGGAACCACCCCCAAACACAACCTAAAATATTTATAAAGATATGGTACTTCTAAACTTATATAATAATGGGTCCAATCAAGTGTGCTATGGGATCATATGGATCTTTGTTAGATCAAAAATCACTCGATCAATACATCTCTTCTATTGAATTTTGAAACAATTGGATAATCACAATCACATGTTTTACATATAATTTTCTTCTCCAATGTCAAAATTAACAATCGGATCAGATGATTATAGCTACATGTTTTAATTTTAAAATATATGTATATATATATACACACACACAACACAACAGTCTCTTTTTCTTTCCTTTCTTTTTTTTTTTTTTTTTTTTTTTTTAGGTAATACATGACAGTCTGTTATTGTTTAATTTTTACATGACGAAACCCAACATGTAACTTTCCATGCAGGCTCTATGTCGGTTCCATGTACCCTTATGCGCACGCGTCACGTGTATGTGTTATGTGTTATAACTTATAAACGGCAATAGCATTTTTTTCTTAATTCTATTTGCCCAAAAAATTTCATTCCATTTACTTGCACTGCAACCCAAAGGATGCAATGGACTTTTCAAAAGTCTCCTTGAGAGAAAATGAGCTGCCAGCTGGTTGCTTCACTTGCCGTGGTTGCTTGTTCCTGTTTCTTTCAATCATTCATACTTCGTTTGCACTTCATAATAGTTAAGCTGGAAGTTTGAAGTTTTGGAAGTTTCTTCCTTTAAATCAGAGGACATCTGGCATGAACTATTTCATTCTGGTGTAATGTGGGCCCAAAATGCGTGAATGGGTGGCACCTCACCTGTACAAGTTACCCTTTGTCCGGTGAATTAGTCAATAGAAGGCCCACCAAGGAATGGTCCATCCTGCATAGGTGGTACAGCCAGTTCACAGGTGCGATGCATGAATACCCCGTGTGTTGTGGAAGTACCGATACTGTATTACCCGTGTACTAGTTTTACATTTCTTCTTCAGTTTTTCCCCCTTTCTGATTTTCCATTTTTTTTTCATTTATATATATATATATATATATTGATTGCGTTCATAATCTTTTATGTTGACATGTCCAATTCATTGCTTTTTTTTTTTTCTTTAATAATAAAAACATGTTCCTCACCCAATAAAATAGGTTTCCCAATTTCCCTTTTTTTATAATTATTTTTATTATTAGAAAATAGATTAAATATTTGAATCTCCAACCTCCCCTTTACGAGTGGAGTTACCAAATATCTTAAACATTTCTTTACTTTGACTACCATGCACCGAACTGTAATTAATCCATTATTGCAATTGAAACCAATAACCAATAATGCTCATAAGCTATTATTTATGTTGTCTTATTTATCCATTACAACCCAAATTAGAGCTGTTCTGAACTTTTTATTCTATATTTGGATTAATCAGGAGCACTAATTAATAATTGAAAATTGAGAATGTTGCAAAGCAGATAGATAAAACTCATCAAATCGAAACTGAATTTTGATATAAGGAATAAGTATCCAAACCTAGTGCATAATAATCGAGCCACAAGTAAAGCACGTGGCGGCCAACTGGTTTAATGGTAGGGACTCTGGAACTCAATGGGCTCGAACTAGAGACATCTAACTCCCCAGCTTAGAAACGATGAGTCAGAAATCTGAGTGGTATCCAAGTCAGTTCACTGCACCCAGGCCAGCGGCTCAGTCTACGTTCTTCCCATTGACCTCACCTCGTCTTTAAGATCAGTGGTTGTATCCAATTAAATTAATTTATTACTGCAAAATACTTTATTATATTCCAGAAAAGTGAAATACTTTATCATTGTGAGTAGTATTATATGGGAATTGATCGACATCATAGTCTCACATTAAAATTGATATTATAAAGATAAATCATATAATTAAAACATCCCCCAACACACGGTTTGCTTAGGATTCTCTATTACTCTATGTATGAGGGAATAATCTAACAAACTGACGTTTACTTGTACCAAGTCTTGCAACCTTTTTTTAAAGTGATTTTCTTTTAAAGTACAGAGAAACTACAGCGAAGGCTATGTCCCGACGAAAACCCAACTAGCTCGTCTTGATTTCTTGTGGTTGCGGGCCCCTTCTCCAATCATTGTTGCTTTTTAACATGACCGAATTACCCCTGGATGACGGTAAAGCTAATTCTGTAAAATTTAGGTGATCAGCTAAATGTAAATTCGTTAGTTTTTTCATGGGTAAGAATAATTGGCCTTGCTATGATGTATATATGTCTCAAGAAATGAAAGATTGATTAAATACGGCTCACTCTATAAGATCAGCCATTAATTAGGTTTTCTAAGAATGTTCAGAGATCGAATTCGTAAGGCTTGAAGTTTGGATACCCATGCATCACCACCACATTGGGTGTTATTGGCCAATGCACAATATTTTTTTTGGTTAATCTTATTAGCACTCCTAAAATGAAATCTCTCCTACCCCTGAACAGTGAGAATGAGGAGATATGTGGGAGGGTATTTTTTATTTTTTTTTTTTTAAGTTTGAATTTTCTATTGGCCGTGTACTGAGTGCAGATCTAAGGCACTGAAACCAGACTACGGTCAGGTAGAGACAAAAACCATATTGTTGAGCTCCAAAGCGTAATAACCACTAGAAGCGGAGGGTACATTTGGAAATCAAACGGGCCCCAGCTAATTTCCCACCGCGTCCAGGACAGGCACAGCCGTGTCCTCCACGAGGTTTCCAACAACCTTCGTGTCTCTTTTTCACGCCCACCATCAGACACTTCTCTCCTCCCACCCCCCAACTCTCTCTCACAGCGGCTCAACGCGTATCATGGTTCATATATATATATATATATAGCCGTTTGTCGTCTCATCACTTACCATCTGAAAATCTAAGACTCAAAATCTTTCAAACACCTGTACTACGTACTCTCTCCTGCTTCTTCAAACACTATTCATTACAAGCTCACAAAATCAGACAAATGGCGAAGAAGAAATGCGATCTAGCTCAGAGAGCATGGAACATCCTGCGTTTAGCTCTCCTATGGGCACGAAAAGGCGGGGTTTTCAGAAGAAGGTTTATGATGGACTTGAGTGTCATACCCAAGTACTTCAAAAGCCTCAAACACACCACAGGCGACTCCATCCATTACGGTGAACGCGAGTTCTCCTTCGATGACACCCCCACAATCCACTTCAAAATGCACCGACCGGCCTCTTTGCGATTCAAGATGCCCCACATCCCTTGCATAAACCCACAAGTTAATTTCGACTACGATTTCGAATTCGAAAATGAACGCAGAGATGGAGTCTATAATGACGATGAAGGGCGGAAGAGTTTTCTAAAATACAGAGATGATGAAGATTATGGATGTGAGGTTCGGGAAGAGATTGCTCCGTGTGAGGAAGAAGGGATTGATGCGAAGGCGGAGGAGTTCATAGCTAAATTCTATAAGCAAATGAAGTTGCAGAGACAGATTTCGTATCTACAATACCATGAGATGCTTAGTAGAGGTGCAAGCTAGTCGATGAATGAATTGCTTTTTTGAGGAATCTGTTTTGTTCATTCTGCTATAAGTTCTTTCACTCGAACCCGTCAGGTTTTGCTGTTCCATCCATGATATTTTTGTTTTGTAAAAGAGGCATTGCGGCATTTTGTAAATACCGGCAGCTTCCACTGAGTGTTTACAATACTACAATAAGCAATAGAGTTTGATTATTTCACAGAACGAATGCGTTTAAAGTCCAAACTCCAATGATCATATGTGTATCAGTGTGTATTTGTGTGTGCCCGTCTTTATTTTTCTTCTTTTTTTTTTTTTTTTTGCTTTAATTTGTGGGGGTGTGATTTGAGATGAAAAGGGTAAAATGACACAATGAATCAAATACAGCTCGCAATGTTGAAGGGAACATGTCATATTCATGGGTGTACAAAAAATATACATTGAAGAGCCAAATTAATGCTGGCCATAGTGACATGTTTTGGGATTTAGGAGCTATTCACAAATTTTAAATTAATTTGGAATTTTAAAAATAAATAAAACAGAATTATTTGGGATCATGCAGAAATCAGGAAGAAACACAAAAACAATTTCAGCATGAATTCAAGGAATATCTGCTGGCTATGAATTTTGAGTACCAATGAGTGAGAATATAACCATTTGGACTGGAGAAAAACAAAGCATATTTGCAATTTGAAATGATTTGTTAAACTTCAAATATATTTAAAAATTATTTGAAAAGAATAGGGGTCTAGCAAATGATTTGGGAATACTGGGATGGACAACAGCTACTAATTATGCTTAGAGGGGGAGGATAAAGCCCCATGTGGGACTATGGCATAGCTTCAGTAAAATTTGCTATGGCGCTGTCTTCCATATCACGAAAGATTAAAGATGTTATCTGCCTTATTGGTAAGTTAAGCCTTTCCGAAATGGTGCCTTGGGCTGCATCTATTCTAATAAACTGAATGTTCTATGCAGCTGGCTACAAGCTGTCCCAAGCACAAGTTTAATGTGTATAGTCAATAATGCATCACATAACAAATCTGGATCCTCAAAAACTTTCCTTTTAAAAATGCTGTACATTAAGAGCAATTATAATATATAGAGGGCCGATCAAGTCCACAACAAATTGCATGGTTGGCCGCTAGCAACCATGCGATCATTTCCGGGTCATATCGGATCTAATTAGATGTGAACCGGACATCCCAAACGGGATCGTCACATGGTTTAGAGCCATATATGGCAAACATGCGTATGCTTGTGAAAGCTACACATGACCACAAGCTGTGCGATATGTCCCTAATGACCCACACCTGATCAGCTTCATGTAAAAAATGATTAACATTAAAACTTTGCAAAGTAGATATTTTCGGCATGAAATTGTCCGAAGTACCCAACTCCACCTAAAGTACAACAAAAACGTCGGGAACCCCAATTAAGGGACCAACAACGTAATATTTTCAATAAAAACCGCACATTAGAAAGAATTAGTGAGCCATAAGGGTCACAATATAACTAAAAAGTCCAGCAAGCAGAAAACCGCTTTGTGTCATCTACTTCAATGATGCACCACACCAAGGACCCAATTCATAACCCTCGACGTGCGTTGCTCCTCCATAAAATTTAATTTCCTACATTAAAACATGGTTAGGCATATAGCGTAAGTTAAGGAATCAAGATGATATTGGTTATTTTATATTGGTGGTTATCCTATAATCAGTCAAACCATAGGCAAGGACAGGCACACATCTAAACCTAAACGTTGCCAGACAACATCAAGCAATCTCCCACCCCAAAATCGGACTTGGATTTGGACCCATCATCCCAGACTTAACTATGTAAATTCCAAACCAGTCACAGTAGGGTGGGCCACTTACAAACTTTCTTCCACAAGTTCATAAAATTTTATCCTCTCAAAAACTGCTCTACCTTGTAAAAATGATTATGGGAGTAGTGAGCCAGAGACAAATTGTGTATTTAACAACTCCCGTTCTGATGCTTGTTAACATATGCCTCCAACTGCCCCGTTGCTGCAAGTATAAGACCTACAATTGCAACATCATAAATGCTAGGATATCACATCGATGTTTAGTCAAGAAGAATAAAACTCATATACCTATGTAGAAGTCAATAAAATTTCCCTATGAAGCATTTGGACATCATCCAAATATTAAATCAACTCTTCTAGTTTTACAAAGGGTTTGCAAAATAATTTCTGTTTTTTTGTCAAAAATAGATAAAAATAGGTGTATGTTAAAACCTAAAAAATTGACCCCATTTTCCACTTCATTTCAGGTCAAAATGGTGATGTCCCCATATTACCCACCAAATTGCAAGCTCAATTACTCAATGTCAAAACCAATAGACCGATTAAATTACCATAGGACATCTAACACCAAATCTTACTAACAATATCGAATTGTGCAAATGCTCAAGTAAGGCTCCAGAGTGAGAGCAGTTAACTTTACGAGAGATATATGGCTTGCTTGTATAGATAAGTACCTATAAATAGAGCTGAAGGCCGCCCAGGCCGTGATTTGAATTCTGGATGAAATTGCACTCCCACATAGAATGGATGACTTGGAAGTTCTAAAATCTGCCGAACAAGAAAAGAGAAATGAACTTCAAAGTTCAATTCCATTAGGAAGCACAAGACTAGCTTGTTTCACTTTAGTACAAAAACTGGAGACTAGACAGGTGGAAGCCCAGAAGCTTGAACAAATGTCAGTATTAGTACCAAAACAAAATTTTTTAATAGAAAGAGAAATTAAACTCACCTCCATTCGTCTTCCACTTTCGTCCTTCCCCACAAATTTTAGGCCAGCTTCCTCTAGAATGCCAATTACATCCGGGTTCACCTGCACCATAAATGTCATAGCTAAAATATTATTCCATGTCCACAATCCAATTATATGCCTATCAAAAAGTTTTTTTTTCTTCACTCAATAAAATTTCATGACTAACCTCATATCTATGCCGGTGTCGTTCATCCACATACTCTGAATTATGGTAGCTAACAATTAACAGGAAAAATAAAAGTCAGCATGCACAATGATAAGGCCAATATCAAAGTATCCTTTATTGTAGAAAATTTAAGTCATGATCTAATGGACTCGGCTCAATAATTAGCAGCTTCAATTCCCACACGTGACTGCAAGTCATCATTTAAAAAGGCAGCACGGACAGGCCCCCAGTACTAATGTAACAACAAATATATATCTACCACATTTGAAATTCACAGATAATTCTGTCAGAGCTACATCAATGAAGTAGCATTACTTCATCAATATATACGTATATATATGTTTTTTTGTTTTTTTTTTTATAAGGAGCAATACCATCTACTCCGCTATAATTTCCTAGAACTTCACAGTTTTCTAACCCACCACGAAGTTCAATAGATCATATCATAATCCTCTCCTTTAGCAGAGCACTGATACATGATTGGTGGACTGGACTTGTCATCTTGTGGGCCACAAGATGGGTACATAAATTAATCATCTAGGGCTCAACATACTTGGGCCACAACCGTACAAATTTCTTTACCACCACGTTATGAGGGCATTGATTCTAAACAGGTAACATTCATTAGATTGAGTCAATTGATTTCTTCATATTTATTTTGTAATAAAACGGTGATTTTGTCCATGTCCAAGATTGAATAGAGAAATAGATAAATCACACACAGCTTCGAAGTAATACAATCAGGCGTCTGGAACAGAGTTCTTCGGGATCCCAGTCTCATTGTGCTTCCCATATGCGTTCTGGAACCCTGCAATTGGATTTAAAATGCAAATGATTATGAAGCAGATGTAGGTAGTGTTTCCTTTCACCAGTAGTAATCCCAAAATGAGTAAAATCCAATAACATTAAAATGACCATGTACCTCCGGCATGAAGATTATAACAGGATTGGGTGTCTCAGCCTCAAACTCTGTGCTGTTTGCCGTTTCCAAACCCAAAACCTAAACATGTAATTGAAGTAGGGCCAATAAATGGTCTGACGAACAAAACAAAAGTTATATTGGAAAGAAAATCACACTTACAGATCTAGCAAACTCAATCACAGAAATTTGCATGCCCAAGCAAATCCCAAGATAAGGAACATTATTCTCTCTGGCATACTTTGCAGCCAACATCATTCCTCGCACGCCACGATCTCCAAATCCACCAGGAACCAAGACACATGCTGCATTCTGGAAAATGTAGGTTTTGTTAACAACAGTTCAAGTGTTCAACTAATAATATTTGGTGAAAACACTTTTTCTCTCTTTCTTTTTTCTTTTTTTTAAATTTATTTGTTATGACAAAGAAAAACTGTGGCATTCCTACGGCCCTACCAGTTACAGAAATTTCACTGTCTTGCTTCCTAATTTACAAGGGAATACGAAGAGTCAGTAAAAATCTAAACAAACGATGCCCTAGTTACATTCAACTATTGAAAAAGAGAGAGAGAGAGAGAGAGAGAGAGATAGTCACCTAACTAATCTACTAACACCTCTCAAGTCAACAAAGCCTTAACACACTTATTTGGGATATGCTAACAATATTTTCCCCATTATTGGCAAACCCAATCTTCCTAAAACTGTTTTACATTATCAAAGCCAGAGCCTTAACCAAACTGTAAAATGGCTGGGATAATTAATCAAAAAGTTCAACCATCCAGACCAACCGCATCTATACAAACAAATAAACACCATGAAAAAAATATATTTATATAAATATTATTGAAATTTTATATGCTTCCCTTTCTTCCTTTAATAAAACATTTACTTCATCAAAAAAGAATTAAATGCATGCACACACACGCACATATATATACATGCAACCCAAGTTCTACCAGAATTGGGGGTTGGTCTAGAATGACAGACTAATAGGATATAAAAGCACTGGTTTGATGCAGGTCAGACTCCATTGGCCATGGTAATGAACAAAACCCAAAAATTGTCTCTAGAAAAAGATATGTTGGCCATTGGAATTTATAATGAAAAAAAATATAAAAATAAAAAGGAGGGAGGCCAAATTAGAGCTTACCCTTAGAGTCTCCCATGCAGCAGCATGAGCTTCTGGTGCCTGTTTGTGAAACACGATGTTCAGAATAAGAAAAATATTCATTAAGATCTAATTATAAATATCTCCATAGCAAATAGAAAGGGCATAATACTGATTTTGCGCTCTCATCTTCAAGGTCTGAAGCTGCAATCCAATCAACTGAAGGCTTCAAGGAACATGCAATGCAGGCATGAAGAAGGGCCTGTATGAGAAATGAAGCATAACTACAACAGCCAAACGGTGTTATAGCAATAAATCCTAAGCAACAAAACCACTCTAGTGTTTTGAATTTTGAATCAGAAAGCTAAGACATTAAAAACCTTTGACAGGCATTTATCTTCCACACTGAAACTTAAAATCCTACTTTCACAGTTAGATCGATCACAAAGCTATTATCATGTGCATTTTATGCCATTGATTCCTCCACAATAATCTAAACTGTAAGTCATAAGGGACCATGTCAACCAGTCCAAATAAGAAGCATTCAGAAAATTTGTCTGAAAAACTATCATATATGTGATATTGTACACAGATCATTAAGCTAATGACGGGAGATGCAATAAAACAATTAGTAGGCTCTATTAATGTTGAGTACCATTCTCTTGCTCAAAGTAAGCAAATTAAAGCCATTATCACACCTTTACAACAGACAGATATGAATCTGTTAGGCCGACATACTTCCCAACCATAGCAATCCTCACCTGCACAAATCAACAGTTTCTCGTGCCGGTAACAACAAAGAAAAATTTTAAAGGAGATCATCACATGCTAATAATACTAACATAATTGGTGAGATTATCAAAAGTCTCCGCTCGCTCAGTCCACTCTTGTAAATCAGGAGGCGTAGCAATGCTGAAACAGAACTTTCATAACCCAGTCAGGTAACATAATCAACCTTCCTGTATTCAATATCTTGTTCTAAAACTAATGAAGCATTTTGGTGCAAGAATATTAAACCAAGTTTTATTGTTAGCAACCTCAGAATGGTTATAAACCGCAGAAATTATCAAGGCCTCTGCCAAAGTCATATGGTTTTTTAATGGACCAAATCTGTCTGAACCAACCCAGATTTATAACTTGCCTCTGTCTCATTAGACTTTTAAAGAATTTTGTCCATGCTGAACCTGAGCAGCTCTTTAATCTTGGCATTTAAGACTTAAATGTTGGATATACAACCCCACCAGGAACAACAACCAAAAAATTAAAAATGGATTTATATATTAGAAAAGTGAAAAATGCACACTTACCTAAATAAGTTTAGCTGTTTTAGAATGGCAATATGAGCATTTTGGTTCTGGAACAGAAGAGCATATCAAAAAATTAGGTAAAGAACATGAAAAATGTTAAAAGAAAGATAGTAAAAGAAATCAAGCATCCAATGAATGAAGGAATTGTTATCAGACCCACCCTAAGTAGAAGAGGAACGTGCCAAATATTTGGAACATCATGGATATTCAGGATATTACCAGCCTGTGAAAAACAATAAAAGATATGAAAATTATCCCATTCTGATAAGTGATAACAGAATTCATAAGGAAGGCCACAAAGCAAACTTCACTAATAACAACTTACAGGAACATGGCAAAACTGCGAAAGTTTCTCCTTTGTATTTTCCAATAAAGGCTGCAATATAACCGAAAGGCATAACGATGAAAGTTAGCTAGCAACTAAACTTTAGAAGAACACTGCAGTGCCATCCCTATTCTAGTAGAGCAAAAGAAACAAACATAATGAAATTGAAAAGACCATTGACATTTTCTAACAACAATAATGAGTAAATTTGAACATGCAAGATGTAAAAAAATGATTATAAGATCGGGTTTATTATACAGCTGGGCCAACACAGTAACTGATGCAAAATTAATAATCAACAAATAAACCACTGCCACAAGTCAGCTAAGTCACAGCCTACTAAGATGAAGATTACAACCAACCATCAGATGGGATTCACCAGTATTCTTCGATGAAAGTTATTTCATTCACTTAAAATCTTGCATGCATGTGGGTACCAGGAAGATGAAATAGCATACCTGAGCAGAGCGACATGCTAACAGATGAGGAGTCAAGCCTAATGCTCTCAATTCCCGGACACTATGTTGTGTAGGCTTTGTTTTCTGCAATGTTGAGAGAGAGAGCACCCCAAAACACAAAAACAAAAAAGAAAACAACCAAGGGTAAAAAAACCCAAAGTTCAGTGATTATAAACAAGCAAATAAAAACCATAGTTAACAAAATAAAGCTTGCAAATCTTCAAATATAGGATTGACTTAAGTATAAACAGTTTGAAGAATTACTTGCTCTCCTACAACACCCAGTACAGGTATAAGGCTCACGTGTACGAGGCAGAAGTTATCTTGTCCTGAGAAGGAAGTTGAAAGTTAACATGAGCAAACATAATTACACCTAATGAAAATTAATTAACACAGGGACACATGAAAATGTATACAAGTACAGTTTGTTACCGTGAATTCTGAGTTTCCACTAACTCTAATAGATGCAAATATTAGCCATGAATAACCGAATAGTTCCATTGACTGACCTCACATGAAATAGAGTCATGTTCATAAAGTGCAACAAACTCAACAACCAGTATGCTTATAAGGTATCTACGACATCAATTGGATAGTTAACATTGGCTCAATATGCACCAAAGGACAGCAGGACAAAGACCAATAATCAAATGGAAGAATAAGGATACCATGAACGAAACCAAACTAGGGAGCATCAATCATTTTCCCAGAAAACCAAAAAGGTTGCAATCTTACCGACTGAAAAGGATAACTGTCGCAAAGCCTCAAGGAATGGCATTGATTCAATGTCCCCTAAGAGAGAAAACAGAGCTCAAATTATTTCTAGCTTATCTAAACTTAAAAAGGAGAAAACTTTCAGCTCACCAAATGTCTCTTTACTCTTAATGGCACTTACCTACAGTCCCTCCCAACTCTATCACACAAACATTCGCTGGGCCCTCTTTTCCATCCACAGGAATGACAGAGACTGATTCAATCCAATTCTTAATGGCATCTGTGATGTGTGGGACCACCTGCAATCCACTCAAACACGCAGCATCATTGTCAATACAACTCTCTTGTGCATCCCAGAATAGAAACTGCAATTGTATACGTAGAATCACCTGAACAGTCTTTCCAAGATAATCGCCTCTCCGTTCCTTGTCAAGGACAGACTGATTCAAAGCAGAATAAATTAAATTTTTGAGAAATCTTAGAGAACATATAAAGATGATAGATTGGCATCTAAATCAAATAATTTAATCACCTGATATATCTTTCCTGTGGTAATGTTGTTGTCTCTTGTAAGAGTCACATCCAGAAATCGCTCATAGTTGCCCAGATCTAAATCAACCTTTTAAGGGCAAACCAAGTAGAAAATTCATTAATTTTGTTTTAAAGCTAGAAATGATAAAGGGGACTCGAAAGTGGATAACTACCTTGTAAAAGTTTGTAGTATTAATGGAATATGGCCCATATAAAACTATACAAGACACTAGTAACACAAGGTACTCAAGAGTCAAATTCATTTTAGCGTGGTTGAAAAAGCTATCAACTCTATCAATAGTAAACCTGCTTAAAAGCAAACTTTTTTTTTTTTGTGTTTTTTTTTGTGTGTAGGTTTTTTTTTTCTTTTTTTCCTTTTTTTTTGGGGGGGGGGGGGGGGGGGGTGGGCTGTGTTAAATTTCAATCGTAATTTAAATATTACTTCTTTTTGAATCTGAGCAAATTCAAAGATGAATAGAAAGAAAGGAAACCTCTCCACCATCGTCAAGAACGAAAACCTCCCCATGTTCAAATGGGGACATGGTACCCGCATCTGTGTTCAAGTACGGATCTGCAGAATTTGAAAACGATTACCAAAACTGAGAAGTAAAGGAAAAAGCAAAAGAACAAAATTAAAATTGCTAATGACAGAAAAATTCATATTACTTTGTAACTTTGAAAGAGAATCAATGATTGAAGGAATACAAGTAAAAGTTTACATTGCCAATCATAAGCCCAATAAAACAAAGAAACAACAGAGGGCTCCATGCGATTAAGCCGAGCATTCCAGCAGTAAAAACAACTCGACAAACGGACCTAAACCCAGGCATATTCTCATATAGATACAAATTGATACACACACAACCATATCCATCCGTAAATAAACATATATGCATAAATGAACTAAACAAGTAGCGGGTAAAGAAACGAAACCTATTTTGATGGAGGTGACGCGCATGCCACAGGCTTTGAGGACGACACCTATACTGCTGGCCGTGACACCTTTGCCCAGCCCACTCACCACCCCTCCCGTCACCAACACGTACTTCATTCTCCCTCTTTCTCTCTCTCCCGCCCTCTCTGCGTCCCTCTCTATATATACTCTGTATTATATATATGTATGTGTGTGTGTGTGTGTGTGTGTGTGTGTATCTCTAATCTCTCAAGAGAGTTTCTTCTCTTGCAGTATCAACTCCGTGTTGTAGGCCAACTGTTTGTGAAAATCTCCGAGCGGGAAAGTTGAAGAACGCAAAGCACTCGCCCCCAAATTCGGTTCTGGAGTCCCTTCCGAATTTTAATGACCTCGAAAAGGGACTGCAGTGAGAAAGGCTGAGCGCTTTGCGCTGCTTTACAAAAGAATCGGGTCTAGCAAAGTTTCATAAAAAGGAAATGCTGATCTTCCCGTCGGCCCATCCCGCGCTCTCATGGGGCCCGCCCCTTGCAAGTGGACGCCATGGGGGCAGCGGCCCAATTAGTAAATACCCTTTCAAAAAGGGCAAACCAAGCTTTTACTTCTAAGATATTTTTTTCAATAAAAAATTACAGAAAGCAGTTGTTGATGACACCTAAACGTGTTTTCTATTTGTTTCACGTTTTTATTACTCTGGAAACATACAATCATTTTTTAAATACACAAAAAAAAACAAACAAGTCCTGGAAATTTTGCGACACAGGACATTTTTTTCTTTTGGTTTTTTGTATAGGAACATTATTGATCAAAGTGGTATGATGGTTTTTTTTTTTTCCCTTAATTTTAATAATCGGTAGAACTAGTTTGGATTCGGTGTTGAATTAATAAAACTCAGAATCGTACTGAGTTCATCCACATTATTAGAAGAGAGGTTGGATGACTCGAATTAAAAGTTAGAAAAGTTATCTATTGAAATCATTTTATTCATTTTAATGATAATTTTTTCACTTTTTAATCTGACCCATCAAACCCTCTCATCCAATGGTGTGAATAAATTCGGCATAATACTAAATTTTATCAACTCAACATTATATCCAAACTCGAACCCAACAACACTCCTAATTCCTTTAATATCAACAAATGGTTGTTAATATTTTTTTCAAAAATTTGAACTTGAGATTAATGAGACAATGCATATAGTTGAGTAATAACATTACTTAGATATATGAAGTTCTTCTATCTCACCAACTCTAAGAAAGATGCAAGCATATCTTCTAACTATAAATCAGGATTTTATTTCTTTGTCTCTAGTGTAATTAAATTTTAACGCTAGGCCGTGGCCCATAAGCAAGGACTTCGTCTCCATCCCGTCATAGCAACTTGGCTTCAGTGGTTTAGACTTCTCCATACTAAAGGGATCCACCAATCAAGACTAGATGTACGGAACGATGCTCTTTGCCGAATGGGAGCCTCGTATATACCTCATAGATGCCTTCAACTTGCTGATTTGTTCTGCCTTTCTAGGATTAATCTTTATGCCAATACTATTTGATTTATTCCTCGTTTATTAGATTAACGTTTCTGTTCAAAAATAAAATAAAATACATTAGCTTCACCCGTCCGATGATCACTACGTGTTTCAGATTTCTAGGAAATAAGTATAATTTTTAGCATTAAGGATTTAAGGGGCTCTACAATTTAATACATCAACCAATAAATTCTAGGGTAAGTACACTTATAAGTTTTTCGAATTCAAATTTATGAAAAAATGTTTATACCTATTTGTTAATAATTAAGGGATTTTTGGCCATAGACCCATGTTATAAGAGTTTTTTTAATAATAGCTCTATAAACAAACCTATTAACCTCATAACCTTTTTGACACGAAATTGATGAAATTACCCTTCTCTCACAAAAATGTCATTTTCTTTTTCCATCTCTGCATATTAATAGATTCATTTTTTTTTTTTTTTTTATCTCTATCCATAATCACTCGACTCAATAAATTGATGCATTTCTCACCATCTCCAACCTGCATCCAAACATTTGATGAGAACCACAGCCCATTTTTACAACATCATCGCGCCCCCAAAAAAAAAAAAAAAAAAAAAAAAACTCATCTTTATATAAAGAATAGTAACACGTTATTGCAATTTCAAGGGGAAAAAAAAAATCTCATTTTTATGTAGAGTACAATAACAAGTTAATGTTTAACAATAGCAAAATAGTAACATCTAACTATTTAACAACATAATTTGCATATTACTGTTTTGAGAGTAAAAAGTTACTTTTTTTTTTTTGTTTCCAGAATTACCTAATCACAATGGGTATTGTTTTGAAAATCATGACAAGTAAATTTCAAAAATACAAGTTTTATCAAAAACAGATTTGTATTTTATAAGTTGTAGGCTTTTAAAAGTCAAAAAATTTAAAAATACGTTAGTTACATAAAGTGTCCTTAATAACCAAAAAATGAGTGTCCCTACAAACAAATAAGGATAAATTAGGATTTTTCAAGAAAAAGATAGCATTACTACCAATAATGTGGGTTAAAGGATTAATAAATCTTTTGATAAGGTTATTATTAAAACCATTCTCTTAAAAGAGATTATTGTCAATTTTTCCAATAACGCATAAATTCTAGAGTAAGTACTCTAATAAGTTTTTTAGATTCAAATTTACGGAACAACATTGATACATGTTTTGTTGATAATGAAGGGTTATGAGTAGGGTAAATTCTATGTATTATTATTATTATTATTATTATTATTTTAAAGGTACATCGTGGTGGCAAATTATTATGATGACACCTGGCAATTGCAACACTCCACCTCATACTGACTGCATTTAAGGCCCCAACATTGGACTTATCTCTCAACTTTTTGAATTTTCAAACTGCAATAGAGCCGTTGAGAACGAGAGAAAGTGGAGAGATGGTGCGAGGCGAAAACAAGCTTGGGTCTGTATTTTCATGGGCAGACGAGGTAGAGAAAGAAGAAGAAAAAGAAGCAGCAGCTCGAACGCAGATCCATGAAAAGCAGAGACCAAATCCATTTGGGTCTGCAAGACCAAGAGAAGTTGTCCTCCAGGAGAAAGGAATCGATTGGAGAAAACTCGACCAAAATCTACAACCCCCCTCCCGCACGCGGTACTTGTTTTCTCTTACCCGACTCATATCACTGTTTGATTCCTGAGAAAATAAGTGTATGATAGGAAAAACTTAAAGATTCTTTAATTAGGAAGCCTTTTTCAAAATCTATTTTCTTTATATTCATTCCTTTTGAGAACCAAACTAGGCCTAAAATGCTGTTTGGTTGCCTAGAAACATGAGCAACGATATCCAAATCTAAAATCTTAACTTTTTGCTGTTTGATTCCCCCCCACCCCCTAAGAAACTAACCTTTGGAAAATGTAATGCTTAAATTTTCTTTCCTTTCCTTTCCTCCGGTTTCTCAGCAACCAAACAGAGCATTAAAGTTCGGCATAAGTTGTTTCTACTATTTCTGTCCACTGTCTAGCATTAAAACTGAAGAGAAGCACCCGTAGCAGTATTAATGTATTACTACTACAAGTCTGATGATTCAAAACCCAATTGGTACAACTTAATTACATTCTCATAATACTTCTTTGATGACCATTTTTTTCCTTTTTCTTCAACTTTACAGCTCTGAGCCTCCGAAGGATCGGGAAAAGCCACCCAAAGAAAACGTTCCAGCACCAGCGGCACCACAAGCTGTGAACCACAAACAGCCATTCCACCCAAGCTGGAAGGGCCGCCAAGAGCGCAAACCCGAAAATATAAACACGGGATCTGATAGAAGAGAAGTTCCACAGGTTCTTTCAACTCCACATAATCATATCCCTGATGATTTTGTTCCTCCCCTAAGCTTTCCACCGAAAAATGTTGCCAGTCTGCTCAAGGAAGAGCGCGGTTCTTACAATCCACATATGTCAGATAGCGGGCAGCGGAGTTATCAGTATAAGAGTCACTTTGAGCCTCTGAGAGAGAAGGCATTCCATGAATCGAGGCTGAAACTGTTTCACAACTCCGAAATCATGGACCGCAGCAGCTACATTCATCATCTTGATCAGCACGAATTCGATACTGAACGGGAGAGCCAGCGTGCTGTTTTTGATTACAGTAGAAGAAATTTCAATTTCGAGGAGTTGAGGGGTCAATCAATGGAGGCATTACATGGCAGAGAGACGGGAAAATGGAGTGCTCGTGAAGAAGGGCGAGTCGCTGATTCCATGTATAAAAGATCGAAATTCTTTGAGCGGAATTTGGTGGGTTCGATGAGTGTCAACGAAAGGAGAGGTGCTTCTCTCATACTTGATGAGATCAGGTGGCCCTCAACTGATGGGAGAGAATGGGAGAACATGCAGAGTGATAAAGCAAGAAGGGATGGAAGGAGGAGATGGTACGATGACAATTCGAATGAGGGGAAAACCGGATATGGGAGGAATTGTAACAGCAAAATGCCAACATTTGCTACTAAAAGACTAACTGGGAGGAGATGGAATATGATAAAGAACGGCAGAATATAACTAAGAAGTTCGCGGTTTCTTCGAGTGAAGCGGGTAGTGATGGTAGGGGAGCAAAAGGCAGACACAATATGAAGATGAAGAGGGCAAATTTTGGTGGGAACTATAGGAAGCAGGGATGAAATTGCCAATAGGCATTCTCATTTGAATAGTTGAATAGAAGATGAAAATGGAAAAAATGCCTTCAATTTTTTAATGTGATTTTGACACTACTGTTTCTTTTCTCATTATCGTAGAATTAAATTCACACCGTCCCTCCATAGTGATAACAAATTACTACTAGGCCAAGATACTGATCTTATTTGATTCTATAATTTGCTTACTTATTGACAAATTGGAAGGCCAAAAGGCTAAAAATGGTCAATTTTTTAATCAATTGTAGTTTTCAAATCTAACATGACTTGAGATTTTACATGTTGACTTGGTTTCTAATATTAGCATCCTCCAAGAGGATTTTACATGTAAAGATATCAGGCAAAATTATTATTATTATTATTTATTTTATTTTTTTGATAATATGATGCAAAATTGATGAGGTAACAACTTTGTTAGCAAATTTATGAGAAAATCCAATCAAGGAAAGCCACCTACGCATAAGTGCGCAAACTAATTTAAACATTTTTAGGACATTTTTTTTTTCCTTTCTAATTCTCAATTAAAAAATTCTTACTTGAAAATTTCTTAAATACTAAACTCACTGCACAGAGAGGCTTCCTCCACAATGGAGGAACTGCACAGAAAGAACAAAGTTTAATGCTGTGTTAGCAAGTCAGAAAGGAAAGGAACTCAGTTGATAGAGTATCCTCCTCAAGAACCAAAGCAAAGTGTAATCTCAGCCTTACAAAGGAAAAAAAAAAACACAAAGCAAAGCGTAAATGATAATTACTGAGATTTCAGGCAGCAATTAAAATTAATTTTGGATGGATGCTTGGACAGATTATCAAAGCTTGAGTCCTTGACTAGGGGAAAAAAACTAGTCTTATAAGTTTGGTCCCCACAAAGTTGGGGCCCCGGGTCCCCAGTTGTGTTGGCATGGGTTTTTTACGAGGCTGAACTCTGGAAAAACAAGATCCCCAGCCAAGCCAGTTAATACAAGATGTTACGCTGCCAACCAGGTTATTGATTTCACCCAAATGTTTGATATTTTCGAAGTAGAGCTACAAGGAGCAGGATTTACCTGCTGTAAAGGTAGGGTAGGAAAGAAGGCAGGGAGATTGGAGAAAGACAAGATTCAATCATCAATTACGTTGATATGATAGTTGAAGCATAAAAATCTAACAAAGAAAGAAAATAATCTATGCAATTAGTCTCTGATTCATAACTGCGTCGCCAAAATTTGTGGACACATGACTTAAGAATCATCAAATGTATCACCAATTAAGTGATACTAGTTAATAGACAATACAACGAAACCCACTCTACTTTTACAATTGAATGCACTTCCAGTCTTCCCGTAAGACACTTCAAAATAGCAAGAAAATCCATTGCATCTGAGAAGCCTAAACATCATTATCAAGTTACAGGAAGAACGCAAAAATATAAGCCGCAACTCACTATAGTATCTCTCATCTCATTAGATGATGCAAAAAGGAAGAATAAAAAGGACAGCAGAGTATAGCATGTAATATGCATTCTAGTGATAGCTCACTCCTTCACCACCTACGACCTCACCAATGCAGTATGCCGAAATAGCCCCATGTTCATCCTCAAGTATTCTGAGGGAGGCCTCCGGGCTCACAACTAGAACCATCCCAATACCCATGTTAAAAGTCCGCCTCATTTCAGCATCTTCTATTCTTCCCGCCTTGAAAAATATATATAAGAAAAATTCAATTACCAAGTGATATCCAAGATGCATAAAGTAGTACAATCAACAAAGACAACTACAAAGAATAAAAAAATAAAGCCAATGCCTTGGAAGAACATGATGTATTCCTCAAGTTCAAATCAAAGGATGCCATAAGAAAGCTTCTTACCTCTTGGATCCACTTGAAAACAGGTGGGACTTCCCAAGAATCGTTATAGATGGCAGCTCCAAGGCCTTTAGGAAATACTCGAGGTATGTTGTCTGTAAAACCACCACCTGTAATGTGGGCTATCCCCTTCACTCCTCCCTTGCTGATAAAGTCAAGCACCTTTTTTGACCCCCAAAAAAAAAAATGAAAATTTGCATTTTCTAGCATCTAATGAACATAACATTGGGCATAATAATGCGAAACAGAGGGTGATGGGTGACCTGCTTAACATATATGACAGTTGGGGCCATCAATGCTTCACCTAATGTACAAGCTTCACCAGGAAGTTTATCCTTCAGAGAAAGGCCACTTTGGGCCAGAACCCTGTAAAGTTACATCTATCAGTAAGAAATTAATCGTAAATCAGTGCTAGAAGTGTCTGAACGAAAGCTACTGCTATGAAAATTCATTAAGATTTAGTGAGGCCTTTATGGAGATAACAAGATAGCTGAGATAAAGCATTGGCAAAAGTTAAGATAAAGCATTGGCCAACCTTCTGACAAGAGAAAAACCATTAGAATGGACTCCACTGGATGGCAGGCCGATTAGGACATCACCGGACTTGATGTTTTTTCCATCAATAACTGAATCCTTTTTTACAATGCCAACTGCGAAACCACTGAGATCGTACTCACCATCTGCATAGAAATCTGGCATCTCCGCAGTCTGAAAAGCGAAAAGCATATATAATCCACTGAGCACAACATGAGAAGTCATGACAATTATAAAAAAGAGCCCGTCCATATTAAAAAAGAGCCCATATTAATGAATTTCCCAAAAATCATGTAACATATGGATCAGTTTCCAACTTGCAGGAAATTTATAAGGACTATTTAAGAAGGATGCTTAGACATTGAAACCGAGCATTTCCATGACTATCAAACTGCATTAGCGTACTATGGCCAAAAAATATGGTTAAAGTTGATTGTCTACCACCAAAAAAAATGACATCAATTGGACACTTACAATATGTCAACAATATAAGAACTCTCATATGTGGGATCCGACATTTGGTGGTTATCACTAATCACCCCCTTGCATTGTATGGTGTGCATAGCTTTATCATTATTAAATTACATTAAGATCCACAGTACTTGACATTAGCATTTCCCTTTTCCTCAGATCCAACACAAGTTATCAATTGGAAAGCGGTCATCAACACTCAATAATTAAAAAGGCACTAAAAGGACTTAGTACCTCTCCTCCTAAAAGAGTGCAGTCAGATTGTTGGCAACCATCAACTATGCCTTTTATAACCTAAAAGAGAGAGAGAGAGAAAGAGAGCAGAACAAGTAAATTATCTCTCCTTCACCAAAGATGGATAATTGATTATCTGTGGAACCCAATAAAATAACAACAATCATACACAAATCCCTATACCTTTTCAGCAAGGTCAACATCAAGGTGGCTGGTAGCAAAGTAATCTAGGAAAAATAATGGCTTCGCTCCAGAAGTAACAATATCATTGACACTCATAGCAACCTGGACAGAAAGTGCATTAGGAAACCAGCTAACAATAGCAAAAGTCAGTAAGCAATAGAAATTACAACTTTCACCAGATCAATCCCAATAGTATCGTGGATTCCAGTTTCAAATGCGAGCTTAAGTTTAGTTCCAACACCATCCGTACCAGCAACAAGGTATGAATCACCTGTTCATTAGAACTTGGTGAGCAAGGCAAGAAAACACCAAAAACTAGACAACCTATGGAATCATCAGACTATCTTTAAAAAGGAACATGCATGCAGAGTGTAGGCAAGGTCTAACAACAGTTGTCCAAGAGGAGGCTCCCTGATCAAAATCAACCAGAATGGAAAAAAATAAAAAATAAATAAAAAAGAGTTAGATTTACTCCAAGTCTTCAAGGTGAAAGCCTTTGCAATGACAAAAAATGTCTCTAATAATGCTCAAATAGTTTTTTATTTTATTTTATGAAGTAAGTATTGTATTAGAAACAAAAGGATAAAGCCCAAGTACACAAGACATATACAAGTGCTAGCCGAAAAGGAAAGTTAAAGCAAAAGAAAATATACAGAAGTAAGAAAAGACATGTTGTGGTCGTTAGTACGCTCAAATAGTTATGGACTGCTATTGGTTCAAATGGCAAAAACATTGTTGAGAAAAATATGGTTTATACCATATGAAATGAAAAAGCAGGGTTCAAATTTCATTTCTTTATTTCTTCTCAAAATTAAATCAGTTAATGGAAATCATAGAAAATCATACCCAGAGGGAAGAGACCACCAAAGCCTCCAATCCCAGGCGCCATCTTTGCAATTCTCCTAACGAGTTCTGAGCCAGCATCTATGTCAACACCGGCATCCTTATATGTAAGACTATTAGCCTTATCTGCACTTCCACCAAAGTTGTTCTTCGACATTGAACATATGAGGCTACTCTTCGTAATTCTTCTTGCTCCCTCTTCTTCAGTGGCCACTGATAGTCGCTGAAACCTCTTAGACAAGCAGTCAAATGTGCGTCTACATAGATATCCTTGGGTGATGTAAACCTTTTGACATGAGGGTATAGTCGAAACTGCAAAGCACCGTGACAACTCTTTGTTTGCTACAAAGTTCGTGGCCATGGCAGAAAGGGAATAAGAGAAGCAGGGAACAGCTAGGAATAAAGAGAGATAAGTGAGTGAGTGATTGGAAAAGATTATATAATCTTACAATGAATTGTGACAATTCATCATGACTCTAGTACCATATTATGCAAATACATATGGTTCATGACTTCATGCATCAAATGGATTGAATAGTGCAATATGCAGTCAAATTAACACTCGGTGAAGGCATTCTGAAAAATGAATTATGTCCCCACACGTGTATATTACCAAAGCAGGGGATTTGAACGCCCTCCTCCGCCCAATTAAATGATTGATGGGTTCGCATTATCTATACAAGTAACTCGTATCTACCATTAGAAGCAAGAAAAAAATTCTACAGGGAAAAAAAAATTTTTGATAACGGGGAACCATCCTACAGCAGGGGGGGGGGGGGGGGGGGGGGGAATTTCTATCACACGTTCTTACATGTGTGTGTATGTATATATGTATGTATGTATGTATGTATATTAATAACACATAAAAAAAAAAAAAATACTAATTACAGGGCACAAACTGGTAATGGACGCGTATAAAATGCAGTGAACATGGCCGAAATATATTAACGCACTAAAAACAATGCAATAAAACATTAAAATGGTACCCAGAATTTGACGGGATTCAGTCCAAAAACGAAAAATGCAAAAACGACTTTTAATTATTCAAGCATTCTATAAAAATAAACAAATAAATAAAAGATTCAAGAGGTCACAATCATGCAACTTAGTTAGAAACCAATAACATAATGGACTGAAAGCTGAAGCCTTAAGAAAATAACTAAAGCAAGTGAACAAGGCATAACGCAGCAAAAGTTAAAGGAAAAAATAAAAGAACTCCAACGAAGAACAATGAAACCCTATAGAATGGCAAGAAAGCTCAATTACCCAATATTATAATTACAATAATATACATAGAGAGAAAGGAAGAGAAGAGAGAGGTGGAGTGGCGTTTTACCTGTGGCCCGCCGAAGCTGTACTCACCGGAAGCCGGCTATGGTCAGTGGAGTAGGAGAGGGAAAGAGGAGAGAGGGAAGGAGTGACCAAAACCAATTAGGGCTTTATTGTTTTTTATTTTTACTTTTTTTTTTTCTTTAACATTTCTCACTCAATGCATACGTGGCGGCCATGTTGGTCTCTTAAATCTTGCAATAAATCAAAAATGTACGAATAAATTATACTTTTTCCCCGTAACCAAAACAAAAATAATTTAGGAATACATTAATTAAGATCTGCGTGTCCTTACGTCTCGAGTATACTTGCGAAAAAAGTTCAAGTGAGTAATTAGCGGGAGTCCTTCCAATGCCTATTGATAATGTGTGTTTTACTCCTAATCAAATTAAAAGGATAGAGTCTTATTAATATTTAATATTTGAAATAGAGTTGAACTCAAATTGATAATATTAATTCTTTAATTCAATAATAGATAATTGCATAATAAAAATATTGTTTTATTTGGAGTCCACATGTTATCCCTGTAATGGATAGTATTTTTCCCCTACATCACATTTTAAGATTTTTCTAAATAAAGTTATTTTTTATTTCCTAATGAATACAATCTAAACCCACACGGAATGATAAGATCAAATTAGAATTCAAGTATTAGGCCCTGTTTGGCACAATTGTATCTTTTAGAGAAGTACTTTGATAAAAAAATCTAAGAAGAGAAGAGGTTGCTGTAAAAAGGTTTCATAGTGTTTGGTTATTGGACGCTTGAAAGAACTTCTAATGCAAAAAGCGCTTTCTATTTGTTTGGTGACCATATCTATTTAAACACTGCCAAACAGGGCCTAAGTACCTTAAAAAGTTCTAACCTTTAAAGAAGTGGTAGTAGCTTAAAAACTTATACGTACACTGATATTCGCGAAATTAGTGTTTTAAACCCAGAATGTTGATCAAATTGAAAAAGTTACTGAGTTAAAGGTTATCAGTTCTACCGTCAGATCAACCAAAATTGAACTATAAAGTCATCATAACATAATAAATATATTGATTAATTAAATTTAAAGTTAAAAATTCTAAAAGCATGGGAAGAAGTCTAATTTTTTGAAAAAAAATTCCAAACAATTTTCAACACCTTTTATAATCATGTACTCCCTCTATCCCATTTTGTTTGATAAAAATTTTCATTTTAAAAAGTTACAAAATGTTTGTTACTAAGACAAAAAGATTATTTTACTTTCCTAATATGTCCATTCCTATATTTAAAATTATAATTATTCTATATAACACAAAATAAGGTAACAAGGTAAAATTAGAAAGTTAAAATTAGTTAGTTATATGACAATACATTAAATAATTCACCTTAATATGCATGTTTAGTCAAAGTGGTTCAAACAATTTGGGACAAGAGGAATAACAGATCCTCTCCACTATTATTTATTACAAGACATTATCTCCACCATCAAATAATAGAACCCACTAGAAATGGATGGTGAAAATCATATCCAATAAAAATAATAATAATAAAGATTCATGCTTATAGCATTATATAATCAATTACAGTATTACGAAAACAGGAAGAAAAGCAAAAAATTATTCCGCATCCTAGAGAATCGAAAGGGTTGGTCCTTTAGGGTGACTGGTTTACTTTTTTTAACAATTTTCAATTCAAGTTAAAACCCGGTCTACTCACCCACAAGCGGTTTAAAATAATCGGATGTTTAACCGTGGGTTCAAATGATTTTTTCATAAATAGGACAGTTTTTTAGGTTTATCTTGTCCGCTACTTAAACCGAAAGACGGCTCAATTGGTCAAACCAACCAATACAACTGGGTTTTAAAACACTTTAGGTACTTGGTAGTTGTCTAAGCAAAATCACACACAATAACTAAATTAATGTCTCTCTTTCTATCTTTTTTTTTTTTTTCTCAAATAATAAAAAAATACACTCATTCACTTATAATCAAAATCAAAATCTCTGCAAATCCTACACTTCTCTAATTGCCTCACTATTGGCTGCCAAGTTTGTATACAGGGTGCGATATAGTGGTTTAAATCCCTAGGGTTGAAGCTTTTCATTTAGTCAGTGTGGTGGTCTAATTTTTAGCCCCATGCCTCTTTAGCTGCCACTGAAAGCCTTCTCGAATAATAAAAAAATGGCAGAGATCTCTAAGTACTTACAAAGATACCACAGAGTTCTTGCATAAACTACTGTCATTTCATTTTCACTGCATCGGATGGTGTATTCCGTCTCTACTGCCACCGAGCGCGTGCCGCCGAACAAAATTTATTGGTCATTTATATAAACCGTGGTTAACCGAACGCACAGCACAGAGAACCAAACCTCTTTGAGGACGGGATCACTGGAGAGAGGGTGAAGCTAGGAAAGTCAGAGCCTCAGAGGCAATCAAGCAAGCACGATGATAGGGTGGGTATGGGGAGTCGAACCCGAGGCACGTGCCGCCACGTCTCCACGTAAAAGTGTTTTGATGAGTCTGCCACTGCTCAGTGCTCACTACTGACATCACATGCACCAACCAAACGACGAAACGTGCAGGCCTCCCCCTTATTTACCGAAACGCGGTATTTCCATCCTAACCCCCTACTTCCATCCTTACCCCCTTTCGGTCCGTGCCTAATTTCTCAATTCGCTATAATGCCAAAATTTTGCCCATTTTTATTTGTATAGAAAGTAAAAGAATTAACTTATCGATAAATGGAATGTGCAAAAGGACAAGAAGGGTACCAAAACTAACTAATTATCCATTCATGGGCAAGATTATACTTTGTCTTTCACCAGGCCATAGGTCATTCGCACTTTCCCCTTCCAAATTTTTTTTCTTTTATTTTTATTTTCGATTAGTCGGACCATGAAAAAATAATTGCAACTAGTAGTCATTTTTGGTTAAACTAGTAATCATTTATTAGTAAATTAGTTGTACTTTATATTAAACTGTAATTATTTTCCCGTAAACTGTTCAATCTAAAATTCCTTCTTCTTTTTTTTTTTTTTTTTACCCAGTCCATTACGTTAATTAATAAGCTAAAAAATGTTTAAATTTAACTCATGAGTAAATTTTTTTGTGTAATCATGATATAACCACATAGTATTATGAACCAATAAGAGTAAAACAAAGTGGGAATGATAATTCAAAAAATGACGTAACATTCTCACTTTACTTCACTCTAATTGGTTTATGATATCATGTCAGTTATATCATAGTTACATATAAGTTGTTATCTTTGACTCGTTTTAGTTTATAAGTGAGTTTTGAATAAGTTTTTTATCGAATCGAATTCAAATAATGTGATTATGTAAAGCATCAATGAATTTGTTAAAATGAGTAGTATTATATTTGAACTTGACTCATAAATTAACAAGCTTAAAATTAACAATGTAAATTTGAACTCGACTCCTCTATCTGAGAAATGGTTTTGATCAACTTTTTTATTCAACCAATTATATCAAGTTAACCCCGAATAACTTGATTCCGTTTTGTAACCTAAACGCACAACTTCCGCTGAAAATAAAAGGACCCATTTTACAATTTATTCAAAATCTTCAATAAACCCAATTAGGCTGTAAAAAGAGAGACCGGAGAGGGAGACACCATCATGCTACAAAGGCGGTGGTCAAAAAAATGCGTGTCCGTAATGCGAGGGGTGTTTCGGTAAATTCAAGATCATCCCTGGCATATATATAGTGGAGTGGATTGATGGGCACATTAGTAATTTTCCTGATCAGTGCCAACAGACAGGGCCATTGACGTTATAAAACGACATCATCTTTTTTTAAACAGACCATAACCGCCTGAGTCTCCTCGCTCTGAGCGCTCTCTCTCTCTGCCTGTGTTCTGTATAATTATTGCGTGACGAACAAGTAGGTCGTCTTCTCACTCTCAAGTCCCTCTCACGGTCTCACCTCCATCACCCATAATAATGCTTTTTCAAAACCCTAACAATGGCGAAACCCAACCCTCTCAACTAGACCATCGTTCCCTCGACGATGGCGAAACCTTCCACCCCACCGAAACGCACCGTTTCAGCGACGAAATCGATAGCGCGTGCTCCACCCCGTACGTTAGCGCGCCCTCGAGCCCAGGCCGTGGTCCGACAGCTGGCTACTTCTTCAGTGCACCAGCTAGTCCCATGCACTTCGTGCTCTCCTCCGCTCCTTCTCCTTCTCATCACGACTCAGGTTTGGTACCGAGTTCGTCTGACAACTCGGCGTCCGGATCGTTCGAGTTTGAGTTTTCGTCGAGGTTCTCGACGAATGTTTCGGCTGGGCCTGGATCGATGAGTTCGGCTGATGAGTTGTTCTTGAACGGTCAGATCAGGCCGATGAAGCTTTCGTCTCACCTGCAGAGACCTCAGGTGTTGGCTCCGTTGTTAGATCTGGAAGTCGAAGACGAAGAAGAAAGCAAGGATAGTGTAGAGTCGGTGATGAGAGGGAGAGATCTGAGGTTAAGAAGCAGATCTTTGCATAGGAAGACCAGATCTATGTCGCCGCTACGAAACGCGCAGTTTGATTGGCAGGAAGAAGATGTTAATGTAGAGCGGGAGGTTAGCGAACGCGTTTTGGAGGAGTTGCAGGATGATGTTCAGAAGCAGGGCGAGACGGCGTCGACGGAGACGACGCCGTCGGGGTCTGCTTCGTCTTCGAGGTCGTCGTCGTCGGGTAGGAACTCCAAGAAATGGATATTCTTGAAGGACCTTCTGTATAGGAGCAAAAGCGAAGGGAGAGCAAATGCGAATGCGAAGGAGAAGTTTTGGTCTTCGATCTCATTCTCTCCGGCGAAAGAGAAGAAGCTCACCTCGACTTCTCTATCTTTCTCTTCCCCCAAAGAGGAAAAGACGAATCCTTCGTCGTCGTCGACGGTTGAAACACAGAAGCAGAAGCGAACCAAACAGTCCACTAAAAAAGTGGCTCATGGAAAACCGAAAAACGGCGTTGCCAAGCGTAGGACTTCTGCGTCGGCGCACGAGTTACATTACACTGCGAATAGAGCTCAAGCTGAGGAAATGAAGAAGAAGACGTTCTTGCCGTACCGTCAAGGTTTGCTTGGGTGTTTAGGGTTCAGTTCCAAGGGTTATGGTGCACTCAATGGGTTCACCAAGACTTTGAATCCAGTCTCTTCAAGGTAGCTAGAATGAGAAAAAAAATGGGTACCACTTTTGTATAGCTTTGGCATACCTGATTAAAAATTAAATTTTGTTGCTGTATTTTAAGCTGGCCTTGTGTTTTCTGTACATTTGGTTTGAAACTTCTTTGAGCTGATGAAATATTGGGCTATATTTTATCTCCCAAGGTCATCCACCATCTCATCTCATCTCATCTCATATTTTATATATAGAGAGATGCATGCCATTGTCTTTATGTTGAAGCTTGTATGTTAATCAGTGCCCCTGCTTATGTTTGCACCAGTGTCTGTATCATGAGTGTTGGAAATGAAAATAGATATTATTTGGAATTATACTCATTTTATCTTCGTGAGGATGCGTGTGCAAAAGCTTTTGCTTTTATTTTTTTATATTTTTTTACAGCCCAGGAAACTGTATGTGTTGATAATGCCAATGCTCAAGGAGGCCATCAAACGTCCTTCTCCAATGGGTTCTTGACAATGGACGTGTCTTATCTTCTTTTGTGGATCTATGGCTTTTTTTTTAAAATAATTATTATTGGAAGGCCTTTGTTTTTCAACCAACCCCCCACCCCAATTAGATTGGCCCGCAAATCAGTAATCACGAGTTCCACATTTTTCCAATTGATGTGATTACAAGATGTAATGGTAAAACTATACGAGGTGGAAATTTTGAGATTATGGATTGTAAATGTGACCCATATCCCACTTCAATGTGAAAAGAATATCTTTCTCTCAAAGTCACGCATTTGTTTCTTGCTTGAAAGTAGGTGACCCACATGGTTGGCTCTTGGTCGGTGAGCTGTGAGTGCTCAATATCTCCTCTCTATGTTGGATTGCGGATCCAAAATGATCTGACCCACATGGGCAACCGTGAGTCGTGTTTTTGTAAATGGGATCTGACCCACACTTTAAAGGCCTTTTATTGTGACCTTTTTGGTCGTTTCTTACCCTTAGTTTTCCGTGTGCATGTGTTTGATTGCAGGAGCTATGATGTGGGTGGGGTTTGGGGATAAACGATGACCTATTTGTTAGTGTTTGGGACAGACTTCAGTGCTGAGCTTAGAAAGCTAAGCACTGTGCCAAGCTCATCTCAGCCATCTATCTTGATTTTGGACGGTTGAGATTGAAAGATAAAAAAGTTATTCTTATAAGAGCATTTTGGTAATTTTTTCATCTTTCAATCTTAATCGTCCAAAATCGAGATGAACAACTGAAATAAGCTTAGCGTTTAAGATCCTCACACGTTTGGGACCATAAGGTTTTTCAATCAAATTTGTGAACAAAAGTTAGAAGGAAGGAAATGGGACCAAGTGCTGGGGTTTGTTGTCCATCTTTGTAGAGAAGCGTCATGTAATGATATATATATATTTATCATATCATATGGACTAAGGCATAAACGTCTGGATTCATGGCCATGTATTAGGTTGGAAATTGTGCCTTATTAGGACGTTGGGACTTGGATGGATTGCGACGAGGCATTCACTTTAGAGAGGTATTCAACTCCTCGACTAAGGAAATTAAGGATAATACAACTTTGCCTCATACTTTTATCTTATATTTTGTCTACCAATGTATTTGAAAAGGTAAAAATTGTAATCATATCAGTGGGTCTCATAACTTTACTCTCCCAAATATATTGATAGGTCATAGTGTAGGACAAAAGTGTGAACTACCTTGCATTACCCGGAAATTAATTAAGGTACGTGGCACGCCCAAACTGGTGAGAAACGTGCCAGGTAGAGAAATAGGGAATTCACACCTAGGACACCCTATGTTAGATATGTGTTGATTGTCCTAGTGTCTGCTGTTGATCCACATGTTTGATATGCGTTCTAGTGTCCCTTTTTGTTTTTTTTTTTTTTTTTGCAATGACAGATTATTATGTTATTAGGGTTGAACTTTTTACATTTTTTTATTTTACCATTGAAGATTTGAAGGTGTTTCTCTCTCTTTCTTTTATTTATTTATTTTATTTTTTTCATCTTAATATGATAGAGCTAGGAAGGTGCTTCCAAGCATTTGTGGCCAGGTTAAGAGCATTTGGGAGGAATTCTGATTGAGTCATACAGACGACCCAACTCATTAATTAAGCTTGATGTGGGCCCCCCTGCTTTATAATTGTTCATGGGCTTACCCAACAAGTGGTAAAAAAAATTCACAATTTTTTTCTTCTTTTGGGATCAACATGAGAAAATTCACTACTGTGGGCCAAATTACTCAAGAAGGGAGACACAAGTGCTAAAGCTGTTAAATGACCCAACAGGGTTGTGGGGTAGCTATGTTAAGGTGTGTCCCAACTCCTGAGTCCCTTCTTTATCTCAGGTCCTTACGGACCACACCCTTGAATCATGTCCCAATGCATTATGGCCCACAGATATAGGCCAGCATTGGTGTGGATGATAAATGTCACATTACTTCAATACTTGAAGAGACTCGTGCCTAACATTTTTTATGGCCTGCCCTGTGGTGGATGATTAATGTCACATTAAGGACAATCCTTGCGGTGACCTGTGGCTTAATTAGCTGCCACGGTCCAACTATATATGTTTGCATAATAAGAACACATTTCAGTTGAAATGACATTATCACAATAATTATTGGACACGTGTGTGATGCGGTGATTGTACGGGTCTATGAAATTAGTATTACATAAAGGGATGATGATACCCATTTAAGCGAAGGAGGAGAATAAAAAAAGAAAAAAGAAAAAAAAGGGACTTTAACATTTACCCAAACTATAATCTATTGACCTTGCACAGGTTGAACTAGAAGGGGGAGACACAAAAATGATGCTGGAAACATCAGATTGTAACAAATAATGACCCGTGCTAACCCTGGTCCCTGGTCGAGGGTAAATGGTCATGATGTTGCAAACATCGACCTTTAACAAATTATGACCCGTGCTAATTCTGGCCTAAGGTGACAGTGGAGTGATTGCAGATCAGGTGATCCAGTGGCAATGGATTAGGTTGTTAAAAGGATTATGCATGGGTTGGTTGTTGAATAGAATTCATTCACTCATTGTAATTTAGATAGCATTGGTAATATAAATTTATTTATGAATTACCAAAGAGAGAGAGAGAGAGAGAGAGAAATACAAATACAAATCCATTTATTTGAATGGGATCATTCAATCAAGAGGATGAGAAATATGAGAACGAAAATTAATATAAGGCATTTCATGAATTTTTTTTTTTTTTTAAAACAAAAAAAAAGAAGAAAAATCTGATTAACATGATATGACATTTTTTTTTAACGACAGATGTCCATGTGTTAAAAAAATAAAAATAAAAATAAAAAATCTTTTTTTTTTTTTTCAATGAATGATCTAGAGTTTTATAAAAAGAATAAAAATTCTAATAAACAAGGAATTGATTCTTAAAAAAATCTAAAACTTCTTCAATCCAGACACACAGATTTTCAGTCTCTCTTTCATGTCTTGTAAGGCCATATGTCACCGTATTACTTTCGTGACGGACATGAGAGAATGACGTCACACCAAAAAATTGAGTCATAATAACATGTATGACATTTTTTTTTTTTTTTTTTTTTATGACACATGTCCATGTGTTTGGACTTTATGGTAGAAAAACAAATATTTCCCTCTTTCAACAGAAACATAATGTCATTGCATATATAGTAAGCTGGTAACATGGGCTGTTTCTCCTTTCTAACAAGAGAGAAAGAAAATGAATAGAACCAAAAAAAAAAAAAAAAAAAAAAAAAAAAAAAATAGGGGTGGGGAATGAAAGTAATTTATGGGAACTGTCCCATCACTTAGGGTTGGTACATCAATTTATGGTAAAGTTGAAGCCATAAAATGGATTCGTCTACATCCATGAAGACAAACTCGCACAGGGCTTTTCATCTCCATCTCCACGTTTGTTTGAAGCGAATAATCTCCATCTTCTCTTTTTACAGTTCTCTGATATGTTTATTATTCTTAGCATCTTTTTGGGATTTGACATGACCTCCCCATTCTGCCCTTAAATCCCATGTTCAACTTCGCTTGTTTTGCTGTGTCGGTCTCGGGAAAAAATTATGTACGACTTTTTATTTATAAAATGTTAAGTTTTTTTTTTTTTTTTTGAAAAATTATATAACATTAAAAATTTAAAATTTAAAATTTAAAATAAAAAATAAAAAATAAAAAAATAATGTTTATATCTCAAAATATGAACATTATGATAATCTTCATAAATTACTAATCATAACTTTTTAGGAAACCTATTTTCCCAAATACACGTATCATCAAAGTTGTATTCGAAATTAGCAATACAATCTGCTACTCCATTGTTAAGTTACTAATAAACTATTCTCTCCTTTCGTATTTGATTGTTGCTTTTGAAAAATCTCGTTTTTTTTAGAAAATCACTTTAATTGTTTTCACATCAATATAAATGTTTTAACATACCAATTTTACCCTAAAGTGTACAAAATATTGAAAAAAAATAAAATACTCATAAGAAGGGGTATTTTATGAAATCAATTTATAAAAGTAATTGACTTTTGGAAGGGGACAATAATTTTGAAACATCCAAAAAAGAAAAAGAGGCTAAGAGTATATTTTTTTAACTTTTAAAGTTCATTTTCACTTATTACTCTCAATTTTAAAACTAGTCAAAATGGATCTAAAATTATAAGCATGTATCAATCTTGGGTCTGTTTGGATGAGTTTTCTAACAGTTGCGGGAACTAGATAACCATTTTATGAAACTTTTGGTAATAATGAATGTGCCCTCCATGTTATAATGCCTGAAACAAAAATACTAACCATATTAGTTTCTGATTTTTTTCTGATTCTGTATAAAAGCTAAAACTTTAGCTAATCCAAATAGGTCCTTAGTAGACAGCGCGTGACAAGTTTTTATGAAATTTTTTTTATATTTTTCATAACACATTGAGAAATTTTTTTATTTTTTATTTAAAAAAGTGAAGGAGAAAAAGCAAATCTCGGATACTAATAGCCACCTGTCAAGTTTTGGACAAGCCCAGCCCAAAACCTAGACTTGAATAAGGGAATGGCTATTGCAACCCCCCATTCTTATAAGCCCACCCCTTTTCTTTTGGTTTTTAAGATTTCATGAAAAATATAAAAGGTTTTTGCAAAAACTGACCACTTGGTCCACTAGAAAACATCATTTTGAACAACTTTGCAGAATAAAGTTTTTCCAAAACCTATCGTTTAGGTAGACTTTTTGGTAAAAAATGAAATAAATGCTATAAATGGTTAAAAAATATATTTAAACGATAGATTTAGGAAAAACTTTCTTCTACAGAGTTGTTCAAAATGATGTTTTCTAGTAAATATCGTGGTCGGTTTTGATAAAAACTTTTTATATTTTGCATAAAACCTTAAAAACCTAAAGGATGGGGGATGGGCTTATAACAATGGGGGTTGCAATAGCCGTTCCCCTTGAATAATTGCCCGCGGGCCGGCCCGTTTACACACCTACCTAGAGTTTGCCATGTCGAAACTCGAAACAGTTCCACAATCTATACTCCTTCGTTAAATTACCAATGTCTCCCCCTGCAGAAACAGGTGTCCATCAAATAGAGAAAACCCATAATCTATAATCTACACCGGCGGAATAACTCGACATTTCTTATCGATCCCTTTACCAAACGAGCCCTGACACAGGTTGCATCTTTGGCTTCACCTTCATATCTGCTTGTCTCTATGTGTGTGCGTATACTGTATATAATCTTTCTTTGTGCAGTAAAAAATTTGTTTGGTGGGGGATCGATGTGAGAATGGGTTCGGAATCGAACTCTCCAGCATCGTCAGCATCAGCCTCTCCGAGCGGGAAACGAAGCAGAGATCCCGAAGATGAGGTCTATGTTGACAATCTCCACTCTCACAAGCGTTATCTTAGCGAGGTCCTCTCTTCTCTCTTTCTCGCTCGCTCTTATACATTCATATATGCATACACACATATATTTCTGTATGTAGGTTTTTCCCCTTTTTTTTTTTTTTGATGTATTCAAGTCATGGGTTCCAATTGCTATGCTTCAAGAAAGGTTCTTTTCCCCTTGCACCATGATGGGTTTTCGAACTCTGAATAATTTTGGAACTTCGGTGAAGTTGGTTTCATTTTCAATGAATTTTTTTTTTTCAAATGCTGCTGTTTTGTTTTGTAAATTCTTATATTTATTTATTTATATATTGGGTTTCCTGGGTAGTTGTCCCTAGGGGGTTCAGGTTCAGTTATCTAATTATATACATTTGATATGTATTTGGCGCCCTTGTTCTTTTGTTTTTAAGTAATTTTCAAAATTTTGTTTCTGGGACAGATTATGGCATCCAGCTTGAACGGATTAACAGTTGAAGACCCCCTCCCTGAAAATCTCATGGAATCTCCAGCGAGGTCTGAAAGCATGTTCTATCTCAGGTGAATTTTAAATTTCTTATGTATACACACATACATATTTTTATAGTGCTTCTTAGATGATGGAAGGTTACTTTAATCAGTGGTGATGGATGTTAAGAGGAAACCAGAAATACTTGATAACCCCATTTTGTTGAGAAATGGGAAATTTTTGAGGCATTAATAGGATGTAAATTTGTAGCTGCCATTACAATTTCACCTACTTTGAGCTCATTATGGTCGGTTAGGTATTCGTTTGGTCATTTGTGTTGGTGTGTCATTGCGTGTGTGTGTGTGTGTGTTGTGGATAGCGGGGAAAACACCAGACATGGATTCTTTGATGCATTTGTTTTTCTCTTGTTGAATACAGCATATCATATGAAGACTCTTACATGATATTTTCCTTATCTATCACTAGTGTCAGTCTCGGCCAGAGTTGGCCGGCCACTTACTCTGGTCCTGTCAAACACAACTTTGTATTGTAAAAGTGTAAAGTTCTAAGGGTAAATGCTCGTGGGTTCTTAGAACCTTGTGCTCATTGAAGCTGCGTGAAAATTTTTAAGTAGTTCGATTGTAAAAAGGCATGAAATGATGCTTTGTGATGGCAGTTCACACCACCCGCCCTCCCTTTGCTAGGTGGGGGGGTGTTCCAGTCCTTGTGAACATCATGGGTGAAAAGTTTTCCATGTGTACTGGCTGTAGCTCACCTGAGCTACTTGCCTGTTGCCACATGTAAACTAATTTATAAAAGACTCAGAAGAGAATAAGGAGAATCACATTTAGAGTATCACACGAGGTACACTCCCAGTCCTTATCCTTAGGGTAAAATCATTACCTGTCTTGAATTTCCAACTCTTATGAAAATCTTTCGTAATGAATGTGACAATAAGCTGAAAGAAGCGTTTTTGAAGTGTGTTCATTATCATACATACCTCAAATAGGGTGATGCATTTGGAAAGAGTTTCAGGTTTCAAAGAAGTTTTAATCTTACAATTTAGTGCCTGAAGTAGCCTTTCATCTATCAATGGCACCACCTATATGTTCTGATAATTTTCAAGTTGAATTGGGGATAAAGAAATTTCAAAAGAACCAATGAAGTTACGGAAATAATGTCTTTGAAATCCTCAATGTGCGGACAACAGAATCAAGTCACAAATATTTGTTTTGTCTTTGATTTGACTGCTCTCTCATCTGTGTGCAAGTGTGTATTCTGGTTGTATAGACTGTTTGGCTAGCGAAGTAGACTTCTTAAATAGATATTATATGTTGCGATATAAGGTATTGCCAGAAGTAGTTATCTGACTTCATTATATTTCCTGCAGCAAATTTTTAGACGGATTTGTTTGATCAAAAACTCAATTGGCTATACATCAAATATGACTTGCCTGATAGTCCTTCATAGTACAACGAAACCTTTTTCTTCATATTCTTTTTGTGTTTTTTCATGTTAATGGTTTCAGGGATGACATGTCCTTACAGTATTCACCGATGTCAGAAGACTTAGATGACTCCCGATACTGTGAAACTCCTATAAACAATTGTTCATCCCAACCTGACAGCCTGCCCACTAGTCCAGTTTCCCCTTACAGGTATCAAAGACCACTTAGTGGATTCTCATCCACTCCCCCAACTACTTCATACCCTCCACATGGCTGTAACCCCACTGCCATCCCCTGCTCACAGCCTCGCCAACGAGGTTCAGATTCTGAGGGCCGGTTTCCATCATCACCTAGTGATATATGCCATTCAGCTGACTTAAGGAGGGCTGCACTCTTGCGATCCGTGCAGATGAGAACACAGCCAGCTGGTCCATCAGCCTTTGAATTACCATTTGGTCCAGGGCAGGATGCTGTGCCTAATATAGAAGCTGAGGAGCGGCCATGCTTGTGTATGAAGTCTTTAGTTGATGAGAGGGAGTATCAGATTGATGAGTGTTCTTCAATGAGTATCTCAGAGCCTGCATTTAATAGGGAAAAATCGTGTAGAGTGTTGAACTTGAATATGAAAGGGGAGTCATCGGGGGGTTAGATTTTTCAAGAATGGGTTAGGAAGGCGCGCGCTCGGCGCTCTAATCTCATCTTGGAGATTTGTTCCCGGTGGTGGGATTGCTGAAGCTTGCGGTATTTTCTCATTACTGACCGGTGGCCTACCCAATGAACCATGCTTGCTTTCTGAAAGCTGGAGGACAAATATGAGTCCCTCTATATGTTATTTATACAGAGAAGACCATGTCTTCAATTTGTGTGCCGCTGGCTGTTTCAACCCAATCATCGGATGTTTTTTGGAATCACTATTCTGGAAGAATGGTACTATGTATATAATTTGCTATGAAGTCTGAAATATTCTCTTGATGTTCTAGGCTGTAATTTAATTAGAGTTGATGATGCCAGTGTTGTAAAATCTGGTCCCTAACATGTCTAATGTTCATTTATTTATTTATTTTTTCTCTCCAGTTCTGTGATAGAGTTGAGATTTGAATCAATGGTGAAGAGGGTGGTTAGATTAAACTGTTTAATTTGAGTGGATCTCCTTTTTGGAGAAGCAGAAAGGAAAATTTCCTAGAGTAAGGCTGCCCTCATGTGGCTTCCCATAAATTCTCTCATTTCTTTAAGCTTTGACGTGTAATTCCAAAGATGCACGGAGCTATCAACCTTATTTTGTGGAGGCTGGGTTTTATTTGAGAAATTCAGTTGAAAATATGTCCAAATGGGCTCAATAAACGAACTATGTGAATTTTTTTTCTTTTTTTAATTTATGAAATTTTGTATGTGGAATGGTAGAAGGGGGTCCTCCAGCTTTGTGATATATTCCTTAGATTAAGAGAGTTTGTCGATACACCCATGAGGAAGTAGTCCTCATAGTAGTTTCTCATTTTGTAATGTTCTTGGCCAAAAATTTTACCTGAAAACTAATAATTTATTTATGTGACAGTTTGCTGTGTTATTTTTGTGTTGGAGAAAATATTTTATGTCAAAGCTTGCTTTTTGGTTTTGATGTGATCCGTTTTCATGTAGCTGCTCCAAGAAACAAAACTTTTAGAAAGAGCTTCACCATGCGCCTGCTCTATTAGCACCGCTTATGACAGCAGCCCTCTCAATACTGCTTACGACAGCCCTCTATTCCGGTTCAACTCGGTGTCTGGGCTAGCTTGTGTTGTACCATTTTTTTTTTTTTTTTTTTTTTTTTCTCGGTTTTCTCAGCATCTCTCTACCAAGCCTGGAAACTTGGCTTTAACCACCCTTAGAATTTGAGTAGTGCAAAAAACTTCAAGTAAGTGCCAATAATATCACCCTCTGAAATAAAGTAGGGAAAACACACTCAGGCTCATGGTCTAAAAAATGAAGTTTGGCACTAACCCGCGCCAATGAAGATTTGAAGGTGAATTTTTTTTTTCAATTTAATTTAATTTCTATTTCTGAGTCTCTTTTTTAGGGAAAAAACTTCTTTTTTTTTTTTTTTGGGGGGGGGGGGGGGGGGGGGGGGGGGGAGGGGGGTGGATTCCAAACGGTTTTTTATTTTTTATTTTTCTTAGGAGTTTTCTGCACGGGGGAGAAGGGGAATTCTAAACGGAATGGTAAACATTGCAACAAATAAATGTCATAATTATAACGTTGCAGTCTTCTTATACTGATTCTGGATTTCATCCTCTATGTCATAACCATACGGTTGGAAAATTTTAGTCTGTAGAAGACACACAGTTATGCTTAATATAGTTTTCACTTCTCAAAACAGAAATCTACTTCCGCAGACATGTCCACGATTAAAATTGATGCATGCTGAAGGATGCCCGCTAGAATTGACTTTAAAGTAATACAGCCCTAAAGCTTAAAACTTGGGGAAATGCACGTGGGGAACAAACCCTCAGAATAAATGACGATAAATACCCCTACCACAATGTCAGTTGTGCAAAAGACTAGACTAGCTCCTGGAGATCAAGCAAAGGCTGATAGGATGTTCTTCTTGAGGGTGAACTCGTCCGCCTTTGCTGTGCTGATTGACTGCACCAATCAAAGAAGAAAAAACAAAATGAAGGTGGTGATGGAGAATGACAACTAACAATTATCATTCTGAAGACTCAAAAGCTGAATTCTCACCCTGAAGGCAACTGTTTATGATCAGTCATTGCCATCACTAGATATTAATATAATTTAGTATGACTATTTCCAATGTTCTCATAAATATATAATCTCAATTTAAGTGTCTAAAGCAAAAGACTGAAGCATTAGAAATTTGGATATATTAAAATATCAACACTGAGCATTTGTCATTTCATACCATCTAAAGACATGTTGTAGATTCTATTTTAAGGTGCAGTTGAATTAGGCGAAACTGAATTATAAACCTTACCTTGTCAAGAATGCGTTGGAGACGGTCAATTTCCTTCTTTGCATAATCAGCACCTTTTTCTATACAGTTCTTGGCAACTTTCAAGTAGATCTTTCCGTACCTTTGGAACAGGGTAAGGAGTTATGTTGAAGTATACCAAAATTCTATTCAGCCAAAATAAAAACGGAGAAAAGAATTTTAAGAGAATACGCAGTTTGTTCAAAGAAATTCATGACTCGTGAACTTTGGAGCAATACTGTAAAAGCATACAACCCTAAACTGTCTTTGACTTTTTAACAACAAATGAGTCGGCCAAATATGGAGTAAAAACAATGAACAATAGGATGCAAACAACAATGTCCATAGCTTGGTTACCTTGCAGTGGAACCTTCGAGCTTCTCAACTTCTTCTTCAATCCGGGAAAAGACTGCCTTCTTCTCTTCATTGCCAGCATCTAAGAACTCCTTCACCAAAGAATCCAAAGTTGCAACTATACCAGCCTATTTAAACCATAGAAGGTTAAGTAATAAACACCAAAAATAAATAAAAAATAAAAAATAAATAAAGGCTACACCCCCTGTCAGCTTTAAGATCAAGTCACTAACTTCTGAAGTAAGTTGTCCTTTTCCATCACGACTAGTGCCACACTGTTTGTTGATAAAAATCACAAAGTCATCTAAATCTCTGCCACCATCATAGTCTTCACCAGCTTTGTTGTTCTTTGGAAAGAATTTCAATGTAGGAAACCCACTTACACCATACCTGCACACACCATTGGCCTTCAACACTGATATAATAGCAAAATATATCATTTTGCAGCATCATCTACAATGGACATGCTTGCAAATAGTGATTTGGGATAAAATCATAAAGAAAACAAAACTATTGGGGCTTCTCAGGTTTCATCAATACTGGTGCTAAATCATCAGTGTATATTAACTTACTGAAGTTTTACAGCCCAACTACTTGTTCAGCAACACCTTTTTTTTCTTTTTCTTTTTTTTCCAAAAAAAATCTTGGGCAGTTTCTACTTTAACACAATTTTTTGGACAATTGATAGAATCTATCCCTACCCCTACCTTAAATCCCCAAAAAATATCAATGCTCTCCATTACTCCATAAGTGAGGCAAATGCTTCCCTTCCTTTCCCTAAGCCTTAGACCATCTATGTGAAAAATAGGACTCTAAGCACAACACAGGCTTATTGTAGTCATCTTTTGCAAACTTGAGAACTTCAGTAAAAACTTTTTCAGTTTTAAATGGCATAAAGCCAACCAACAAGAGATTATCCTATAAAGTAAAGTTTAGTTTCACTATGGCTGGTATAAAAGTCAGGCAAGATGATTATTATGTGGCAATATGTCTGAAAAACAAGTTTTTGATCCAAAAAACATTAATTCATGGGATTTCTAATTCCCAAACGCCCCATACTCTTGATAGTCCTCAACTCTTGGGCATTGATTGAGACAGAAATAAACAGGCCCTAAATGTTGAGACACCCTTTCCAGCAGTAAAATGACCTCATAAATCAGATTTCTACTTACTTTTCTCCTAGATTCTTGTATTTATCAGCATCCACATTAGCAATTACCACATCTTCCTCCGACTTAAATGCCGTGGCCACCTTTTCATAAGTCTACAAAACAAAAATAACTGTCCAGATCATTATTTATGCCAAAGTCAGAGGCCTCAGCCACATCCTTATCAAAAGAATTACTTGTACTTACAGGAGCAAGGTTTTTGCAATGGCCACACCTGGAAAAAGCAAAGTCCAAATGATATAAAATTAATAGAGAACAGAAGTGCTTTTATATCTGATAAATTGGCAAGAAAAATAGGAAGAAAAAAAAAATTGCTACCCAATGGTTAACCAGACGGATGACAACAATTGGGGGAAAAAATACATGCATGCTTACCATGGTGCATAAAACTCAACCAAAACATCTTTGGTTTCATCCAAAACGATCTCATTGAAATTATCCTCTGTTAGAACCACTACATTGGATGGAAGTGCAGCTATCTTCACATTGGTCCCTGTAAATTGTTGATCTATTAGGATATTCTAGTGGTTCACACATAAAAGGAAAAGGCGAATAGAATGAAAATGGCAAAAAGGCTTAAAACTGAGATTAAAAGAATGTAGTAGTAGAAAGATCATAAAAGGAAGAGAAAGAGATCACATCAACAAATGTAATCAGAATAACAACAATATGTGCTGAGCAAAGGATAGACACAAAAAGGCTGATAAACATCTTCTTCATGTGGAACAAGCAACATGATGTTGGATGCTATGAGGATAGAAGTAAATCACCCATAGCTAGACATCTGCAATTTGAATTTTTTATTTTTATTTTTATTTTTTATGATAATGAGGAAACCCTTTGGGCAAAACCTTGTTTGGATGGCCCCAAGGGGTTAGCAAGAGTCAAACTTAAAACCTCCGCTTCCTGAGGCATGGTCTATTTCTGATATGAAATGTATTTCATACTTTGCACGATGGATATGCTAAGAGGCATGAAGGATCTCTCACATGGTAAGACCAGGGATGCATGTTCTAACAAATGTTATGAGATTGCATTAGAAAAAGATTATGAAATCTTGGAATAGTTTAACATAATTCATTCTAAATCTCTCTGTAATTGTTCTCATCTGTAAATTTTTTGCATTTATTGGTTGCTGTTATTTCTTTACAAAAAAAGTGAGGCAACATCAATTATGAATCCTAACAACACATTTTTTTTCTTTAAAAACATTATCCACCACCACAACATCAATACATATTAGGCAACGTCAAGATAATGATTTTAAATACTCAATCCAACAACAATCACAGCACCAATAAGGAAAAGGAAAAATACAAATAACCACACTAACATGCCCAGCATATAAATTTATTTTGCTAACCCATTCAAATGAGGTAAGTTTACCAGAGAAAAAAAAAAAAAAAAAAAAAAAAAAAAAGGGTGAAGAAGATTTTTACCTCCTTCGTTATTAACAAACTCAGCAAGGGATTCTGCAGTACGTGGACCTTCAAACCTATACAATCAAAAAATAGAATTTCAAGTATTCAAAGGGTTATGGATGGAAATTTCAAAAGGAAGCATAAGTGAATTAAAAACGAAATTGAATATTAGTGCATTTCCAATATTTTTCAGAATTGTGTTATCCTCACTTTTTGGGTTCCAAGGATCCTTTAGGAAACCATTGAATAGTTGGGTACCCCGAAACTCCATATTTGCTACATAAGCTCTTGTGCTCATCACAGTCCACCTGCATGAAGAATTAAATAACATATCAATTACCTTCTACTACTGAACTTTTGACAGATCAAGTTCATTAGTGAAGAGAATGGAGGCTATCACCCATGGAAAGAATTCTCATTATAATGAAAAATTTTCATTGCTTACCACAGGCAGTAAGCATCATCCGATGAAAACGAAGAATAGGAACAAATTTTTTTCTTATACAAACGAATAGTCTAGACATAATTAAAAACAGAATATCAATACACCAAAACTTTACATACAAAATGGTAAAGAGCATACCTTTCCAATCAAAATAGATTTTGCCTTCTTAAAGCTTGCGCCAAGCTTCTCATACTCCGGAGCAAGCTTTTTACAATGACCACACCTGTCAGAGTGAACAGAACATAAATGCAAGTCCAATCACATCATTATTTGAAATAACGCCATATGAGGAAGATAATGTTATGTGAGTTTGAAAATCTTCATTATGTATTAACCTGAAGGTAGCACTGCGCAGTTCAAAAAAACATTCAAAATGTGTTTTGATCAACAAAAAAAACACACTCTTCATGAGAAATATACACGGGCAAATGCTCCTTGTTCTATGTTCTAATCAGAAATAGACCATGGAACAAGGAAATATATATATATATATTTTTTTTTTATAATAAACAAGATTGTATTAATCAAAAAGAGAAATACAAATTGGACAAGGAGTCCAACCGGAAACCAAAACAAAGACCAACAAAAACAAATAGCAACCAAAAGAAAGCACAACCACTGCTACATAACAGGGAAGGCCCAAACAGACAGCAAAAAGCCAAACAACCAACACCACCGAAACTCAAGGAGGATAAAAGTGGCTCCCAACAGCTCCGAACAAGGAAATATATTGACTGTTTAAAATCAAATGAACTCAAGTTTCAATAAATGAACTCAAGTTTCAATAATTCCCACTTTTAGAATCCCCAATGAAAATGCATATATTGATAATTTGATTAATTGAAACAGGAAAAAGTATACGACTAGAGAAATCGGTCGAGTTTCATAAAATCCTTTCGAAGCATTTCATTGGAGTTATAAGAGACCACTTTTAGAATCCCTAAACCAAAATGCTTGCACTTCACAATACTATAACTGAATCCACCATTCAATAGCTAAGAAAATCCAGCAAACACAATTTACGAAATGAAAACATAAAACGATTCTAAGGAAAAACAATACAAGTGCAGTGATATACACATACATAATTCTGCAATTTACTCGTTCTATTATCAATCTAAGAAATCATTATATCATCACCATCACATAGGTGGAGAGAAAGAGATAGCAGTATCAGTGATACAGATCTGCAGAAATCAGACACGATCCGATCAAACACATCTGATTAAATCGAAACTCGTGATCAGTAACGGATCTACAGGGACGATCAATCACCAATATTCACTTCAAACCCTAACGTATAACTCAAGTCAACGATTCATCAGATACACAATCATAATCAACAAAGTCATCATCGTCAATTCGTCATCAATCAACAAGAAGAAGAACAGAATCAAAAGGAAGGTTTTTCGAGAAAGAATTCAAGGGAATGGATGAAGAGAAGCGAACCATGGTGCGTAAAACTCGACGAGAGCTCCTCGATCTTGTCCGACCTCCTTCTCGAAGTTCTCTTCGGTGAGAACAAGGACGTCGTCTGCTAGAGCCGATGCGAACAACAAAGCTAGGGTTCCAAAAGCTAGGCAGATCTGACGAGATGTCGCCATTTTTTCTTTTTTCCTGTGTCTTTCTTTCTGGATTGTAAAAACTAAAAAGGGACGAAGAGAAGTCAAGATGATTGGAGACTATTTATAGGAGTCCTGCTCTGTTTTGAGTCGTCGGTCTGGGCAGCTGATAGGTTGGGTAGTCAAATACCCAAAGGGAAAAAAAAACATCGTTACGCGATGAAAAAGTATTACAAAGAGGGCGCCCTCATATGCCCAACGTGGGCTATTGTGGGCTCTCTTCAATCCATGTCTCTCGTTTTAGTATTATTTTCTAGATGTCACCAAATCACATTCTCGGACCAAAAAAGGAATTATGGGCACATCAATACTTGATATCCTACCATAATTCATGATGAATTGGTAGTGATCTAATTGGATAGTTTACTTTACTTTAAATAAATAAAGATTACTTTTTTTAATATTTATTTATTAGGTTACAATATAATAATAAAAGTATTTTTTTCGAAATAAAATTATGAACACACCAACACCAACACCGTCTTTCATTTGTATCTGATGCTATAGTATGTTCTATTGTTTTGTTATCAAATATAATTTTGTCATCGACATAAAATAGTATAGACTAGATTCAAGTTGAAACCTATGAGAAACCACTGGTCCACCCTTTACCATTAGATTATAATCTTATATAAATATGTGTTGCTAATAACTTAATATTGTTGCAAGCCTGATTTCAAATTAGATTGAGTGGAGACCTTGGGACAGCCCAGTCCCACGGTGAAGCCTTAGCCCAACATGAAACACTTTTTTCCGAACATGAGAATATGAGATCAATTCAGGCCCGACCTGAAGACGTCCGCCCATTTTGTGAACATGAAAATTGATAAGAACATTGTAAGCTAAGCAAAATCAGTTTTCACTGATCGTATGACCAGCTTCGGCCTACTATAGAACACATGCACTCATTTATGGGCTGGTCCATCATCTCCTCTTACTTGTCCGGTTGTCCCTTCAAAACAACACTGCTTGTGCTAGTCGTTCATCTCCCTCTTAATTGCTGCACCGAATGTTGAATTTATTTCATTTGCACATATTTTCTAATCGTTAAGTCAAAATTCCAGGCCAGGCATGAGAAACTGGCACAATTCACCATTTTGTCCAAACCCGTGACTCAAAACTGATCTCTCCCAACCCATACAGACATGCAAAAAACATCATGACCATACCATCAATGATGATTCATTCATCCCATCAGATTCCCCCAAAAATGAACGTGAAGATCACAGACCATAACAGCATAACAACCAAAATCTGCATTCAACTTTTGTAGTTTTCTCATTAACATCTTCCTCTTTGGGCAAAAATATGGAAAGGAAGAAGAACAAGGTCTCTTGAATATCTATGAAGAAGTTACGCTTTCATACCCCATAAAATACCTAATTGCAACAGATATATCTCAGTCATCGTTGGATTTCCTACTGTTGGCAGCCGGGTGACCTTCAAGGTGCACCAAGGCAAAATGCAGAGCCTCCAAATCTTCCAAGTATAACTCCTTTATACAGAATTGCCTTCTCAATTCAGCTAAACGACTTTGAACATCCCCATTGCTACTCATCACTTCAGAGGCAGAGTCTCTTGGTAGTACATGAGCTGACCATTGAGAGTCATCAATGATTGTATGGTTCAGTCTGACAAAAGGAAAAAATTGTTGGGTTAAAATACATGCCATTTGACTAATACACACATTTATGTATGTGGAGGGAAATAGAGAAACGATGATAATAATTTATCCACATGAAATACTGAAGCAGAGCCTAAATTGAATGTGTGATCTGATAACATGGGTATATAACTTCTAGTCATTTCTAATGAGAATACCTCTTTGTTTTTGTGTTTTTTTTTTTTTTTTTTTTTTTTTTTTTTTGGGGTGGGGGGTGGTTTAGAAATCTATACCTAAGAATACTAAAAAAAATTCATATTTCTGTGTCAACCATCTAGGAACGTACCTGAGAAGTAAATAGTAAAAGGAAATTCCCACTCTGACTATCTGGTGTGTGTTAAGATCAGATAAAACATCTGACGGGTTTAGAGAAACCTACGCAACTCATCACTAAATCAACCAACAGTGACATATTTTCAAATCTTTGCGGCTGGTTACAAAGCCACATCTTTACCCGGAAGCAAAACTTTTAATCGATTCCTACCAATTCAATCCATGACCATTTTGGCATCTAGCAACTTTATTTTTTGTAAAAGCAATTATAGAACAATGCTTTACTTTGCACCTTCATCTTCTTGTATCAGCCATACATTGGCAGATGCAGCAACTGGAAAAGATTTTAAACCCCCTTCTTTTGCACTCTTTCATCTTTATTTGATTCATTTTTATATTTACCATCAGAAGACAATGAAAAGAAAGTTGTTAAAGCTCTGGAGAATCCAGGGAATTAATATTTGATTAGATGTCGTTGTCTTCATCATTTCTGACAAAATAATACATAGGATAATTATAGATGGAGAAACAACCATGAAAGCGATCAAGACATTAAGAATCTTTAATGATGGATAAATGTTTCTTACTTATTGAGTATGCTCTGTGTTTCTGAGTTGTCCTTCACACTAAACAAGGCATCCACCACATCATCTTTTTTCCTTACCAGACCATCCAGATGACAATATGACTTGCACATAAAGTGTATTTCTGAATCATCAGTCTCTGTGCTGATGTTGCTAATTCTGATTGTAACAGTCTCTGGGACGTGCAGAGGTCGAATTGGAAGGTAAAAACTCCTTACTGTAATCCCACCAACTGAAACTGCTCTGCTGCTTGATTCAACGCTCTTGAAACATACACATTCAGTAATTTTAGACATCTATACCCCACCAAAAAACAAAAACAAAAATTGAGGGAAAAAAATGAAGAAAAAGAATAGCCTGGATAACTCAATATGTACCTCAAATACAACATCACAGCAATCGAGTTCATTGGGTACAGTTCTCATGGAAGCATTTGTGATTTTCCCAAAAATTGAGATTGCTTCTTTCAACTGGGGAAGGTTGATTACAGAAGGTATGTTCTCAATAGTGATAGAGCTCGAATTTTTGCAGTTAGAAGCAGTTTTACTGTTAACATTAAGTCTAGGAACTTCACTGTCATTCTCAAATTTGAGATGAAGACCTGGAATAGGATTACCCTGTTTTAGACGGATGTCCGTCGAGGTAGGGTTGCTTTCTGCATGCAAAGACGTGCTAGATGAAGCTTTTCTAGCAGGATCAGTTTTCTGCTTCAAATGGAGATTTAAGCTCAAGATTATGGGACATAAATAACATCTCATTTACGTATTACTCATAAAAATTTAAAGACAGAAGTTATGAAAAGTTTGTATGCATAAATGCACACCTTAAAATGTTCAGACTTCTCTGTCATCAATTTCAGGACTGTACTTCCACCTTGTGAAAGTTTTTCAGGCTTCTTTGTCGTCAATTTCAGAACTGTACTTCCACCCTGTAAAAGTGGCAAGCCTAATTCAGCGAAATCATCATCTTCATCGGAGGAACTATGTAGTGACTCCTGACTTCTGATTCCTTGTAATTGGCAATTGGCCAATGTTCTTCGGTAACAAATACTCCTGGTAGATAATAGGTGCAAAATAGTTAAATCCAGTATTGCATCAACCATCCACCAGAGCATTTTTATTTCAATAACTTCTTAAAGTTTTTAATATATTGCCAATGGATTACTGTTGCCATGTGATTACCCTCCCATATTAAATGTGAACATGAACTTAAGCCACAGGTGCTAGGAATTATGTTTTCATTAGGATATAGCAGCATTAAATATAAGAAAAGGTATTAGAAGATACTGTTTATCTACAAATATGTCAAATTATTCTATAACCCATCAGAACAAGAAGCAAAACCCTTTGAAAAAACAAGAAGCATAACCCTTCAAAAACTATCCCACTCAAAAAAGCATGCTTCTTATCCTAGCCTATTCTCACTTCTTCCATTGATTCTTGTTTTTTGAACCCTTAGGTTCAAGGGACTACTTTCAGATGAGTGCCACTTCTTCCACCGATCATTTGTTAACCAATTCCTAGGCTCCAATCACCACCTTTAAATGAGCTTCACTTCTTCAATCAATTCTTCCGTATTGGACTTCTAAATTCTAGCCACTATTAATATGAACTTGATGCTGAACTTTACCAAGGCAATTGAGCAATAGAAAGTTTCCCTTCTTCGCTACCATTGTCAAGAATAAGGCATAGCTGCAAAGACCTCTAATATTAGAAACCAATGCTGAAAGACCTTATGTATGGAGAACATATCCCTTCTTTGATGTCCATAAAATCAGATAAATTTAAGAAATTACTAAAGCAGCCGAATTTTCTGCCCCCTTCTCCTGAATTTGTTCATGTCTTAATTTATTTTTAATCCGATTCCCTGCCCAAAATCCAAAACCAGTTATGAACTCGTGACTTAACTCCTAATTTACTAACCTTGAAACTGGATGACTTTTTTATTACAAACCAAACAGATAGGAATCATGGTTTTGAAATTCGGCAACTAGCCACAACTGGTTGGTTGAATTTGGATTTGGTTAGACATCACAAATCAAATTCGGGAAGACTCCAGGGCAAAGAAATCAATCGTAAAATAAAAAATAATAATAACCAGTATATAAACATTATACAGGTCGGTCACCGTGATATTTTTATAACTAGGGTTACAATTTTATTTCATTAAAAAACTAGGTGTACAATTTTATTTTATTTTTTATAAGTAAATAGGGTTACAATTGAAAACCAGTAATTTGGAAGTTCAATTAAAATTCAGCCAGACAATGAAAGTCCTTGGAAACTTCATGGAAATAAAATGGGTCCACTAGGGTTTTATTTTTATTTTTTATTTTAAATATAGCATTTGATGCTACAAATCCATCATACAAAATGGGGCTAATGAAGAAAATTATAGCCACCATCAATGACCTTCAGTATATGATCACTTTTGCAAAAGCTGCCATAATATATTTTCTCTGTCGTTTGCGACAATAGCTACTGTTTTCTATAACATACCCAATCATGATAAAGAATTGTATACAAAAATCAAATGCAAAACATGATGGGGAAATTTGATATCTAAGGCATGTCCAATCATGCCCGAAATTTGGAAATAAATTCTGCATTTATGACAAAATCAGATTCCTGTCCTGTTATATGATTTGCGCACCCATTCTATTTCTTTCTTAAACTACTAGCTATTTCATCAACTATCAGAAAACTAAGATAAATTTTGTATATAAAAATCATATGCAAAACTCGGGGTGGGGGTGGGGGGGGGGGGGGGGGGGGGGAATTCGATAAGGCATGTCGATTCATGCCCCAAATTTGGAAATAAATTCAGCATTTATACCAAAATTGGACTCCTGCCCCAAACACAAGCGTCTCTTTCTTAGACAACTAGCTATTTCAATATTTCATCAACTATCAGAAAACCAAGTTACTTTTGTATCTAAAAATGGCATACAAAACACAAGGGGGCAATTCAATATCTAAGAGACGCAAAATTGTGCCCATAAATTTGGAGATAAATTCAGCACTTATGGAGAAAAATGGAATCCTGCCCACTTATAAAATTTCCCCACCAATTCTTTCTCTTTCTTAAACCACTTGCTATTTCATCAACCAACTTTAATGTTGCTTCAGCATCGATTGCATTCACACAACTAGACAAGAAAAAACTTCCAATCATAGCATTAAAATTTAAAAACATAGAAAGTACTAAAACCCTAATCTCATGCAGCGTGATATGCATAATTGAAGAACTGAGCTTTCAGTGTCTCAGAAAAAAAAAAAAAAGTAGAGGGATGGGGTATAAGGCTTGCCTATAACTGTGGCCATGGAAGTTGAAGAAAGTAGCCTTTGGTTTGACTGAAATGATTCCATGTTCACCTGAGCAGAAACAAATGCAGCTACTCTGTCACAATCTGAATCTCACAATCAAAAGAGGAATAAGAAAAAAGTTAGGGTTAGGGTTTGCAAAGGGTACCTTTCTTACCGGTGAGAAAAGTGCAAATGGAAGCTCGGAGGAGTCTCGACTTCATCTTCGTCGCCGCTGAGTGTCATAAGTAAGAACGAGGTACGTTGATCCACTCCGTATCAAAGGTTCGATTCATAAACGACGTCGCTTTTGTTATTTCAAAAAATTCAACGCAAACCAATACATGTTGAAATTTAGTACTCCGTAATTATTTTTAGTTTTACTTTCAAAACTAAAAATATAAATGAAATAAAATAAAATAAAATTTCTTAATACAAAAAACTTTAAAAATAATTATCAAAATTTTTCGCTATAAAAAATTATCATTTACTTATTTTTAAAAGTAAAAAACATAATATAAATAAATCTTAAGTCATTAAATCTCATAAAATTCAATGATTAACAAAAAAGTTGAGTCCAGAAAATGATCTCTCAACCATCTATTTACTCCCTATATGATATTTGTTCATGTATTGATTGTTGAGTGTCCCTTGTACAAATAAATACATAAAAAACAAATAAAAATTGCTCTCGTCAATTGTTAGTAGAATCAGGGATTGTGGTCCAACAAATGGAACCTTTTCCAACTTTTTGTGCCCCATCTCGTTATTGACATTGGACCGGCCAATATATGTCGGCCAAAACAACATTACTGCCAGGCCAGTGGAACGAGTTGTTGGAATCAATACATGAAGGTCTATTTCTTCTACATACCAGCTCCGTGGCCTGAGTAATATCCAGTATCTACTGCCAAGCTCATGAGGTAGGAATGAAGCCCCGTAGGCTAGGCTTTGGAAGTTTGGGTCAATCCTGCTTGCTCCAATACAAAAGTTCCTTATATATTTGTGTCTAATACTGCGGTCACACTCAGTCTGAGTCACTTCATATTAATGGAGTTGAGTATTTTAGACAAAAGCAATCATGCTATTGATTAAAGCCATTTGAGTTAGCTAAGAGGCCAAGGAGGACTGGGTCAAAAGTAGGATTAGGGTTCAAACCCCTCTAATTGTATGAAAAAAAAAAACAAAAAAGACAAGAAAGAAAGAAAGAAAGAATGGCATTGATTAGTTTATTTACTAATTTAATGGGTTTTTCTGGATGCCCATTTTTCCTTTGGTTTACCCCGGTCTGAACTCTAACTCTCTATTTGGTTCGTGGATTTTACCATGGAAAAAAAAAGAAAGGGAAAAAAAATGTGAAGGAAAGAAAATGAAAGGAAAAGATAATATCATACCAAGCCAAAATTCTTTCAATTATTATTCTTCTATCAATTTTCCTTTGCAACCAAATAAAAAAAAGTATAACTCCTTATATATATATTTTTTCCCTTTATAAAATCCATGGACCAAATAGAGCCTAAAGGATATCCATTCACCCATTAGGACAATTCCTGCAATCAGTGACATGTGAGAATGTGCCACCACGATATAAAGACTTGCTGCCATCGTCTCGCTGAAAATTAAAGAACACGGTTAGCTTTAATCGTTGTCACATTTATGATCATGATCATGATTTGTCAGTTTGTCACGGTCTCATGGAGATTTTTTCCCAAAATTAAATGATATATATATATATATATATATATATATATAGTACAGAATTCCCCACATGGAGCGTCATATATTTATTGTATTGAGTTAATTTTTTTGATATAAAATTATAAATTAGATAAACAAATATATTAAAATTGATCTGTGTGTACAGGTCAAAGATGATAAGGTGATCTAGCCAAACATATCGTTAAATGGAAGAAAACATTAAACATTGATTAGCATGTCAAACCGGCCGGTAGATGAACATATAGTTGGTTTCTCTGGAGTACATGCTTGTGATTAAAGCATGTTAGAGAAGTATCAATCACAATGTGACAGTCCAACCGTCAACTGTAATCAGTATGTTATGATAAACTTGTATAGTAGATTACGATAACATTAAACATTGATTAGCATGTCAAACCGGCCGGTAGATAAACATATAGTTGGTTTCTCTGGAGTGCATGCTTGTAATTAAAGCATGTTAAAGAAATGTCAATCACAATGTGACAATCTAATCATTAACGTACTGTAATCAGTATGTTATGATAAGCTTGTATAACAGGTTATGATAAACTTTTTACAACTGATGAGATCCTTCAAAAATTCCTTCATCGAACAATAGGGTATCTGTCTTAAAATTTGTACAATATTTGCAATATATCTGTCTTTATAACTCACTCTTCTCTCTCTCTTTCTTCTTTTTTTTATTACCGTAGGAAAGTGTTATAGGGTCCGATCTTTTTAGCAAAATCTCTTGGCCAAATGATGTGGCAACTAAAAGGATGTTTGGTGGTTGTCGCATCAATTGAGCAAGAGCTTTGGGCAAAATATATGTAGGGTATGTAGAGTTGCTATTTTCCAGTAAGGGTATAATCGAGCACCAATGCTATGGCCCTCTACAATTATCTTTCTTCTTTTTGCAATCAGTTAACGCGTTGCACGGATCGTAATGAATTGGGAAAATCCTAAAACTGGTGGGAGGAGAGGTGGTCCATTCATCAGATGGTCCCGACGGACGGCATGCACCCAATCAAGCTGATAGGCATGTGTACAGAGTTCTGCATGTGCGTGCAGTTAAGGTTTTCTGCTCCCTTGCCGTGCAAGTGGACACTGTCTTCTTCCTTCTTCCTTGATTGCTTTGTACGTAGTTGCACTAGCTGTTATTAGTACATGGATGAATACATTTTTCTCTTTAGTGCTCAATGTGATTACCTCTTTGACTCTGTTTACTTAACCTCTTCTTGTTTTACTGTTTCAATTTGGTGCTTGACAATCTTCTAATGGCTTTAAAGTCCTTTTTCATTAAGACTACAGTCAAAATCCCAGTGGAAAAAAATGTTCTAAACTTTCCTAAAATGCTTGGATTCTGTTTTGGATTTTGTTTTGGTCCTATCACTCTGGATGTATATGATTATGTTTAGGTCGTACTAACTTAAAAATAAATAAAAATTCCTAGATTGCTTGGTTAAGTCCGGGCTTTTGGGTCCAAGTCCATCACACTTTACTCTCTTTGTCAGGAGCGGAGCCAAGAAGACCCTACAAGGGTCGGTTGCCCCGCTGAACTTTTTATTTTTTTTATATTTGACCTTTATAAATTTTTACTATTTATGAATTTAACTATTCTCAAAATTTTTAGGCCCTTCTCAAAATAACATTTTGGCCCTTTTCACTTTTTTTTGCCCCTTTATATTTAGTTTTTACTCATTTATTTTTATAAATTTTGTTTTTTACCCCCTATTTTCTTGTTTTCATCATTTTTCTTTTGTCATTCACTCATTCTAATTATTCTTATTATTTATTTATATAGATGAACAATGTTACATAGCTTAAACTTTTTGTCCAAATTCATTTGCCCAAATAATGTTATAGCCACCACATCAATTCATTACGGATAATTATTCTTTTCATAAAAATTTTGATTGATTGCCACCTCATTTTGGTAAAAAATTTGACTTTCTATCATTTTGTATTTCTCTTCTAGTTGTTTATCGATCATAAAAACTTATTATTAATTCAAAAATTTTCTTTTGTCTTGTGGTTGTGAAGTAGGAAAAAGAACACAAAAAAATTATACTGCGTAGTCATTTTGAGTTAGGATAAAAATATAAAGAATTAATTAAAGTTTGGCGTTCTTCGACCAAATTTCTGGCTCTGCCACTGCTCTTGGTGTCTTGTTCCTTTGACCAAGTATTGGTATGCCTACATGCATAGGTACAAGTCAACATTTACATTTTTGGGATACATAATTAAGCAAATTAGGGATTAACTTAATTATTGAAGCTACGCAGATTTTTGCTCTAACAATTGCATTCTTAAAGAACTGGGGGTTTACTAGCCATGAGGCTTAGGCTATGTTTGTTTAGCTGGAATGGAATGGATGGAATGGAATCTCATTCCAATTCATTCCAAACAGCATGTTTGGATAAGATAATTTGAATGGAAATGGAATCAAATAGTATGTTTAAACAGCTATTTTAAATCTATTTTCATTCCAGACTACTTCAAGTATGAAATCACATTTCATTCCCATCCATTCCATTCCAACTAAACAAACATGGCCTTAGATTAACCACCAAATGAGGGGCAAATCCAAATATCTCCCTCTTGGTAAAAAGTTGGCCAATCTTATCAGGATTGACATTGATCCAAATGCTTGTGCGGTTGTGCCGAGTTTTTATGAGTAGCTTCCTGCCCCGACCTACTCAGTACTTACCTAAAATATTTATGAGAGTAGACACCAGCTAGCGGATATATACGTACCCTAGTAGCCAATTGCCAAGGCCACCAAAAAAAATAAAAATAAGGCAATTAAAGATTTTTTCTCCAAAATAGCACCAATAAATCAGTGGGCACATAGGAAAAGAGTAGTAAAAATTAAAGGAGTCAGCATTCACAACGGCAGTAGAGCTGTAAGAATTAAAAGGACTCAGCATACAAAGCGGACGCCTTGGTTGAGTAGCTTTTAATATATTTATTTATTTATTTAGTTATGGTCTCCCCCCATATATATATATATATATATATATATATATATATTTTTTAATGACTATGGTAATGCTTCTGACACTAACTTGTGGCCGGTGCCATTGATATATGCAACAACAACCTCGGTCAGTTTCTATAGCCCAATATTAATGCTTTTGCATGTAGGGTCGACTAATTTGTCCAGAAGGCCCATACGGATGATGCCATGCATGTCAGTCAATTTACGAGCAGGGACGGACCTATGTTGAGGCCAAGGGGGGCCATGGCCCCTCCCAACATTTTAGATTCTTTTGTATATATATTCATTCATATAGTTATATATAGCTATATAAGCATTCAAAATTACCCAAGGCCCCCTCATGAAATCAAAAATATTTGAATAGAAAACAAGGTATATTTGAAGTTGAATTGAGTTACTCAGTTTGCAGATAGAAAACAAATTCTTTTATTTTATGTTATTTTCTCTGCAAGGAATTAAACAATGGATAAAATTTTTTTTTTCCTTAGCTGCTCCATTCATTGCTGTGAAGATTAAAAATAAAAAATAAAATGAAAAAAGGAATTTTTTGTGTGTGCGTGTGTTTTTTTTTTTTTTTTTTTTAATCCTATAAAAATTACAAATTATATGGTTGTTATGAAATTTTAAATCCGCTTCTTATTTGGAACAAGCTAATATTCTCATTCTTAAATGATAATAATTTTTGGTTCATGCTTTGGCCCCCCTTAAGTTAAAATCCTGGTTCCGTCCCTGTTTACGAGGATTCACTTCTTATATCCATTTATACTGGTCGTATAATCAAGATTCCATCTCTTTTGGTAATTAAAATTAATTTTTGTACGTAGAAAACTTTGAGCTCAATTGGATATGTGTACTTCATATTATTTATCAAGGAAACAGAAAAACTTAAGCTATAAAGCTTGGTTTGATTGCTGAGAACTTGTAAGGAAACAAAAAGAGATCAACTTCCATCAACACCATTTGTTAAGAGAGTGATCTCAAATTCAAGATTATGAATGAGCATTGATATATATTTGTTAATAATAATTAAAAATGATTATGGGTAAATATAAGTTTTATCGTTTGTTCAAAAAAAAAAAAAAAAAAAAAGCAACACCTTCCTACCCCAATAAAATAAAATAAGGGGGAGTGTTTTGCCGGGTCGGTCGGGTTGGAGAGGGAAAAACAAAGGTCTTGTGTCTTTTCAAGAACTCAAATGAGTCAAATGAATGTAAGCATCTTATGAGTAATAGCCCTAAATCAATGACAATGATGGAAGTATAGAGAAAAGCACAATACTTACTTTGATGTGATAAAGCTGTTCAAGCGGGTAAGAAAATGACAATATTCTTTTCGTTCAAGCTGAAAAGATGCCAAGGTGCCTAATCATTAATTTACCATGTAGACCAACCAATACACCTACCACACGTGACATCCACAAATAATGCATGACATGCATGTTCACCAAGCTTGTAAAAGGATCAATTCAAGCCAATTAATTAGTTGTTTAAATAATCTTGAGGGGGTGTATCGAGTGATCCGAAGGTCTTTTATCAAAACAAGATGTTTTACGTTCAATTCTCATCACTCATTTTTAAAGTTATTTTCATAAATGTTGTACTGCAACTATTTGGGAACCTCTTGATATCAAAAAATAAAAATAAATAAAAAGAATTGAGTTGATAAATAAACAAAATTAGAAAAAGGTTGACCTTTGATTCATTTACTTCACAATTGATATCAAATTAATCAATCTCAAGTTGAGTTCAAATAATTAGTTTATTTGAAGTTTTAATGAAACCCACGAGACCTGTAATAATCGGACCTGTACTATTCAACTACAACTTTGATGTATGAATTAAGGAAACTAAAAAGTAAGATTGAGCATGACTTATTTGTTGGTGAATGTACCTAAAAAATGTAGTCTTCTATCAAATTAATTGATTTCAAATCAAACCCAAATAACTTAGTTTGTATGACCAATCTAATTCCTACAATCTCACGTACATGTTATTTATAATTAATCCTTATATATATAGGATGATGATTAGGTAAGCACATATTGATATAATTTATATTAACACATACATTGGGAGTTGTACTTTATGAATTAGTAGTATATGAAGTACATTGGACTAATGCAAAGGGTACAACTCCTAATGCATGGTATTAATATAACTTATATCAACACGTGCTGATGGGAACATAACCGTGTATATATATATATATATATACACGGTTATGTTCCCATCAGCATGTGTTGATATAAGTTACATCAGCACTATACATTAGGGGTTGTACCCCTTGTATTGATTCAATGCACCTCACATTCCACTAATGCACAAAGTACAACTTTCATATGGGTTTTGATATAAGTTATATCAGCACGTGATCATCATCCTCTATATATATAGGATGATGATCAGGTGAACACGTGCTGATATAACTTTTATCAAGGTCCGCATTGAAAATTGTACCTCATGCATTAGTGAGTTATGGGGTATATTGAGTTAATGCATGGGATACAACCTTTAATACGTACATGATATTGATATAACTTATATCAATATATACTGACCTGATAAGACTATATATATATATATATATATATATATATATATATATAGGATGATGATCAGGTAAGCACGTGCTGATATAACTTATATCAAAACCTGCATTGGGAGTTGTATTTTGTGCATTAGTGAGATGTGAGATGCATTTAATCAATGCAAGGGGTACAACCCCCAATACATAGTGCTGATGTAACTTACATCAGCACGTGCTGATGGGATCACCTATATATATATATATATATATATATATGTGTGTGTGCGCGCGCGCGCGCGCTTTAATTTTCTCGTGAGAGAAAGAGGGTAAAAGAATATATATTCATGACTGAGGCACAAAATAAATAAAAAGGAATATTCACGATTCTAGCTACAAACGGACACAAAATTTCTATGAACTGGAGCCCAAAGTACAAAAGACAAGGAAAGGAAAGAAGTCCATTCACAACTTTTTCCAACAACCGACTTAAAAACTTGATGTTCTAGCTAATGCATGTCTCAACCCCCTAACACTTTTTTTTTATTTTTTTATTTTTTAACAATACAAGAAACAAAGACACAAGAAACAAGGACACAAAAATAACCTCCAAGAGTCGTGTACACTTTTGGTGTGTGTACACTTTTGATGTGTATGTGGAGTTTCTCTAATCAAAAAATACATGTGTCAATCTTACATGGGTTGAAAGAAAAATGGACATAAAAATCAAAAACATCAAGAAAGAAGCCACGCAACCATAGCCTTCTGCGATTCAGAGTCCATCTCTTCTCCCAATTTTTGATAGTCTCCTTGCACATTATCACTCTCCCACAACCAAGATATCATCTCCTCTTGTTCATCCCATATCTCGTGCCCATGGACAACACCCTCCCAATAATCCAAATCAACCCTTCCTTCATCTAAGTATGAAGTCGTTGAACAACATGACAACCACTCACCACTCTCTCCATTAGAGCTTAAATTAACACTCTCCAGGTCTTCACTTGTTGCCATTTTGCTTGAATCCATGACCCCACTTTCCATCATACCCTCACCATTAACTACTATACCATTTTCTTTCTCCTCACCACTTAAACTCAAAATCCCACTTGGATCCAGCACTAACCCATTTCCCATGATGTCATTAAAGGACAAAATACCGCCATCTAGTCCCTCATATGGTCCCAAAATTTCAGTCTCTCTTTCAATAGTGGTAGGGCACAGCATTGAATTCTTGCTTTCTCTCTGCTCACTAGGGCACAGAACTAAACTTTCTCTCTCCTCACTTGTAACCGACATTCCCCCTTGGGTATCTTGACAAGGACCAGACTCAACAAGGTTTCTTCTCTCAACTAAGATCTCTTCAGCCCATGTATCCAAAACCATGCTTTCAATTTTGTCCTCCTCTTGCCATGAGATTGCAGCAGTGGGAAAGGTCTCTTTCTCTAAGGTTGGTGTGGATGGCAATGGCATTTCACCAATTTTGTCGAAAGCAGTTTCCTTTGCTTTCTCTTGTGAAGCTTTAGCATCTGTGTTGGTGTTGCTTTTGATCTTCTTCATGGTTGATTTGCTTGTTCTACCGCCTTTTCGCTTGGACGCAGTGGCTATCTTGGTTAAATTCATGATAATTGGTAAGGTCTGGCTGTTAGGCCTTCTAAATGTGTGAATTTTTCGACTCAAGTGACTGTTCCAGTAGTTCTTTATCTCGTTGTCTGTTCTTCCTGGTAATTGACTCGCAATCAAAGACCACCTGCATGTACACATCAACAGGCGATGACTTTAGCATGAGAAATAATCTTTTTACCATAAATTATGTGTGTGTGTATATCTATATATTCGACCCTTTTCTAGCTCATGAAGTTTACTTGAACTAAGTTGTGTAAGATCATGCATTTTGCATGGGTAGAGGGAGGAGTGAATTTAGATTTGCTATCGTATTAGCAACACACAAACCATCATATACTTATTGAGATCGTGACACTAAATGCCCTTAGAGTGCCACCTGTCTTGATCTCAACAAATAAACACATGACGGTGCTGTGTTTTTCCAACACTACAGCAAATCCAAACTTGCAGGGTCGGTTTTGAGGCAAGGCAGGCAAGGCGGCCGCTTGGGGCCCCACATTTTGGCTTGAAAATGAGGGCCCCATTTGGGGACTAACCCTTGTAATAGGTTTAATCTTTTTTTTTTTTTTTTCTAGAGAATGGTTATTGCAACCCCTTAATTTTATTTGCACCTCCCACTAATTTTTATTTATCAATATTTTACCAAAAATATAAAAGGTTTTTATGAGAATTTGTTATGTAATCCACTAGAAAATATCATTTTGAACAACTTTGCAGAAGAAAGTTTTTTCAAAATTTATCGTTTAAGTGGATTTTTTGATCATTTACCATCTTTGTTAATTTTAGGCCAAAAAGTCGACTTAAACGAAAAATTTTGTAAAAACCTTCTTCTGCAAAGTTGTTCAAAATGATGTTTTCTAGTGAATAGCATAGTTAATTTTCTTAAAACCTTTTATATTTTTCTAAAATCTTAAGAAATTAAAATCAGTGAGATGTGCAAACAAACTTTATGTTTGTACTGGGAAAAAAAATTGAGTATGAGGATCTCATTTTAAGAAAGGGGCTTCTATTGGCACCCCAAGACTTGTTTTTCATCCCCCAATTACTTTACATTTTAAGGTTTTATGAAAAATATAAAAGGTTTTCATAAAAACTGATCACATAATCTACTAGAAAACACCATTTTGAACAATTTTGTAGAAGAAAGTTTTTTAAAAATTTATTTTTTAAATGGACTTTGTAATTATTTATAAAAAAACTACTGTAAATGGCCAAAAATTTCACTTAAACAATAGATTTTGGAAAAACTTTATTCTACAAAGTTGTTCAAAATGATGTTTTTCAATGGATAGCGTGTCCGATTTTTATAAAAATCTTTATAATTTTCATAAAATCTTAAAGTGTAAAATAAGTGGGGGATGAAAAACAAGTCTTCGGGTGCCAATAGAGGCCCCCTTTCAAGAATTCGCCTAAGGCCCCAAAAATCTCAGAACCGGCCCTGCAAACTTGGTAAGGGTATATTCAATTAAGTTAACCCCACAATGCATAATCTTATATAAACAACTTAGATTAGATTAATCTTAGCTGAAATATTTTTTATATATACATGTAGTCCTAATCAGTTCAGCACGTGTTGATATAAGTTATATCAACACCATACATTAAAAGTTGTACTCTGTGTATTAGCCCAATGTATCCCGTAGCCTACTAATGTACGAAGTACAATCCCTAATGCGGGTGTTGATATAAGTTATATCAGCACATGCTTACTTGATCATCACGTATAAGCACGTGCTGATATAACTTATATCAACACTCGCATTGGGGATTATATCTCGTACATTAGTGGGATATGAGTTATATTGGACCAATGCAAGAAGTACAACCCTCAATGCATGATGTTGATATACACGTATTGATGGAAACATAACCGTATATATATATATATATATATAATTATCTAATTTAATTTTTTCTCCAAAATATTAAAAATTTGAATATTCAACTTGACTATTTATTAAATACAAATATGGTTAATGCTTATTCTCAATCAATTAACATTTAGATAATACACTTATTGACGTAATTTTTAATTAGAAAACCCTTGTGGAGGTAAAAATTAATGATAAATATATACAAACACATGGACAAGTGTTTATAAAAATACTTGAGGTCCACGTGTCATGTCGGCAAAAAAAATCTTTTTTCTTTTATATTTTTAATAAAGTGAAAATATTACTAACGGTCTTTTTACTGTACATATCACTAATCAGTGGTCAGTATAGTTTCTTACCAACTAAATAATTGAAAACTTAAAGCTAGACAAGAAAAGGAGAGGAAATGAGAAAGGAGGAATGCTGTAGTTACCTATTTCCCAAAGAAGCATGCAACTTTATGATGGTATCTTCCTCTTCAGGTGAAATGTTACCCCTCTTCAAATCCGTTCTCAAGTAGTTAATCCATCTGAGTCTGCAGCTCTTCCCGCACCTTAGCAACCCTTTATTTTCCAAAAAACACCACCAAAAGACAAATAGAAATAAAAAGAGGAAGATAGAAAAGAAGAAGAACGTACGGCCAAACATCAGAAAGATAAGCAGAAATAAATGAAAAACATCTTAAGATATATGACTTAGATATTTTTTAATTTCAGGCCACAATATTTTCTACCTGCATTCTTGGGTAATGACCTCCATGAACCCTCTCCATTAGTTTGAATGAAATTCATCAAGATCTCATCTTCTTCAGCGGTCCATCTCCCCTTCTTCAACCCCACTTTCTCACAACATGGTGCTCTCCCCATCTCTCTCTCTCTCTCTCTCTTGCTATAGATAAACAGATACAAACAAAAACCCCGAGGGGGAGAGAAACAGAAAGACGCCACTTGAATTGTAGAAGTGAGCTTGTTTGTTGACTTAAGGGAGCCGCCTTGCATTTATATATGTGTGGAAATGAGGGTGGAGAGAAAAAAATTTTTTTTAAAAATAAAAATTGTAATTAATTTTAAAGAAGAGAGAGAAAGGGGGTGGGGCTAGTGATGTACGAGTGTTAAATACTAATTGTGGTGGCAGATTGGGCCACGAGTACCACACTGGAAGGCTACCGTCGTGGCTTCTCCACCGTCGAGAGCATGGTGACGGGGCTTGCATCTCCCACGTTTGATGCCCCGCGTACCAACACATCTGTACCCCTCAACATTTTTGGTCCGTCCCCCTCTCCAAAACCCTATGCATTTAATGTCTCATCTACCTCATGTGCCTCATAGCCCTTTCTAGTTTCTACTTCTTTTTTTCACAGGGGGCACTCCCTTGGACAACCCTAGTTTACTAGTTTTTTTCTACCCTTCTCTGCTCGATTGGCTCAAATAAAAGGACAGACAGACTTGTTTCTTTATGTTTGGGTAAGTATAGACTTGTTTTTTACTCTCTTCCATAGGAAGGGTGCCCCATTTACAAGAAATTTGGGAGTTCCTTGTATTATATTGGTACCGTACGCATCCTTAAAAATCTTAATAATTGACTTGCGAGTGGGGTATAAGGTACTGATGTTCACTAGTCATTTTGTACATGCCTAAGGTGCTTAATGCTTAAGCCTCTTTACGGGGGCCAAAAAATATATATATTATAATAAAGATCGAAGCATTGAAGAATATGTGTAGAACATTGCTTGATCTCGTAGGATTGGGCTTCATTAATTCCTCAGTACTGGCATGATTATGCTTTGATATTCGAATCCAACTTTTTCCCTTTTTGTTAAGTGGATTTCAACTTTTTCTTATTAGAATGCGAGAGCTGTTATTAGATACGTTAGCCATTAATTTTTGCCTCAATACTAAACTCATCGGATTATCCAACGTTTTCATTAACCGTGTTTCTAATATGTGGCATGGAGTAAACCTATGTAGATTATATTCCACTAACGATTGATGGACGAAACAATCAGTAATCGTTTTTCTAATTTTATTGTAGCCTTTTAATTTGTATTTCTCCTATATCACACTTAGTTACCATCCCAAGGGTAGCTTAGCTAGTAAGGGATTACATCTCAAGTAGTGGAGATCTTGAGTTCAAATTCTTCCAAAACCTTTTAATTAATTAGGGTCACTCACATAAAATTTTATAATTCTCATGAATCTTAAGCTCACTTGATCTATGTGAGTTTTGGGATCTTATATAGGTGGGTTACTGAAAGATTGTCTCAGTCATTAAAAAAATAAAAAAATAAATAAATTTAGAACCATGCTTAGTACCCATAGCCTTTCTTTTTATTTTTGTAATTCAACCTAATTAAGCTTACTATATATGCAAGCAAGATTCCCACCCCGAACCTGGACCACTATACTCAGCCTAGAGTTCTCCGAAGCAGCAGCAGCTAGCTATTATAATTAATATAATGTACTGGCCTATGAAACCTGGATAACGCTACTTTACCCCACATTTTACCCTACTATATGCATTTGGAAGGGTAAAGTTGTGGGACCCACTGATATGATTAAATCCTAAAAATTGAAACCCTTCTAAATGCACATAGTAGAAGAAAGTGTGGAGCAAAATAGCATTACCCATGAAACCATGTGCTGCACTGGTGTTCGCCAATTAATTACGTTGAACCCGTAACTTCTAGAGTCCTAGCCTAGTACAAACGGTCAAACGTTAATCCGTAAAGATGTTATTAATATAATTTTTAAAAATAAAAGGCCGACGATATATTCTCAAAATCTACAGAACCGTAGTTTGAGCTCGCCCACAAATTGTCTTTAAGATGCCTGTTTTTTGTCTTGGTTCTTTCTTAGAAAGTAACAGATACTAGCTACTCACAACAACTACTGTACAAGACCCAGAAGTCAGATCTGCCGATGGTGAACTTGTACCTGAATTCAAACAAGGTGACCGTATGGTTTTCTCAATGGATCGATAAACCCAGAGAGACAGTTACGCATCCTCTTTATTTATTTATTTTATTGTAAGCAAGAATATCATTTATAACGACTAGATTTAATTTACTCTCCCACTATCCTCCAATGGGGGAAGAGGTTTTGAATTGAAGGAAGAGGTACCACACTATACTAGGTACCACACAATACTAACAGCCAGCCATATATTAAAATCACAACTTCTCTTGATTTCATGGCAACAAAGCATATGGTTATTTCAAAAGACTTACGTTTTTATTTTCTCTGTTTTATGTAGTTGTCTATTGAATTTTGTCTTTTGAGACCGCTCTTAGGCCGTTGAAATACAAAACTTCCAATTCTACTAATTAATCTTCTTAACCCCGTTAAGGTCGCCACTTACTTGGTATTTGTTAGCACTAAGGAAATCTAGTTGGTGGTTTGGCTCCAAGAGAGTGGGAACTCAAATCTAGACTCTTTCGCTTTTTGAGATATAAGTCATAGGATTCACTTAGTTTACCCGGTAGGCTAACTCAAGGCAATGTTATGACCAAGTAATATCCATCTTCAATTCCTCTTAGTTTTAGTTAATCAATTTAAGTTGTTATCCCATTTTGAGCATGGAACTTCCAAAAAGGGTGTATTAGGATTTTGCCAAAACGAACCAAAACGTTTGCCTCTAGAGGTGACATGTCACAGCCTCTATTATATATTTTATATCGGCATATGACTATATGATTGTGGTTTGAGGTTTGAGGTTGTTTCAATGAATAAAAGAGAAATAATCAAGGGTTTGATCTGTTTAGCAACAAAAGTGGACTCATCAACAACCATGCTGTATGGACTCCAATTGATCCTTCATGCCGCTGGCCCTGATGCTTAACCGGGTCAAGCTTGGCTAGCCCTGTTAATGTTGGGATGGACTTCCGTGTTTTTCGACCATGTTCCAATGGGAACGGCTATTGTAACCCCCCAATCCCCTAAATTGCCCCCAACCTGTTATTCCTGCCCCCAAAATTTCCATACCCACCCCTCTCAAAGACCTCAATACCTTTCATTCTCACCCACCCCTTTCACCCACCCCACACCCCATGTCAGTGGACCGGCAAGAAGAAGAAGAAGTGACGCCGACGCCGACGCCGACGTCGACCGGCTAGGAAGGGCCACTCCATTTTTTCCGGCGACTCTTCCCTCTTCTTCTTTTTTTTTTTTTTCCTCTGCTGGTCAAATCTGTGCAAGGGAGGTTTTTTTTTTTCAAAACCTCCATTTTTTCTGGCGAGAAGGTTCTTCCCCTTCTACTTTTTTCCAGTGACGGGAGGGAAGAGAAAGAAAAGGAAAGAAAAAAAAGAGGCTGCTGACGGGAGGGAAGAGGAGAAGAAAAGAAAAAAAAAAAAGATTTCAAAACCTCCATTTTTTCCGGCGAGGAGGTTCTTCTCCTTCTTCTTTTTTCCGGTGACGGGAGGGAAGAGAAAGAAAAGGAAAGAAAAAAACAAAGGCTGTCGACGAAAAAAAAAAAATGAAAAAAGAAGAAAGAAAGAAAGAAAGAGAAGAAGAAGAAGAAGAAGAGGAGGGTTTCGACGGGAGGGAGGGGAGTGAGGGCTGCTGTTGCGGGAGAGGAGGAAGGAAGAAGAGAAGAGGGAAAAGAAGGAATAAGAGGGTCGCCGGCAGGGTGGGGTGGGGTGGGGTGCCGTTACCTCTCCATCGCCAGTGGGGTGGAGTGGGTGAGGGTGCCAGAGCCGGTGGAGTGGGGTGGGGTGGGGTGCGTGAGGATATTTAAGCCTTTTTTGGTAATTTTGCCCCATAATTTTTTTAATTAAAAAATATGGGGGTCAACTTAGTATATTGGGGTTGCAATAACCGTTCCCTGTTCCAATTTCAGCAACTTTGGGCTCTTTTTTATTTTATTTTAATGGTTTATGCAGCTCACAACTCACAAGCCAGTTGAATGTTTAGGCCCAAGCCCTCCTATTATATATTCATTTAGAAGCCCACGAAGATCAAACTTAATCGGGCAGGTTTGAGGATGGGGGAAACGTAATCGGGTTCGGGGCAGGTTTGGGTTGTGGGCACCCCTATCCAGAACCCGCTCCGTGCCATATTAAGGGGAACATCACACTTCCCCCGTAGACCACGGCAAAAGCGAGAGAAAGAGTATAATGCTACGTGGCTCATAACCACTGGGCGAAACAACATCGATCTTCCGCCTCATTGGCCAGTTTTCACAAGAACACGTTGCAAGGGGCGTTTTATGGAGTCGTCGAGCCCCGTCGTTTTAAGTCCCTCTCATTTCTCGTTAAATTTCAGCGAGAGAGGAGAGAGAGAGAGAAAAAGAGAGAGAATTAGTTTCAGGGACGACTTGGGGGATCTCGCAGTTCTTGAAGAAAAAACTCTAATCTCTGTAATTTCCGATCGATATATACACACGAAGTTGTAAAACTTTATCGAATCGTTTTCCATAGAAAGCAGCAATCACACGATCTGAAAACAGAACCCTAGTTTTTCCCATTGGAGAGATCCAATCTCTCCCGTTCTCCGTGCCATGGCGCATCGAAGATCAAAGCTATTGTTCCTTCTATGCGCCCTCTCCTTTGCTCTTGCCGCCACTGCAGGGTAATCACTGATTCTCTCTCTCTCTCTCTCTCTCTATATATATATATATATATATGTGTGTGTGTGTGTGTGTTTGTGTTATGTTTGTGATTGAATGATTGGATGATTGTAGGAAGAGTTACTATGATATATTGCAAGTGCCGAGGGGTGCTTCGGACGATCAGATCAAACGAGCTTATCGGAAGCTGGCATTGAAGTACCATCCTGATAAGAACCAGGGAAATGAAGAGGCTAACAAGAGATTTGCTGATATTAATAACGGTAATTTCGATTTTGATTAAGTTTCTTATTCAAGTGTGCATTTGCTTATGTCTTTTGTTAATTGAATTTTAAACCAGCTTATGAAGTGCTTTCGGATAGTGAGAAGAGGAATATCTATGATAGATATGGTGAAGAGGGTCTGAAACAGCATGCTGCCAGTGGCGGTAGGGGTGGCGGTGGAATGAACATTCAGGACATATTTAGCAGGTTAGTTTATGCCCTTCGCTTCTATTGTGCTTATCGAAACATTTTGTTTAACGTGCAAGAGCCGGTTTGAAAGTAGAATTAGTTAAATGAAATATTTTCCTTTTTCTTTCTTTCTTTCTTGGGTGGGGGGGGGGGGGGGGGGTGGTGTCGGGGGCAAATTTGTAGGATTAGTCTTATCTGTGATTTGGTGCTTCTTTCAGAGGCATCGAATTGCTTTAAGCAGGGGTTTGATACTGTAGTGTACATTTTCTTCCTGCAACACCTTTTTTAACTGGCTTCCCTAGCTTGCTATTCTAGGAACTTGCTGTTTATTATGCCTGTGTAGGATGTTGTTTGCATAACATGTAAGAATAAACATTACAGTAGCAAAATTTTATTAAAACTCACCCACTTAAGATAATGATATATCCTCTTCATGAAAATTTTCCAAAATATGGGTATAATCAGCCTACATGGACCATTAGCCATATCCATGTTCTATGGCTATAATAAGTTGTAAGAAAGGTCATTGTGCTAAGTGCATTCATTTGTACAAATGTACCGAACCATCACTGTTGAGTTGGGTGTGTTTCTTTTATTTGTAGTTTTAACTATAATTACACACACACACACACACACACACACACACACACATATATTATAGGTAAAGTTTGGTTCAACAATCTATTTCACTGCTGACAAGATGAAGGTTTCTTCTAGTTTCTTTGGTGGAGGTCCAACAGAAGAGGAGGAGAGAATTGTGAGAGGAGATGATGTAATTGTTGAGTTGGACGCAACACTTGAAGATCTGTACATGGGAGGTTCATTAAAGGTAAGTCGTGTCTAGATACAAAATTTGTAATCATCTGCCTCCTCCTTAAATTAGTTTACTATTTATATCTAGTTATCTACTGTGAGATCACTTTTTAAAAACCCGTAGGCCTTATAGTATAGCCTGTGTTACATATGTGTTTAGGTGTGAAATCCATCTAGCCCTCCAATAGGCCATTGGAACATAACTGAATTGCTATAGGTGGCTAGCAGATAGATAAGATGCACAATTAAGGGATAACTTTGATTTGGTTGATGTTTGAGCACTTGTACTACTTTTACTAAAGGAAAAAAGGATTTTATAATCAGTTGAGGGATAACTTAGATTTGGTTGATGTTTGAGCACTTGTACTACATTATACAAAAGGAAAAAAGGATTTTATAATCAGTAGGTAGTTCTTTTGGCCCCTTGTGTGACGTTTTATGTGTCATCCATCAGGTATGGAGGGAGAAAAACATTTTGAAGCCAGCCCCGGGTAAGAGACGCTGTAACTGTCGAAATGAGGTCTATCACAAGCAAATTGGTCCAGGAATGTTTCAACAGATGACAGAGCAGGTATATTATGTATATGAACTCTTAACTGAAGACTCTTATATTTTTGTATCTCTGAAAAGGAAAAATGATGATATCTTCATGCTGCATGATAACGATCTGTGACTCTTAGGGACCCTAGTGGCCTTGACCTTCTTTCCTCCTGCTGTTTAATTTTTCCTCTGCTCGTTCATGATGCTATATCTTCTTTTATACATTCACTATAATGTTTTTTCAGGTTTGCGAGCAATGCCCAAATGTGAAATATGTACGGGAGGGGTATTTCATCACTGTTGATATCGAGAAAGGGATGCAAGATGGACAAGTAAGCTTTATATATGTCCCATAAAAATATACTTATATTTACATAATTGCATCTTAATGAAAATGTTTACTTCCTGCATTTATATCAATATTCTTACTCCCTCGTTTTCTTGTATATGCCAGTATTGTGATAATAACCATATTCTCCATGTTCATCATTGAAATTCTCTCGATTCTTTAGCCCTCCAATAGGAGGGGTAGTTCAGATTTTCAAGTTTCCTTTACTATGAATTGAAATTTTGAAATTTGTTGCGCACTTTTTGTATAATCATTTTTCATTGTAACATAATTTATAGGAGGTTTTAGTCATCTCCAAGATAATTTCCTTTATCAAGTTTACCACTTCTGTCTGACAACCTGCAATCTATTCTTCTCACCAATTCTATCTACTTCCACCAAACAACAATTATGGGGAAAAACACAATTTTTATTATTACATTTTGCAAAACCATGTTTTCCAACATTTGCATAGAAATGATGATTCTGGTGATGATCATCAGAAAACCCCATAGAGTTGCCAATAAAGATGTCTAAATATTTTCCTAAAGATGATGTCAATATGGCTTCTCTACACCAAAAAACAAATATTGATTGGCATTTCTTATGCATAAAAATTGGTAGTTAATTTCTTCACTGTCTTGTTGCAATCTCGCTTCAATGAATTTTCATTGTTCAAGTTTGATCTCTGGTAATATTTGTTTTTCTTTTCCTTCTCTAATTTGTTATATTTTTAATGATTTTTATAGGAGGTAGGTTTTCTATGATGATGGTGAGCCTATAATAGATGGAGATGCTGGAGATTTGAAGGTTAGATATTTAACTCTGGCTTTATAATAAGGCATACTCATTTAAATTGTGTCCTAACAAAATCTAGTACATTTTGGGCAGTTCCATACTCATTTAAATTGTGTACTAACAAAGTCTATTACATATTGAGCAGTTCCGTATTCATACAGCACCCCATGATCTCTTTAGAAGAGAAGGCAATGATTTGCACACTAGTGTTACTATTACACTGGTAAGTATACTTTAAATGCTCCTTTGTTCAATGTATGTCATACTGTGGTTATGAGTTTTATCATTGAATATATGTATTGTAACCAAAACTGACCCATTTTCAGTGTACTTTTGTTTATCTTTTCTGTGCTAGAATGAGCTCCTCTATGCTACATTTGGATAAGGAATTTATATGTGGAATTTGTCTCTGAGATGGAATTTGTAGAATTTTTATAAGGATTTTTTCCATCTCATTCTTATAAATTTTTTACAAATTCCATCTCGAAAGCAAATTCCACCTAGAAATTCCTTATCCAAACATAGCACTATGGATTACTAAATGTTGCTTCTAATTCCTCTCTCGAAAGCTATGCGAAAAATAGAATTCTTTATTTAGCATATTGTGTTATGTTGAATATGCTGGCACATATAATTTGTTGGTTCATTCAACACAATGAAGAAATTATGGATGGACTATAGCTGAATCAAGCAAGGGCTTACTAAGTCAAATGATAGGGAAATGTGATGAGCAAACTGTTTTGTCAACAAATTACATGTCTTCAATGTAATTGTTTGCCTTCCAATATTGTAGTTATGGACACTATCAAAAGAAAAATAAATAAATATAGTAGTTATGGACTAGTTGTAGCTGGAATGACTGAACATGTGGCTTGAAAATGTTTATTTCCACTCCCCCCTCCCCCCCCCCCCCCCCCCCCCCCCCCCCCCCCTTTTTTTTTTTCTTTTCAAAATGAAGTTTTATCTTGTAGCATTGATTTTTTTTTTTTTTTACCTTATTTTTCTGCAGGTTCAAGCTCTTGTTGGCTTTGAGAAGACGATTAAACACCTTGATGAGCATTTAGTGGACATCAGCACAAAGGTGGGCATAAAGACACTCTCTATGTAGCAACCAACTAAAAGTTATTAAGAACAGTGACTGTTGAGAACGAAATAGCAACTAACTTATTTGGTGACACTGCTGTTTCCACTTATCAGGGGATTACTAAGCCAAAGGAAGTTAGAAAGTTCAAGGGGGAAGGAATGCCATTGCATTTTAGCACAAAGAAAGGTGATCTATATGTCGCATTTGAGGTTCTATTCCCTACGTCACTAACAGAGGATCAGAAGACGAAGATCAAGGCAGTTCTCGGTTAGAATATAGAATTAGATGAGATGCTTGGGTCCTAAAATGTTCCCATTGTAACATCATGTGGTCCTTATATAGAATATTCAGGGCTGAGGTTTTGGCATTTTGGTTTTTTCTCTTGATCCTTTTTTCTCCTGTTTTCATTGTAACGAGTATAGAACATTCTGATAGTTGTCTATGCTGTAACTCTTCAAGTGGTCTGCATATGTACGGCGTATTTTTATACGATTTTTTGCCAATTTCAGAGGTGTAGCTTATCCTTATTTCCTCGCAAACATTTTACAAATTCTCACAAATTTGTATGCTGAAACTGTCGTGGAAATGCATCCCTTTTTTTTGTTATTTGGTTGAACGAGTACAAATTTGTAGTCGTGACAAATGACTTCATGCAGTTGGTAGGGATGATTATATTTTAACCACATCAATCCGACTCAAATCAATTAGGGTATATGTGGTTGTCTCATGAAAAAGGAAATTATTGTCTTCTGCATTGAACTCACAGATTCAAGTGCAACCTAGGGAGTTACTCCATTTCCACGTGACCAAACACCAATGGACTGTGGACTTCTTATGATATTACAGAATTATTTCCAAAATACCAGAATTATTTCCAACCACAAGGTCAACGTATACGACCTGAGTCAGTCGTCAGTCAATTTGATACTGTGGACTTCTTATGATATTATATATATCCTTTGATACTTCTACAGCTCCTTTTAACATTCCTCACCAGGTTAAACACATAATACCAGAAGGCTTGCATGACAGACACTGGGAGGAAATGAAAAAAGATCGAGGTGGTAAAAGAGTGCACTGGATGACCTGACTAACCGAGAGGGAGATTATACTGTGGGGGTCCCTTCGTTAGAGTGTAATACATCATAAATAAATACATAGGACAACCAAGCAGATGACCGTGTTGATACCAGCACTTGTGCACCTAGGAACCTACAGGATGATACTCAATCAGTATTTAAATTCTAGGGATTATGAGAGGGGGCTAAATTGGATATCAAACAAAATAATACGGAGTAACAATAATTACTACATACTGGATAAAAGAATTAAAAACCACATTGTTGAATAGGCATCATCGATACATGATTTAAGACTTTCTGTGGGTTAAGTTGTTCATGCATACTAGGAGAGCAGGAAATCTCAGTGACGTTGAGCGGTTACAGTATGGGCTAGCACAAGAGCACTTCAAGGCCTAAAGCAATAAGACAGTCGAGAATAATGATTTGATTAGATTAATTTAAGAAAATTTATTTACACAATCACCATGCCAGCTTGTAATAGAACCACATCAAAGCACAAAATTAACAAAAAAAGGAAGGTGATTTTACGTTCTCCTGCATCACTCTATTGTTGCCAACTTCTCCTCATCTACCTCAAAAGCCTTCCTAGCTTGTTTCAGCTCCTCATTCATGGACAGAAGTTCTGTGCAGCGGTTAAGTTTTGGCGCGTCCTGCAGGTTCGGAGAGTTAATTTGCTGTTGGTCTATGTCCATGGCATTCATAGACTACGAATCAGAAGAGCATTTACTATAGCAGGTATTCCAAAAACATCAAAAGCTAGATAGCGTGTTCAGACTACAATTCAAGAGAAACTTGACTTTGTTTTGCCTGGTTTGGAACAGTAAAAGAGGGGGGGAGGGGGGTGGGAGTTTAGTCATGCTTTGTTTTTCTTTTCTTTTTTTCTTTAGGAGCTCTGTTTGTTTCAACTTTCAACAGCACTGGCGTATAGGATTACATAAGACGAGTAAAGCTTGCTTGTCCTGATAAGCAGCTCATAATAGGAATAATAATAATCCATACTCCTTAAATATGTACATATGCCAACTGCCTCTGCACTGCTGCAAGAGGCATTGTGGCATCTCCAAATTTATTTAGATTTAAAATGTAAAATTTTAGATGAAAAAAAATTACATCACGCCTCATACCTTCTGATTAGAAAAAGGAAATCCTCAGTTAAAAGCTTTCCCCTCTTTGATGCAGTATCTTGGGCCTTATGCACCTGCAGAAAAACTACAGATCTGGTTAGTGAGTCATTCTATTTCAAATACCAGGTAGCCAGCTACTCACAAATCACCACATCTCTTAAAGTTGACCCATTAGGATATACAAAGGCCAAAGAAGATATTGCATGTCCTGATGTCCTATATTACAATGATTTGGCAAATTAAAATTTGCCATGTGCTCTTAAGGTAGTGTGTAATTGAACAAATCAAATATTACCACTTATCACATGGTCTTGTGATAAATAATCACTCCAATCAAATGTTTCCATGTGCCTCCATAAGAATAGCTATTAACTAATCAATATTTATCGTTAAAAAAAATAATAATAAAGGATAATTATTAAGAGGCTAATCCACATAGGATATTCTCCTACCTACCTCTATAAATAGGTATAGGCCCAAGGGTTAAATAGACACACACCACAAGTAACAAAGCTCTGTTAGATTAAAGCTTCAAAACTCTATAGGACTTCCACTTTCATAGCATTCGAAACCAAAGATATAGCAAAGCTCCAACAAAATAAAGCTCCAAAACTCTAAGAGACTTTCGCTTCCAAAAGCATTCAAAGCTAAAGATAACATATTTGTGATAAAGCTTGACAATCTCATACATTTAAATCCTCGAGATCCATAAGAGATTTATCAAAAATATTTACAACCACTTTGTTTTTCCAGCCAAATCAGAGAAACAAATAGAATAATCCAAGGACATCATTTTTTTTGTAAAAGATACGCAAAAACTGTATACGCATATCAAATATTGATAAAACTAATATTAGTTTTATCAATATTTGATGTCTTCTGATTATTCTCCTTGTGAAGTGCAAGATCTTCACTAATTTGGTCAGAAAAGACAAGTGACGGAAAGCCTTTGTGGTAAATCCCTTGTGGATCTCAAAGCTTTGACTATATGTGAGAAAGTGGTAAGCTTTACATTATCTATGGCTTTAAATACTATGAAAACACAAGTCCAACAAAGCTTTGGAGCTTTAAACTGATTGAGTTTCGCAACTTCTAGCATTTGTCACCATGACCGCTACCTCTATTAATAGTAGTAGGGAAGGATAATATCCTGTTAGGGATAACCCACTTAACAATTGTCCTTATTTTATTATAAGGATAGATATCAATTAGTTGAGAGTTATCCTTATCAAGGCACATGGCAACACTTAATTGGAATGATTATTATCTTCTTTCCAAAGTAATAAAATTTGATTTGTCCACTTAGCACTACTTTTAGAACACATGGCAAATTGTAAGGCAATTTCTTAATTGCCTTTGGTATATCCTTGGGTCAATATTAAGACCACATGGCAAGTTCTAATTCGGCATGATCTAGCCAATTTTGAGGCAAGTGGCAAATTGTGAGTGGCTGGAAATTTCCTCTTCTACACACCCCCTACCTACATAATTGCCTAAACACACCCTGCAATAGGCATAAGGACAACAAGACTATTACATTACTTTTTTCCTCCTCCCATACAAGGTTTGAATTTCTCGACTTTTTTTCTCTTTGGTAGGATTTTCCTTCTCTACATACTCAATAGTTTATTAAGTAGATGCATGAAAATAAAGCAAAGCCACTAACCAGATCTGTAACATACTCCACAACAATGTCCTCCAAAAGCGCTACAGTTTCTGGAAGTGGCTGGTAATGAAAACAATGAATTGATAAATAAGGTTAGAATTAGACCAAACAACATAAGAATCAAAGTGTCTTTCAACCCTAACTACGTCAAAAGTCATTAAAGATTACAATATGTTAATAGAACCCAGTTAACCGAACACAAATTAAAATGTGAAACAGAAAGAGCTACATACATTGGGATCATCTCCGAAACCATACATCATATGCTGCACTGTTACATCCAAAAAAAGGAAACATAAATACAAAACTCATAAGACAACTCACCAAACAAAAATATTAACTTACAATCTTTCTGAAAGACTCCGCGTTTGCGCTTGAATGAAGCATCTGATGGCTGAGAGGATCCAACTTTCTGTTTTGAGGAGGGTCCCGCAGAAGAGCTACTCATCTTCTATGTGCAATAACTTTCCCCTTCTGATCTATTACAAGAATTGCTGCTAAGTGTCAACAAAATGCATAAAGCAAATCTACAATTGGGTTTAAAGATTTCAGAGGCTCCCTGAAAAAACAATGAAAGGCTTGCAGAGCAGAGATCCACTAATCATAAGAAATTTAAATGAAGACAGAACACATGTTCATGTCGATCCTCACACTGATATAAACTAATAGATATTCAAAGGGTATTGTGAGACCAAAACCCGTAGATTAGGAATCGCGAAAGTCTAACAGTAGTTTTGTGCGTGAGGAGCTACGCACCCCTCAAAAAGTTTCCCAGGTCGTTTTAAGATAAGACAGAATCCAACACAAACTATATACATTGCTTGGAGCTGCAAGCGCTCTCAAAACCACAACTAATTTCTCTAAGCCATTTCATCAAACACCTCGAACGAATCATCCCTGCTCCTATGTCTTTCCAGGGGGAACAGAACCAAAAAAAAAACATTTATCCAGCGAAACTGCGCTTATGTCACGAAACTAAACTCTAATGTATTCGTAACATATAAATCCATCATATATGTAAATAATATATATTCAACTCAGATTTTGGCGTTCTACTCATCAACTACAAACAATAAGAATCCATATAAGCTCGAAATTCAACATGATTCAAATATTGAGAGCTTTGCTTCATATTTTCAATCATTAAAAAAGGGAATCAATAAATTCAGTTCAGAATTCAATAAGAAGAACTGCAATCAACATACCTCCAACTTGCTACATATGACAATAAAATTGGGTTAGGGTTAGGGTTAGGGTTTTGAAAAGGAGAGATATAAGAACCAAGAGACAATAAAGAATAGAATCGCCGAGAGATAGAGAGTGAGAGTTGCGTACCTGTGCTGATTCTTCGACTATTCGACGGGAGAAAGTGACCGGAGATGTTGACGACGTGAGAGCTGGTTTTGCTGTATGCGTTGTTCCGTAGAGAGACACAGATGACAAATAAGTTCTCTGCTGGTGGGCTGGTTATTGAGCTTATTGGGCCTATGGATGAGAAGAAACTAGATCATGGGCTGGATATGGTGTCAAAGTCTGATAACGTATCAGTTGGACTCAGAGTGGAGGATCCCCCTCTAGCAATTGAAACTCTCTGCTGCCTGCTGATGGGCTCAACTGAGATGAACTCGTCTCAGTTGAAAATTGTTTTAGGTGGCTTTTGTTGGCATCCAAGACTTCTTTTTTTTTCTTTTTTTTTTTTCTATTTATTTTTAATTTTTCAAGACTTTATAAAAAATATAATATTAAGTTTGGATAAGGAATTTTTATGTGAAATTTGTTTTTAAAATAGAATTTATAAAAATTTTATAAGAAATTTCTTTATAAAAATTTTACAAATTTCATCTCAAAAATAAATTCTACGTTGATATTCTTTATCCAAACATAGCTTAAAATATTTTTATAAAAACTGATCATTTTGTTCACTAAAAAATATTATTTTGAACAACCTTGTAAAGTAAATTTTTTCAAAATTTATTGTTTAAGTAAATAAAGTCTTTGTTTATTAAAAATATAATACTTAAATTTTGCTAGCAATGGGTTTTTTTTTTTTTTTTTAAGATAACATAACCTAAACAAACTAAAAGGACCTAAAGCAAAATTCAAGCACACCTCCAAAGGGCAATCAATTATTATTAGCAATGTTAATGGTGGAATCAAACAAGTAAAACCCATAAAACAGCGCATCACTTCAATAAAATAGTTTACCTAAGGAACTCCATCGAGATTATAATTGGCCTTTTCTTCAAGTAAAAATTTTCAAATGGTTTTTTAGACTATGATTTCATTTTTCTTCTTGTAATTTGGGTAAAAATCATAATAGAGCACTGACTAAATCCAAGTGTGGTCGATCCAACAACTCCCACCCACTTTAGACACCCTAAATTAAAATCTATGAATTTAAGGATTCGCTTTCCGACCTAAAAAATGGACTAGGTAACTCCATTTACTAGAATGGCATGGTCCCTTTCCCTAGAGTCTTGGAATTCCTGACCTACCCATCATTTAAAGGCCTATTTTTATAGGTCAGCATTAATCAAGCTCTAAACCCTAAACTAAACCCAACCCCCTTAATCGCTATGATAAGACAATGTCGGCACTGAAAACCATACTTAGGATGAAAGATACCATTAAAAAATGAATTTAAATTACTACTATTATTTTAATATTTTGGTATTTTGACTAGGGGGACAGCTGTTGCTTGCAGGTAGCGTGTAGATCACCACATTATATACACAGGCGAGTATGGGTGGAAATCGTGTTGAAAACGTATATGTGAGGGGATGGGCAAGGGAAGAGAGAGATAGAGAGAGAAAGGGTCGGGGACAGAACTTTAAGGACACGTCACTGACGCTTGTTAGTTTAGTTGATCTGTATCGCTCTGACGTGGCGCATGCAAGATGTTATCTCTCGCCGAGGAGCCGTCGGAAAGTGTCGGAAGGAGAGAGAAGGGGAAGGGGGCGGTCCACATGGCACGCGCTTCCGTGACGCAAAAAGCCTGCACCACCCGACAACAGGGTGTCCGTCACGTGAGACACATAAAAGTAATAATAACACCAATTGAAAAACTGGGAAATCAAATCAAAATAAAAGAAAAACCAACCTAACGACGTCGTGTCTTGTTCATTGAAGTTAAAAAATCCAGAACATGAAATAATAAAATATTTAGAGAGAGAAAAAGAAAAATGCAGTAGAGAATATTGCTACAGTTAGCTGTTTTTCTAGAACGTGGCAGATGGGAATCAAGAGGATATGCATGCAAAGGCTTTCTTTCATTAAGACTAATTCAAACTTAATAATATATATATAATATTTTTTTATTATTATGTTTATGTTTATAGTTGTTTTTTGGTTTTTTTATACAAAATAAAGGAAAATTTTTCCAAGGTTCACCGTTCACCTGTTTTTTGTTTGATATAGTATTAAAAAAAGGTGTACTGGCAAAAACCCGGACGCTAGCTAGTGGGAAAATACCCACACAAAAGGCAAAACGAATAATTAAATATTAAAATTAATGAAATCTGAAATAAAATATTTTCTCCGTACAAGAGTAGTGTTATTTGATAGAATATTTGCTTAGGTTATTGGGATTAGATTGATTTTTTATGATACACAAATCACTTGTAAACTTGTGAATTTAATGATGAAGTAATATAAACTTGAAATCAGAACTTTTAACTCCTAAAGTCTAATTTTTGTCATAAACGAAACTTTTAGCTGCAAAGACAATAAAAAGAAAGTAATCCATTCCCAACAAATACGGATGTGCTTGAATCTAGACTCTTTTAATAGGACTATTGGAGTAAATGAAAAGCATTAATCACTAAGTTAAGAGACTTTGGTTAATGAAAACTCTATACTACTAGACTTAAAACAATTAGGACTAACCACTAAGCTCAAAGACCTTGATTAATGAAAATTCTATACTGTCAAGACTATGGTTCAAAGTCTTTCCGAGGTGGATGAGATATTGTCAGGTTAACCCAACCTCTCGTTTAAGGGCGAGACGAAATTTGAGAACAAATAAAGTATATAATAGGGTTTTTTTTTTTTATTATTTTTATAAATGAAGTCTTAATGAATGTCCATCAATCAAAACATATACTTGATCATTAATATGTTGTCTTTATTTGTGTTATTTAATATTATTTTAGGTATGTAAAATCTAATTATAGTATACTTTCAAGTTATAGTAGTGCGCCAAGACTTGTTTTTTAGATTCTGACTATATTTTGTATCCCAAGTTATTTGTTTTGCTTATTTAATGGTTTCAATATGATTGTCTTATATTTTTTGATTTTTTCTATAAATTTTTTGAATTTTTAAAAATATTTTTTAATATGTATAAATTACGTTTCATATGAAATACATCAAAATGAATGAAATCGACATGACCGAAACCGAAACACTTCGACGGTGAAACTGGGACTTTGAACCATGGTCAAGACGTCTATTTTTTCTTAACCCTATCAATATATCCTTCCCTGGAAAAATAGAGTAAATATGATGAAAAAAAAAAAAAAAAAAAATACTAATAATCATCTCCCAAAAAGTTAGGGTAAAAAACAAAAAGAAAAAGGAAAAATCAACTTTCTTAGGAAAAAAATACGTTGAGGAGGTGTGCAGGTTGGTGACCTGTTTGGTTATAAACGCAGACGAAACCGTTCTTGCTTCTTTAAATCGTCCGCATCTTCTCTCCAGAAATTGACAGAAGAAGAAGAAGAAAGCTCAAAATTCAAAGATTGTGTACACGTTTACGCCATAAACTCCGGCGTCGCACTTTAGCATTCTTTAGCTCAAAACCCTCCCTGTTTCTCCTCCTCCAGGACTCTATATAATTATCATATACATATAGAAGCAAAGAAACGCAAAGAGACGTAGAAACGAAGAGAAGAAGAGCCAAGAATGGATAGTTTCTGTTTGAAAACAGGAATTCATGGGATTTCACCGTCGATCTCCATGAGTGGAGGAGGTCTCGAAATCCGTACAAACCCATCTCAGGTAAGCGCCGTGGGTCGTTCGGCGGAGAAATCGACGGTGGCGCCTCCTCAGAAAACGACGTCTTCGTCGTCGAGATTCGCATTCAAGTACCCATTACAGTATCTGTGGCCCGGAGGCAAAAACAGGTACGGTACGCTTTCCGTTGACGACGCCGTCGTGGTTGAGAAAGGAGAAGGAATTGGAGGGGAGGAGGTCGGCGAGAGTGCATTGGTGGAGACGGAAGGGCAAAGTGGGAATTGGGTGTTGAAGATTTTGCATGTGAGATCGCTGTGGACGGCGGAGCAGGGGAAGAACGGTGGCGGTGGTGAAGAATTGAGGAAGGAAGAGGAAGTGAAAGGTGCAGTGGATGAAAGGGGAAGTGGTTGTGACAATGATGTGGAGGAGGAGGAGGAGGAGGAGGAGGAGGAGGAATGTGATGTTTGTGGGATTGATGAGGAAGATGGGGTAGAATTTGACAGGGATTCATTTTCGAGGTTGCTTCGGAGGGTGTCGTTGGCCGAAGCTAAGCTATATGCTCAAATGTCGTATTTGGGGAGCTTGGCTTATTCCATACCCAAAATCAAGGTACCCCCAATTCACAAATTTTTGTTTATTTCTTCCTTCGAGTTTCAACTGTTTGCGTTCTGAGATATGTTTGTTTCAGGGTTCAATATATGTTATATTTGCCGAAATAACGAACCCCATATGAATGTTTTCTTCATTTTTGCGAGAATGAATTATTGGGAAACTTTTTGGGGTTTTAACTTGTGGGACTATGGAACCTCAGATCAGGGTACCCAGTGAAAGTTTCAATTTTTATGCCTGAACTTTTCATTTGAAGGATCCCCTGATGGTTGATTAATTTAATCCATATCTTTAAGATCCCTAATTCTCTGTTATTTTCTTCTGTTGTCACCGCAAGCAGATGGGACATTAATTGAGAACTTGGATCAGGGATGACCATTTGCAAAATTCTGTTTCTTTCAGGAGTTTTCATGGAGGAAATATTTGGCCTGGATATGTGTGTACCTGTATAAGTGTATGGTGTAGGAAACCTATTTACCAATCAATTGACAGTGTACACAGGATGCAAGATGACTCAAACCAGAATACCCTGTTGTAGGTCATAATTTCCTGCTCTTGTGTTTCCCATGAGAAAATCTCACGGAGGAATAATAAGTTTGGTGTGCATTTTTCTAATTCAATTGATATATTGTCCAGTTGTTGCTAGAGTTTTATCTTTAGATTTGATCTACTAACTACTGCCTGCTTATTTCCTGAGGCTGGGTAACTCATTTGTGTTTTCTGAATAAATCATCTTTATTCTTTACCAGAATTTTGTGTGAAGAAATCCGTTATTTTGAGCTGCATCTTGGATAACTTGGGGTTGATCCTTTGTATACCATGCTTTTATTACATTACTTGTTTCCAAATTCTCTGTGAATTTTAGCCAAAATTTACCACATGTAAAGGCTATGTTCTCTACTTAAGATATTGAAATTCATTTGAAATGAGATTTTTTTTTTTTTTTTTTTTGTTTATCATTATTGCAGGCAGGAAATCTGCTAAAATATCATGGGCTGCACTTCATAACTTCGTCAGTGGAGAAAAAAGAACTGTTGGCAAAATTGGAGACAGATCAGATGCCAGCTGAAGTTCAGAAGGCAGAAGGGAATCCACAGGAGGCAATGGAAGGCAAGGAGCAGAAGAATAATGGGAAACAAATAAGTGCCTCCGCTGCTTATCAAATTGCTGCATCTGCTGCTTCGTATCTGCATTCTCATACAAAGAGCATACTTCCTTTCAAATCCTCAAAAGACAAGTCAAGTGAAGATTCACCTGAAGGAAGCAGAGGAAATGATGACTGTGTCAATATAATGAACTCAGAGGTGGCTTCGTTCATGGCAACCACTGATTCGGTGACAGCTGTGGTTGCTGCAAAGGAGGAAGTAAAGCAAGCTGTTGCAGATGATTTGAACTCAACTCGTTCATCACCCTGTGAGTGGTTCATATGTGATGATGATCAGAGGGGGACAAGATTTTTTGTCATTCAGGTACAGAAAAACATTTTTTAGTAATCCTGCATATTTTGTCTATTAATTTAATTTTTGGGAGACGAGGTGACAGGGGAATGACTGATGTTGTTTTTGAAATTATATACCTGTTGAATGATCAGGTTGGTCGATATTGGACCATGATTTAATTTCTTTAGACAGCGTAGATCAACAGAACATATACGTACTGGTTGTATTTCTAAGAGCCATACCAACAACTGAATGTTATATGACAGTAACCATGATTAGGTTGTTTTATTGCTTACTTTTGGTATTTTTTTGTGTATTTGGATATACTCAAAAGTGGTGCTACGTTTCTCAATGTGCAGGGTTCTGAGTCACTGGCATCATGGCAAGCAAATCTTCTTTTTGAGCCCATTCAATTTGAGGTAAATTTTGAATATATTTGTTAAATTTTGGTTCACTATATTCTATGGTTTCTTCAGCTTTGAGTATTGGGTCTGAAGGTTAGAGATGACTAAAATAATGGCTGTCATATGCAATTTTAGGGAAATCTGATAAATGTTCCATATAAGGCTGTCTTCTGTATATAATCACCATAATAGAAGATTCTGATTCATTTTCTTGGTCCAGGGATTAGATGTGCTTGTGCATAGAGGTATATATGAAGCTGCAAAAGGGATGTATGAACAGATGTTGCCTGAAGTCCGCGCCCACTTAAAATCTCATGGTGATCGAGCCACCTTCCGTTTCACTGGGCATTCTCTTGGGGGGAGCTTATCATTACTCGTAAATCTGATGTTGCTGATACGGGGTGAAGTGCGAGTTTCTTCCTTACTTCCCGTTATAACATTTGGCGCACCTTCGATCATGTGTGGAGGTGATCATCTGCTTCGCAAGCTTGGGTTGCCTCGGAATCATGTTCAGGCAATTACAATGCATCGAGACATTGTACCTCGGGCCTTCTCTTGTAATTATCCCAACCATGTGGCAGAGCTACTCAAGGCTGTCAATGGAAACTTTCGTAATCATCCTTGTCTCAATAACCAGGTATAGTACATAGGCCTTTAGAAAGAAGTATGAACTCAAGAAACATTAGAAGATTATCCAATTATAAACCCTCTGACCTAAACCTTGTGTATCTTTTTACTACAGAAGCTACTGTATGCTCCAATGGGGGAACTTCTGATTCTACAGCCGGACGAGAAATTCTCTCCACACCATAGTCTCCTCCCTTCAGGGAGTGGTCTATATCTTCTAAGTTGTCCTGCATCGGATGGCATTGATGCAGAGAAATTACTCCGGTCTGCACAAACAGTGTTTTTTAACTCACCCCACCCTCTTGAGATCCTAAGTGATCGCTCTGCATACGGTTCTGAAGGAACGATCCAAAGAGACCATGATATGGATTCTTACCTGAAATCCGTGCAGAATGTGATGCGCCAGGAGCTCAACCGCATCAGGAAGGTTAAGAGAGAGCACCGACGCAAGGTTTGGTGGCCCCTTGTGGCACCTCGTGGCATCCATTCTGGTATCATCGTGGAGCGGCCTGTGGCATCAATCAATATGGACCAAGTCCAATTCAACTTCTCTGGCATCTTACAGACGGGAAAAGAGTCCATAAAACGGTTCAGTCGTCTTGTTGCATCACAGCACATGCATTTGCTTGTGGTACTCTTGTTCCCTGCACGGTTGTTAGTCTTGGGGGCATACAGCGTGATCAATTTTCGTTGACAAAGTCATTGGGGTTTGGGCATGCACTGTTTACTTCTGTTGTAGGGATATTGTATAGAGAATTAGAGATGGAGAGAGGCACATGGCTGGCAGAGTGATTAGATGATTCTTTATTCATTGGTTTAGAAAGGAATTCATGTTTCTCTGTTTTTCAAATGGGAAATGTCAAAAAGGCATGTAGAGAAAGAACATTTGGATATTAAAGAAATGAAAAGAATTTACAGTCTGGATATCAAGTAGCTGAACATGATGTCTTGTTTCTCTGGTAAATCAAATGAGTTCTCGCTGGAGAAAGGAGGGAAAAATGTTTCATGAGCATATTGATAATCCTTGTTTGGATAAAGCAGCCAAACAAGGATTACCCATTTTTCACCCAAACGATAATTAATTTGCTTACAGGAAAAGGATAGCACTGCTTTATATATGTGGGTTTTTTATTATGGAAAAATTAATGACACAAAAGAGTTGAAAGCGAGATCTTGCGTACCCACGGTACACACGATACTGCCGATAGTGAAACTATTGAGATGTGCGGATGATTTTACTTAACTATCACCTTAATATCTCAATCAGACCATCCATTATTAATTGAATCATGCATGAAATATAGCGAGCATCAGTTCGCATTACGTGCACAGGTGGAGCTCACTTTTGGCACATTCTTCAGTCTAGATGGCTCTCCCATTTTGTCGCCAATATGGTAATTTTCAAAAGCACAATACCCATATTTGTTTTTTTCTCGAGAAAATGAAAAAGAACGAGGAGAGAGAAAAATGCCAAATGAAGGAAACAAGCTAGATGTTTCATATGGACCAATTAGATAACCCACGCAAAGAACATGCAGCATCACATGTCAAGTTGAGAGAAGTAGACAGCCTCCGGGGGAGCTTGGGCTCAGTTGGGGACAAAATAGGTGTCCACAGTCCAAATTGGCTATAGACTCTTATTCATATCCATCGAACAAGGCTGGAGAAACTTGCTTCATACATACATACATGTGCGTGTATATCTATGTATGTATATGAGTCAGCTACCTTACTCAAGTATGCTGGCGGGCTTGATTCCCTGACTAAGATTACATACGTGCCTTGGCACCTTTCCCTACTGGGGACATTGATTTCTAGCACTGTCACTTTCATGTGCTTTTTTTCTCGTTTTAATTATATTTTGCAAGGCTGGTTACGTAATTTTATTTTATTTATATTTATTTATTTATGAAAAGTGCTAAATTTTTTTGATAAAATTTTTGGATAAGTTTACTCAGTCCTTTTATTGGCTGATGTGATAATAAAATATGAGAAATTATTTAAGAAATTAGGTTTATTTATTTATTTATTTATTTACTTTAAACTTAAAGAATAACTGAAATCCACGTCAATCATTGAATAAATCCAGCAAATTTATCTTTTTTTATTTTTACCATTTTTCATTTGACTCTAATGTCGTGACTGAAGGGTTGGATTTTATTTTCACGTGTATTTTTATTTTTTGCCAGTGTAGAAATTTTAATGTTGAAAACGAGAGATGTCAAGGTTAGGAATGTGACACAACAACCCATTACTTTTATGCATACGGCCCAACACATGTGAGTATGTGACTAAAGGGGAGATAATGATGTTTGATACAATAATCCCCCATTTATTTTACACTTTAAAATTTAATGAAAAATATATAAAATTTTCATAAAAACTAATCGTACTGTCTATTAGAAAATATCATTTTGAACAACTTTTTAGAATAAAGTTTTTCCAAAATCTATTGTTTAAGTGGATTTTTTAGTCATTTATCAAGCAAAAACTATAAATGACAAAAAATTCTACTTAAACAATAGATTTTGGAAAAACTTTTTTTAATCTATTGATTAAGGGGATTTAAGATTCTCCTTAATCAATAGGCTTTAAGATTTTTTTTCATGAAAACTGTCCTTAATAATTTTTTTTTTTTAAATCTATTGATTAAGGGGATTTTTTTTTCTAATATATTATAAGGACAGTTTTCATGAAAACATTTTATATATTTTTTATAAAATCTTAAAATATAAAATAAATGAAAAAAAAAAAAAAAAAATCTCATAGTACCAAAGGCCCCTAGCCAAATATGAGTGGCATCATCACTATTTGGGCTTCTTTTGTCACCCCATTTTTTTATTTGTTGGCCAAATAGGTGTTGCATGTGGATACACCACCCGACTCCAAGGAATTGGGAGATATAAGGGAGGTAGGGTTGTACGCGGGTCGATTTAGAGCGATTTAAATAATTATTATTAACCAATCCACTTAGAGTCAGTTACAAATTTTTTAATCCGCTATCAAATCGTAAATGCTAAAAACCAATGGGTTGATTATTTTTTTAGGCAGTTTGTCACTAACGGTATGGGCAGGTTTGACGGATTGTATCATGTTATTTCTAATTAGGACATTTCTAATATATTAGGCCTTAGTTAATTACTACGTTGTAAATAAATTAATAGATCAAGAAAATACAATTATTTAAAGTAGTTAAGTGAAGTTTAATATACACTTACATAGTATTTTAATTCCAAAGATAAAAATTCTGATTTTATGAGAAAAAAACACTTGATAAATGTTCATAAAATTGGTGATAGTTAATGTTATTAAAGGTTGAAGGGCCCAAAACCTAACATCTTATCAAAATACTAATAGGATAATACATTATTATAAAATTAGAGATATTTGATTTTTATAATTTTATACATATATTTTTAAAGGCGAGGGGTGGTTTGACAAAGTTCAACCCACCAACTAAACCAAACCGCAAATTTTATTGCTTAATACACCCAAATTACGTTGCCTAAGCTCTCAAACCATTTGAATTGGTACGGAATGGAGCGAATTGGTTTGATTTGATGGATTGGGCGGTTTTTGCCCATCCCTAATGCGAGGATAATAATTCACCAAAGGGGTTGGGCGGATGTGGCTTGCAGGCGGTGAGCAGCATTTTGGCGGAACAATTGAGGCAGCCCGTCAAGCAGATTCTTTGGTTATTGTTATGGGCCTTGACCCAGTCTATTGAAGCAAAACTTAAAGATAGGTCTAGATACCGCAATCCTTTCAAGTGATCTCCTCACTTCATTAATTTTATTTTTTTTTAAAGTTTAAGAAAAATATAAAGGTTTTTATGAAAAAATATCATTTTAAATAACTTTGCAGAAAAAAGTTTATTCAAAATCTATCATTTAATTAGACTTTTTGGTCATTTATAATCCCTATTTTATTTTTAGCAAAAAATTCCACTTAAACCATAGATTTTGGAAAAAAAATTTTCTACAAAGTTATTCAAAATGATCTTTTCTATAGACAACCTGGCCACTTTTCATAAAAACCTTTTATATTTTTATAAAATTTTAAAAAATTAAAATTAATGAGATGGGAGATTACTTGAAGGGGTTACAATATTCGGACCATATGGTGCGCGTCAACAAGAGCTTGTATCAAACGTTGCCATGGGCCCATGGCCTCTAAGGGTCCAACCGTATTGGACTCCATGTCTGGAGGAGCAGCCACATGTCTTATTTGGAACGACCGACCCAGGCTTGCTTCCAGCATTTCAAAATCACATTCGCCAGTCTTATCAGGGGTGCAATTTGGGTAGGTATGGACAGCAATTTTAAAATTGCGGGTTGGGATTGGAATCGTGAAATGATACGAATTTAATTCGAATGTTGCGAATAACCCTCCCAACCCAAGAACTCGAATTCATATACTTAATTTAAAATTAATTATTATTTTTTTAACATTAAATGCTGTTAAATTTAATATATGTTAGCTTAACTGAACCTAAACTTATATAATTATCATATGAGGTTGCTTTGAATAATTGAGAATTTGAAATACATAGGCTGGGCTCCTGGCTTGAATCACACGTGCAAGTTTCCCTGCATGTGGCTCATCCGTGCTTTCTGAGCCACAAACCACTCCCTGCATGTGGCTCATCCGTGCTTTCTGAGCCACAAACCACTCGAGAAACCTGTGGGGAAGCTATCATTATGTATCAAACCCCCTTTTTTTATTTTTGGGTACAATCGGAAGAATCGAACTTCTAACCTATCTTAGTCTTACCTTTTATCTCACCTTTTCTCCTTACCACTAGGCTAACCTGATAACTTTTTGTAGCTATCCTTTGACCTCTCCTTCCCACACTCCTCATTACGTTTCTTGGAGTTTTCCTCTAACGGGGTGGGCTAAACTCAACACGGATAACAACTCTCTTGGAAACCCAGGACACACAACTGCAACAAATGGACTGATCAGAGATGACGCGGGCAATCGGCGGATCAATTTTATGTGCAAATTGGGTATTTGTTCCAACACCATGGGCAAAGGTTTGGGCAATTAGACAAGGCCTAACACTAGCTTGGGACCTAGGCTTTGATTATCGAGACTGGCTCCAAGTTTCAATAGAATTTGATCAATTCGGCTTAGATAATGCACTACCCAAATCGAGTGGTGATCGGAGATTGTAGGGATTTGATGACAAGATATAGGGCTTACTGGCTTCAACATATATACACTTACATAGAGAGGATAACAAATGTGTAGATTTCCTTGCTAATGAGGGCCATAAGATTGTAAGCAATTATCAAATTTTAGTTTCGCCCCCTGCTAGGCTATGTAATATGTTGCTTGTAGATCTGGTTGGAAATTATACCATAGACTTTGCAATTCCAACTGAGGATTTGCTACCTCCCTCCCTCTTTTAGGACCTCCAACAGAGATAGCAAAAGACAAAAAAAAGGAAAAAAAAAAGAAAACCCTGGACCTAATGAAATTAGGTGATAGAATTAATAAATGCAGCAGGAATGCTCAATCAGTAAGCAAGCACAGTGAGATGTCAGGATTGCATATACACCGCATCTTTGCAAATTAGCAATTACTTCTACTATATAGATTGTATAGAAACTAGACAGCTACAAGCAAACACAAGACTTCAATATCCATGAAGGATTAATAAAATAAAACAAAGAAAGTCATTGGCAATATATATATATGGTCAGGATCCATGTGAAGTACATGGAAAGTCCAAACTCCACTTTAGTTAGTATCAACAAAGCCTAAACGCCGACTACTTGGGTTGGGTCAGCTACATCAATCCACTGTCGCCCAAATAACAACGATTTTTCTTTTTTTGACGAAGCCAAATAATGAAGATCATTCATCAAATTCTGTAATATATTGGAATATAAAAACTAATGTTCACTCATCAAATGCCGTAATATATTGAAAAATAGTGACTAAAGATCACTATCAAATTCTGTAATATATAGTTCCAGAAACCAAAAATTCAGTTCTTCTTTTGCCCCAATGTATTGTTCAGACATACAGAACTTGGCCAGGCTATAATCAGAAATGTTTATTGAAGAAAGAAAGCACACCTACATTGATCATAAATCTACAGCCAGAACACATACTGCCCAGCACAGAAAAACGTAGTTTGAATTACAGGTTGATTTTACCTGCCAAGTACCAGGAATGCATGGCAAGGCCGCCAAAGGACATGATATTAGCAAGTGACGATAACCCATGAATCATCCCAAATTTCTTGTTCATGGCTGCAAGCTTTGGATTCACCTTCGCAACTTCTTTGTTCTTTGACCCCCCTACTTCTTCTCCAATGTTCTGTTCTCTCTCCACCTTGTGCCTTTGCTTCATCATCTACTCCACAATAACGACAAAAAATCACATTTTAACAGCAAAATCCATCAACGCACTGCGACATAAAACTCAAAACATCCTGTTCGTTCAAACTAAGAGCATCGCTGGATTTCTTTAAGAACCATCACTCAGGCCTCGGTTATGAATAACTAAACAAGTGAAGTATTGGTGACCGTGGATAAACAATCAAATATTTCATTCACTGCTTCGTTTGGTCAGTGAGAACACTTAGGAAACGATTAGCAATTAGCATTTTGAATTTTCGATTTCCCATTATTTTGAGACGCACAAAAAGAACACAAATCTCCACTCAATTGAACCAGACAACCATTTGGATTTGTTGGGGTAAACTATTTCCTTCTTTAATAAACCTAAATTTCCTTCATAAACTTAAAGTTGAAAATTTGATATCTTTTCTTTCCTTCATTTTCTCAGGCAACCAAACAGAGGCTACGTGAAACTCCATAAACCAAAATAAAACGAAATTAACCGTTTAAATTTCAAAATTCGTTTATGGGTATCCACAAATTACATTAAAATCGAGAAGGAAAATACAAAATAAACAATGCGGAAACAAGTAGTTCTTAATATAGTAAATTCCCAGTATTTAAATGTCCAATATATATATATAGGGATGCGTGAGAAATTAACCTCGATGGTCATGGGGGTGAAGACGACTAAGTTGGCGAGATTGAAAGCGAAAGCAGAGAGCAGAAACCCAAGCTGGTACTTCTCCGTAGTAGAAGACGACTTCCATGGATGGAAATACCCAAACGACGCTACCGATATCGCACAACACACACCCACCATCGCGAAATACGCCGGAAACATCTTGCTTTGCAAATTCCCAAACTGATGCCTCGGAAGATTCCTATAATTAGAACAGAACAAATCAAATGATGAATGACAAAATTGGGGACGAAAATATATATATCTATGTGTGTATATATATGGGCGTACTTGAACATGATGATGCCGCCGATGAAGGTGACCCAGAGAGCGGCACCAAAAGCCGTGGCGAAGCTGAGGAGATGAGCCAGTTTTAGGCAGGTGGAGAGGTTGGATGTATGTTGACCGTCCGATTTGGATCCGAAGGTTTCTGGTGAGAATATGATTCCGATGGCTAGGAACGCCACCGCTGCTATGAATCGAGTTAGCCAACCCATCGTCTCTGATTCTCTCTCTCTTTCTCTTCGGAAGTGAAGTTGCAGAGAAGGGTAGGTTTTATGTTGTGAGACTCTGAGAGGCTACACCTACCTATCCGGTCACTAAAGTCGTCGAAATGGATTGCCGCTTACGGCAAAGCGAAAGCGTGTTTTGAATATATAGAAATCTGAAAAACGTGTTTTCAAAACTTGCTTTCCCTATAAAGTAAATATCAAAATTAAATTACACTTGCACCCTTTGCCAAATGAGTCCACCTTTAGTTTTTAACAATTCAAATTACATTGTAATATCTTATTTTATAAAATAAAATTTAAAAATACCCCCTCAAAGTAACATCTTTTAGAAAGAAGCCCTTTTCTCATATGGTGACTTCAAGCCATTTTTTTTTAAATTATTGAATTACCGTTGGACACATGTTATCCTCCAACATATCAGAAAATGTTATATTAAAGTTTCGATTAGTTAATAACATGGTAATTGCCCCTATTAGTACTGGAAGTGATAATAAAAGTGGGAATGCTGTCACTATAATAAATCACACAAATAAGAGTAATATGTACATCATTATTCCAAGTCATGTTGGGCCCTTTAAATGATATAATCTCACTTAACTATATATCATTCTTATTTGGAATATTCCTGAATTAACCCAACACATTATTCTTTTTCCAAATAACATTTTTTCCTCTTGTAATAATCTAAATAACTAATTTTTACCGTATTTGTTTTAAAATAGAAAAGAGTATCAACATTTTCTTGTTCGTGTTTGTAATTTTTTGTGGAGAGCCCATTGATCGGGTGCTACAAGTCACTCATACTATGTTTGGTAGGAAGGATGGAAAGAGGGAAGGAAGGCAAGATGGGAAGAATGAATTTTCCATCCCTAAGGGAAGGAGACCTTTTTTCCTTCCAATGTGTTTGGTTGGATAGATGTAGAATGGAAAGAAAAATAGTTTCATTTCTTCTTGTATGTTTGGTATAAAGAAAGAAATGGAAAGAATAAATATTGATTTTACTATTTTGCCCTCATATATATAGTAGTAATAAATAATAATAATAAATATAAGGGTTAATGTGTCATTTGGATAAAAAAGTTCTATTTTCCTCCTCAAATCCCCCAAAAATTGGAGGGGAGGGAAAAAGTAGGAAGGAGGGATTCCTAACCCTCCCTCCTTTTTCCATCCTTCTCCCTTCCCTTTCAACCAAACACAGCAAACTCTTTCCACGCCTGCCCTTTTCCTTCCTCCCCTTTCCTTCTCTCCTCCTTTCCCCGCAACCAAACACAAACAAAGGGTCAGTCGCGCGCCATGTTGAGTACTGACTCAACGACATCGTATAAGGCTACTGTTTACTCAATTGCCAGTGGGGAATTAAACACGCACACGTGTCGAACAGCACCACTTCTCAATCGTCACGTGTACGCTTCCCGTGCGGCCATATTTTTGCTCTCCCGCCACTGCACTAAAATCAAAAAAGAAAACGAAAAACAAGTAAAATCCCTCTCTTATTTCATGGCTCCCACTGTTTCCATCTTGCTCCAGAAGCTTTACATAGGAAACAAATAAGCCCTTCCCTCTCTCTCTCTCATCATCTTCCATTTTCAATAAGAATTCAGAGGAGACTATTCAGTTTCTCATTTCTAGGGCTTCTGTTATTACACACTTATCTTCCTCTTTTTCTTCTTCTTTCCCAATTCTCATCTTCGTCTTCTCCAACAATTTAATTGACTCCTTATTCCTCGGATTCAAATCGATTCAATGCTGGAAACCAAACAAGAGACGTTTCTCGGCGTCCGTTTCGTTCTACTTGGGTTCGATCCCATCACCCAAAACAAGGTCCACCCCTCTCTCACTCTCTCTCTATATATGTGTGTGTGTGTGTGTGTGTGTGTGTGTGTGTGTGTGTATCAGTTTATCTAATTGTTTTATCCAATTTTTGTAATGGATAAGTTGATAAACTGAGTTAAATGCTTGTTTGTTTACATATTTGTATTAATACATTTTTTTCTTTTTGGGGGGGCCAATTGTGCAGGTAAGATCTAAGCTTGTTAATGGCGGTGGAGTTGATGTTGGTCAGTATAGTCAGAATTGTACTCACGTCATAGTGGATAAACTTGTCTATGTAAGTTCTTACTCTGTTTATATTTTTTATTTTGTACCTTCCCCAAATTAAGGCTTTTGTGCGTGTGGGGGGGGGGGGGGGGGGGTGGGGCTATATCGATTATTATTTTTAATTCAGGTGGTGTTTACACTCACGTAATAATGTGTTTAGGATGATTCTGTATGTGTTGCTGCTCGTAGAGATGGAAAGACGCTCGTCACTGGCTTATGGGTTGATCATAGTTTTGATATTGGAGTTGCTGTTGATGCCACCTCTGTTGGTTTCTCTATCCCTTTCTCTCGTTTTTTATTTTATAAATGATTATTTTAATATTGGGTTTGTTTCTATCGATGAAGGAATGAGCCATGGGCTCCCAACATCGCAGTTAGGATACTGTTCATTTATAGGATTAGGATTTTGATTTCAATGATGTAATTGAACATTGCATTTTTATATAGGCTTAAACATACCCATATAAAATTTGATTTGAAGTAGATTTCACAAATTTAGCTGATTCCATGTTTATCAGTTTGGGTTTTAAGAGAAGATTGTCAAGAATGTAATGTGCTATATGATTGAGAATTGAGCACAAGGATGAGCACGAGGATGTTATGCTATATGGAGTTAATTGTGACATATTGACCCAGAAGTGTTGTGTTCCCTTTAACCTTATTTTTCGCATGGAAAACAAAGATCACAAAACTTACATGCTTTGATAATGTCCTTCAACCTGTAGTTCTTTATAAAGATACTGAAAGGCAGCACACTCTATGCATTTGAGCAGTTAGTGTGTAAGCAGTGACTGAGAATTGACAAATATGTGGGTGTGGTTGGAGCAATTTTTCTCTGCAAATCAAACATGTAATTTTATTGTTTTTGCCTCTTTATTTTGCACTTGTCAAATATTGATAGGGGTAATTTTGGTATTAAAAAACAGGAAAAGGAAAATAAGAGACACCAAACACCTCTGAGCCGCTTTTTAAAATAGTATAGATTAATACAAGATAAATTAGTTTAGCTTCTATACTATTAGTATAAATATGTTAATAGTTAATACTAAGCACGTGCATGCATACACACATATGAAATGTTTCATAGATGATGCCTTTTAACTTGTTTTGCAATGTAAACTCAGGTTTTGATCCATGCCAATCCTGCCAGTCTTTCATTTGCTAAAGGAAAGAGTCATTGCATGATACCTTTTAACTTGTTTTGCAATGTAAACTCATGATTTTTGCTATTATAATTAGTGTTCAGGGGTTTTATTTATCCATCTTTTTAGAAACCGTTACTATATCCCCTATTACATTTATGGCTGAAGATTTTATATTTTCATCTTTTCTTATTTCTTTATTTTTGGTTGGAACTTCTAGTTTCTCCACCTTGTAACACTCTTTGCATACGATTGGATAGTTACATATGTTTTAATACAGGTTTTGTACAGACCTTTGAAAGATTTGGATGGTATCCCTGGTGCCAAAAGTTTAATTATGTGCTTGACTGGCTACCAGCGACAAGATCGAGATGACATCATGGTACACATTTAAATATATATTTAAATTCTAAAAATATTTCTAAATTCTAAACATTCTTATACTCTATTTTTTCTATACCCTTCCTGCTATTATAATTCCAATAGGGCTCCAAAAAGAAGTTATGGAAAGAGTTGTCTCATGAGAGCGTATTGTCTCACGGTTTGTTTGTGATTTCCTTCTCAGACAATGGTTGGCCTGATGGGTGCTCAGTTTTCCAAGCCGTTGGTGGCAAACAAAGTTACTCATCTGATATGCTACAAGTTTGAGGGTGCGGTTTCTTTGTTCCCATTAGCGAAGGACATCTTAATTATGTTGTTACTATTATCATGTTTATATTCCATTCAAACATTTAAATAATTTAATCAGACAATTTTATTTCATTATTTGCAAAGGGGTGCTCACGGGTCGGTTTGGGTCGGGTTTGGGGTTCATCTGCAACCCACCTACAACTCATCGGGTGAACTAAATTCCCACCCACATCCGCCCATATGATTGGGCGGTTTTAACCCACAAACCATGCGGATTGGTGGGTGGGTTGCGGGTGGATTGGCGGATTTAAGTTTAGTTAGACCTTGCTTTACTTTTTAAAAATCCATCCATCCTATTTTGAATTTTTGAGGGCTTTCATACTGCATTTCAATTATTATAAATATTGTTTTGGTCAAAACAAGCCATACAAATTACAAAATAATAATTAACTTGGGAAAAAAATAAAATTAAACAAGCATGAATTTAAAAACAAAAAGATAAAAGACTTCACAATGCAAAAAACTGATTCAATATTGGTAAGAGATAAGGTCATCATCCATTTGTCATGTGTCCAATGTAATATGAAGAACCAATGAAACATTGCCACGTGTATAATCTAATAAAGTATAAAAATATGCGGGCGGGTGGGTTTTAGTCGGTTTTTATATTTCAAAACCGCAACCACCCATGAAATCCGCAAAAAAATAAAATTCTAAACCGCTACCCTGCCCACCCTATCGGTTGAAACTGCCCAATGCCTTCGGGTTGGGTCAGATTAGGCGGTTTTTGCGGGTCTAGCGGGTGAGTGAGCACCCCTAATTTGCATCCCTAGTTGGAAATAGTTGTGTATGACCTTTGCAAGCCAAACAATCCATCCAGTGGATCTTTCGGAACAAGAGTATAAGAAAACAAAAGAAAAATATTTTCTCATGCCAAATATAACCTTAAGCTGCCGGAAGTTTGGAATTAAGGCAATGAATGTTGAAAATGGATTATATGAACTGAAGTTTTGGCTAATGAATCATCTAGTTCTGAGATAAATGTAATAACGTATGGATTTTGAAAGTTATTTTGCTTAATACAGGTTATGTGGAATTCAGGTCCCATGTTGCTAGTTGAAATAGTTTACTGCCTCCAGTTATATATTGATGATCAATCTGTTCAATGTTGCACACTTGACTAGTGACTACAACCTTGGTGGCATCACATGAATCCTTTTGTTTGTTTTGTTTTGTTTTGTTTTTTGTTATTTTTCTGGGAAATCATGTGATTCTTATTATCTATATTACTTTGTTAGCCACTTTATGGTCCATAAAATTAGGTTGTTTGTCTTTCCATCTGATTGCTGTTTGAAAGTGGGTTTTGCATTCAACGATGTGTTACACTGAAATTTTTTGAGCGATGGCTGGGGAAAGATTCATGCTACTGGATAGTTTTGTTTATTGTCTTCTACATCAGAAGTTTCTTTATATTACCAAGTTTATTTTTAAATTTGTTCTTTTATGTTGCTGTTAACATGTTCTTAGTTTGACAATGTTATGAGATTATTCTAGAAACATGCCTGTTCAACCTTTATATGATTTGTTATTTATAATGAATACTTGAGTAGTATTGACAATTGAATCTTAATGGATTTTATTTTTATTTTTATTTTTTAATATAGGGGAGAAGTATGAGCTAGCCAAGAAAATGAAGAAGATAAAGCTTATCAATCATCGATGGTTGGAAGATTGGTATGTCTTCGTCTGGTTTGTTCTGTTATGTTCTGAAATATTGATGGGGATTCTCTACAAATGACATCTAGTTTGTAATTTTTAGATAAACAAAGGCATGTGTCTCCAATTCTCCTTCTACCAATTAAGGTTTTTCATTTAATTTCCATTTTTTATTTTTCAGTTTAACGGCTTGGGAGCTTCTTCCAGAAGCTAATTATAACAAAAGGTAATGTATTTGAGTTTGTTTCTTTTGTTCTGTAATAAAATTTCTGAGGCATGTATTTATAAATGTATGTATGCATCAATTGAATAAGTATCACACTATCTTTTTCAACAGTGGCTTTGAGCTGGAGATGGAGGCTGAAGCTAAAGATTCCGAAGAAGAACCAGAAGAGAGTGTTACGAAGCAATTTAGGGGGAGAAGCATGAATTTGAGTCCTTATAGTTTGCAGACTGGAATGCCAAGGGCCCGTGAATTGCCCATGCCAGTAGGGGAAGTATCAAAATTACCACTGGATACAACTGCAATAAATGGACCGCTGAATGTTGTCAATGATAATGACATACTACTAGCTGCAGGAAAAGACTCTAGATCTGATCCCTTAAGCTTGCATAATGTTAATATGAAGCATCCTGAGGCATTTGGCTGTCAAAATACTGGTGCTCTTGGGAATAGTATTTGTGGTGAGCTATCTGAACCATGTGAGAGAACTCCAATTTCTACCAAGGTGGCAAATGACTTGGCATCTACTTCTAGAAGTGCCAAAACGTCTCCTCATTCTGAAGCGGCAAAGTTAAGTGCTTTAAGTTACTCGAGGAAAAACCCAAGGAGATCCTCACTCGAAGGTGAAATCTCAGGTAAAGTAAGCTCTCCTGTAGCAAAGTTAGGTGAATTCAAAGTCAGCAATCGATTTGACATTTCTCCCTCCAAGGTTGAACAAGCTAAGGATGGAATTGGCTCTGGTTGTGTCAAAACTCCTTTAAAAGGAACTGATTTACTTCATGAAGAAGAGTTAACTGGTATGTCACCTCAGAAGAGAAAGATGGATGGATCTTGTGCAAGTTCCAAATCACAAAAGATGAGTCATGATTCAAAACCATGCATCTCAGGGAGTCCAATGGGAATTAATAGAATTCATGGATTGGAACCTACAGATTTGATGAATGGTCCACACGAGATAAATAACCGTCTTTCCCTTGGTAACAATCGCCATCCTCTGGATGAGACTGCTAGTCTGTATTCTGTGCAGAACACACCTACTAATGTGCTTAGAACTAAGTCCTTAGGTATTAACAAGCAATCAGTGACACGTGATCTATCTATCTCCAAAACTATGACCTCAGAGGTTGGGCAGGATGGCAATGCTGAAGAGGAGGCACCTCAAGCATCTTTTGGGAAATTGGAACAGTCCGCCTTGTCTAGCAAGCCTGACACTCTAGATCTTCGTATGGGCATTTCACCAATCGAGATTGGCGAAAGAGGGGTGCCACAGATTCAGAAGCAAGATGTTGAGGTATCACCTCCAAATACCAAAAAATTAGATAATGAGAAATCCCATAGTCCTCCTAACTTGGACTTTCTCGAAGGAGGAAACAATAACTCACTTTCAAAACCGCTTAAGAAGAAGACAGTTGCCAAGAGGAGCTTGGGTTCTACAGTTTCCAAGAAGAGTTGGGCTTCTAGGCCTAAGTTAAGTGCAAGCAGCACTACTTATCGAAAAGGTCCTATTCACTTCAAAGGAACTGCCTCCCCAAATGATGCTACAATTTGTTCAACTGGGGGAAAAGAGACGGCAAATTCTGAGAAGTCCTCTAATCCTGAGAAGCTTGAAGTGGCCCTTCCAACTGTTCATGTAGAATCGGTGATGGAGGTGCAGACAAAAATGGTTCTTACATCTGGGAATGATAATGAGAATGAGATTGAATCCATGGATGATGAGACTGAAGCTCCAGAGGACAAAGACGAACATGAGTTTGAGAAGGCAGTTGATGAGAAGTCAGATGTTGTTGAACTGGCACATAAAGCAGATGTACTAATGGAAGAAAAATCAGAAGGGGAGCAGCATTTAGCAAATAACATCAATGCTGATATTGATCATGCAATGGCCTCAGAGGAAGGCAAAAATGGACCTGAGATTGGAAAGGCAACTTGTGGCAAGATGATTGAGGTGGGTGAATCAACTAAAACAGATGCCATGAGTGGTAAAATTACAAAAGGGAAAAAACGTAGTTTTGGTAAAACCAAAACTAAGACTTTTCTGGATGTTGTGGAGAACAAGAAATCTAAGGAATGTGTAGATGGGGAAGAGACTCAAAGTAAAATGAGCAGTGAGAAGAGAGAGATGGAAGAGGAAAGAGTGCCACATTCTGCAGGTAAAACTCAGTGCATCTCTGTAGTTGTGGACAAATTGGAGAACTTTATGGAAGTGGAAAAGGAGAACAATCCTATAATTAATAAAGATAAAAATATTAGTCAAAATCAACAGGGTGATGTTGGGAAGAGTAAACAGCGTGCTGGGAAAGTGGCTGTTAAATCTAATGAAACAGTGGTGAAGACTAAACAAAAGACTGGAAAGATTGATGCTGATTCCACACAAGTTGGAGGGGTTCAAAAGAGAGTGAAAAGTGAGCCCCTGTGGTTTATCTTAAGTGGGCATAAACTACAGAGAAAGGAGTTTCAGAAAATTATTAGGCACTTGAAAGGGAGATTTTGTAGAGATTCTCACCACTGGTCATACCAGGCAACACACTTCATTGTCCCAGATCCAATTCGCAGAACAGAAAAGTTCTTTGCTGCTGTGGCATCTGGAAGGTACAGTACCACCATCACTTTGCATTCCATGGTTAATTTCTTAATTTGGGGCAAAATCCTTGTCTAGGAGCACTTCCAGCTAAGCTGGCACATATAAGTGAAGACTTTTACTTTCTTGTAACAAGTTTGGAGTCTCACTTTGCTGTACAGGACCATGTGTAGCTCTTTTAAACTCATCATTCTTGATTTGGCCTTGAATACAGGTGGGTTCTTAAGACTGATTATCTAACTGCTAGCAGTCAGGCTGGGAAATTCTTGGCAGAGGAGCCTTATGAATGGCACAAGAATGGCCTTAGCGAAGATGGTGCAATCAATTTAGAGGCTCCAAGGAAGTGGCGTCTCTTAAGGGAGAGGACAGGTCATGGTGCCTTTTACGGCATGCGCATTATTATATATGGAGAATGCATTGCCCCCCCTTTGGTAAGTTTGTTTATCAAATATCTTATGTTTATTATTCTTATGCTGGTATTATACCATACCTCTTACCATGCAAGTAGATATCTTCTATGAACATTAGTTGTGGTGGGTTAAGAATAGTTGTCATCTTGATTGTTTTTCTTGTCTATATATTTTCATCGACCAGGATACTCTGAAGCGTGTTGTGAAAGCTGGAGACGGAACCATATTAGCAACGTCTCCACCTTACACCCGCTTTCTCAACTCTGGAGTTGACTTTGCCATTGTCAGCCCTGGAATGCCACGAGTTGATTTGTGGGTCCAAGAGTTTTTAAGACATGAGATACCCTGTATAGTTGCTGATTACTTGGTGGAGTATGTCTGCAAGCCTGGGTACTCCCTTGAGAGACATGTGCAATACAACACTCATGCTTGGGCAGATAAGACATTTGCCAACCTGCTGAGCAGGTCCAAAGAGATTGTTGAGGACTTGACACCACCGGATGATCATGTTAGTAATGATCTACCTTGTCAAGTCTGTGGTTCCAGAGACAGAGGAGAAGTGATGCTGATTTGTGGTGATGAAAGTGGTTCTGTTGGATGCGGTGTTGTAATACATATTGATTGCTGTGATCCTCCACTTGAAGAAGTTCCAGAGGAGGACTGGTTTTGTCCGAAGTGCAGTAGAAGCAAGAGCAGTTCAAATTCTACCAAAAATACCAAGAAACGAACCTCTTCAAAGAGCAAGTGATTTTTGCTCTTATCTTGATATCCTTTTAGCTTTTAATAAAAGTATGTTTTCTCTCAGTCTTGTACATGTAGACTAGGACAGTATCCAGTTCACCTCTCCTGGGAATCCGCTTAGGGTGACTAACATTGGGTAATGGCCCTTTTTAGTCATTGTGAAACTAAAGTAGTTTATTCTATTTAGACTCAAATGGATGTGATTCTGTAATTTATTAGCGTCGTTGGGTGGCAATTCAAACATATAGGGGATGTCTAACTCACTGAAACAGTGAGGTACTGTAGTGCTTCTGTGAGTTGTTGATGGGATACCAAGCCATAAGATGTTCCTTAACTGTGGCAGTTTTTTTTTTTAATTTTTAATGTTACATCTTTCCAGTCTGTATACAAATCCAATTGAATGTTAAAGACATTGTCCTTCCTGAGGCCAAACCTCTGTAGAGAACCGCTGAACTGGCTTTTGCTACCTAATATAGGGATATCTTTTACTAACTTCCTAGTAAATGACTACTAAGTTAACTAAAAATGACTACTAACTACAATTATTTTCTGATAGGCAGACCAGCCCCGGTCGTGTTGGTACGATCCTTGCAGATAACAAGATTGGATTTGTCACCTCATCCGGCCTCTATTAAGCACCAAGAGAGTTGGAAAGTGGGAACTTCGAGCAACTATATTTATTTTTGGGCCTTTGGGCTGAACCTCAGAAAGTCTACTAGGCTGAAGCCCAACCTAGGGCCGTCGTGAAGGTTTATTGAGCGAGTACCAATCTAGTAATCTACCACTACCAAATATATTGGGCATGGGACTTTAACCTGTCACATTGTGACTTTTCGGCCCATGGGCTGAACCCAGGTTTTCTGTCAGGGCCTTCACTTACCACTAAATTCAGTAGTTGGTTACTGAAAGATGGGCCTTTGCAAGGAAACTCTACTCTTGCATCTCCCACATAGTCGGCAGCAGAATAATCCCAACTGAACAGAAGGTAGGGGTTTTTTATTTCCTCCTGCATATCTATTATATATATACTAGAACGGAGGAAATGAAACCTCCTTGTGCCACGTGTCCGTTTGTGAATAGTTAGGGAAAAAGGTAAAATTACCTTTTAGTGACCTTTGTTCAATCTAATGCCAAAAAAGGACAATATCTATCAACTTGCTACAAATTACCTGTATACTTACATCAAAATAACTATCAGTTTTCTTTTTTTTCGTATTAAGCTAGGAAAGAATCACTAAAAAGTAATTTTCCCAAAAAGATATGACTTTTGGAGAAATTACCTTTTAGTGATCAATTTCCAACTTAATGCCAAAGAAAGAATATTCTCTGCCAACTTGCTACACATTGACTATATACATACTTCAAAAGGACTACTAATGTTTCATGTTTGGTATTAAGTTGAGAAGTGATCACCAAAAGGTAAATTGTCTAACTTTTCTATTTTTTGGTTTTCACTGCTCTTTTTCATGCGATATAAGTAGGTTGGCGCTTGGTGTACACTGCATATCTTTTTGTTTTTATGTGGGAAAATCGAAAAATCTATATTATACAATGTTCAATCCAAACTTAGTAGACTATATCATATTTCTTCGTTTTTTTTATGTCTATTCATCTCATTTCCCAAAAATTAAACGTATAAAATTATAAATATTTATAATAAAAAAGGGAGACAAATAAAGGCAATAATGATTAAAAAAGAAAATGCGACACACCAGAATATGTATTAACATATCAAATTGCTTAGAAAATTATAAAAATGCTTAAAAAATTGTGCAAATACACTTTTGCCAAATGAGGGGTATCTCAAATTGTTAGATCCAAACTAATTTCCATGATACACAAACCATTCTTAAGTCCATGCATTCGATAGTAGAAGAGCGAAGACACAAACTTAAGATTTATGATTTTAGAGTTACGGTTTTTTACTATATGAACTACCATCACGGATGTGTATTATATATATATATATATATTATTCATAATATTTATATTTATAGATCTCACCCGTGCAACGCACGGGTTATAATCTAGTTAATTTATATGAAGAGAAGAATTAGAGTCATTTCAAATAAAAATAAAAATAAAAAACAAAAAAACAAACCCAATAGTAGTCTGAGTTTAATGGCATGGGATATCCTTTGTTTGGCTAAAAAAAAAACTGATTGTAGTCTCAAGAATTAGAGGCATTTGTGGTTATTACGGAATAGATGATGTAAGTGCAAAGAAATTCATTAGGACAAGAAAAGGAAACGGTCATATATATTCACAAGTGAAGTGATTTTGCCATGATTTTAATGCAAAAAAAGAAAAAAAAAAAAAGAAAAGAAAAGAAAAAAAAGAAGCTAAAGTCCTCTCTCGCATCGTGTGATTGGATGTTGCAAATTGTTTGGTAAATAGGAATTTTTATGCGTAGGATTGCGCCCTATGAAATGACTAGGTCATTCAAGCGACGTCAATGCTATATTAATATTATTATGGGGACTTTGGCCACAAGTCTATAAAGTTAGACTTGTACGGTCATAAGTTTATCATAAAATCTTATGTAGCCAAAAGTCCTTCTTAGATATTTTCAGACGATATTATCCCTTCATATTATGTAACAAAAGGTTCCTCTTAGAAAGTTACATATAATCAATGTAACTGTTTTTTTTTATTTTTTATTTTATACATTATTTTATATTCATCATGAGTCTTTTTCTTAAATTTTTTCCCAAAAAAAATAATAATAAATTAAATTTGGGCAAACATCTACTTGTAACTAAAGTATGTACTAAACGCATAGAAAAATAGTTACATGAAAACAATTACTTTTAAGTCAATTGTGACTGAATTTTAGTCATAAAATATTTAAATCTTACAAATTTTTAATTTCAAACACATCAATTTAACTGATTCAATAATTACATCTAATAAATTTAATAATTTGTATGGGAAATTGTACAAAATTAAACCCACATTAAAATAGTTACATGTTTATTTATTTTAAAACCGATATATATAAATATGTAATCAATGTAACTATTTTTTTTTTATACATAATTTTATTTTCATCATAAGTTTTGTTTCGAAAAACTCGACGAATAGATTTCAAATATATAAATTTTATTGGAAATCGATATCTAGATCAAAAGTTATGTCATTTTAAAATTTGAAAACAAAAAATAACACTTAAGGGTAAATTTGAGTTTATGCATTTACTACAATTACAAAAGTAAACTCATTTTACTTAAAAGTGGACTTATGGTTGCATAAATTTGCTACATAGACTTATGTCTCTATAAGTCCTATAAAAATAAACTTTTCGCTAATTTCCCCTATTATTAATTTCTTCTAGGGTGGATTTTTAATTTTCAATATGTAATTTTTTCTGATGAAAAAACTATATATTTTTATGACTATATGTGTTAGGATTCTCTAATTAGTGCGGTGTACATTTTGTCTCCACCTTCCCCTTTTATCCTCATCCTGGTCCAGGGCCACACATCTAGACCTTGAAAGTCCAACATTCATACTCAGAGTACAACGTGCTGTCTTTCCTATATCAAAGCATTGGGAAGCCAAAAATTACTCCCAACTTTGTAAGGCTGTCATTTAAAACAAATAGCAACTTTAGAGCAACCCCTTCATTATTTCACCAAATGGGTTTGAATCATTAATGAAACTTCCAATAAATTACTTTTAGAATTCAATTAAAGCAAAGGTTTTTTTATTTCTCCGTCACATCACTTAAGTAAAAATAATGTCATTAGATTATCGAACAACTAATAATTAAAGCAAAGATATTACCAAAATAAAATGGTAAATTTTAGGGTTTGAATCGCTATGAAGACATCTACATTATCCTAATAATCCCATTAACTATAGCTATTGTAGATAAAAATGAAATTTTTCAAAAAATAGTAGTAAGTGTAATAATAAAGGAGAGATGAATTAATGCATGTTGGGTTCGAAATCAGGAACCGATCCATTAATAGGAAGAAAACACTTACACGACTATTCATGTTGCAAGATTAATGACATAAAATACGGGGAACTCATATGCTATATAAATATCTACGTGTCATAATGTACGTCGTTGCAAGATTAAGATTTTAGTAGAACTCTTAATAAGTGCACCTTCAAAGTAAATATCATTCAGACTCCAAAAATATTGAATTGAGTCATTGACTAAATTGAAGGCCAGCCTCCTAAAATTCTAACTTGGTAAACTTGGGAAAGTGTGGTTCCCACTTCCCACACATATTGATAAGATAAACATTCAAAACTGGCTACAAGAGGGTTGGCTGTTGACATCCTACACTCACATCTCAATCACCCATTTTTGCTCATCAACTATTGTTTGTTGAATCTCAACCAAAACTCATCTTCTTTGTATTTTTCCTCTCTGTTTTACTTTTCAAAAAAAGATTTCAAAAATAGTTTGCCAGATCTTTCATGTTTTTAGCCACCTTGTTTTGACAAGTTCTCTCTAAACCCATTCTAATTGGGAGAGAGAGAGAGAATATGATTCCCTCACATGCTGTGACTGACATCATCATATCTGGCCACGACTTCTCCTCTTTCCAATGTTCCCAACATTCAAACATCACGTGTTACTTCCCCATACCTCCAATTCTTCGATCCAAAATTCCACCCACACCCCCCCTTTCCCAGATTGTCTGCTGACCAAATTCATCTCACCTTAGGGTATTACAGTCATTTTAACAACGTAAAACCATTGCAAAGTGTAAACTCGACTACCAATTTCTGGATTATTATAGAGATTCTCTAAAGTCACTGACTATATGATTATAATATGTATGGCTCAGCTCCCTCGTGAGAAATTGTGCATATACCCCCTTTTCTTTCGCCACAAGATAATAAAAAATGTTTTAAAAAATAATAAAAAATTCTCTCTCTCTCTCTCTCTATATATATATATCAGCCCAATAAGAACAGTAGTTAAAATAATATTTGTGTCAGAATTGCAATTGAGAATTGCCAAAAGATTTATCTTGCCTTCATAGTTTCCTTCATACTTTAGTACTAGACTTTAGAAAAATGGAAAAGAGAGATGGAGGTGTGAAGGCATGTTTTCCACTTTTTCCCCACCAATGGCCTTTCTCCCTTCTAAATTCCAGTCTTTTCTATATTTTATTACTGGTTTTTCTGAGATTTAAGATAATGAGTAGCCCTGCATGTATAGCCATGCGTTGCCAGTCATACAGCTGATCAAGCCACTCTCACACTGCCAGGTCATTGAAGAAATCAGAGAGTTCCATCAAATTCACCAACATTTTCATTCAAGCAAACAATGCAGAAGCTAGCATGAAGGTGGGGATGTCATTACTAGAACATGGTGTGTTTTTTTTTTATACTCCAATTTTTTTATTTTCCATAGCAAAGAAATGAAAGAAGTAAATATTTTTTTTTTTCCCATTTGATTTTAATAAATTGGGGAGTTGAGCTGAAGAAAAAGCAGATGATTCCTTGATCAAATTTACAGTCTCATGGGTTCTCCATTAAAGCAAAGACCATGCATGTGGTGATACCATGTGACAAGGTAGTTGACAACTTTAAAGTTCAACTATGGGAATAAATCCAAATTCATTTTAATATGTTCATACCCAACACATTCCAGTATAAAGCTACTAGAAAAAAGCTTCAATGCACATTTATTCCTTTCATCCCTAAACCCTCTATTCCTTTCATCCATAAGTCTCCCATCCCACCCTTTTAAGAAATAAATTAAATTAAATTAAATTAAAAGAAAGAAGAAAAGAAAATATAAAAAACTTGAGTTTCAAGCGCTTAACCTTCCTCTTACAAAAGATAAGGGAGGGGGGAATGGATTTTCAACGACTATAAATCTGTGGCCAAAAATGGACTAAAATTATGTACTTGCTACTACATTTAGTAATCTTAACGGCACTATATTATTTGTAATTAGCTTAGACTATATCTTAATTCAACTTTCTAAGATTAAATACAATAAATTTTCTTACTGACTCGTTAAATAAAAGCAAGTTATCAGATCATGAATCATAGAAAAATGACGGATCGGGTTTATCAATAAGCCCACTTTAATTAAGATTGCAGAGTAGGTAGAATGATATGTAATTTTCTAATGATCCCAACTTTTTTTATTTAACCATGTTGTAGCATTTTGAAGCCACATGGTAAATTATATTGTCCTAGCCATCCTATGAGAAAGTCCATTGGTTGCTGACCTCAGTCTTCTTATCATAATGCCTTATAATAAGTAATAATCTCACATGATCAACACTTCCAGTACGTGTTGCAGCTACTGGATTACAACTGTTCTTGTCTCAGCATGTTCTCAATTTAATATTTTGGCCGGGTTTGAGCTTGATTTCATTTCAAGTCAACAGTGGTAAGGTTGCTTTCACAAGGGTGCATCACACGATCATTTGTATTCTTTTTAAAATTCTTGCTTCTGCCTGACTCAAAAATTTTTTTTTTCCTTAAAAAATATATATATATTTTTTGGGAACTGTACTTTGGGAATTCATAGTGATCGATTCATTTGAAAAAAGCAAGTCATTTTAGGGAAAAAGGGTCATTGCAATCTTAATGAGATGGTAATGCAGATGACATGTCTTTCTTTTTATGAAACAGATCCACCGGTGTAGAATGGTAAACGAGGCATGACACAGGTGGGGTAGGAATTTATTAAAAATAAGGTGGGGGTAGAAATTAAGTTCGATTCTCATTCTTGTCCGGCAAAATTGAAACCATTGTTCATCAATTGGCTGCTTCAATGTTGTCCTTTGTATGAGATGCATTAAATGTATGTTGAAGCGGCCATTAGAGCTCTGGTAAGAAGGTGCAACCATGAAAATCAGTAATTTCAGTGATTGAATAAATGGGGTTCCTACTAGAGAGCAACAAAATTTGATTAAACTGGAATGGTGTGGGTATGTGGAGCCCATTCATCATCAAAGCAAGGTGGGGGCCAAAATCTTTTTTTTTTTTTTCTTGGTTAAAGTGGGGGGGACTCAAATCACGTACAAGGAAAAGCAAAAATTAAAAAGGGGTAAAGGGTATTCACTATTTGAGTGAATTTGGGTTAAGGAACCCTTTATCTAAAAAGGTGAACAGAATGATTTGGCATTATAACCCCTGTTTCCATACCACCACCTTTTCTTTATGGGAAGTCTACCAGCAGCGTTTTGTTTTCAGGATTGCAAAAATTGATAGAGAACCCAAAAAATTTATTAGGAGTGTGCCTTTGAAAATTATTTCCTAGCTTCAAAAAAACGAAAGAAAATTATTTTCTAATCTTATTTTGACAGTAGTTCGATAAAAAATGTGGTTGGTTTTTGTTACATGTTTTTGGCTAATAAGAATGAAATTGTTGCAAATAATATGTCTAAAAAATTTCCAAGTATATTTAAAAAAAAAAAAAATTATTATGAAAACATTTTACCTATTACTGCCAATGATATTTGATTATAAAGGGAAAATTTAAAAATTCTACAAAATCTCCATTTGAATGCCCGGGCAATCAAAAATTCAAAGCATCTCAGCAATAAACCAACCTTACGTCTGGCTAAGGACAAACAGGGAGACAGTGTCATAATGGGGCCAAGTTTTGATAGGGTAAGGTACTGAATGAACAGTGCCATGCTCTCTAATAAACCCTGAAAAAACATTAGGCTTGGTTGGTTGGAAATCTCATTGATTCTCAACAACTACCTCTTTATGTCCTCATTAAGTTGAGAATAATATTTCACGCCACACTTACCCCATTTTGCTTCGTGCACCACTTTTACCCTTGTCTGTATACACAGGTGAGGGTGCAGGAACCAAAATGTGGAGTACCAGGACCATCTATCAGAGCAATAATTACTATTCATCACACCAGCCTCTGTTAAGCAAAGCATCTCCCATCTTAAATGATAGCAACATAAAGCCTGAATTTTAGCAGCGATTTTTCTTTGTTTTTTACTGTACTGTATTGAGTGTTGATTAGACCCTTCTTTGCTGTATTGAGTGTTGATTAGACCCTTCCTTTGTTGAATCACCCAATAACTCAGGGTACTGACACGCTATTCCTTCCTTCTCTTTCCCCCTGCGAGGAAAGCTATTACAGTGTAAAGGCCACCTTCACGGGTGTATGCCCGAGCTCTCCCCCAACTTTATGAAGTACTGCATAGATTTCAAAACGGTGTTTGGATTTCCCTTGCTCTCCCCCTAACTTTTATGAAGTATTGCTAGATTTTAAAATGGTACGGAGTATTTGGATGACGCTTCAAAACGACCCTTCAAGGATTTCACCCAAAAAAATAAAAAACATGCACTGTGAAAATGTCATGTAATTTTATCACAAGCCTTTGAAAGTTTCAAGTTCTTATTTCTTGTCTTTTGTTCAATAATTTAAAGCTTGCAAGGTGCATAATCTGTATAGACACATGCCACTAAGATAGACTCAAAACCTAGAAATTTTAACAATGTGGTGCTCGTTTTATATTTACACTGCTCAGCTAGTTTTAGCTAAGCGCGTAAAAATTGTTTAACTGCATAATCATTAAAAGACCCATAAGAAAAAAAGTTCAATTTTTTGCCCAACTCACATGCCAACTGTTGTGAATTAATATAACAATAGACTTGACACGCCACAATAATTCACATGAGCAAGAGCCATATTCCAATATCCACTCGTTGATTTTCGAATGAAATAGATGGATGAAGCAAAATTTTCCAATAAATAGGAGAAAAATATTGGAATCTAATGGAATGTCAGGCATGTCAGATCCTTGGATAAACTGAGCAAGAAAAATTAAATGCAAGCAGATAGGACATGGGAGAGAAAAGCCAATATCACCAGCTTCTTTCTGCCACTGCTATGACAGTAAAAACAGAGTACCCACCTTTTGAACGCCTACCGCTAGTGTTCATTAAATGAAAATGACTCCCATTTTTTAAGGCCAACAAAATTCAAAAGTAGAAAATCCAATACTGAAAAGCTGTACACGTAGAGAGCGATAAGGGAAAAATTAAAAATGGTGGACAAAATTTTCCGGCAGGTGTAAAATTTTTCCTTTTGTACAAATAGTGAAAAATGAATCAAGATCCCCCCCTGCCGGTAAACATTTCAAGAGAACTTCATTTTTGGACCATCTTTTTAGCAGCTCAACGCCTCGTACTTCACCGGAAGTGGAAGGTTGAACCCAGCTTGTGATAGCAAATTCCCAACCACTGCAATGTCACGGCAGAAAACCCCTTGAAACACAGAAGTTGTTGCATTGGCTGATTCGGCCGGACTAATCCGGCTACAGCCCGATATCTCCGACGGAGATATCTTAACTTCTGGTTCCAATTTGGGTTCTTGGGCTTGTTGAATTTGGATTGCCGTTGCTTGTAGAGCAGCTGCAGCCTTCTTCCTCTGCTTTTCAGCCGCTTCTTCGTCCATAATTGTTGCCATTACACTGTGATACCCCTTTTGAAGCAATCTATATAGCAATAAAGCTGACATCTTTGCCCGATCTCTAATCGAATCAAGATCACGATCATCGACGAACTCGCATCTATCGATGAAATTTGTCGATTTATCCGGCTTGTGCCGCAAACATAGCAGCAAATGGGCTCTTTCCAATTCGGATCTCGAACACCCACGTCTCAAACCAATCAAAGCATAGTAATCTACGTTTCCAGTTTCTCCTGAAGCAACCCTTTGCTTCAATTCTTGAATTTTGGTAGTTAGTGCACAGAGCTTCCCAGGTATCTCCCCGTATCGGACATTGTGACGTTTCCAAGCCGGACCGGGCAGCTTCCGGTCGCGTAAAATTGTATTATAGAGAAGTTTCAAGTGTTCAAGATCATGAAGGCAATCGGGCAAGCATCGGATGGTTTCGAGAAGGGAAGCTCTGGTGCTAAGAGCTTGAATGCAAGTTGGGTGTAAGGCTAAAGTTCGATTACAATCCGCAATCGATTCGGCAATTCGACCGGCTGATCTATAAGCTGAAGCTCGGTGCATGTAGCACTCGGCAAGGAAGCCCTGAGGCGCCCCACGGCGGCCGTCAACAATTTTGGAGAAATGCCTAATGGCTTCAGTATAGAGACCAGCATCAAGGGCGGCGAGGGCTGCAGTCTTGCGGCGGAGGAGGAGTTTGATGTGGCTAAGCAGTTGGGAAATGCTTTCGGACTCGGTTCGTGGGGGTGTTGTTGGTGGTAGGTTGGCATTGTTTACAGTCAGTGGAGATTGGGAAGTTGAAGGAGAAGCTGTCGTCGGACCAGCAGATGCTTTCACGGCGGAATGCGGCGGTGGCGAGGCGTTTTCCGGTCTGGAGTAGCGCCATGGCGTCTTCCATTAGGCCTAGATGACAACACGCTTGTCCCAGAACCAAGTACCTGCCATACCAAAACAGAGACTCGGTTAACTCGAACGAGTTTGGTTATTGGACCCGGTCGACTAGTGGACTTCAAAAACAAGGGATATTTCAAATCAAACAATATATAAGAAATAAACCAAAATTAGGTCAAATTTAAAGGAGTTAAAATGTAATTTTTCCTAAAAAGAGAAACAAAAAAACAAAAAACAAAATCAATGGAACAGAGACACAAGCAAAATTACCTCCATTGTCCTTCTTTGTCGCAGTGTTTGGAAAGCCCTGCCATCACTTTTTTCTTCAAGTCCGAAACAGAGAAGCATTTGAAAGACGGGTCACGACCCGGTGAGCCAGAGGACGAGTTATGGGAAGAGAGAAGCTTGACTTGCTCTCTCGAGAGCTGTTGAGAAGAGTTATCAGAGGAGAGAGAAGTCGATTCATCAGAAGCCATTTTGAGGCTGGGAATATAATCCTGAAGCATATCAGCAACGTCCTTGAATCGCCTGAGGCAGAGTAGAGATCGAGCTTTGAGTTCAAGAGCTAGTTCGAAACGAGGCAAGAGGGCGAGCGCCGAGTCGAGGAGATTGACTGCCGCGGCGATCTCACTCTGTTCCCGAGTTGCAATGAGACCTCGTGCGTCTTTCACGTATTTATCTACAATCTGTACAGATCAAGTACAAATAAGCATTCACAAGAAAATACTGTATGAAGAATGGCTGAAATTTCAAAAACCCATTTAGGGAAATGATTTTTGAAAACGAATAAACCAAAAGAAACTGATTAAACAGGAAAAGCCAAAAAAAAAAAAAAAAACATATTTTGAGAGTGATACAGGCAACAGAAACTCAAACGCAAACTAACCCAACAAAGCCAAACCAGAATGATGCAGAAAAAGGAAGAAGAAGAAGATTTGAATAAGGAGATCAAGGGGCCTCACTTTTCTGTTGGTAAGCCACCAGTGCTTCTTTTCCCCACCAGCACGAGATGGAGAAGCCGCCACCATAGTTGAAGAATAATCAATCATCAACCCCCTCTCTGTCTCTCTCTCTAGAGATATGCACATATGTATCAAACTCTGTACATTTCTCTCTCCATTTTAAAGGAGGAGAAATACAAGAGAGAAAAGGATAAGAAAGAGAGAATTTTGGGGGAGAGAGAGGGGAAATGGGGGATATAAATGTGGAGATTTTGGAGTGTAAAATAGGAAGGTGGTGGAGAGAAACAGAGCCCTAAATGAAATGCCAGCTTTGACCTCAGAGCAAGCTTTCATCCTTCAACTTCATAGCTGGCGCCACCATAGACTCTCTCTCTCTCCTCTTACTAGCTATGGCTATAGCCTATAGGACTATGACTCGAACCTTCCCAAATTAAAAGAGGAAAAATGAGGGGCGCCTAGATGACCGAATTTATCCGGTATATTGGATGGTCGTTACTGGATATAGCCGGTGACTCATCACGGGTCCTCGGGTTCCAACTACCGGGGGGAAAAAAGATAAGGCGCCAGCAAATTGCCCCAAAAGAAAGTAAAGAGGAAGTGAGAGTCCTTCCCTGTAATTTAATTTCCCGTCAAATTCAATTTACCGATTTGCCCTTATGATATTTTGTTGTTTTGTGTTGGTGTGCCGTGATTTTTATGTTTCCTTACAAACCGAATGATCCTAAAAGGAATGACTGCAGATGTAACCATAATGGGCAAAATGTAGGATTAGTTATCAATTTGTTGGTGGGTATGTGATTTTCGGTAGGTGCACGATTTAATTAGCTATTAAACATGATTAAAGCTATTGCCTACTCTATATAGGTTTAATATTTAAAAAATCGTGCATGATTAATTTTAAAACTGATTTCACTCTTATGCGAAGATCCTTTTTTCTATCATTTTCTAAAAATGACTTATTAATAACAAGAGATATTCGACATACTATCAATTTCTATAAGTAGTTTTCATACATTGAAGTGGTTAACATTGCCAACAATATCGGATTTAAATTGTAACTATGGATTAAATATGGGTTTAGGATCATCGGATATAACATTTGACACAATTTTTAAGTTTCAAAATTCACAACATTAAATGACTTTAAAAAATAATAATAATAATAATAATAATAATAATAATAAACAAAAAAAAAGAACAAAGAAAAAAAGAACATATGTATCCTTTGACCCTCACCCTTGAATATTTCAAATGATGATTACGATTGAATAGACCGTTTTAGGGGATGATAAAAGACTGAGGAGAAGATGGTCATTAAGGAAAGAGGAAGGATATATTGGTAAAGTTGAATAAGCATATTTATCGGGGGGAGAAGGTGTCCCTCTCTCTCTCTCGTAAGCTACAAGAATCATGCTTTTTCCTTTTGGGGGTTGTTTGCTTTGCGTTGCTTTTGATTTCACCCACATTGATTAATGAACGCACATGAATATGGATAGATGGCCAGATGGGTTTGTCTTAAAGCTTCTCTAACTTCCCTATCCCTGCCCCCAAACAAGGCCCACAACCATCTCTTTATGGAAGACAGTTCCTACAATCTCGTGCACCTCCACTAGCTGTGCCACGTCACCATGTGCAGCTAGCCTGTGTCCACGTGTCAAATCAGGATGTTGGGTCCCCACAATTACTTGGACACCATCCATGAACAGGTCAGCCAGAAATTCTTTATTTATTTATTTATTTATTTTTTTTGGACAATGACATTTTTGTTTTGGGACCAATACATGTTCCTTGTGGTATGTACTTATTGAATCAATTATTTAACGCTGCCTTATGATGATCAAATGGGTTGTACTATGTTTTTTTTAGGTTTTTTTTTTTTTTTTTTTTTTGAGATATTTTAAAATTATTTTTACATTGTAAAAGTTAATAATTTTTTTGATTTTATTTTCCAAAATATTCTTAAAAATATATTCTCTCTCTTTTTTTTTTTTTTTTTTTTCAATATTTTGTACACTTGAGGATAAAATTAAAATGTCAAAAAATATATATTGAATGTAATAGCATTTAATAAGATTTAAAAAATAAAAGTAAATACACACCTACAAATATACTCACATGGAATGGAAATTTAAACTTCCACAAATCTCACCCCCTAATAAAAGTAGGATATGTCATTAAATACAAGGTCATTGACAAATAGGTTGTACCATTTGATCATGATCATGTGCTAGATTGACCATAATTTAGAGACTAATAAGATCTAATTAATCCACATCTGTAAATATCTTTCTTTAAATACTACTTAGCACATCTAATAAAAGTAACAAAATTTTTGAAATGCAAGATTTCCTATTTACTCCCGTTTCAAAAAAGATGCCGATTCCTTCCCCACTCTGTTCTTTCACATTTTGTTTTCGTTTTCATTAAAAAAAAAATGAAAATTAAATATGTATCTGGAAATTCAAAATTAGAAGCATACAAGGAAATGCTTTGGATTACGAGTATTTTTTTTTTTCAAAAGGTAACCTTTTTTTTAATCCTACAACAATTATTAAATTCTTAAATTCTTTAACCCTTTGTCTAGTTCATGGATTCTACGTACTAAGGAAAAAAAAAAAGAAGGAGAAAAAAAAATAAGGAGAGAAAAAACTAAAAGGAAAAAAATAAAATCATATCAATCCAAAATTATTCAAATTATTCTTTTTTTTCTAATTTTCCATTACAACCAAATAAAAAGAGTACAATTTTTTATATTTTATTTTTTTTCCTTCATAAAATCCACAAACCAAATAGAGGTTAAAATAAATTTCACAAAAGTGGATAAAAGAAAGTTTTAAATGCATACCTGTAATTTCTTTATCTAATTTTTTTTTCATTACTGTTTTACATTTTATTTCTATATTTGTTGAAATTTATTTCTTTGTTCAGTTTATATAATATTATTAAGTAATTTTTTTTTTTCCCCTTAAGGGCTTAACATCGCAGTCTTCAACAACCCAATCCTACAAGAATCTTCTTCACCAATTATTTTTTCCACAATTATCCATACAAATTTAAACAAGCAACCTGAAATTTAATTTCTTTTTATTAGTAATTAAATTCTTTTAAGTTTTAACAAAAAAGGGCGCAGTCTTCAACAACCCAATATTCCTACAAGAATCTTCTTCAGCAATTATTTTTCCACTAATTATCCATACACATTTAAACAAGCAACCTGAAATTTAATTTCTTTTTATTAGTAATTAAAATTCTTTAAAATTTTAACAAATAAGGGTAGCGAAGCCTTTTTTTCTTTTCTTTTTTTCCCCGCATTTCACCTAAAACCAAACTGTCGATATATGTAGCTGAAGTATATTTAAAGCCATCACCATATTTGATGATTAATGCGGACCTGGATGCAGTGCTGAGTTGATAAAACTCAGCATCATGCTAACCTAATCTTTTTCAGTAGCACATTTTCAACTTTTAATCCAAACTATTCAATTTCTCATTTAAGGGTATGGATTACCTTGGTATGGTGCTGAGTTTTATCAACTCAACACTGAATCCAATTCCAATTAATGCACTAAAGACGGAGAAGTTACTTAAATCTTCCATCATTTCTTCATTTTTAAATCAAAAGCCTATCAGTTCATTTAAGCGCGTCTCAGAAAAAAAAAAGAAAAAAAAAAGAAAAGGAAAATAATGATTTGCCATTTTGCCAAACAAATATAAATTACCCTGTCCTACTTCTTGACCTCGTATTCCTTTGGATTCGAAATGGGGCTACAGTTTGTTGGCCATTTGCCATTCAATTCATATAAATTGAACTAATATTCTTTTAGCCAGAGTAGTTGCAATCTAATTCCTACATTTTATACACATTAAAACAACATTTCATTATTGCCACAACCACAAAAAGTCGTAAAGAATTGCAGTAGATGACTCAATTCATTGTGCATGAATGTGCCGTCCTTCCAATAGTTTTGTTATAAGAAACTGTATTATTCGTAAATGGTGATAATTTCTTTTCTTTTTTTTATTTAAAAAATTAACTATTAGGAGTATCTCAAGTTTTACTTTTGCCCATATTTCAACACAGATTATTCTCCTAACGACCCGTGTGAGATATCATCATGCTCGGAATTGAAACAATAACCTTTAAGAAGCACACCTATGACCTGACTGCTCAACTAACCTTGCAAGAACAATAATTTATGTTTGTAATTATATTTCATGGATCCCTAATGTGTAATATATATATTTAGTAAGAAACTCATGTTCCACACGTCTGTTTTAAAAACTTAAATTTGGCCAAGAAGAGAGAAATCATGCTGTAAGAAAGCAGGACACCAAAAAGGCCAATTATTGTGCCCAAGAAGTTGCCTTGCAATGCATTTTGTCAAACTCCACCAAATCCTAGTATAATAACAAATTTTTTGCTTATTCAATTTGAAAACAGACCGATCCCAGGCAACCAATTTAGAGTTAAATTGACATATCTAAGATGGAAGAACTCTATCCATAGAAAAAGGGGTCTACAAAAATGTACTGGTTTCCATGTTCCAATAGGGTTGGGACCATTGGACCCATTTGACAAATCAAGGTAGGTTTCATCCAAAAATATAGCTGCAAAAACAGCTAATGTCTCCAGGTTGTAAAACTAGGGTCCCCTATTTGATTAAGGCGGCTCATTTTCTAGGTCAGGATCATCAATGGATGAAACAATTGTATTGGCTAGAGGGTCCACTAGTTTTATTTGATAGACTCTTCCGAACAACTTCTAATACATTTGTAAATGTATTAGCCTTACCAAAATAAAAATAATAATAAAAAAAATAAAAATAGTATTGCACCTTCTAGGTCTTCCCCTCCGTCAATGAATGAACTTTTCTTTATTCTTCTTCTTTTGGGTTTCACACCCGGGTGGGTAAAGAGAAGGATTAATACCATCTCATACTAGACTTACCTATAACATCTTCGCAAATATACACATAAGTTTTTGTTGGAAAATTTCCTCCTCAAATTTTAAAAGAAAAATGGAAAAATAGTGTCCTAAATTAGCTGAGAAATTTCTAGCCCTCTGCCCATGATCCCTTCTTCCACATGAAGCACCTTTTTTTTTTATAAAACAAGGAGAGAGAGAGAGAGGGGTGGGTTGCTTTTGTTTGCACTAAAATGGGCCATGAGTTTATGGGTTGTAGTCCTATAGGTTATAGAAGTCCCAATTTAAAGGTACATTTTGAAAGCAGGCGAAAAACGTTTCACATGCAATAACACATGCTGTGTCTATATGAATGAAGAATTGACCATATTTACATTTCTATATCATCTCCCAACTTGCATGGACAATAGGCCTTATTTTGAGGTACACTTTTATTTCTTATATATACATATATATTAGATTTGGATTCCACTTTCTTTGTCATTCTGAATTATTGATGTAGCTATCCTAACTTCTAACAGCTTGTTTTGATTTTTTTTTTGCCCCCAACTACGCAATAAGATTTTAGTAGTTGTGGCCAGGTTGACTTCCAATAGAGAGAACAAACAAAAAGCAACCCAATTAACTATTTGGGCTTAGGTTTCAAATCAACTTTGAAGAACCTTCTTCGGTTACTTCTAAGTGAGAAATTAAAATTTAAAATAAATAAATAAATAAATAAATAAGGGGAAAAATAATTGTGTAGAGACTAGAGTCCGCAGGACCCTATAATAAATGAAGAAAAAAAAAAAAAGTTCTCAATAATAAATGAGGGCCTAACAAACTCTGTTCATTAAATTAAATGATTAGGGATCCCGTGATAGTCAGTTCAATGCCATCAATATTTATGTTTTTCCCTTTTTTTCTTAGGTTTACCAGTCAATAGAAGAAAGGCATGAACCCTAACTCCCTTCACCCCATGCATTGATGGGTTACATACCTAACAGGATCATCAACACATTATACAGTTTTGAAACTTTTTAATATACTTTACCTGATGTCTGTCGGCACCTACTTGGTACTTTTAGACCAACAAGTCATTAGTATCTATATTTAACGTATATGAAAACCACCATTTTGGCTTTAAACTTCAAACCAGTCATGCCTAGCTACCCAAAATTTGGACAGGACCAAAAAAAAAAAAAAAAGAGTGCCTGCCCTCCTTTGGGGTGCTTTGGGTCCATAATTCCAATCCGTGGATTTGAAACTTTTATGATTCCATTATTATTAATATTATGATTATTATATTTTTGGTGGGGTTAGATGGGTTTGGAAGTGGAAAGTGGGCATGTGAGGTACCCAGTGAGTTGCTAGGCTGGCTAATACTTACAACAAGATCCTTACTTAAAGGGAATCAGGCATCATATAGGATCTCTCTTGTGAAAATCTTAGCAATATATATTTTCACATTGCATATCTATTGATTGGTAATTAATACTAGGTTGATTATGAGACGTTCCCATTCTCTAGACATGTTTGTACCCAAGGGGGCCAACCCCTAAAGATTCTCTTTTCAAAAAAATAAAAATAAAAAATAGATAAGGGTTCATCTTTGCATGTATATAAGCTCTCTTTTTGACGGCATAATACTGTCTTATTATATGTATGGAGTATAATTTAACCAATCATCTTCATTCGTTTTATCCAATGCGATGCTTGGTTAAAATTTTCTCCACTTTGTGGGCGCTCAGAGAGCCTGCAGCGCACGTGTCCAGCCGATTAGATTTCACATGGGAGAGTGACCCATGTGCGATTCACGAACAAGTTCTTGCTTAGTTAGCTCAAAAAGGCCCAACAAGGCCAGCCTAATTGGGTGGTGCTCCTGCTAAAAAGTAGCTAATAATGTACCTAAATATACTTAATATGCAGGAGAAAATTGAGTTTGTTGTGGTATATTAAGAGGATGACAGGAAAACTGACTTTAGAATTGTGTCATATTTGGGTATTTTATGACCTTGCAGGCCTTTTGTCAGGTAGAATCCTAGGCATTCTTTTTCTAACAACCCCCTCTTCGCTAAAATTGAAAACAAAAAACAACACTTGAGGTTTCATGATATGCAATATTGTAAATAAAATTTTAAGAACAAACAAACTTTAATTTGGCATGAAAGCACTTACAAGAAATATATATATATATATATATAATTTGATAATGGGGAATTAGATTGATTCCAAGAAATATTTTGGAGAATCAAAGGTTGGCATGTTTAATAGGGACATGCTAAGAATTTGTTTTGATTAAATCAAATAGTGTAATGTCCGATCAATAATTTGAATCCTGACTGCCATACAGTTTGTCAAAACAATGAGGAGAGAATAGATAAATCAAACACAAATGCCCAATAGATAGTGTGATGACTTAAAATGTTGTTGTAAGGATCCAACACTTGATATATGAAGTTGTTAGAGCTATATTGTAATTAAAGAATATATTGATGAGCTATTATAACTTGATTTTGAGTATTTTGAAAGTTATTGTCGATTGGAATTGATAGAATATCAATTTTCATCAAAAATTGGGTGTTTAGTTGACTAAATGCATGATGTAGTCGACTACGTCATTCATGTAGTCGACTACACTACACATGTAGTCGACTACAAAACTCAGAAAGGGCCTCTGGAATGTTTAGTTGACTACACCATTGATGTAGTCGACTAAGTGCCAGTTTGAGATAGTTTCAGAGTAGAATCAGAAGCTGAATCAAAAGTTGAATCAGAATCAGGGGGAGGCAGCTTGAGCAAATTGGCCTCAAAATCTCTTTTGGGATTACAATCACTTTTCTCATTTTTTTATCCAAACACTCTTAAAAGTGATTATGGGCCATCAGAAGAGATTTTGGGCCTCCCAGAATCTCATCCAAACAGGCACTAAATCTTGCGAAAATGGCTTGAAATGAGATTTTTATTGTGCTGAAATGACCATTTTGCCCCTCCATCTATATATATCCTAACCCACGAATTTTCTCCAATTTTCTACACTTTTTTTGCTGAAATAGAAAGAGAAAGGCTAGGGGAGAAAGAGGAGATGGTGGATAAAGCATGTGACCTCGTGGAGCTCCAATCTTGTGATTTCCACTCCGACCTACGTGTGTAGTGTGTACACGCTTTGAGTTGCGATTTTAACTTCCATTTGAGAGGTAGGTGCATTTTTCATAATTGTAAATTATTGTATGCATGATTTATAACATTATCATAGGTTTTTGCATGTTTACATGATATGATACATGTTTACATGGGTTTGAGATTTGTATTTCTTAAAAATTCATACATTTTGGAAAATTAGGGTTTTGTTTTGTACCCTATTTAGTTATATTTATGTTGTATTGCAAATCCTAATATAATTTTGGATTAAATAGGTTGAAATTAAAACCTATTGGTTAAATTCTTACAATTGAACATTGGGGGTCACTTTTATATAAGTGTTGAAAACCCATTTTTCTATCATTATAAATAAAATGGTTTTGGGAGATTAACATGTAAATTGATATAATGTGAGGGCTACTGGAGACAGGATTACTACGATTCCGAAAAAAGGGATGTCTTGCCATATCTTCCTATCCTTTAGTCTTGAATTATGTGCTCGAATAGAGGTTACTGTGGTCCCATATTGGGATGTTTTACCGTATTTCTTATTGAGGTTACTGCGGTCCCAGATAGGGATGTCTTGCCGTGTTTCGTCTTATTTCTGCATGTGAGGGCCCGTATGACTTGGGGAGAATTATTCAGTTTAAAACACTAAAAATAAGGATTGCTAGATATGGTGGATTATATTATGGATGATTCACATGTTCTCTTATATTTATTTTTAAATTTATGAAATGCAACCTCTGTTTATATCATTTTATCTAAATGATCAAAATGGTTTTAAAACCTTGATATACAGTTATGAAAAATGTAATCTTTCGAGTTTATACTTATATTTATCTTTAAAACATTTTTCGCAAATTATGAGTATGATAATGATGACTCATATAAGAAGGTATCACATCAGGGATTAGCATGAACATTTTTTGATAATTGAATAAATTATTTATGATCTGTACAGTATTTAAATAGACTTTTTATATTCTATATGTATATATTGACGGTAGAACCTTATGGGATTGAATGCCAGTTTAAATTTTATATTTTGAACTGTGAATGATTATGAATTATATTTAAATTGTATAGGTATTAAAAGTTGAAAACTTAGTATGTTCTATTTACAGATGGGATCATACCGGATTTTCTTAAAAATATTTTCTTAAATTATAATTTTAATTATAAAACATTCTCGAATTCTATGTAATTTAAATTTTATAATTGACACGTCATGACCTATTTTTCGGGTCATGACAGATCGCCTATGACACAAAAATAAAAGAAACTAGAATATCTAAGAATATTTGGTAGGATAGTTCAAATATCAATTCAACAAGTCAGATACATTCAATTGAGGCAAAGCCCAATTTTTATTTATTTTTATTCATACCACAAAGTGGTATCGTAATGTGACGGGCATAAAACTTCTGGACGTTGAAGGTGCTATGTATATTTGATATTTTTAATGAATTCGTTCATAAACTAATATGATATTCATAATTCTTGTTTGAGTTTTTTTTTTTTTTTTTTTGTTAAGATTTAATTTTTTATTATTAATTATTTGCAATCACCAAGCTTTTCAATTCAAAAAAAGTGGGTAAATTTATTTATTCATACCTTATACATATTTCAAATACCGAACAATATAATTTTATGAAGCAAAAAACTGGGGGAGAATCGTCCAATCAATGGGCGCAAACAAAATCAATAAAATTGGGGCACCCTAAGCTTTTAGGGCTGCAGGCACAGCAGTCAAACGAAAATTTCAGAATTCCAAGCCAATGACAAATGGATGCATTCTCGCGGCGCTTGTTGGAGGCTTCTACATCTTTGACCACACGCTTTGAGTTTTTAAGGGTCAACTCGTATGAAATTCTACGTGGCTCACCAAAGAGGAATTATATATAGTATATTTTTATACTACCATTTTATTTTTGCTCTCACACGGCCATACAGGCATTCCCTTGACCTCGCCGCCTTGCCCGCATGGAGCTTGACTGAGTCATGGGCTTAGGAGGGCTCACAGTTTTTGGAATATTCTTGAGCCCACCACCCTGAGTCAGCCTTTCTTAAAAGTTTCCTCCCCCCAGGCTGTATTTCTTTTGCCTCTATATCCACCTCTGTATTTATGTGTGACAGGTAACTTAATTACACCAACATTTACCCTGAACGAGGCAGCTTGATGACAAGCCTCCTCAGGGTCATTGAATTCTGGCTGGGACCGGATCAGCCCAAACAAAGAGCTATTAATTCAATGCTTGGTAGGAAAGATGAAAAGGGGGAAAGAAGGAAAGATAAGAGATATGGATTTTCCATTTCAGGGGAAAGAAATTTCTTTTCCTACGTATATGTTTGGTTGAATGGATATAGAATAGAGGAAAAGATAATTTCTTTCTTTTTTGTGTGTTTGATATAAAGGAAGGAATAGAAAAAATAAATATTAATTTTACTATTTTACCCTTATATATGTAGTAATAATAAATAATAATAATAAACATAGGAGTAAATGTGTCATTTGAATAAAAAAGTTCTATTTCCCTACTCAAATTCCCCCAAAATTAGAAGGAAGGGAAAAAGTGAAAAGGAGGGATCCCTAATCCTCCCTCTCCTTTCCTTTCAATCAAACATACCAAACTCTTTCCATCCTTCCCCTTTTCCTTTCTCTCCTTTCCTTCCCTCCTCCTTTCCCTCCCAACCAAACACAAGGTAAGTATGAGATGATTTTTACTTGGCAAAAAAAAAAAAAAAAAAAAAATGAGATGGCTTTTTGACTACAAAGTATTATTTGTAAAATGAAAAATACTAAAAGCTATCAGCCGTTCATTTTTTTTTTTTTTTTTGGATTAATTGTCCTAATGAGAAAATTTTAATTAACAAAAGCAGTGACTTCCTTCTGCTTTGAAAAAAATGTATGTGGATGCTATTGCCATGGCGCCCCGTAGATGCAGCACTACTCATTTTAAATTTAGTTGTGCGGTAGTAGTAATCTCATGCAAGAGCGAAATCTTAGAATATAGCTGCATTATTGCAAGAATCGATCCAAAATCCATGGAAGTTGAGTTTTATTGGTTCACTAGCTGCTATTGGCCTCACTTAGCCAACCTTTTCCCAATCAATTGCCCTCCTTTTTCTTCTCTTCCTTATCTAATTATTGAAAAGGAAACCACAAAATCCACACCATGTACTCTTAGAGTTGTTCATCATCAAACAAAAAAACATAATTTCACAGCTAATACACGCACGCAAATATTATTTTGAGAGTGGCGTAATAAAAATGGGGTGGAGTGTGTAGAAGGGTTACAGGCATGAAGCCGTCGAATCGGGTGGGCTTGGACCATTTTGCCCAAGCGGAACTTCTCTTTGTCGATGGTGTTCCTGCACACGGTCTCGCTGACTTCGCATACTACGCCTTCCTTCGCTCCTGCGGGGTGGCCATTCCCTCTCTCTCTCTCTCTCACTCACACTCTCTCTCTATATGAATATATATATATATTATTCTCTTCTAATTTTGGTAAAAGGCTTTTGCCTCTTTATTGAAAGCGCTATTATCAAACGCAATTTCCGTTATATTAAAAGCGCAACTTACTAACAACGCTTTGGAAAGTCTTATACCAAACACGCTTTACACAATTTTAAAAGCTCTGCTTTCTACAGCTGCTCTTGAACGCGTCTCTATGCAACACGCTTTCCATTTTGTTCGCTGTTTGCTATGCCTTTTTTAATTAAAGAAAAAGACTGGAACACGGGGACCGTGGGCACCGCCGAAACTTCAGACCCTTAACCTTCCCCGACCCCACCTGTCCATTAATTTTCGGCTTTCTCCTCAACCTTCTCATTACTGTTGTATATAGTAGATATATTTCAAAATACTTATATTATTCCTTGTTATTGGCCTAAAACATCTTATCTCATATTTTTGAAAATTTATTAAACGATATCTAATGTTTATATACCTTTATTAGGGTTGTGCATGGGTCGGTTTGGAGTAGTTTAGAGAAAAATTATCAACCAACCCACTCATAGCGGGTAGTAAATTTTTCTACCTGCCGCCAAACCATAAGTGCTAAAAACCGGTGGGTTGGTTATTTTTTTAAGCAGTTTGTCACTAACCATTTGGGCGGGTTTGGCGGGTTGTATCATACCCTTTCTAAGTGAGGCATTTCTAATATATTGGGCGCATCTTAGCTAATTAGTACGTTATAAATAAATTAATAAATCAAGAAAATATAATTATTTAATGTGGTTAAGTGAAGCTTGATACATACTTACATAGTATTTTAATTCCAAATATTAAAATTATGATTTTATGAGAATCAATATTGATGAAATTGGTGATAGTTAATTTTATTAAAGGTTAAAGGACCCAAAACTCAACATCCTGGCAAAATACTAATAAGATAATACATTATTATGAAATTAAGAATATTTGATATTTATAATTTTATACATATATTATTAAAGGCGGAGTGGTTTGGTTTATTGGCGGTTTGACAAAGTTCAACCCACCAACCAAACTAAACCGTCAATTTTGTTGTTCAATCCGGCCAAACCACGCCGCCTAACCTCTCAAACCGCTTGGGTCAGAGCGGAATGGAGCAGATTGGTTTGGTTTGGGAGATTGGGCGGTTTTTTGCACATTCCTAACCTTTATACTTTTTATGTTCGGTTTACATGTGGTAGAGTTTAAAGAAAACCTACGTGCACATGAGTCAAAACTCAATTGATCAATTTGTGGGACAAGGGTCCGAAAATTGACTTAGTCGGGGGATGTAAATCCCGGATATTTGACTTCGCAGGTTGTACCTTGAAGAATAGGTCGTCACTGTTCATCTGCATCTCGATTTGTTTCGTGGTGCGCGATCTACTCGATTTATTTTTAAAGACAGTGTTCTCACACGCCTCAGTTTGATAATTTTTTTATTTTTTTTATTTTTAGAACTTGTAGCTTTCATATTTTATTTCCAACAAATACCACTGAGTTACGAATTGAATTTGCTTGGAATCCTAATACCCAATCTAAACCGGAGGAAAAAAAAAAAAAAAAGGAAAGAAGGAGGAAAACAAAATTAAAATGAAGGAAAAGATTAGTATCCCTTATCTTTTTATTTCCAATGCCAATCAAACATGTGTTTTTTTTGACATCATTCCTCAAGCTTGTGAATTTCTATGTATTTTTCCTAAAAATGTATGAATGCGGTATCCATCGAATGACAATCGAGATTGAAAATAATGAGGGTTATTTATGCCTAGGGTCTTGGAGAAGAAGAGCTGGAGACGAAGGCCCTTAACAGAAAAGGCACATGGGCATTCCCGTCTATCCCCGAAAAAATTATGACTTAATCACGCCTAATGCTGCTGCTCGAAGGGACACTGAATGCCTGATATCACCAATATGAAGACTATGTTCACCCATTGGAATTCTTCGAATTCCGGACTTATCCACCACACTAAGGTACTTGCACACATGAATATTGATTTGAACCCGTTGCTGAGTCCTAGCGGCCACATGCACTTTCTTAAATGCCACCAACTGTTTGTGTGGCGCCCAATGTGCACCAGGTGGTGTGGAGAAGACTAGCAGTGTGTGAGAACCATCCCTAGACCCGGTGTTTCTTATGTCCAAATTCACACCTATTGAAAGCCTGTTACATTTTGCATGTGTCACCCTAACTGCCTTGCCTGAAATGGTTGTGTTTTGAGATGAATGGTGGCCACTGAGGGGTACTGCAACAACCGTGGGAGCACTGGCAATGGTGTGAACAAAGTTTGTGTAGCTCCTTCCGTGCCCAAATGGGTACACGACTGGGCCCTTGTAGAACCGGTATGTCCTTCCTGGGTAGCCTGTTGAATGGCTCGATCGCAGCGCCATTGTTGTCATTGGAAGTTTGGATAGGTATTCCTGAGGATACCATGTCATTGGCAGTTTGCCTCCTGCAAAAAATGCATGACAAGGTCAGTTGATAGTGGCAGTCTTATACTCTTATATTTCTTCACTCCTCTCTAGTGTTTTCAAATTGAAATGGCAGCCCGGCTAGGTTTTGGGCCCAGGCCTAAATAAATTCGGATTGTTTCACAACAAAGTTTGGATTGAGCTTAACCAAATTGCACCCCTGATAGGGTATGGCTATTGCAACCCCCCATTCTTATCACCCCATCTCCCATCATTTAGGTTTTTAACGTTTTATGCAAAATATAAAAGGTTTTTATGAAAACCGGTCATGATTTCCACTAGAAAATATCATTTTGAACAACTTTGTAGAAGAAAGTTTTTCCTAAATCTATCATTAAATATACTTTTTAGCCATTTATAGCCTTTATTTCATTTTTTGCCAAAAATTCTACCTAAACGATAGATTTTGGAAGAACTTCCTCTTGCAAAGTTGTTCAAAATGATGTTTTCTAGTGGACCAAGTGACTGGTTTTTGCAAAAACCTTTTATATTTTTCATAAAATATTAAAAACTAAAAAGAAAGGGGTGGGGTTATAAGAATAGGGGGTTGCAATAGCCGTTCCCCCCCTGATAAGGCTAGATGAGCATGATTTTGAAATGGTGGAAGCAAACCTGGGTTGGTCGTTCCGAATAAGACATCAGCAATGGCTGTTCCTCCAGCTTGGCCAGGGTAGCCAACCCATAAGATGGCAGCAATGCGTGGATCATTCTTCGCAAAAGAAACATCGATGGCCCCACCAGACATCAAGACCAATACGGTTGGACCCTTGGAGGCCATGGCAACCTTTGATACAAGCTCTTGTTGGCGTCCAGGTAAAAGAAGTCCAGCCCTATCTCTGAACTCTGCCTCAACAGATTGGTCAAGGCCCATAATAAGAACCGTGGCATCCGCTTGACGGGCCGCATCAATTGCTCCACCAAAGAGCTGGTCACCGCCGCAGGCCACATCAGCACAACCCATTTGGTGAATTGTCCTTGCATATCTCCCTATTCCTTGGAGCGGGCTTGTATATCCACATGCAACACCTAGTCGGACAACAAAGAAAAAAGGGGTAAAAGAGAAGTCCAAAAGGTGATGATGGCACAAATATTTAGCTAAGAGTGGGCCAGGATTAACTCTAGATCCGCTTGCCTGGCTCAAGGGTTGGAATCGAATTCATAATAGAGTTTGGGCCAGGTATGGGCTTTTCATATTTTCCCCTAGGGAATGGCTATTGTAACCCCCTATTCTTATCACCCCACCCCTTTTCTTTTGGTTTTTTAAAATTTCATAAAAAATATAAAAGGTTTTTACAAAAACCGTTTGTTGATCCACTAGAAAACATCATTTTGAACAACTTTACAGGAGAAAGTTTTTCCAAAATCTATCGTTTAGGTAGACTTTTTGGCAAAAAATTAAATAAAGGCTATAAATGGCTAAAAAGTATATTTAAACGATAGATTTAAGAAAAACTTTCTCCTACAAAGTTGTTCAAAATGATGTTTTGTAGTGCACCTAATGGCCGGTTTTCAAAAAAACCTTTTATATTTTGCATAAAACCTTAAAAATCTAAAGAATGGGGGGTGGGGTTATAAGAATGTGGGGTTGCGATAGCCATTCCCTTTGCCCTTGTTTTATAGGGTCATTGAGTCCAAGAGTAGACCATGTCACTTTTTACAATGTGGTGAAGGACAATTGGGCTTAGGCTGATTGGCACATCTTCCTTCTTACTCCGATGAGTAGCCCAAGGGTCTATTGGGTTCTCTTTTGAACCCAAAAAAAGGGAGGACAATTGGGCTTGCCAAGTGTGATGGTGTGAATGCTAATTCAAGTAGTGAAATTGGGTTTCAATGAAATCTCGATGTTATATGGCTTACCAGCATAGTTGCCAATCATAGTAACGGTGACATTAGAATTAGGCCCGATGACAGCAATGGTTCTGTGACGGCGAGTGGACAGGGGCAGCGAGGGACCACGATTCTTAAGAAGAACAATGCCTTGTCTGGCGGCTTCAAGGGCAAGCTCTTGGTGAGCCGGGGTGCACACATCTCTTGGGCCAAGGTTCCCATACGGCTCATCGATGTCAAACATACCCAGCCTCATTTGGACGGAAACTGTGTTAGTTAAGGCGCTGTCAATCTCAGCTTCACTCAATTTCCCACTCTTTATTGCATCCTCTGTGTGTACCGCCAGGAAAGGCCCACAATCCAAATCCAAACCTGAAAGTGACCAAGTGTGCCTTCTCATTAGTATACTATCCTTGTAAAATAGAATCAGAGGGGCCATCCCTTTTTGTTTTTTTCTTTCCCTGCTTGCTTGGGAACTAACCTGCTTTAATGGCATCTGCAGCTGCTTCTTCTGGTGTTGATGTATAATGTTGGGTATCATAAAATACCCCAACCGAGTCGCAATCCGAGACAATGTACCTAAGGCACCATCAATAGGGAGAAAAATAAATATTAGTCAGTGAGTCCCACTGGTTAAACATGTTACAAATTTAATGATCACAAAAAATCAATTTGATCGGATGGTTGTTATGCTCCAATCGTGAAGATTGGTAGTCTAAACCGAGACACCGGAAACTTACCCATTGAGGCCCCATGCACCACGTATGGTACTGCGGAGGAGTTTTGGGTCAGCACAGGTGGGGATTCCATTAACTTGATTGTAAGAGCACATAACACTAGCCACCTTACCTTCCACCACACATTCTCTAAATGGTACATCAAACGTATCCACCATGTCCTGCTTGCTAACCTGCGCATAGAGCGTGACAGACTCCCAGGTGAGGATTTTTGTTTTTTTACAAAAAAAAGCACGTGTAAAGGCACGTGACCCTCCAGCTTTGAAAGCATTAGGCTCTTTTTTTTTTTTTTTTTTTTTTTTTTTTTTTTTTGGGTATGGATTATGTATGAGAGAAGGAATAAAGCCAAGGATTGGCCCACAAGATGAAAACAAGAACAAAAGCTGAAAGAAGAAAGCTGTTTAGATAAGATGACAATACAATTAAATTAGAAGAAATTAAAAGTCTGACAAGCAGAATTGCAGCGCTAACCAAAAACAAAAGGTTACCAGCCTTGCAGCTCATGCCACCCTTTTTTGGTCCAATAGTTTATAAAAAAATTCTAATCTACATTCATAAAATATAGAACATAATAGCTCAAAAACATTTCCTATTTCTGTTGAATTCATTGAATCTTTAGGATATGTATAAAAAATTCATTAAATTATTGGGGTAGATCAAAAGCATATATGACCTAATTTTGTTGAATCCGGCCGGAAATGCAATTACATGTTCAACTTCTACATAAGCACACAGGTGAGTGCGGTCGTACAGACTTTAGATTAGTTTAGTTATTACATGGTGTAATAAACTTTGGATCGATGACACGTGATAAAAAAAAAAAATAAACGATTAAAATTTGAAAAATGTATTTGATGTTCAACGTCTAATAATCTTTTATATTTCTTTTTTTCTCATGTGTCATCGATCTTACGTTTGTTAAATCATACAATAATAATAACCAACTGCACCGAATCGGAATAGCAGACTCCGATAGGGCTATGCCTTGCAAAGGAGTAAACTAAACTTTCATGCTATGAATTCCAAATCGGGACCACTACAGCACTGATCCCAACTGTCCATAACAGCCGGCATTAACCAGATTAGCCAAAATGTAGAGCACGTCTAGTGATGTGTCAAACTGATCAACGGTCAGAAACAAATGATCAGACTCACGTGCAATGTCTCATAACGGACACCAGCATTTATGATCTTTACCTTAGCGTTGAAGTGGAAGCGATCGATGCCGTTCCAGTTATCGAGATCGTACGCCGTATAGTGCTTACAGCATGCTGCCACCTTTAACCGGTCACCATCATTTCCCTGTAGACCTCTGACGTAGCTTGCAGCGTACATACCGGCTAGGATGGGGTCCTCACCGGGAGTTTCCTGTCCACGGCCCCACCTTGGGTCTCGTAGTATGTTCACGTTTGGGCTCCAGAAGGTGAGACCAGCCATTCCCCCGTTGAACATTGCCCTCGCTTCATCTGACACCACCTGCGCACACCAGCGTACTTAGTCGCTTTAGACAGTGATGTTGCTAAAATGCGCGGCAACTTGCCCACAACCTGTCACTAGCTTTATGGGCAAGTTGGAAAATAACACCAATGAAAACTCGTTCAAGTTGATGAAAGATAAAAAGGGGCCGAAGTAAAATGTACTTACCTAGTTACCTTTTTAACCACCCTAAGATAGGGATATTTTTGTTATTTTATAATTAAAAATATTTATTCTTTTTGGAAAATTAAATTATAAATTTTTAAACTTTTCAACATTAATCTTTGTTATCTCAATAATTATTTTTAATATAAAACCTAATATCACGTAAGAGTTACTTGGTGATACTTTTGCAAAGATGATATATAATAAATGAAAAATAAATATAATAATAATTTTTTAAAAATTATATGTTTTGTTAAACTTGTTATATCTTTGTGTGATAAAAGGAGTATCTGAGATGGCTTAATTAAATATAAGTTTAGATTTAATCACCACTTTTAATCTTACAAACCTTTTGGCTATGCCTAGTAAATTACCATTTTAAGCACCTGATTTTTTATCCAAGATTGCCCAATTGACTATAGCTTAAGCATAGATTTAATAGGGAGACATGGATTATTGCATGCCTCTATCGCTACAACTGCCATGATTAATGTAGATGCTATGAAAGTCTTGAAAATGAAGGTTTTGTAAATGATGAGATGATAGTGGTTGGAGGCAACAGATGGAATTGGATGAACCATTAGTTTCTACTTTACCGTCTTTTCAAGAGTTTTTCCATCGCAAGTTTGGCACATCATTTCAAAAAACCATACTTTTGTTGAACCACTAAAGTGGTGGAGCAACGCCACATTAAATGCCACATCAAATGGAAAACAAAAAATTGCAGAATGGTCGGATAGAATTGATATGAATACCTCGTGAATGCATATCAATACCAATTCAGAGTGCATATGGGGCATAACGTTTCATTAATTCTGGCCTGCTTCTGCAAGCTGTATGATCCTTACAGCTTATTCAAGCAGCATAATTAAAAGCCTTCTGCATTTTTTAAATATGACAGACCAAACATATCTTGACACAGACCTGAAATTTATTCTAGTAATGATGGAGCATCATGCAATCGATACCCGACCCAAAAAATGTAAAAACCAGAAGGACAGAAACAGGTTGAAGTCTACGCACCATAACAGAAAGAAAACAACACAAAGTTTGTCTTTACCGAATTACCGATAATACTAACATTTTATCCTTAATTATTCATAACTTCATTTTCAAGTAACAATCTCGACAGAGAAATCTTACCCGTCCGATGGCCTCCCACAAAGACGCATTGAAAGAAGCAGCGGTGGTGATTACTTGAGGGAAGCTGGTGGCCCCAGGGAAGTCCCCACCAAATTTGGTCCCTGGGCCCACATCGGAAACCCCATGAAGTGCCTCAGACCACCACTCATACCCTTTGATCCCTAGCCGTGGTACAGGTGCAGCATTGTTTACTAGCAGCCTGACCTTCTCCTGCAACGTCAACCGTCCGATGAGGTCCCTCACTCTATCCGGTATCGGCAGCGTTGTCCGGCAAAACGGCAAATTCTTTGTCGATGCGTCTTTTGGGTCGCAAGCGAATGGCTCACGGGCTTCGCCGGTGTGCCGGTAAACACCGAGAAAGAGGAGGAGGAAGAAAAGAGAGAGGGAAAAGGGTGGGGTGGTGGAAGCCATATGGGGACAGAATAATAATTCTTTTTGGGAGGTGTAGAAGCAAAGGAAGGAGAAAGTGTAGTATAAATAGGTGAGGTTTGGACTGAAATGATAGTAATGATGTAAGAGAACATCTTTGATGATTGGATGCCATGTCCTTCTTTAACTGTATAAGGAAAGGGCCTATCATGGGGTGGTGGCCGGTGGGATATTGTACAGCGAGAAAAAAAAAATAATAATAATAAAAATGGTGATAACATTTCATGAGTGTACTTACCCAAAAACAAAAACCAAAGCAAAAAAAATGTTCATTTTTTTTTATAAAAACAAAAATTATGCCATGTCAGTACATTATTTTAAAATATAATATATATTTATATTTATAATGATGTTGTGTTGATGTATACGTAATCACTTCACATGAGCTATTATGCAAGAAAGAGTTTGGAAGAATTGCACTACTCTAAAACATTTCATGTGTGGTGATATAATCTAGAAGAACAGTACATTCACTTCACGGGATGAATTTATCATGTTCACGTTTTAAAGACTAAAATATATATATATATATATATATATATATATTTTGTTTATTATAAAGTTGTTATTGACACATTAATTGATAAATAAAAGATGGATTAAACTGATAGCCTCTTCGATCTACCTTTACAACAGTGACCACCTACTAAGAATATAGTGGTTATAAATTAAGTAGTGTGTGATTATTTAAATGAGTGTCAGGATTATATTTACAAATTAGGTAAGTAACACCAAATTTTGGTGGCTATTGGAGGCCAGTTGTTCAAGGATTTATAGGACCCACCTAGGTGTTCCTAACAACAATTATCAGGTATGTTTAGATCGTCTGATTTACTAACTATCATTTATATGGTTACCATACAAATTCCATATATTCTTGATGTGATTATCTTCCATGAAGGTTTCATTTTTGGCATGCATAATCAATTCGGAAAGGAAATCATGGGTGGTATGGAGATAACCAAGGATTGTTGCTCTAATTAGCCACTTAAGTCATGCCATGTGGCCGGGAAAGTAATGGGAATCAGTGGTCAATTGATCTAAATAATAAGATTTTTCTATACATGGAAGAACTTGACTGAAAAAACTCATCCGTTGTTCGGTGGTCTCTTTGCCTTCTCAAAAGTAGTTGTTTATGGATAAATCAGACTAATTCAGATTTTTAATTGTGTTTGTTGTGATTGTGTTTAATTTTGAAACATATGACATGATCTAATAGATAAAAGAATGCCAACACATTCATTTGTTTTTTAATGTGTTTCATGTACTTATCCAAAAAAAAAAAAAAAAAAAAGTGTTTCATTTATATTGATACTTTTTCGTCTGCCATGCGAATGACATATCCTGCTAATATAAAGTCAAGAATAGTCATAACAGACAGAAACAAAAAGGGGATTCGGAAAAATAGATTTTGATAAAATTTAAAGATTGGGGATCCAAAATAATAATAATAATAATAATAATAGCGAAATTACAAAATCAACCTTTCATCGGAAGGGAATAATGCACAAGAAATCACGGGTGGCAGACCATTTTGATAAAACCATAGACAAATTGGCCATCTTTCATATCAAATTTACAGAAATACCACTGTGTGTGCCTTGGCTTCAAAGGGAGGTAAGAGTGTAAGACGTCAGACAGTCAGGGTCTCAGAAAGTCAATTTAACCCATGCTTGAAGGAAGGAGGGTCCGAAGTCATAGACGTACGATACCAACAAAACACCATTGGTTGAGGGGAAAACTACGAAAACACCAGGGTCAAGGGCATGTGAGCGAGATTCTCTCCCCGGCGGGGATCCGATGGCGCAATGAAAGGCCTCAAATCCGAAAAAATCTAAGGAACTGATTTCTAGAACACGGGTGCCCATGTAGAACATAAACTTTGTCATCTCATTACTTTCCCTATGACAGCATTGGGCTTTACATTACATGTTTGCCCTTTTTATTTTTTTAGTTTGTTTTACTTTGGGTGTAATATATTTTTTTCGTCTTTATGATTGGAAGATTATATACTAGTGAGCTCTTCTAGGATACAAGGGACCCCGCATCCTTCTGACATGAGTTTTTCCATTAAATTAACTGAATTGAAAATGCTGTGGCCTCAATTGTAAAAACATTATGACGTAGAGTCAGGCACATGCACCCATATGAATGTGGACCTCATCACATGCGTCGGACCATATGAGAGAGATTTTGGGCAATTAAAACATTCCAAGTATTCCATTATCTTATTTTATTTTTGAATTATTTTAGATGCGTAATTGGAGGATCGATTTGACTAAAAATATGTAAAAATGGTCCATATGCACTTTTGGTCAAATACAGAAAACATTGAACCCAGTGGATTGGTCCAGTGGTTGGGCACTTGACTTCAAAGTGGTTGTCTTGAGTGGAGGTGAAAAATCCTGAATTCGAGTTCCAGTACTTTGGAAAAAAATCCCTGAGATAGTGATTTACCATTGCCCACCCGTCGTGACAGTGATTAGTTTTTTGGTTGCCAACTATGGGGATACATTGGGTCAAAGACAAAAAATAATATATATATATATATATATATATATATTATTTATTTGTTTTGTTTACGGAAAGACATGTGATGTAAAATGCTGAAAATGCAAAAACAGAATAACGTGTGGCCATTTGGATCTGCGATATTATATAATCTGGATAGGCAGAGTGATGGTAAAGATAATGGAGTGGAGAAAAGAAGGCGCCCACTTGTGTATAGTCTGTTACAATGTAAACGCTTTGATTATGGGTTTTAGTGGGAAGGTTCCCATTCCGTGTAGCAGAAGTTTGTCTGTTTTTCTTCACCTTCCTTTTCATCTCTCCTATCCCTTTTGCTTATGGATTATGCCTTCCGTGGCCAATTGGTCCAATAATTTACTTATTTATATACTGTAACCGTTAGTTAGGGTCTTTGGTAATACCAAAAGACCAAAAAAAAAAAAAAAAAAAGAAAAAAAAATTGAAAAGGAACAAGAATATCATTATTTCTTTTAAGGGGATAAAAAAAAAATACCTTACTTACTATCCACATTACCCACACATGCACGGATTATATTGTTCCAACTACGAAAGCATGGATGTAGATGGTACCTCTCTTATAAGGAGAGGTAATGTATTCGAGTCTTTAACCTTGTAATCTCAAAAAAAAAAACAAAAAAAGGGTCGGGCTGCGGTCGGATGTAACTTATGGGTATAGAGTTGACACCAAAAAGTGTTATTTATTTATATTTATAACGAAAAAAAATTTCAGGGCAAATCAATCATAGTTAGAAACTTGATAGGATAAAAAATTCTCTGGCCATGTTCCTCTCCACATAAACTCAACGTTTTGGTTAGTGCTTTTTTTTTTTTATATATATTTTTTTTGTTTTGTTGTGAAGAACTGGCCATCACTAACCGGCAATAATGCCCTATTTGACATTACATATATTACCCATCATCCCCTAAGAAAGCCCACAAATAAAGATAACATTAGTTGGTGAATTTGTGGAAGACAGTTTGGTGCAAAATAATATATGCTTCATTACTCCCTCTCCTAACCACCTTACAAAAGTCCGAGTAACGTACAAACCCCCCCTTTACCGGCCGACTTTGACAAAGTGTCCCCAACCCCCGACGGTCCTTTCCCAACTTTCATCCGGTGCATGTCTCTGTTCCTTATGGATGAAAACAAATAACATCATGGTTTGGAGCGACTGTTTGGTCATTCTGGTGAAAATAATGCAACTGTTATGATAGGTGCAATGTCGCACGAGCACAATTGTCTCGGCACAGTGATGAGATGGATTGCGTAGACGAGGATGAAATGGATTCAACTGTGTTTGGAATGGGGATGGCAGGGGATGTAGTTACTGTATGTTAAAACCCAAACTGATCCATTCCAGCAAGAGGTCTCATAACAGATTTTGTTCTATCATTTGTGTACTCGTGAGTATAAATTTTCCTCCACACCTGTGTTTTGGCTCCTATTCAAAGTAGTTTCGTGTGTGTGTGTGTGTGTGTGTGAGAGAGAGAGAGAGAGAGAGAGAGATGATGATGGGAGAGGTGGTTATGATGAAAGATGAATTGATGATGAAGAAGATAACAACTGGCCGGTACAACTAGGATGATAATGAATGATAAGATGGAAAATGTAACAAACTTGGGGGAGATCAATATAAGAAACAAAAGCATCATAGATATTGATTGGATATAAGTACTAATCTTTATGAGATAAGGAGATAGGCTGTTCAACAACCCAAATTAAATTTCTCCTTATCATTTGGTTTTACTATATTGGAATGAAAAAAACTTTCATGGCCTTGCATATATAGTTGCATGATGTAGGTCATAGAGCATGACCTTCTCCGTAATAGAGGTTGGGTTCCCCACCAATCATCAATTAGGTGACGTCCATCTCTTATTAGGAGGTGGATCATACTGAATGACCCACAAGACGGATCATGTAGCAATGCTCTTTGGAAATTATATGTTCGTATTTGCTAATATAAACATCTTATCTCTATATGCGTGTGTAGTGTGTGTGTGTGAGAGAGAAGAGAGGGATTATTGGAGGCCTAAGGACCCTAAACCATGCATTTGTCCACTCCTTTGCTAAATTAATAACAAGAGAATTGGCAGAGGGACTCGGGTAGGATTGGACTTCCATGAAGATTCTCTCATTCCATTAGTTGTAAATTAAATTGGGAACTCTTATTGTAAAATAACTCTCGTTTGGTTGAGTACTTTCTTTCTTTTTTTTTTCTTTTTCTTTTTTTTCTTTTTTTTATTGCGTCGTGGTGGTGGGGATGGGAAGGAAATCTCATTGTTGGTGATGGAACATAAGGTGAAGAAATGGATTTTTACATTAACGCTTATGTTAATATTTTAAATAATCAAACTATTTGATATCGACTTAATAAAAAACTCATTCAAGATTGTTTATAAGATAAACAAGTTGAGTTGAAACCTTATTTTGGAATTCATTAATTTAATAGGTCAAACTTAAATGACCCATGTTAATTTACAGCCTTAGCCATCATGCTACAATGTCATTTAGCAATGGATTTTTCATTTTTGCTTAACAACATGGGGGTAACATTGGAAACACACGTGTTTATTCCAGAAGCTAGCTTAGGGGTACAGTGCCCAAAATATTGTTATTGTGTGATTGTGTAAGAAGAAGGATTCGGAATGGGCTATTACCGGTTGGCTCGCTTACTACGGAGGTGTAACAAAGATGGCTGCAGCATGCAGGTACTGTGTTGATTCGGGCCTCATTAACTCCCCAAAGCGAAGTATGGGCTTGTATTTTGGCGGTGAGATGGGCCCTTCATCACGGCCATGGTCTCCTCCAGGCTTTTTTTTTTGGTCTGCTCATCCAGATTTTCAATATATATATATATATATTGTATTTTATTTTTTTTTATAAAATTTTTTGATGAGAGATAATTATCGGTTTTATGAGCAAGTAATTCAATATATGTTTAAGTAGCTAAGTTAGTGGAGTCGAGATTAGAGAGGCCCACAGGAATTTAATTTTGGCTACATGTAAAGGATTGAGACCTTCAACCCGATTAATCCTCTAAACATGGATAAATCCACCGATTATTTTGTATCAATTAACACACCACACACACACACACACACACACACACTCACACACACTAGACTCAAGGGCAGATCCAAGAGGTTGCCCATGTGCACATGGGCAACCACTTAATTTTCGGTAAACTTTAAAAAATATATATTGAATAAGTAATTTTGGTCAAATTTACTAAAGTGTTGTAACCCCATTGAAAAATAATAATAAATTTTTATTAAATATGGTTAAATTTTTATTAATTTAGTTCAAATTTACTGAAATACACTATAGTGTGCATTTGCACATGTACAACTACCTATGTGCAACCAATGAGAAAAAAAATCTTGGATCTGCATTTAGATAGAATTGTTGGAAATATACCATATCCCACATCGATTAAATATCGAGTTAAACATGTTTTCATATACTTGTTTGGGCCCTCTACTAATAAACTTAGGCTTTTAAGTTAGAAACTTAACAAAATAATCCATAAGATACATGTTGTGCCCTAAACTAATCCCTAAACCAATTAAATACCTTTTTTCTTTTAAAAAAATTATAACAAGGATGTCTAGGCTCAAGTAATCCTCAAGGTATATCTTGTTCCCTTGCCACACATGTACCGAACAATTACCAAATCTTTCCAAACCCTAATATAGCCTCAAGAGAATCAATCATGATTTTTATTTATTTATTTATTTTTTTTTATGGAGTTTCGAATACTTGACTTATGACTACTTACAATGTCATATAGCAATGGATTTCTCATTTTTGCTTAACAACATGGGGTTAACATTGGAAACACACGTGTTTATTCTAGAAGCCAGCTTAGGGGTACAGTGCCCAAAATCTTGTTGTGATGGTCTAAAGAAGAAAGATTCGGAATGGGCTATCACCGGTTGGCTCACTTACTACGGAGGTAGAACAAACATGGCTGCAGGTGCTGTGTAGATTCGAACCTCATTAACTCCCCAAAGCGAAGTATAGGCTTGTCTTTTGGCGGTGAGATGGGCCCTTCATCACGGCCATGGTCTCCTCCAGATTTATTTATTTATTTATTTGGTCTGCTCATCCAGATTTTCAATGTATATATATTCATATATACTTCTTTTTTTTTTTTTTTTTCGTTTAAATTTTTCGATGAGAGATAAATATCGGTTTTATGAGCAAGTAATTCAAGATATGTTTAATTAGCTAAGTTAGTGGAGTCAAGATTAAAAGGCCCATAGGAATTTAATTTTGGCTACATATAAAGGATTGAGATCTTCAACCCGATTAATCCTTTAAACACGGATAAATCCATTGATTATTTTGTATCAACTAACACCACAAAAAACACACACACACTTACATGATAGACTCAAGGGCGGATCCAAGAGGGTGTCTATGTGATTATGGGGCAACCACTCAACTTTTGGTAAACTTTAAAACATATATTTATCTGAATAAATAATTTTGGTTAAATTTACTAAAATGTTCTAGTCCCATTTTAAAAAATAATAAATTTTTATTAAATATGGTTAAATTTTTATTAATTCAGGTCAAATTTACTGAAATACACCATAATGCACATTTGCACACATATAATTGCTTATGTGCAACCAATGAGAAAAAGTCATGAACCTACCTCTAGCTAGAATAATCCCTAAGACACGTGTTGTGCCCTTAATTAATCCCTAAACCAATTAAATACCTTTTTATCTTTTTTTAAAAAATTATAACAAGGGTGTCCAAGCTCAACTAATCGCCAAGGTATATGTACTGTTACCCTTGACGTATATGTACCGAATAATTATCAAATCCTTCCAAACCCTAAGAGAGCCTCAAAGAGGATCAATCATGATTTTTATTTATTTATTTATTTATATTTATTTTTATGGAGTTTCGAATACTTGACGTATGACCCTTGAGACGCTTATTATAGCATCTGACAGTAACCGAGCCCCTTCCTTGATTTTGCTTAGAACATGTAGGCGATGGCATTAACCCTCCTCCCAGGTAGGGGTAACATGGTCGATTATATAAAATCTTTTGTCTGATCATTCAATTTTATTTTTAATCAAATTCAATAATCAACACTAACTCAGTCTACAATATAATTAATGCATTTTTAAGGGGTGGTTAGCCCACCAAAGTTCACAATGACGTAGTTTTGACAGGGATTATCAACTAGCTTAGAACCAAATATATCATGAACTACAGATAATTACAGATTGGTCCTGCTACGGGCAAATAATTACACTCGGTAGTCATTCTTAGTTAAGTTTGAAGTCGATTGTTACTAAATTTGTAATTAGTTTCTATAGCAGGACCAATCTGTAATTCCTCTAATAGTTAATTAACTTGCCCTTTTCTAGGCGCCTCTTTTTTTTTTTTTTTTCTAGCTTGTTTTATGCACACCCTAATTTGAGTTGGTAGTCAAAATTGATATAAAACTACAAAACGACAAAGAATTTAGCCATCAAACGGTGAGTTGTTTAGAATAATATAATTAATTAATCACGGTTTTGCTCTCATCTAACCCTCCTCAATCTCCGTATGTAGCATCCTGCCATGGCCTGATGGCCTCTTCTGCATCCACTGCCGGTGGACCAAGTAAACGATAAATATCTCCTGTTAACCATGCACTCACTTCTTGTGATATAATTGTTTGAACCATTAATACTTGACTATATATAGTGGAAGAATTTCTCCTTACCTCTACTCAGTCCTTGGGATATAATTGTTGGGCTATTTTACTTGGCTATTTATAATGAAATAACTTTTCCTTAACTCTACTCAGAAATGTGTTTACAAAAATTAGTAACAATTGATTGTGTGTGCATGCGTCTTTTATGTTTGTGTTTATATGCCTATGCTCGTGTATCCCAAGTGTTCACCTGAACATAAACACTCGGCTATTCAACAGCCCACCCATGTCTATGGCCATTTGACTTAATGGTTCACTCTTCCCCTCTAATTGAAGGCTGAGGCTTTTTTTGAAGTCCTCATAAAATTAATTTGATATTAATTGCATGATGTTCTTACCTACTAATTACCACATACTGGAATACCTATTTTAAAAATAAGGTTTTCTTGACGTGTGCTCTAAAGATGCATGTTAATTAGTTGTAATTAATGACTCAATTATTACATTGGAAATGATGAAAGTTGTTTAAAAAAATGTAAAAATGTTTCAAAAACTATGAAAACATATTTTTCCATGTAATTGTTGAATTATTAATTATTAAGAAAACCCTTTAAAAAAAATAAAAAAAATGAGGGGAGGGGTTGAAATCATTTGCCCCCAGAACACCTATCCTAATTATTAAACATGGTAAAACCAATATTTAAAAAAAGGTATCTGGATTTTAATGGGAGCCGTTAGATGGATGCTTTGACGTTTTGAATTAAAACATCAAAAAATTGCCTACTGAAATGACTAAAATGATCTCGATAAGTAACTTTTTTATGTTCTAATATAAACTGTCGAAAACCCCATCCAATGGCGTACTCTCGTTAACTTAGCAAGGTGATGAGTTACAATTACTTGATCAGCACCGAATCCCAACTCTTAAAAAAGGCTATTGAAATTTAGTACTAAACTCTTTAATATCAACTGGTTGATTGTTACACCAACTTGTACAAGTGTTCCATATACTAATCTATACAAAAATACGTAATAGGAATGCATATATACTCCAACATTTATTCCTCCATTGCATCACTACATACATGGCATCATTTCCAGACTCAACTAAGAACTCCCTATCTGTTTGATTAAAACAACCAATGGGGCACTTTTTTCTCAACCTTCTTCTCCTTAATCGTATCCAAATTGGGCTTCCACGCCTTACCCGAAAACTGCCTACATCAAATATTCCGGCCTGTCCCTCCAAAATTTTCGGCAGAAACTCTGTTTGGCACGCCTCCTCTGGCCTCTCCACCACGATTTCCTTCCTATTCGACACAAATTCATGTCCGTCTTTGGTCCCTCCCGGGCATATCTTAGCGAACAAAGGAAGAAACCTCGAGGCCGATAAAAGAGATCGTGATTTCAAAACCGAGTTTGCCTGGTAAAGCATCCGGCGAGCTTCTTCGGACGACAATGTGGCTGGATTCCCACGCTTCATCGGAACCATTATATAAACTTTGTCCATATCGAGCTTCTTGTCGGCGGGCAATGGTGCTGGCCCTTTTTTCAGTCACGGCTGACTTGAATTCCACCACCACTTGCTGTGGGTGCTCTAACATGAGCTCGGCGACCGTTAAAGGTTCATTAAACACATGGACGGTACCATCGGATAGAATGACTTTTCCGGTAGCATCAGACGGCCGGAATGAGACTGGAGTTACCCATGAGAGAGAGAGAGAGAGAGAGAGAGGGAGAAAATGGAAAAGGTAAGAGGTGCAGCGCAATGGAAGAGTATGGGAGGTATGTCGGATTTTTATTGACGGTGGAAAGGTGTTAGTTAAACCGCTCCATCTTGTGATAGATATAATGGTGGACTTGGTAATAACTAAAAAAAAAAGAAAGAAAGGGTCGTTGAGTTTAAGGGATGGGGTTTTGGACTGAATCTTGATATGATCACCTGCTCCTTACTCATACAAGGAGTAATCTAATTTCCATGGCAATGGGATATGACGAAACTAATATATATATAAACATATATAATATGGATCACAAGGTTGTACTTGGAGGTTGATGGTGATGGGTGTTATGAAGCTTTAGTGCATGGGGACTTAGATCTCGAGGTAGAGAACTAGTCTCCTAAGTCCTACCTAACTAGAAAGGGAAGTCAAGAGAACCGTTCAACCATAACCATATTAACTAATGTCTTTACTTCTAGATCGAGTAGTTAGAATTGCACAGTAGTACCAATTCAGTACATGGTCCCTTTTGCTCTTTCCTTTTTGTTTTGTTTTGTTTTAATGAGGGTGAGGGTGTATAAGGTTTTGGTCGACGAATCCTTTGAGCATGTATAATTTCTGAACAATTATCAGATTCTTTGGGTCTTGGGAATAGTCCCAAACAGGATTAATGCTTTCGTGGCCGGGGTTTTGAACACTCAACCTAATTATATTTTCTAAGACACTTATCAAAACTTAGCTTGCAACTAAGCTAACTTCTTAGGGTTCCCATTTCAATGGCCTTGCTTGTGATTCTTATTTGTTAGTAAATTCTAACAACTTGTTTAGAATTTTTGAAAATACGATTAGGCATTGTCCAATCTCTTAATTCTATATCCAGTTTTTAGATGAATTAACTCACAAATGGTTTGGGAGTGAAAAAACTATGTTTACGTCTTGTTTTCTTCACAAAATTAATTAGATTTATAAGAAAATAGAACTTAAAAAACAATGGTGAAATCAAAATAGGTCAAACTCAGTTTCAAGTGGTGATACCAGATTCTTATGTTTCTCGCAAACAGCCCCGAAGGGTATGATACTGATCTTTGCTCTCTGCAGATCAATATAAGGGGTGAGGTATTGAGTTGAAGACGGATTAAGGTTGGTTGAAGCCCAGCCCAAACTTAGATTTGGGCTCAACTTAGAGTTCAGAATCCAGGCAACCCAATGGAAAGCCTTCCAAGCCCACCTCAAAGGCTCCATAGAGTCATAGACTCATAGAGTACTGCTGCATGTCCATCCAAACTTGCAAACTCTGGATTGCAATTTATTCCCGAAGATTTCGTCAAAGGGGCTGTTTTTTGATAACGAGTCAAATTAGAAGGGCATTTGCGAGCACGAAAGTGCAAAGGTTGACCATTCACTCGAATTAAATCACAATCTATGCATGTTATGTTGGGGGACTCTCTATACGCTCTTAGATCGAGTCGTTATATCATGAGGATATATATGGACTGGTTCAGATTTTAGATAAGACATAAATTATAACCCCCCTGCGCAAACTGACGACAGAAGGGTAATCCTACACACAATTTACAATTACTCTTACCTAATTTGAAAATTCCCAATCAGTAACCTACATATATGGGTTTCACGAATAAAATAATAATAATAATAATAATAATAAAAAGGCTCAATAATTGACATGGAACTCGGGGAACCATTTCTGAGTCCTTTCACAAGTATAGCTAGTTTAGATTAATATTGATGGCACGTACTTATTTAGACCAGGGCGATGGGTGATCGAGAACACTCATGGTCTAAACTGGACACCTCCACCACACCTTGGAGGGCTTTTCGAGGGAGTGAGGGACACCTGCTTACCATTGATCCAAGGAGGAAAGTGTATGTCATAATTTTTTATATATAGTAAAAACCAATTAACAAGGTCAATTTTTTGATATGCAAGTCATCTATTCTATTGGAAAGCGGCTAGAGCCAATGGGAAAATCACTTCTAATAAAGCTCCGTTTGATTGATAGGAAAAAAAATTGAAAGTAAATTTTCTAGCACTTTTTGTGCGGGTTACTAGGAATCTTGTAGGAAACATAAATAATTATCTTCTATTTTTTTATAAAAAAATGTAAAAAACATTCTCACAAAACACATCATGCATTTTTTTAAGAAAGAACATAATGGAAAGGTAACATTTATATTTTGTGTTTTATGTTTCCACGTTACTTTCTTATAAACCAAATGAATATTAGAAAATAATTTTAAACATTATTATTTTTCTTTATTTTCTCATATTTCATTTTCTTGCATATATTTCCGGTAAACCAAACAGAGTCTAAATAAAACTAATAAATTAAAGGAAAATTTTAATTCGAATTTATATGAACAACTTCCATGTAATGGTACATTAATAAATAAATAAATGAATCTGTAACCTTTCAATCAAATCTTCCGAAAAGGAAAATATTTAAATAAAAAAATATAGTCAAATTCCTAAAAAATTCCTGGCTCAGAAAATGGAATTCCAGAAAAAACGATTATCGTCAACATCCCTCGCTCTCGGAAATGGGCTCCAAGACAGGATTCCACTGCCTGTAACTCCCCATCCGGTTACTGGGAAAACCCGTATCTCCTCCGTCCAAAACCTTAACTGGACCCTCACTACTCTCTCTCTTCCCCCCAATCCCGTCCGGCAAAACCTTGGAACTGCCCCTTTGCCTCCATCTTTTCGCACAAGCAGACTCCATAATAGCAACGTCCATTTCCGATACCCTGCAATTAACCCTGTGCACGGGTACCATCATGTAAACCCTTCCTGCCGACAATTCGTCGTCGGCTCTCATGGCCAGAATCCGGCGAGTTCGGCAAATCTCGTTGACTGGAGAGATGACGTGGCCGGGGTCTTCGACCATGAGTTCGGCGGCCGTGATGGGGGTCTTGACTCGCCGGAGGTTTCCTTGAGCGTCGAATAGCTTCGCTGTGTGGCGATTTGATTGGTGGACAATACTACAAGAAGTGCAGTTTCCCATTCGGAGCTGCTTCGGTTAATGAGTATACTTTGTGGGTTGTGTTTTGTGGAGATCGAGAGAAGTTTTGCTTATACTGCTTTGATATATTTGTGTGTGTATGTGTGTGTATATATATATGTGGGTAATGAGTATACTTTGCGGGTTGTGTTTTGTGGAGATCGAGAGAAGTTTTGCTTATACTGCTTTGATATATTTGTGTGTGTGTATGTGTGTATATATATATATATGTGGGTGTGGAGGGTGGAGGGAGTCAAAGGTAGGAAGAGTGGAGTAGAAGGGAATGGGAGTATTGACGGGAGACGTGGAGGATGTGGATGAGGAGGATATGTGGTGTTGAAAACGCGGATCTCCTTCTGCGTGGTAGAAAAGCTGTTACTGTTGTTGATGGTGATATACATGTAGGGCCCTCTGTTTCTCGACAAATTTGCGATGCTCTGTATTGCCCTTAGCGAGTGGGTGATTGGGGAAAAAAAATTCAATGTGTCGGGAGTATTTTGCCGTCCTTTTCACACTCGAAGACACTATCATGTACTCATCACATGGATACATTTTGTTTGGTGCATGAACTAATATCTTGATGATAGGAGGTCGAGATGTAATTTGGATCCAAATCTAATTGTTCTAATCCAAAATCCCTCTCAGATTTCAAAATTGAAACAGGGCAGCCCTTCAACCTCAATCTCGGCCAATCAACCCCAGCCTAGAAAATTGAAAAACTGTTGGGGAAGAGATCGGGTTGAAGTTGGGTTAGATTGAACATGAGTGAGAGGTTATATCCCTTGAATGGAGATCTTCTATATTCTTAATCATATGGCTTTTCTTTTTTTCTTTTTTACTTTTCTATAATCTTAATCATATTGCTTTCAATATAATTGGGCACATTAGTAGCAAAAGTAGTTCCACACACCATTAAGAGGGTCCTACTCAATTTGTTATCCTCTCTTAAAATATGATTGGTTAAATTTAAGACAAGTCACACTTAGTTGAGTGAATCTATAATTGTAAGATATTAGAGGGGTAAAAATTATATTTGAACTTTTTACTTTTTACATTTACTTTTATTTGGAAGAAAAAATAATAATAATAGTAATAGTAATAGTAAAAACATGGCTTGATCCGCGCAACTTCCAACTCCTAGGTTGTGATGCTAACGCCTGATTGCAGTTTTGACTCCATCCCAGAAGGCCGGGTTTGAACAATTTAGACTGCCTACTCCTATGCTTCCATGATAATGAAAGGGTTTTCTCTGACTGTGCTCCGGATGTTGTATGAGAATTCAATTTGTTCCATGATAATGAAAGGGTTTTACGTGTAATTTCATGTACAAATCTAGTAGCACCTTGAAGCCATTCAATTTCATGGGACAACCAAGTACGCTCTCTCTCTCTCTCTCTCTCTCTGCTGCACGTGTATGCATATACAGAATGTGAACGACTTTTCTCGTCTGGTTCTACTTCTGCTTTGTCAACATCATCCATGGAAACATCTTGTTTCATTGCCCATTATTGGCTAGTCTTTTTATTAAAGGAAAATTGCAGATGACGCCCATGAAGTGTAGGAGGGTCCTACCCAATTTGTTATCCTCTCTTAAAATATGATTGGTTAAATTTAGGACAAGTCACACTTAGTTGGGTGAATCCATAATTGTCAGATATTAGAGGAGTAAAAATTATATTTGAACTTTTTACTTTTTATGTAGAAGAAAAATAATAGTAATAGTAATAGTAATAATAAAAACATGGTTTGATCTGCGCAACTTCCAACGCCCTAGGTTGTGATGCCAACACCCCATTGCAGTTTTGACTCCATCCCAGAAGCCCGGGTTTGAACAATTCAAGCTGCCTACTCCTATGCTTCCATGGTAATGATAGGGTTTTCTCTGACTATGTCTGGACATTATATGAGAACTCAATTTGTTCCATTGTGTTGTTTTACGTGTAATTTCATGAACAAATCCAGTAAGGCCTTGAAGCCATTCAATTTCATGGGACAACCAAGTATTCTCTTCTCTCTCTGCATGTGTATGCATGTACAGAATATGAACAACTTTCCCAATCTAGTTCTACTTCTACTTTGTCAACATCATCCGTGGAAACATCTTGCTTCTTTGCCCATTATTGGCTAGTTTTTTTAATTAAAGGTAAATTGCAAATGACGCCCATAAATTATGAGAGGGTCAGCAGAAAACCTGTTGATGTTCAAAATCAAACAATGTCTCCCAAATGTGCAAAATCAAGCAATGTTCAAAATGACTTTGGGAAGACATTGATTTTGAACATCAAGGGTTTCCTACCGACCCCCCCCCCCCCCTTCTCCCATACTTCAAGAGGGTTATCTGCAATTTACCCATTTATTAAACTCAAATGAGAATAACCAACAAACACAACCTAGGAGAGGCTTTCCTACATAAATCTTCCTGACCTATCCGTAATTGATGGAGGGTAAATAAATCCTTTCCTTATGACCACCTTATCCTCCACTCACCATGTAATCCGCTGCGCAATTTGAGCTGTGCACATTTGAGACTTAGGCTCTTTGTCCACAAACTCATGAAAAGAAATGAACATTGATACTTTCCACTTAAGCTACTTTCAATATTGAAGTAAAATTTGAACTTTTCACAAGTCATGTTCAATTTTTACAGTCATTTCGAACAAAGACAAATCAATCATCTTGAATAGAAAAATCACATGACTAGGAGAAGAAAAATATTTTAAATATCTTTCTCATTGTTCAATTTAATTTAGCCACACGTTGAACGAATGAAGAACTCAAAATCCTCTTGCCACCTCATCAACTACAATCCATTATTACTTTCTGCCAACCACGATTCCAGATACAAATATAATTCTTACATTCTGGCCTTAACCTAGTAATTTGCTTTCTTCAATTCGGTACTTGGCACAAAAATGAAACAGCAAAACACAATTTTTGACTTCCTGGCTCTATCGCAACAACAATATAAAAGGACTGACAAATTTGTTGAAGAAACTACAGTTCCAGAGAAAGATTGGCTGCTACAAGTAAATTTTACAAAGCAGTGATGATATAATACCTTCTTTCACACCAATCCAAAGCATAAAACATCAAATTTAAAGCCCACGTAGAAACTGAATCACACTAAGCAATAAATACCTTCCTGTTTTCACTTTTCTCTTTCCTTTAGGAAACAGGCAGTTGGCAGGCTGTGCTACATCTTGGCAACCATTACCTACTTGATGTATTGAGAAAGCCACTTGAAACCATCACCATAACCCATTTTGCGCACAATACTGCACATAAATACCTCCAAGGGGCGGACATTTGAGTCTACGAGGTTAACCTTTCCCTTGCCGGTGGTGAAGTTGGTCAGGCCAAGGTGGTACCGTAATTCATCCTCTGAGGCAGCATAGGGTATGTCAATCTTGTTTCCCAACACAAGGAATGGGACATTGGCCAGGGCTTCATCAGAAAGGAGTGCATCCAGCTCCTTTTTCGATTCCGCAAACCTCTCTTTGTCAAAAGCATCCACAAGGTAGACAACAGCATCAACCTGTGACACCGTTAATGAGAAAAGTAACGCTATTAGATTTCAGAAGCACACTTAATCACAAAAGTGTCACCATTAGATTTCAGACGAACACTTTAATGCCAAAAATAGTGGAATTGAAACGTTTGGAATGCAAACAGAGTACACCTTGGCCGGTCTAACTCCTACAGCCAACAACCCAAACATATTCCCAGTGTGCAACTTCAACTGAGCCCTCATCCAAGAAGAAACTAATTGCAAAGTTTTCCAAAATCTAGCCACCGTGAGGATTTGACAAATGTCTACAAACCACATAAGAAAAACTACTTTTGATGGAATGGAAACCAAGCAAAGCATATTAAATAGAAACGTTACAATCTCCACTCTCAACCAAGGAAAACAAGAACAATCTAACTAAGAATATACCATAGTTGTGAACCAACCATCTCCTTCTATCCCCACCCTTAAAAGTAAACCATCTCCATAAAAGTGAATTGACGTAAATGTCCCCCAGAAACAGCCTCCTTCCCTACAAGTTCCTTCCAAAGTGAGGGCACCACACCAATCCATATCATTCCTTTGAAATAATGGCAAACCTTAGCATCCTTCTTCCTTGCTATACAATAGGGTTCCAACTAGATGTTCTTTAATCACACCATATTATATCATCCCAAGATTAAGTCTAATCTCAAGGACCAATATCATATTTCAAGCCTCTTCAAACGAAACCCCCTTACAGTTGAGATATTAATCAAAGGCAACATACATTAGAGAGAGTAACCTAATGAACCCCGCCCATTGACAGATTAACCATAACAACCTACCCACATCCTCAATGGCGGAGCCAGGGGGGGACTTTGGGGGGGGCACGTGCCCCCACTGGCCTCAGACAAAATTTTTTTTTTTTATACTATTTACCAACATAATGCCAAAATAAGGAAGATGGTTGTCATTGTTATTTTTTTGTTCTTTCATCTATTCTTTGGTCTGAACCCTATCCCACTTCACCAAGTAATATTTGAATCCCTTATCCTTCGTTACCCAAAAATTTTCTTTTGAAGCTTCTCAATCTTCTAGGCCTTCGAAAACAGAATTTGAGAGAGGGATGGCAAGTAAGATAAGGGCTAAACTAAAGAATTCTTGATTAAGGTTAAATTTCTGCCTTTGAATATGTAATGGGATCAGGCACTAGCATTCTAGGCATCTCTCAACAATAGAATCATAGACAGAGTAGAACTAAAATGAATAACTGAGAGGAAGGCGAGTCAAATAGCGCCAAATATCCAAACGATGCTTAGTGCTGAACATAATGGCCATGACAATTCCAATTTATGACCAAACGGAATTTCCACCTACCTTACCCTTCTTATGGTTAAAGCCCGAAATATAGACCACAGAAATTATGTGGTAAAATCTAGTTATGCTATTAAGCTCACCAACTTCCTACGCATACCTCATTCATTTCTCATAGGATACACAGGCTGCAATTCAATGTTAAGGGATCTACAATCATACAGATACTTCTCGGCATAAAAAATTATACACAAAATGTCAAAAAGGGAAGAATCCAAGTCTCTAAAGCCCAAATCAGATATGATCGTGAACGAAGCCACATCAAAGAAATCTAAAATGAAATAATACTGCAGAGGAATGAATCTTGCACACAAGCTACCTTGGCATAGTAATCCTTCCAGACTCTGCGAGCGATCTGATGTCCTCCCAAATCGAATGCTTTGAACTTTATTTGCCCAATACTCAACTCTTCCGACGTAGGATACTGCGTCGGCTGATGCTGAACCAATCTCTGGAAAATCGATCCAACAAAAATAAATATCATAACTAGAAAAAATGCACGGTTTGGTTGCCGAGAAAATTGAGGAAAAGATAAGATAATATTATTCCAAATCATAATTTTGTTTTAAAAAAAAAAAACTCAATTAGGCCAAATAAAATCTAATAATTCTCCCTCAAATACAAAAAACTGAAAATCTGAGGATATTCCTTTTCTTTTCAAGCCTTTTATCAGCAATCAAACGGAGCATAAATACACACACACACACACACATATACGTAAGAAAGACAGACCTCATCTTTAAGCATGTGGAGCAAGGTGGTCTTGCCGGCATTATCGAGGCCTAGAAACAAGATCTTGGCCTCTTTCTGCCATAAACCGAGGGAGGCCAGAACCCCGTAGAACCAATCCAGGAGAAACATGGTTGAATGGTTTCTGATGAGAATCAGACTCCAAATTCGAACGGATCAGCTTCGAGTTTATCACGATCCAGCTCAAAAACGAACCAGATCGGCGATTCCAAGGCCTCCGAAGTTCATGTCCTCCAATCAATTTCTCGGAAAATGCATGATTCACTGAGAGAATGGAGATCCAGCTAACCCTAGATAGAGCGAGAGAGGCTCCGGGTTGAATATTGATGGAGAGAGGACGACGAAACGAATAAAGAATGGGCAAAAAAGACGATTTTTGTTGTCCTTTCTTTGTGACATTTCCGTGAGCTGGTTTGGTTTGGCAGTGGGCCGGTGTGCTAGGATGACGTCGTTTTGAAAGAAACGTAAATGTGAAAAAGCGGCCCCATTTCTATTGTGGACTATCATAGCCATTCAATTCCTATTTAAATTTGGGTTACCAATGGAGTAGAAAATAATTAATTAATTAAAATTAAAATATTTACACTCAATAAAACAAATGTTAGAATATTCTTTTGCAATACAATCTATAGAAAAATGTTAGGAATAAAAAAAATATTAGAATCCGTCATATAGGTTAGGTTGTACTTTTCTCTCTTATTTGAATTGAGAAATTAAACTTTGAATCTCAATTCATGTGAAAAATCACATTAAGAGAATCCTAATCTCATAAAATAGGATGTAGGATTGTATGATGTTTTTTTTATTCTATATTAACAAATTTTATCTAATCTTGTTTTAGAATTGTCTTTTTTTCTTTTTTTTTTATTTTGATGTTAAAAACAAATAAAAAGAAGAGAGTGACTACCTTAGCACCCACCTCGGAGTGAGGGTGGTTGTTTAGTCACAATTAGTGAAATATGGTTAATCACTCATTGATTGCAAAGTGATATGGTCCATTCTAAAAATTTAGCTTATTGAATTGGAGGGAAGAAATAAGGACCCAACTAATTAGGCTGTTTTTCCATAGGTGATTGACATTATGGTAGAGACCAAAAATGAGGGTGATCCATGTGTGAGTGATCAATGATGATTTATACCTCGTTGATGTGATTGGGATTTAATGAACTTTTTAGTTATTTTCTTACTAAATGTCACATGTTGGGATAAGATCAGGAGACTTATATAAAATACTTTATTTTTGTACTTCAACTGATTTGTTAAGTGGTGAGTGGAGTTTGGGCTAATCAGTTTTCTAGAATACCATCGAATTTTGTAAATCCAATGACTTAAGAATAAGGTACAAATATAAAGTGTAAAAATTGAATCCATGACCTTATTATATTCGTCATTTATTTATTCAACTATTTTAGAGACTTGTTGGATCTAACTAAAATATCGTGTCAAAAGTCTTTTACAAAAATTGTTGAATGAATGCAATAGCACAAAGATGTTGAATGCAACGACATGCTTAATTAAACACTTATTATTATGTGTCAATAATTTTTCATTAGAAAAAAAATGAAAGAAATGTTACATGGAGATAAAAGACCTTACAAATATCTGACATACAAAATTTATTTTATAAATAATACATGGTTTAATCTTGTACAATATCAACATTTGATGCCCGCTTTTCATAATACAAATTGTTTATAATTTCTCTCATTCACATAGTATTGGGTTGAAATTTTTCATTAACTTTAGCGGCGACACGTGCACACATATTCTTGCACCGGTCCTTGTCTGTTCGCCAAAAAGCAACGGTCTCAGTATAATAACGACACCGTTTAGTAATTTTATTGTTTTCCCATACATATCCGTCTTCAACTGAAGAAACCCAAGAGCCCCTCACCCTAACCCTAACCCTAACAGCAGCGACAAATCATCTCCTCATTCAGGTGCGTTTCCATCTTCTGCTTGGGCTCAATATCTTACCCCTCTTCGATTTCTAATTTAGTCTAATTGTATCTATGTTTATGATATTTTGTATATAGTTTCGGAGAAATGGCAAAGTCGAAGAACCACACTGCTCACAACCAGTCATACAAGGCCCACAAGAACGGAATCAAGAAGCCCAGAAAGCACAGACACACTTCCACCAAAGGCGTATGTATTTGCTCTGTTTTGACCCTCTTTTTATTCAACTTCATTGCTATTTCTATTCATTTGCATCTGAGCTTGTTTTTGTTGGATGTTTTCAATGGAATACTACTCTTTTTTCGTGTTTGATACAGATGGATCCCAAGTTTTTGAGGAACCAAAGGTATGCGAGGAAGCATAACCAGAAGAACGGTGAATCTGCAGCAGAGGAAGAGTAGGCATGGACCCATGCCTGAATTTGCTCAGCAATGCTTTTAATTTCATCTATTTTTTATTTTAAGGAAATACTATGTTTTGGGTTTTAGCCGAATTTCATTGTCTCCAGTGAAGATTGAATATTCCACCATTGGTTGTGTGATAGTCATCGTGTTAAGTATACGTTTTTCTTCATACTTCATAATTTGGTTTATTAATTATCGAAGATGATGTGGCATTGAGATTCCAAACCAATGACCTCTTGTTATGACTTTCTCATTTCTTTGCTGATTGTTTCAAAGTTGTTGTTAGAACGTTGTTAGGTTTCTTTCCCTTTTGCATTGGTTAATGTTAGTAGCTTTAGCATGCAGTTGGTAGATTAGAAAAATTATGAAGGTGACTATGGCAGGATTATGTTGCTTTGGAGTTCAGTGAAAGTTTGTGACTCTTCTGTGTTCTGAGGTCGTAGTACTCGCACTGTCACTTAGACCAGGATGTTGAATAAAAATACAGGGGGTTTATGTTGATCGGTCAATGAAAGTCCAAGGGCTTCTTACCTAGCTGCATGCAAATCACCGAGGAGTGGCAGTGGCTTCACCTCATATTGTTTTGTAGTTGGGCCTACGCTTTGAACATTGTGTGGTATGGCCTACTCTTTTTACTTATAGTCTGTTATATTGCACATGAAACTAGCTTATTGTTGTGCTTATGCTTTCACTTAGAACAAGGTTTGGGGTGGTGAAGCCGCGAAGGGTGCAGATCATATGATTCATGTGTAGTTGGGTTAGCATAGTCATGGAAGTAATTAAGCATTTTGAGCGATATCATAGCACCAGGAGAACATTTAGTATTGCGGATGACAGAATAACCTTGACTTCTTATGCGTGACAACTAACAACTAAAGATAATTGTGATATGTGATGTGATTATTTACATTCGAGCCTTTAATTGTTGAAATTCATGGTGGGAAAATATTAATTAATTGTTTTTCTGGCTGGGATTCAATGATATCCTTGCAATGGCCCATCACGTTAGGGTTTGAATTTTTTTTCGAGATTTTGAACAAATGTTATGGTCAATATGTGATACCCTGTGACTATTAGTGTATTGAAAATAACGATGACGATGCTATTGGATTTTCTTTGGATGGCTATTCAAAGTTAGTAGGTGGTTCGGTAATTAATTTGTAGTATTCTAATTATTCAACTTCTAATATATATATGTGTGTGTGTGTGTGTGTGTGTGTGTGTGTATTAAAGCGAAGTACTTTCTTATATCTAGCAGTGTACTGTATAATTCTGTAAATAATATTATTGCAAAGTCTTAGGGAAAAACTGTAAAGGATACATGCATGCTGATCGGGAAAATATGCTGTGTGAAATTTCTCTGATCTCTATCCTCATTCAGGACATTTTGTTAAAATACCAGTTCAATATTGTTCCAATTAGACGTCTTAGAGTAATAATTAATGGCATGGGATGACATTTTTAGTTAGACTAGACTAATAATATCATATTGTCTTTGGTGAAGCTCTCTTTTATTCTGCCATTGGTGGTGTCATTAGCCATCCTGTTAGGTAGATGGTTTTCTCCATATCGCAGAGTTTTGTTTATTATTGGAGATGAAGTGACATTGCTGTGGGCAAGCCAATTGACTCCTTGTTATGTCTTCTTGTTAGGCCTAAGCATGTAGGTGGATTAGAATAAGAAAAATATGAATGTGACTCTGGATGAACTGCATTGGTTTGGAGAGTTTGGTTGTCTGTAGCTTGCTTGTTATGAAGTAAGGCTGTGTTTGGAAGGTATTAAGTTAAAATAGAACGACTCATCCTGAAAACAAAAGGGTTTTGCTTCAACAAACTAGTTTTGGTGTCTTTATTTTGACATTGCTTTTCTAGGAAAGGCCCTGAAAAGGGTGCTGTCTTTGGAAGTGAAAGAGGTAGAAAGGTATTGACTTGAAGGAAAACTACAAGATCATAAACGATGGAGAAACCAGTGTTCTTGGCAGCCATCACACAGGTAGTAGTGATAGTAACAACATTTAGGTTTCATGACATCATGCTTCTGTAGCTTAATGAAATATACTTTTCTCAAATGCGGCTTTATAGGTTGGTTGAGGAATATTGTTTGCAATGCATCTGTGTTATGAAGAGCTTACTTTTTTGAATTGTTGTTGAAATGTATGGTCTTTTTTTCATTTGCAAAAGGTGCATTTGCATTTACTTAGCTGTAAGCCGTGTTATGTATATCACTCTATCTTGACTGGTTGGTTGAACCGCGGAGGTAGTGAACCAGCCGGGCTAGCCTTTATTTAATTCCGCCCCAGGATTTGGGCCCAAGCTGGCTGCCAAATAAAATATGTAAACTGATTTTATTATTAATTTAATTGATCTAATATCCCAATTCTTTCATTTTAAATTATTATTATTTTTATTAACTAGGATGTTGTTGCAAATTCATATCATGCCCAGCTAGAACATAAAGTCAAGGTTGAGTTCTCACAGGATGGCTAGCATAGAATACTGTGGAAGTTGAGCTGGAAAATTTTGTTGGTGGTGGCATCGAGAGACTTTTTTTTCCACCCTTGGGGACATTAGAATATAAAATAACAGATCTTCCTTTCTTTTCTTCTTGGTAGCAAGTAGCAACCTGCTACCGTCGCCAATTCATTTCCCTTTTTTTTCTACTCGAGTGCAGTGAGGTAGACTTTCGAATCCTTAGGCCTGAACCTCCCCTTTACTAGAGTTGGGAGAGATACCACTGCCATCACAAGGCAGTGATACAGATAGCTAATCGCCTGTGAAAATGTCGCAAAGAGCGATGCAACAAGAGTATCACCAGGGACTGACCAACAAGGTTACAATTGCTAAATGCATTCAAAGCTTTTTACGAGTATCAGTATCCATCCATGTGTACATAGTCTAAATAGTCTTTAACAACATGGTAAGTCATATATACAGACTGTTCAAGACAATTATGCACGCAATGAAGCTAGAATAATTCCTCCTTTGTTTTTTTCTTCTTTGTATTCTTTTAAAAGGTTCGGTTTGGATCTTGAGAACAATGAGGAAAAAGAAAGAAAAATGGTAAAAATTGCTTAGAAATCGATTCTCTTTTCTAAGGCATTTTCCCATGTATTTTCCTTGCGTTTTTCACAAGTCTTTGAGATCCAAACGGAGGCTGAGATACAGAAGAACGAAACTCGTTTAATTCTTCGGACGCTTTACAACCACCACAGGACACTTGACATTCTTGGCACAATGATCACTCACACTTCCTAGAAGAGCCCTGCAAAATATTAATTGAAAGAATGTAGGATTCTGCAGTTCTTTTTTTCCCTAGAAAGGTAGATAGATGGTGACTATCCATACAACAGAATTAGTAATTGACAAAAGTTATTTGGTACCTCTTTAAGAAACCATAGCCATGGCTTCCCATCACCAAGATGTCAGCTCCAAGTTTATCCACCGTTCCGCAAATTACATCCTTGGCTTCTCCGGTCCCAACTTTCTTCTCCACCTTTATCTGTACAAAGCAGGTCAATACCTCGTCTAGGCCCACAAAAAATGAAATTGGAAAAAAAGGAAAGGATGATAGAAGAGAGGCTTACATCGATGCCAAAGTCCCTACAGACCGCGTCAGCTCTCTCCATCACTGAACTGACCATCTCGCATCCATATTTATCCATGGCAGCAATTACATCATTGGAAAACAAATACCCTGTAAAAAGCAAACCATTAACACATTAAACATGGAAATCAACACGCTATAATTGGGCCACTGTGAAAATAGAGCGCCTTTCAAGAACGGAGATTCACCCATTCCACATGAGGGCTTTGGATGTCCAAATGGAAAATTAAACGATTTTAATGTTTAATTTCTCAGATGTGCGAAGAAACGGTTTTAGTAATGTAATTCCATGAGGAATTCCTTCATTTAGACGATAATCCCTGCTCTTATTAGTTGTAAATCACTCTTTTTGCAAACAGAGCATCCAAACAATCTCTGAAATCTCAGCTACTCTTTAGTGATTTGTTCTACGTTGAGCGCTGTACAGTTTAATTCAGAAGGTACAACCAAGAAGAAGTGGCTAACCTGCAGCATCCAAGGGGGAGTAGACAGGAGGGGGAGGCTTGACGTAGAGGAGGACGAGGGTGCTTTTGGTATCTTGAGAGATGAGGTTTCTCAGACACCATGAGAGCGCGTACATGCTCTCCTCGCTCTCGTCCACGGCCACCACTACCCTGCGCTCCTTCTTCATGTTCTGCCCTTCCATTTGTATTTTAATTACCTCAGAAAACCCAGATCGCTAGCGCTGAGAAAACAAATCTCTTCTACTAGTTTTTTTTTTGTAGATGTCGATGATGGAGCAATGGGCATCGTAATTGGGGATTTTATAGGGGAGGTGAGTGCCGTGGGTTACTCGTTTCTGGTTTTCAGTTCCGTGGGTTTGTCAATTAATTAGCCGTGGCTCGCGTGGTTTCGAGATGAAAGCGGCTTGTATTTGTCACAATTATTGAATAAGAGTGTGGTTGCTATGGGGGGCGCCATTATCCATTCATCCCCACGAACTCTCCTATTTTTTAAAACCATTTTATGCTCATAATAAAATGTACGAGCCATGCCATCCATGTCATCAATTTCGTTTGGACTGAAGTTACAATGCTATATGTGGTCCAACGTATTTGTTTGTCGATGATTTATGGGTTTAATGACACTTTCCCTCGTTTGAGGGGCGCTCAATATCATGTCAAGATAATTTATATATTTAAATGAGAGATTGAATGTCTTAAATTAAAGGTTAAAATGTGTTACTGAAATGACCAAAATGATCTCATTGAGAAACTTTTTCAACTTTCAATCCAAACCATCCACTCTCTCATTCAAGGGTGTGGATAACTCAGCACCGAATCCAATCCCCTAGTAGAGTAGCTTGGTTTTTTTTGGGATTAAATCTACTCTTCTATGAATAAAAGTAAAGTTCTTGTGGGATTGGTTGAGTGGTCAAACCTTAAGTATGTTTTTCGGAAATCATTGTTTCAACTCTTTTCTGATATCATTGTCTATGTGAGTATATAACATCTCACATGGACCATTAGAGCGAAATCTCAACGGGAGTAAAGTTTGGGATACTCTTAATAATTAATAAATAAATAAATAAGTGGAAAAAAAAAAGCATGTGGAAATAATTCATAAAGGGTGCGATTTAACCAAAAAATAGGTGTGGAATATAGGAGAAAAATTTATATGTAATGATGACATTATATCGTTTCTATCACAAATCAATTAAAATGAAAATAAGTGAGAATATCAAATTTATGTGATTTGTGATAGGAATAACATGGTGTCACCGTAACACACAATTTCTTCTTGTGAAATAGGTCATATTGAAATACATCATACTTTGTTATGTATGATAAATCATATGACATCTTATTTTAATTTTTTAATAACATGAATAAGAAGTTTATTATATCAACATAATTATTCAAAAACTCAAACCAAAGACATCCTTTCAATTAAGAAAGTGTCACGATATCATCTGCAAGGCCATTGGCAAAAAATAAAAATTTGCTGCTGGTTTTGAATTTAGGCGGAGGGCTCCAGCTACCAGTCAGTCAATAATACTTCAAAAACGTTGACAGAGAATGACAGAGGCAGAAGATGAAGATTCTCTTCCGATTGGTTAGTCCGTTGGAATTTAATCCATCTACATCAAGTGGGTCCGCATTTTGGCGTGGTTCAACCAATTATGTATGGTCAATTTAATTCTCATAGGACCGTCACTCGCTGGAGAGCGTTCAAATTTCAAACCCAAAGTTTTACTAGCACAATACCACTCACGGCTTTACTAATAAGCTGAATGATTATGTCCCTGGGGTTTTCGTCTATCGTTTGAAGTTTTCAAAAAAAAAAAAAAAAAAAAAAAAAGATTATGACACTGTTGGTTGCATTTAAAATTTTTTTTTTTTAAGTAGTAAAAATCATTTTATACTTTCTTACCTTTTGCTTTTAAGTAGAAGCAATAAAAGTAAAAACGCATTTGGTAAAATTGATTTTGCCAGTGATCTTTTAGATGTAATGAAAAACTCTACCGAATCATCGTTGCCCAAACAAAAGTTTAAGACAAGTACAACATTTCTCGATCGCAAATTTTACGTACTAAAATCAAACTCATCCAAAAGATAAAAATGACTTTTAAAAGCAAATTTTTAGTGCTTTTGATTAAAATCAAATATTTTGCTTTTTGTTTTCTAAAAGTCCTTTTTGTTTCTTCTAACCAAACAGTGCTTTTTGTTTTTACGACTTTTTGCTTTTAAAAGCAGAAAAGATCTTAAAATAAATGCAACCAAACGGTGCAAAATATCTTTTGAGGTCGGTGTAGTGGTCAATCCTAAGTGTATTTTCTAAAGATCATTAGTTTAATTCTTTGTAATTATTACTTTTGTACTAATATAGGACACCTCACATAGATGTCTAAAGAATTAGTTTAAATTCAAATTTCAATTATAAAAAAAAAAAAAAAAGTAAAATGATTAAAGAATTAGTGATAATTAGTTGGTAGCATCCTAGCGAACAAGTCGGTTAATTGTCATTCTCCTCCTCTTCTCTCTCTTTTTTAGGGCATAAGATATTCGGACATTCAATCTATCCAATCTTTGAACATGTAAGTCTGTCATTTACCTAGTATTTGTTAATGCTTAGAAAAATCCCATTGGTGGCAACTTCCATGGAGGGAGTTAAATTAGGCGCCTTCTACTTTCCGATGATCACAGGCCAATTTCACTTCAGGAGATTAATAGTTGGTTACTTTATACCATTTGTCAACTACTCAACTTCTGTTCTAAAAAATGGCTTAATTAGGTAGATTACTCTACTTTGTTTTAAGCTTTGAATCATTGTTTAGCAAACTTTCAAACTTAACCACAACCTAATGAATTTCAATGTCGGCATGCAAAAACATATCACATAACTGATATCATATAATATGCATAACCATTATAATTTATTTATTAGAGTGTTGTTAATCTTAATGACTACCATTTCTATCTCTTCTTGCGGCGGCCGATGTTATATGACCTTGTTGATTAACACAAAATATATAGTTATTAATTGCCATGTAAATACAATGGACTTATATAGCACCTTACTTGGAAACTAACACTAACTGTGATGCCATCGTAGCCAATATGATAGTTGTGCAATCACATCAGACATTAAACCAAAAGACGATAAAAACAGCTAGTGAGATTAACACTTTTCTGTTTTATTGCTATCTACATAAGTTCTTAATTGTGCCTCGCTTTGTTTGTATTGTTAAGGCTTGTTTGGTTATTCAAATGAAAACTAAACAATTACAGTATATTTTTCATGATACTATTCAAAAAGGCTTGAAGTCATCATTATAGATAATTGATTTTATGGAATCAATTTTAAAAGGTTTATTCAAGGTAATAGATTTGTACCTTCAATGTTATGTAAAATTATCTTAAAATTATTTAATTTCTATTTAAGCACCCAAATGTGCCCTTAATAGCCCAACTAGATATTTACAAAGAAGCTGAGTGTAGCCCACTAGATGTTTACAAAAGATCTGAGCTCCCATCAAACTTACGACTTTTGCAACTCACTGCAAAATATCTCACCAATTCAATCCGTTGAGCCATAAGGGTCACCCCTGGTCCCCTGGTGATCCAGACGGTGGACTTGTTGTGTGGGCAAAAGCCAAGCCGAAGCTGACCTAATATATCTCTGCCTGTCAAGACCAATGTGTTTACATCACACAAGCTGATCCAATTTTTCGCTTGCCGGAGCCGCGCTATGCATAGAAATAGTTGAGAGGACATAGCAGTTTCCACTGCAGAACGCCTTCCAAGATTTTATTTTAAGTAGAAAAAGGGCAAATGAATCCAAAAGGGTCCTATCAAGTAGAGTCGAAATCATGCAGTCGCTATAGCCGGGGGCGCAACTTGAAGGAAAATTGGTGGCCTTTTCCATTACGTGTAGCCCAGAGGAAGCACCTCATCAGCCCATCTCATCCATAAACGAGTGGTTTCCAAATACCACTAGGGTCGATTTACCTTAACCTGGAAGAATTGAAGAAAATGACTACTCTTCTTTAGATGGGCATGCCCCCTGTGATCTGGGATGATTGGTTCCCAATTTGTTATTCGGATCGATAACGCAGGAATCTTACCATTTGATAGGTACACTACTAGCTAATAAATTTTTTGAGAATTCTCGAGAATTTTAGATATATTTTGCCTTCAAATTGACGTCCACTGTAATATCACATTAAGAAAAGTGGGGTTTTGAAGATGCCTGTACGTAGATTAGGTGACGAAGTTTCATCGGTGACGTATTGGAAGATGGGTTGGAATTTGTCCTCATGCAAACTAATTGACATCTGAGAACTATATCGCACCCAATAAATGGTTTTTTAGTCTAACTATTTCTCTTACCTTTTTTTTGGGGGGGGGGGGGTGCCTTCATTTCGAATCCGTGAAAAAGTAATTAGATATTAGTTAATATTCTAATTAACATTTTATTGCCCTTCCAACAAGAATAAAAAGAAAAAACTATATCACAGGTGACTTATGAAAAATTCATTCGGCCATGGTGGGGTTCCTTATTCATTAAGGCTCAATTCCTCCCTCCTTTGGCCTCTCCTATACTAATCGATCAGATGGAGCTCAAGTGTCACACATCAAATTTTTGCCTTTTTTTTTTTCTTGGAAATTCTCGAACCTACATCGCAAATGAAAACTGAGGGATGTATTAGTTTAAAGATCCATATGAAACCAGAATGAAGTAGGTCCCATCTTCGGTGGAATTACAGATTGTCTGCCCGACTAGAGCAAATAATTAAATATCAATACAAATGACTACTAACTTCATAATAAACAATTACTAACTTAACTGAAAATTTCAATCACGAACGAGAAAAAAAGGGTCTTTTGTTTTTGACAACCCAGCCAAATTGTTATAAAATCATTGGAGCATGGCATGAGGTTTTGAACTAGAAATTCTCTGAATAATTGATGTCATGCAAGCTAAGCATGATGCTACTATTCCATTCGCACCAGCCAATTTTCGCTAGCAAGCAGCTAATTTTCCAAGCCATAGTCAGGCAGGCAGGCATTAGCGCCGCTACGAAAGTAGCGAGAAAGGGATAGGCACATGATATTGCTGTTTGGAAGCTGGCCAAAACAAAATTTTATGGACCCAAAATGCACGAAAATGAAAAGATACCAAAACTGGAATGAGAAAGCAATATTGATGGAGACATTAGCATAAAAGCACTTCTAACCGAAGGGAATCAGGGTCCATGATTGATTTTAACGAACATCTAAACACGTAAACATGTATCTTTGTTCATTTGTAGACACATGTTCCATGTCGAGACTGTTGTCATATAATGATTTTCCTTCCTAAAATTACTTTTATGGCTGGCTAGGACCGAGGGCCTTTGGACTTGCAAAGCTAATAAACCTTAGTTCCGTTCGTATCGAGAAGGACTCGAGGGCAGTTTGGGATGTTTGAAGTGCGAAAAACCCACAAACTCAACTTGTATGAGTACTAGGTTTGATCAAAATGAATTGTTGTTTTAATTAAACAGTTATGAATGACTTGACAATGCCAATTCAAATAGGCTAATCCACTATATTTTTCCATAATTCACCCAGATATAGTCTTGCTTGGGATGCTTTAAGGGTAGTCTTTGATCAGTATCATGAAACTATCAAATCGATTCATTGTCAAGGATTGAAAAACAAAGCATAGGAAGCCTGGGTATTGGTAGCCATTTGCAGCTGTTGTTCCTTTCTCAAAGGTTGGTTCTTTTGCATTACTCACCCGTCCGCAAATGTAGACGCCACTTCCCGCCCTTCGGCCCATTTAAGGGTGTGTGGCAAGGGGTTGAGCTGCATAAAAATTTGTCAGTCTGTCGGATCTTTACCCGTTGCGCTAGGCCTCTCAAGAAGGGCCTTCCTTTTCAGGCTTTGCTCAAAGAGTCAAAGCTCATAAAAGGATGCTTCCATTGGCACCCAAAAACTTGTTTTCCATCCCTACTTATTTGAAACTTTAAGATTTTATGAAAAATATATAAGGTTTTCATAAAAACTGATCGTACTGTTTATAAGAAAACATTATTTTGAACAACTTTTTGGAAGAAAATTTTTCCAAAATCTATTGTTCAAGTGAACTTTTTAGTCATTTATAAAGCAGAGACTATAAATGGCAAAAAAGTATACTTAAACCATAGGTTTTGGAAAAACTTACTTCTAAAAAATTATTCAAAATGATGTTTTTTTTTAATAGAATACGTGATCAGTTTTTATCAAAACTTTCTATACTTTTCATAAAATCTTAAAGTGTAAAATAAGTGAGGGATAAAAAGCAAGTCTTGGGGTGCCAATAGAAACCCCCTCATAAAATTGCTTTTAGGGCCTTTATTGGCACCCTAAGACTTGCTTTGCAACCCCCAATCCCCTATGGTTTAAGTAAGTCTTGGGTACAAATAGAGCCCCCCAATTGCTTTTTCTGTGCATACAAACTGTTGGGTCGTGTGAGATTAAGGTGTTGGCCTTTGAACTTTAGTTGGACTATATTGGGCTGCGCTTTAAGCCTATTACAAAAGCCCAGATAACGACAGTCTGCAGTGTGCCAGACTAGTCAATCAAAGTTTGGGATAGACATGGGCCCGGCCACCAGCCTGATGTCAACTTGAATCTTGATGGGGACTTGGGCTGCTCCTTGTGAAGGAAGAAATTTAAATTCAAGCCAGGGCCCACCCCATTGCCCACCCACTCCAATCCATTCTTCATCGATCTGAGTGTCCGATACCCCCCGATGCGGAGTCAAAACTTTGAAGCCAAGACTTTTTCTAACCACCATCCAATTCTGACCAAACAATTACTCCATAAAATAACCCCAGCATAACTGCGTAACACATTATCATTCCTCCCTTCCGCGCATGAGCTTAAAAAATCACTATTACCGTTGATTAAGTATGTCAGCAGCTTTATCTTTTCTTTTCAAAAATCCAAACCCCTCATGAAAATACGTGGACACCATTCATCGTCAAGATCAAAGTGGCTCAAGTAAGCACCAGTGTTGTCATGGGCCCATTTTATTTGTGCCGCCCACTCTTAATTGTTCCTTGTACCCAATCCCGTAAGATTACAACCTCCATAAGATTGGTCGTCCAGCTTGCGCCGCCCACTTAGCTTAGACATAAATCACCTCAACTCCATAAAACTTTAGCTGGGTGTCTGTATTGAGTTTTCTCACTTGCTTAAGCTCTATATATTATTATCATAGTCTTTGTCAAAATAATTTTTGAAATCATTATTTCGATTGACCATATTTTTTGCCGCCTTCAATACGTCCTTCTTCGGATACCGTCAAATTATATATATATATATATATATATATATAAACTAAGCACATCAGAGTATCAAATCATGTTAATTTAGGAATAATGGGTTCAAATTTAAAATTTCTCCTTATAAGATGGGAAGAAATGCCAATATGCCATTAACGTATATAGGTAAGAGAGAGAGTCCGGGAAGAGAAAAAGGTATCTAGGTATCATCAATTTAGAGGAAATTTTTTAAAAAAAACTAAGAGTCGTCCTGGAAATAGAAGTTGCAAGTGGGATCACCCAGGCCCATGTTACAGAGCAAATGACCCAGTCTAGAACAACTTTTCTCATTTTAAGCAAGTTACTTTGTTTTAAATTTGTGAAAAAGCCGACTTAGCTTCAACTTCAAAAATTCAAAATGGTGTCCCTTCAGCCCCTTTTGCCATTTGTGTGTCTTACAAACTAAAGATCTCAATAATTAGAAGAATCTAATCCAAGTCAGAGAGAAAAAAAAAAAAAAAATTAAAAAAAGAGGAAAGAAAGAAGAGAAAAGGGTAAGAGAGATAGATGATAAGAACGAGAAGGGGATAAGCACAAATGTCAGCGTCCTAAATCCCCAAACAGAAAAAATCTTAAACCAAGAATATATGAAGATATCTATATATATATATATATTATATATATATATATATAAATTATTTAATGTATGTAAAGAAACATCATTGAGCGTGTAAAAGGGTCCACCGAATCACAGCTGCTCATCATGCTCTTCGGTGGGCGCGTTTTCGGTATTTTTATGATTCAATTGGTCCCCTCTCACCGTTTCAAATCTAGGGTACCCCCCAAGAAGGTTCGTAACCGTTAATTTTTTAGATCACAGCTCTCCAATTCAAACTTGCAAAACGAGAAATTCAAATTGGAAACAAACAGACACGCAAAAAACAAAAAAGTAATTGATCACAGATGTCTCATTGTTCATTCACAGTATAATAATTTATACCTTTTTAAAATTAGAGTGGAAATTGCCCCTCCCTCCTCCTTTATTTACATTATAAAAAGAAAAAAGGAATTTTAGATGTATACATATATTATATTCCCTCTGTTTCATAATAAGTGTCTTCTTTGAAAAAATATACTTTTTAACAAAACTCTTTTAAATGCTTTCACGTCAATGCACATATTTTGAAATTCTAATTTTGCCCTCAAGTTTGTAAAATATTAGAAAAAGAAAGAAAACTTTTTTAAGGGTATTTTAGGAAATGAGTAAAAAAGGTCTATTGACTTTTGAAATGGGACACTTATTTTAAAACATTCCAAAAAGAAAAGTGGGACACTTATTATGAAACAAAGGGAGTATCTATTTTTTGAGGTTGTATTATACCTTCTGTTCATGGATCAATTAATCAAAGTACTTAATTTGATCACTCCTTCATAATAAAATTAAAGATTCCACCGACGCAAGGAGTTTCACAAGAAAACACAAAAACAAAAAAATGTCACTAATGTTGTTTTATTATTTGCGACGTGTCTAATCAGGAAATTATTGAGCACGAGACTCTTGACAAAACGAAACATATTTTTATTTATAGAGAGAGTGAGAGATGGATTATTTTGTTTGCTCTAATCGAGATCCGTTACATTTCGTGAAAAGTATAACCTAAGCCATTTAGTAATCTCTTTAGTTTACTAGTGCAGGCATTGCCCAATTGGTATGCAGGTCGCATCTTGATTATTGCTGCCTAATTAAAATTTCGATGTTGCTTAACCCAGCACACCAACTACTTTGATGGTCTTGTCTCCAAAGGAAGCTTTACTTAGAATATAAAATAAAACCTTAATACTCCAAGGTTAATTAGGTGCCACCCTCAGCACTCAATTCTCGAATTGCTTAATCCTTCCCCAATCCTGTTCCAAGAAAGTACAACTGTGGATCCAAGGTTTAATTGCCATGTTTCCATCTATTCGACTTATTATTTTTCAATAATAATAATAAGTTTAAATTTACATTCATTTTTAAATTAGAAAAACATTGCCCACATGGGTTGTGATTTAAATAAGAAAAACACTAAAGATATTGGATAAGTGTAACTTATCCTTCCACTAACTGATGTGGTAATGATAGATTAGCTATTAATGAGAAGGAAAACATTAAGAATCAAATTATTTGTCACAATTTGCTTACCACTCATGACAATTGTCACGTTAGTCGTCCATGACCAGTTATAAATAGTAAATTTGGATAAATGAGTTGGGTCGTATAGGATTGTTCTAATGAACTAGTTCACTAATATTTGTCCCGGTACTTTACTTGGTTTTACACGTTGTAGTTTGTTATTGACTTTGCATCACATTACACTAAATTACATGAGGATTTTTTTTAAAAAAAATGTAAAAAATGTGAGGCACACTTAAGACAACAATGTATTTCGTGGGAACTATAACACAAATGACATGTCTCTTCCTTTGGGAAAAGGGTCTAAAGGAGATTGTTATTTCAACTACTTTTGGATTTGTGTGTTGGGAAAAAACGTTATGAGAAAAAAGATGTTTTATTCTGTAATGTCGTCTATGGGCCCATTGGACTCTCCGTTGAGCAAATAAAATACTCCGTAATGTGTTTTGAAAATTTTTCATTCGTTAATTTGTATTTCATATTACATGACATGTTATGATGTAAAATCAAACACAATTTATTAATTTTTTTATATAAAAAGTTCAAATACAATTGCAACAAATTAAACAGAAAATAATTAGTAAACACTTTTATTTTCAATTCAGATAAGAAGTGCCAAATTTACGCCAGCCACATATAGATACAGTACATTAATCCTCACTCTCAAGATGGTTAAAAAACAGAAAAGTAAAAATTAGAAGCAGTGATTACGAAGTTTACCAGAATTGGAAGTCGGTCGATTAGTGATTACAAGCTAGAAAGGATTGACCCTGCGCAAGGGGTCTCATGTCCACATGCGTGGGAGTCAAAACACCGTCCCCTTTCATTTTTCTCTAACCGCGTCTTCATCTATTCCACGTGGCATATACGTACACGTATACGCCCATATAATCCATTTGAAATTTACAAGGGTAGTTTTGGAACTTCAACTCCATCTTCCTTTTATTTAAAGTCCAGATTCTCCATGGAGAGAGAGAGAGAGAGAGCGAGAGATTGAAAGAGAAGTAGAAAGAGGGAGAAATATAGAGAGAGATAAAATTTTGAAAAAAAATATGGGAGATGTTGTACTATTTGTGGAGGAATTGAAAGCAGCTTCTGCAATTTCGCACTGTAGAATCTGCCATGAAGCAGAGTACGAGAGCTGTATGAGCTTGGAAGCTCCTTGTGCTTGCTCTGGAACCGTCAAGGTGAATACCAAAAAGATTGTTCTTTTTTCTGTTCTCTTTTTTTTTTTGCAGCTGTAATATCTGACCCTGTTTGGCTTTTTTTTGTTCGAAATTTTGAATTTGTGACCGTTTGGGTTTTTCCTTTCTTGCTTCCAGTTTGCACACAGAGATTGTATACAGAGGTGGTGCAATGAAAAGGGAAACACGACTTGTGAAATCTGTCTTCAGGTTTGGATATTTTTAGATGATTAGAAGAAGGAGATGATCTTATGTTCTTTTTTGTGTTGGGTGTTTTGGTTTTCTGCTGTGGAATGGAATCTGTGTGTTTTGTGTTTGTATTTTGTATTTTTTTTTTCGTTTTAGCTGTTTCTGAAAAATAGGATGAATTGTTCGGCTCTGTGTTTTTTCTCTATGTTTTTTTCGTTGCAATTAGAAGTGGGTTCTCTGTCGTTTTTGTTTACCAGTAATTTATTGAACTCTTTGTTTTCTTTTGCATTTTGTGGGTTTAGTTTAACTTTTCTTCTTGTTTAAGTCTTTCTCTCTCTCCCCCCCTGTACTATATATTGGAGTGTTTTCATTTGTTTTTCCTTGATAAAAAATATATTCTAATTTCTAATAATTACATTCTTACCTGAGGCTAGAGCTTCAAATATTTATTTCCCAAGAAGGAACCTCTCTCTCCCTCTCTATCTCTCTGCTTTTCCCCTGTTTTATATGTATAAAATACTCCGTACATAGTATTGGAATGTTTTTATTGGTTTCCCCTTCGTAAAAAACTAGACTATATTGAAGCTTCCAATGTTTATTTTCTCTTTTCCATGAAGGAACAGCTCCCTCTGTGCGTATTTATTTATTTATTTATTTATTTTTGGTTGAACCCTGTGTGCGTGTTTGAATACACATGTATCTATCTGTACCCATTTCCTTTTTTCCTCGTTTCAAGGTGGCTTTTTGTTTTTTTTTTTTTTTTAATAATAATTTTTTGAACCATTTTTGTTAGAAAGGGGTTATAACCAATGAAAGGTCCTATGAAATTTTGCAGAAATATGAACCTGGGTACACAGCACCTCCTAAAAAGTCTCAGCTGGTTGATGCAGCAGTGACCATCAGGTAGTTTTCTCCATTCACAAACACATGCATTAGAATGACCTGTGGTCTCACCAGCTGCACATGCTAGAATTTCACCCTTTAATCTTCCTAAGTTGTACATTTCTATCTTATGGAGACTACTCTTATGTAATACCTGTCACACCCTCATCAACACATGTTTCTATTAAAAACAATACTTTATACATCATAGGCTAACATGAATATTGTTGTGTTCTAAAATGCACCACCCTGACTGGTGCATTTTAGCTCTTGCAGATGAGGGTTTACCACATTTTCTAGGGGCATATATATATATATATATATATTTTCAGTTCTATCTGGGTCTCACAGTTTTGTCCAGCTAGAAAAATGTAGGAAGAGAGAGATTTGGTGGTTATACTAAATATAAATCAAACTATGTAACAGAGGAAGCTTGGAAGTTCCCAGAAGACAGCAGGGGCTACAAAGCCCAGGATTAATAGCCATAGCTGAAGGAGGAATAGTCGATACGGAGTACTCTGAATGCTCGTCAGCAGCCGATAGAAGTGCCTCTTGCTGCAGATCGGTGGCTCTTATGGTAAGTTCTTTTCATTAGACCTTTTCTTTAGTACTAATTATGAATGCCCCTTTGGGTGCAAAACAGGCCTTATGATGCATACCTTTTTCTAATATCAGCAGTTTATTAATTGATGAAAAACCTTTTGTCTTAGCTTAATATGTAAATGCCTAATGGGGTACCATAATTGCGTATTTGCTTGACCAACCTTATTATGCAGTGGGGGTACCATAATTCCTTCCTTGTTTGACCATTTCTTTACCCCGTGGCAACCATATTAGTGGTTGTCAAACTATATTGATTTATGATATAAAAATCAGAAAGATTGACTTAAAAAGGAAGATTTCAAACTTTCAAAAATCAGTTAAGTGGGCGGTTAGGAGCAGTTATGAATGTGGGCCATAACCAATTTAAGATGCAGCATGAAACTAATTAATCTACCCACCAGTTATGGTTAGCTGAAGTATCTTGCCTTTCTCTTGTTTCCTCCATTTTATAATTTGATGTTGAAGAGTAGGATAAAAGTTTTCCATTTTTTCTTGGTATGAATAATAAAATTGAAACGTTTGTTGGTTGAATTGGCAGTTTACAGTCCTTTTGCTTGTGAGAAATCTCCTTGCTGTACTTACCGGTGGAACAGAACATTACCCGTTTACACTACTCACTGTAAGTATGAGATTTTCCACTAGTCGCCAATTGCAATCCAACTGCCATAATAATCTGATGTGAGTTAGAACGCTCAATTCATTCAAGTTGATTGTCATCTTTTGTTGAATTTTTGCAGCTACTTATTCTAAGGGCTAGCGGAATTATACTCCCAATGTACATATTGATTCGGACAATCACAGCAATTCAAAACACGATGCGGCGACAACATCATGTTAGTTTCTCAACTTATCGCTCAAATTTAAATGAATACTTGTATAGACTACAGAATGGGATGGACTTTGATTTATTTTTTTAGATAAAATGACGTGAACACAGCATTGCAAAAACTGTGGTCCTCGGGAAGTTAAAAGGGGCTTATCAAATGTCTAAATAGATTAGAGACTAGTGTAGTTTGTGAGATTGTGTTGGTTTGTTTGTTCTTCAGTTAGTTTTTATTGTCAGCTAACTGCAACTTAATATCAGATTTTGGATGATGACACCTCAAATGACGACGAAGAGGATGAGCAGCAACAACATACAGTGTAAACAAGTTTTTTGTGTATTCTCCCTATGTCTTCCATTTGTCTCAGAGCATTACATCAATGCTCCTCTGTTTCAATATTTTTTCTTGTTACGGGAACAAATGAAAAATATTAAAGAAAAATAGATAGAATTCATTATACCTTTAGTTGCTATCCAAAGAAGTTGAAATGCAACACGCAGACGTTGGTCAGTTGGATGAACAACCCAACTGACCAATCTGTTTAACTTTCAATACAAGTAAGTTGGATGAACAGCAAAATCTGTATATAGTTGGAAATGGCCACCAACCTTCCTTTTTGTTTGGTTGAAACCACCTCATTACAAATTAGCATTACAGTGCAAACAAAATATTTCGGAGCACCATCACTCTCCAACTCTTTTCAAAAATAAAGACAACAATATGCCTCTTGGCAGCTGACAGCAAATATGTCTGTAAATTTTCTCTGACAAATACAACTTATATTCACAAAATTTGATTGTCACACAAAATACAAAAATTGAGAATCTAATAACAATTTCAACAGCCTAATATGAAGTTGTATCTTTTTTACATTACGTGCCCTATTGAACTGAACACAAAACCGTACTCTGCATCATGCCATGGTTTCAAAAGATGAAAACAATGCTCCATCAGAAATTATAGTAACAGCTTGGCAGTAAGCAATGGTGGAAAAAGAGCCAAGAGGTTCCCCAAAGACCTGAATAACAAAACAAAATTTAGCCACACCCAAGTTTTGAACTGAACGGCAACAGATTCCATCACTTCAACTTTGCTGCATAAGCATCCTTGCTCTATGCTGGAGTTCAGTCAACGAGCCAATACCCATACCCTCAGAAGACTCATAGCAACTCGAATTTTCTGCAACCTTAATCAACTTTTGAATGTAGACTACCATGTCATCTTCCAAGCTATGGATGGACAAATTGTCTTCAGATCTTTTTCTGTGTTTGCCATATGTAGCCTCAAATTCTATTGACTTGGCAGCAGCTTTTTGAAGTATCGAATCAGGAAGTCCTGGAATGGACGAAGTAAGGACTGTAAGTCAATATAGTGGAAAAACATTTCTGTAAAAAGTAAAAAATAAAAAATAAAAAAATATGAAAACCAAAGCCAATAATGAATTGGCCAATGAAGAACTGTACCGGCAAGCCGTGCAACGTTGACGCCATAGCTTTTAGGGCATGCACCAAGCATCATCCTGTAAAGAAATGTGACTTCTTCTACCCCTCCAACTCCTTTCCCAACTTGGCATGCCATATGGCATAGGGAGATCTGTACACAACTTAGAAGAGAGAGCATTAAACTAAATGTTCAACATATCTGCTTGCATGTTAAATGAGACCACATTGGAAATCATGTATGTCATAACTCAAGTAGTATGTGCATTGGTATTTAAACAACCAGATAATTAAAATACCATAAAATGTTGGATGTGAATTACATCTTCCACAAATATATTTACACACCAGAATAAATATAAGACTACAATAACTTTACCCATCAGAAGAATTACGAACTATACCTTGGGATCCTTTTGATAGTCAACGGCTAATCTGTGATAGTGAGTAGAAAACATTCCTCTGCACTGCACCTTATGGACAAAATGTTCAAGAACTGATTCCCTGAAAAGGAATAAAAGTTCAGAAAGGAGAAACTCAGATCAACTTAATACCCCGCTAAAAATTATAGAGAACATGGTGACAAAATCAATAACAAAAATTGTATCAGTTAAATAGCAAAAGCAAGTTCAAATGTACTTATGACAGACACTCACGCAATGGCTTGTCCATCTGAAGTCGATGTCCCACGTCCAAGTTCATCCAATGCTACTAATGAATTACGAGTTGCTGACAACTGCATTAATCATTAAGAATATGTTTACAGTATGAACATGCATAAATCAATTCATTCACCACTAATATTTTTGAGCCTTTGGCTAAGTTTTTGTATATGTCTAATGTACATGGTTTAAGCTCTTTTCTTTAATACAATACTTCATGAAAAAATATATATACATATAGGAAATTAAATAAAGAAATCATTCTACTGAAACAAATACAAGCAAAAACAACTAAAGATGTCCAATTGTTTCATTTTTCAACAGTTGGATATCTTAGAGGTTTCTCAGAAAATTATAGATGGATTCAACGATCCTAAATTGTAAGCCTATAAACATTTAAGCATCTAAATGTTTCTGTTGGCTCAACTTTATGTATTTGGAAAGCCCGGAATTTCTTATGACATTAATTTGCATTGAAGCATAAAGAAATCTCTCACCAGCATAGATGCAGTTTCTGAAAGCTCTGTTAAAAATGTACTTTGGCCTGCCATGATATGATCTTTTGCACCCATTCGGACAAAGATTTGGTCAACAGGTGACAGCTCAAAGCTTTCTGCAGGGACATCTGCTCCTACCTGGGAAGAACCAAAGGTGAAGACTACCGAAAAAATAAGACAAATACAGACCACATGAACAAAAACCTTACCTGGGCCAGAATCACTGCCAAGCAAACTTGGCGAAGAAGAGTTGACTTTCCGCCCATGTTAGGACCAGTGAGTAGGATAAAGCTGGCATGACCAGAACCACCAATGGTAATGTCATTAGGGACAAATGTACCCTTGCCTAGAGAATCACTTCTAAGAACAGGATGTCCTAAACTTTTTGCATTAAAGCATGGCACTTCATGTGGACTTGATGTGGCTGAGATTGTTGGACGACACGTTGGTCCTTCATAATAGTCATTTGCAATGGCTAAACTGATCAACACATCAAGTTCTGCAGCATGCAACAGCCAATTTCAGCAATGTAGATTAATGGGAATTGTATCATGTGAGATATCTATTAATTTAATAGCATGCGTGATGACTCTCCTTTTCAATGATTTGTAGAGTAAAGAAATCTGATTCAAGAGACTTATGGTGAAGTTTAAATAAAGAATAAACTAAGTCCCCTTTTTTTTTTTTGATAAGCAACAGACATGCACCTCCTATTCTTTCTCTCTCTCACACACACAGAGCACCAAAGCAAAGACAAGGCTTACACAGAACAAAGTTGTCTCCAGTTGAAGTAGAGATTATGGACATTCATACAAATATGATACAAGGTTTGCATGACAAAAGATTAATGTAAAAACCAAGCTCCCATCCATACATAGAAGATAAGGTATGCACACCTGCAGTGGCAGAAATCAATTGTCTCCACTTATTATGATGCTCGCAGAAACGCCCAATCAACCTATGCAAAATGCTTTTCAACTTAGACTCCCTCTCAGATTCAGAGTGCGAGAGCTCTCCCAACATTTTCTTAATAGTTGGATTCCAGTACCTGAAGAAGCCCTGCATGTGACAGATGCAAGGAAAAATTAAAAATAATTCAAAGCGTGTTAAAAAGGGGCAATATTTATTTTTTATTTTTGATGAAGAGAAAGGGGCAAAATTTATAGTGTTAAGTAATCGCAACTAAGTTAAAATTTCAAAAAAAATAATTATAATTTTAAGAGAAAAGACATTAAATACTATTTCCAATTATCTGTAACAAAATACACATTGCCAAAACACCCTTTTTTACTCACCTTTTTGGAAGATCGCAATTCATAATCCCGAGGAATTCTCCCACGCAAATTTTCTGGCACTTCTAGTAGGTATGCTTCTTTTCCAATTGTGACATAATTGATCTATAACAGACCATCAGAAAATAATGTTGGTTACTGTTTAATTAATTAAACAGGGAAATAAACTACTATAAGATTACACACTAAGCTCTTATTGGGCAACTTCGTACCGACGGGTCTCCAAGTAATTTTTTCTGTTCCTTGAGGTGTTTTGTCAAACTAGATTCAATATCCTCAACTGTTTTACAGGCGGAGTCGTACTCAATATCAACTCCTTCATGAGGTATTATACGTCCTGAATTATTGGCTTCCACCCAATCAAAAGAATCCTTGAAATGGTTTAGAACTGAATGGATGTCAGGAATACCTTTACCTGCATATGGTTAACAGATATGATGAAAACTAAGATTTGTTCCATAATGTTAATTATTAAAAAAAAAAACTGAGTTAATTATACCAGGTGTCAATAAATGGTGCAGTAGTCCAGATTCGACATTTTCCAAAATGAAGCCAAGTGAAGAGCATGCTTGGGCCATTAATTCACAACCACGTAGAGCAGATATAAACTCTTGAAGCTGTTTCTTTGCAGCATCCTCGTATAGAACTACTTTATTTGCATTCCTTCCATTAGCTTCACTGCATTCAATCCAAATGAGTGAAAAAAAAAATCATTTGAGTACCATCAGTAATTTTTCTTTGGAAAGATCAAATTAATCCATGTAGAAGTACCCGTGCCTGCACTGTTTAAATTACCTGCTAGCAAAGAGGCGTGCAAGCAATCGCTCCATGTCTGGAAGCCTCGACAAGTCTTTTCGAAATTCAAGTGCAGAAGGTAGATTAACTCCCTAAAGAGCAAATAACAAAAGACATAAATAGCCGCAAACACTGCCAAAAATTCCCTGTCCAATAAAAGTCCACCTTAACAATAATTTTAATACGTTATCTGAGTAGAAGATTTACAAACATTCCTTAAAAAGTTACAGAAGTAAAATTTCCTTTTTAAAGAACTCTAAATCAGGATTTATGGTTCCTCAAAAATTTCTAAGAATGTAGAAAGAGCACTTCATTAAGAAACAAAAGGAATAGCAAAATTGAAGCTCCAAAAGAGTAACTCACTCTTAAACCTGCTATAGCATCCTGGCGTTCCCTAATTGAATCCGAAAGGTATAATGGCCTAGCAAGCCATGTTTTGAGCAACCTCTTCCCAAATGCTGTCACACAGTGGTTCAGTTGGGCATATAGTGTCCTTCATAGAGAATTAAATAACCTTAGGATAAGAGTAAAATGATAACAAATTTACACACACACATGAGCATGCCAAAGTTACCCTGAGGAGTCTCCATTTCTGCTATTCTCAAAAATCTCAAGGTTCTCCAGGGCAGCTGCATCTAGAACCATGTATGGTTTTTGAGGGATGTCACTGAAACCAGAACACAGAAGTAGCTCAAACTTCGCAAATCGAAGCAACGTCTCATCCAGAAAAGCCTGTTTCAGATAGAAAAGAGTTCCTCCAAGAGCTGACAGTGCATAGGTGCTACTCTCGCCTGCACTCACCAGCTCAGACAAAACATCTGGTAGGCATCCCAAGCCGTCTTTTTCAAAATAAGAATCAAGCGCATGCAAATTTTCTTCATTTGAAGATAGAGAAACTGATTGATCATTGATACGCCTGTAGATACTCTTGACTTCACAAACAGTTTTCTTAGCATCCCAGAATTCCAATGACGGGACCAACTCATTCACTAATGGACTTCTTGTATGTCTCCGTAGTACTCTCTCAGTTTCAGGACTGAGCAGTTTAGCAGGTTTTATAATTTCTACTGGCCTTAGCTCAGACAATAGACAGCACAAGCCACTGCACTCAGAATCATCCCCAAACTGTAAAGAGAGAAGCTCATTTAGTCAGATAGAACATAGCAAGACAACAGATGTAATTAAAAAGAGTAATCTATAGACTTCCAAGACAGACATTTACCCACAGACAAGATAATTTTATCAATTATATAGAACATTATTTTGAGAAGGTTTGGTAATGACATGTCATGCTGATGATGTCATCCCTCTACTGCAAATTTAACCATAGCCATGCAGAGAGCCTAGATCATATCCAGCCATGGAAAACTCCAAACTTCAAAAAATTTAGATATAGATATAAAAATACAAACAAACAATCAACCTACTATTCTAGCAGATCTTAATTGGCCCATAAAACCGGTTGCCAATATCATAAACCTAACCAACCCCACACCCACTTCCCCTCTCGTTAAAAAAAGAGGAAAAAAAAAAAAAAAAAAAAAGGTCAGATGCTTCAGAACACCTTTACGAGTGAGTCCCACTGACATAGACTGCTATGTACATATTACATATATGAGAAAGGGAAAGAAAAATATGATCAGGGCTTGAATTTGAAGATTCTGGACTCGGTGACTCGCCTGTCCAAGGATAATCCTGCTTGTAGCAACATCAACAACACAAACACCAAAAGTCCTCTCCTCTTTTTCATTTGCAGAAATTCGACAGCTTTCAGTCAATGTCATCAGGTAAGAAGCATCAGGGTTGGCAGACAGCATCTCTCCCTCAGTTAGCGTTCCTTTGGTAATCACTGCACAAATTTCGCGTTTCACAACCTATAAACACGAAAATAGGTCAGCCACTGATTCTTTTTCCTTTTCTCATTCAGCAGGGAGAAATTTGTCAAAAGATATCATATCATACTAAGAAAAGATTTTTTGTTTACAAAAAGTAACACATACAAAATAATTGAGATGATGCTTCAGTATTATAAGTTAAAATCTTACATCTACACCTACACTCATTTATTCATCCATATCCATTGACCAGCAGAATTACTTTAATAACTATATCAAAATCCAGCTTGATCAAAAGATCCTAGCCATCAGATCAAAGAACACTTCTAAACTGTCAACAAATGCTATTGAGAAGAAGCGCTTGTTAGACAACTATAAGATCATTTAAACGTGACTAAATTATTGACAATCAGGGGATTGCATGATTAATCATCAGTGCATAGGGACCATTAATGACCTAATATAATATAGAAATAAATATGCATTTATTCTTTTCTCTCTTTTTTTTCCCTTTACTTTTCTTTTTTCTGGGGAAAACTATATTTATTCAGCAGCCAAATTCGAATTGAAAAAAAAAAAAAATCTAGAGAGATGGATAATGCCAAATTTGAGTGGTTTTCTGGGATCATATTTACTGTGGACAGACCTTATCTTTTGTACCCTTCTCTTTGCGACGAAGCTCAAGCTGTTCAGGCGTTTCTGTCTGCTCTACAACTAGAACTCGATAACCCTGCTCTGTCAAGACAGCTCAAGTAAGATTTCTTCTAAAGTGGGTGCATCATTAACATATAAACATAATAAACCCAATAGAAGAAAACTTGAACTTGAGATAAAAATACATGGACAGGACCAACCTTTCTAGCCAACTTCTCTACATTCATTGAGAAGTTCTTTTCTGGAAATCCACAATGAGGTTGTTCTCCCTAACAATGCAAGTAAATCTCAAACATAAATTTCCTTTGAGAAAAATCCAGAAACAACATAATCCATCAAGGGAACAACCCATAAAAAGAAGAACTGTTAGAAACTAAATGCTTCTGGTAATTTTTTTCTTTCCTTCAAACATTAAGTTAATTTATCAAAAGGCAATCACCAAAGCCACATAAGAACTAGTAAATAAAATCTGAACTACTGTACTGAAAGCAGTTGAACTGATCAGTACCTTCATATATTGCAAATGAAGTTCTTTTGCTCCAATATGTGCATCCATCTCAAACAGTTCATAAAATTTTCCCATCTGCACCAGCAAAAAAGAAATTTATCATTTAATTGCACTAGTGACTGCAAAAATTTTGATGGCAATATTTAGCATTTTTTGTCTTACATAAACCAATATTATACCTTGAAAAATAGAACCTTGTCCATATGATTTGACTTAAACTCCCACCATTGTCTCTGCATAATAACGGTCAATCTAAATTAGAAACATGCATGACTTGCTACACCTTTATGACCATTAAATCAGTCATTGTTCGAAACCAACTTACCTGGCCACCTGATAAACTCTTTAAGAAATCCGGAGGCAAGAATAGAGTTCTTGGATCATAATTTACATCTCCAGGACGTCTTCTATTAGCATCCCTACGTCCTCTGTTTTAAGAAAGAGGCATTTCAGCACAAAATGAACTACTAGAAGTCTATTAAAGTGGATTAATAAAAAAAGGGACCTAATGATTCTACATGATTCCCTCTTCTCACTTACATGCAAAATAGTACTTTAGATAGTAATGTTTTCATCATATGCAAATGGCCGAGGGCTATAGGCTGTGATTCTATATGCATACGGCGTATAGCTTCCTCATTCTCTAACAGTCTCCATATAATATAGTCATACAATAGAAAAACACCAAAAAGAAAATATATACCAAGATTTAATATGAACTTACTCCCCAAGGAAGTGCAATTTTTCTGCTTCACGTGCGCCAAACCTTTCTGAGGCATCATCCATAAGAACATTATTCAAAATGAGAGATCCCTTCTTGCCTGCAGTAAAACATGCTGAAGTTCAATAAGCCAATCATGCATACACCAAATACTTGTTCCTACTATTCTTGAGATGCACGGACATGGCATCCATAGGAACAAGAATGAACAAATTGAGAACAAAAAACAATTTCCATTTACCATAGAAGCAAAAGAATTTGAGTTAAGGCAATCATATTTATTTCTAAAATTAGAACTGTTAGATTTGTGAAAGCCCTTCCACTACTCTTCACCAGATTTTACTTATTCTCTTCCATTAAGGCCATGTAAAATGTACAGACATTCTTGATACTGTAACATTGCAAATCCATGGTGTTAGCCCCACTAAAAGTGGCCTAATTCGATACAATTCGCCAAGTTAGCAACAATCATAGAAACATACATATTAAAAATACCCGAATTGAAGGGAATAATTTCTCAAATGATACATAACAGAAACAGACTCCAGCATTTGCTATCAAACACAATATCGTACAAATTTGTCAGTTGTCACTAAATTCAAGTATAGGAAGAATTCTCCAGTGGTACATTTCTCATTTCCAGTAATAACTAATTGGTGCAGGGAAAAATAAAACACGTCCATTACTTACTCTCAGCATTATTTGAAGCCTCAACCGATGAAACCTTAATTGCTCTCTTCCCTGCATCTCCACCACTCTTGCTCTTCTTACCAGACCCCAACTTCCCGTCTCCACTTGTCTTTCGCTTTCTCGACACAGAACTTCTACCCAGCGTTCGCTTAACACTTTCTGTTCCATCCTCTTCATCCTCCTCCTCCAAATCCATATCCTCCAATCCATCATCAACCACCTCCCCTTCATTTCCCACATTCTTCCCCCAATCTTCATCAGTCGAATCATCTCCACCACTCTCCTCCTCCGCATTCTCCTCCTCCTCCTCCTCATCAACCACAACCGAAGCCCGACGCAACCGCCGAAAACTCTTCGCTTTTTCCTCAACCCACTCGATCTTCTCCTTCGCTAAATCCAAAAACTCCTCCTCGGCATCATCATACTGAACCAAATGCTTGCCGGTAAGCTTATCGAAAGATTTCACACAACCTTCGTACCAGCTCTGATCCAACGGCCAATAAACCCTAATTTTCTTGCTCACAACCTCTTCGCCCTGGGATTTTGTAGCTGTATCCGGCGTAGTTGGAGTGGAAGGGCCGATGACTAGGCGGGGTTTCTTGGTTTTGGTTTGGTGAGGTGAAGGAGTGGTGGGACTAGGGCTAGGGCTAAGGCTAGGCTAAGGCTAGGGCTTGGGTTAAGGTTAGGTTTAGGGTTTCGTTTGACGATGGTGGGGGAAGGGGAAGGGGAAGGGGAAGGAGAAGGGGAAGGAGAGGATGAGGTTTTGGAGAAGAAGGATGTGATTTGGCTTTGCTGGTTGACCAGTGGTGATCGGCCATTGCTGAGGCGACGTGAAGGAGCCATTGGAATGTATTAGAGAGAGAGAGAGAGAGAGAAGGGGGTTGAATTGAAATGGTAATGGTGTGAGAGTGTGAGGAATGAAGAAAGGAAGGGGGTGACGGTGGCTCTGAATATAGTCTGGAAGATGGCGGGAATTTACGGGAAATTCCCGGGAGCTGTTTCAATCGGAGGTATTTGGCGGGAATTTGGGGCGACACTGCGCATCCTTGTTGAGTTGTGAAGCGTACGCTTTTAATAATAAAAAATAAAAAGGCTAAAAATATCTCTCTTCCATAGGGATGGCAGCGGGGTGGGGTTCCCTTATTCCAACCTCGTCCCACTAAAGAAAATTTCTAATCACAAATTTATCTCAACCTTATGTCGGGATGGGACGGGTCGGAACAATGAAAATGTACAGAGAGGACACGTCTTGTTGAATCATTTACATTAATAAAAAATCAATTTTATTTTTAAAAAATCAATTTTAAATAAAAAATTTCACTCATAATTTTTTTTTTTTTTTTTTTGTTTTGTAGAAACAAATATTAACAAAATTTAAACATAAAAATAAAATTATGAAGAATGAGTAATTAATGATAAATGTGGAATTCAATAAAATATAAAAAATATTAACAAATATTAATATTTATGCATATTTGGGTCAAGGCAAGGTGAGACGGATGATGTTAAACCATATCTTGTCCCAAATTCAACACAGTTTTTTACTTTTTCTCCAAACTCACTCTTACTCTATTTTCTTGCTCCTCAACTTTGTCCTAATAAAAGCAAGACAGGACAGGATACTCGCTTTGTCGGGTTGATTGTCATCTCTACTCATATGTACATGGGTTTGTTACAAGGGTTTGCTTAATGATCTAATCATTGTATTGAAAATGATTAAAATATATTATAAATGATGAAAGTTGTTTGTGTTGGCCCTAAGGTTATATAACCAAGGGCATATCCGAGATTTTGATTATAACAAAGGATTGATGTCCGTACTAATGTTTGGATGTCAGATATTAATCAAAGCTAGGTACTCAAAGTATATGGATCCAAATAAAGTACAAAGACATATCCATACCACGGAACTTCAAGCACATACTTATGATGTCAAAGACAATCAAGCATAAGAGCATACAAGCATAGAAAGTATGCAAAAGACCTACAAACACTCAAGACCAAGCTAGCATCGTCAATAAAGATACTTGAATAGCTATGAGTAGGGTTTTTAGGTTCTTAATGTACTTGATTGCTCATATGATCGCTCCATTAAACTAGACGGACTTTAGGACCCTTGGGTAAACTTATTTCATCATTTAAATAAGGCCTAAGTCGATACAAATGAACTTAATTGACTTAAACTTGTGATATACTCATTATAGTTCATTTCTGCCCATTTCGGTCGACTCATTCTTCAAATCAATTAACTTATTTGCCTAGTGTGAAACCCCTATTGTGTCTTTTGATTCTGCCTAAATTAGTTCACTGAATTCTCAATTCAATCGACTGATTTTGCGATCTCAGGACTCCAACGGCTAGTTTTTGAAAGGTCGTTGAGGCATTAAATGCCACCAAACAGGCTCTTTCCTGGCATTTATTACACCAAATGGTTATATTATTCATATTGCCTATATAAACAATTATTCAAATGCATTTATGATAGCCGATACAAGAGAATTCATTGTTTTCATCTTTCTACCCCTAAATTCTTTAAGAGCATTCATTGAGCAATCAATTAGAAGAGAGCTGAGTTTTTAATCTCTGTGTTATTCACTCTTGAATAGAGTTTTTTTCTTCTACACAATCTCATCTCTACAAACTTGTAATAAAAGGTTGGTTATAACCCCATTCTTTGTACTTGAGGAAGTGTAGTTAAGCAAGTGTTGGTTAAAGGCACTTGATTTATACAGGTTTGCTGCTCCACCTTGAAAGAGAGTGATAGTGAATTGGTGAAACCTCAAACGAGCTATTGAGGCGAGGACATAGGCGGGAAGGCCGAACCCCATTAAATCTTGTGTTTGCATTCTTTATCTCTCATTCTCTTGACTACGTATTATTGAAATATCTCTATCTGCAATAATCTGATTTTAGTTTGTAATTTTTTTTTAATTGGCCTATAACCCTATTCACCCCCTTTTAGGGTTATTTACTTGGAACAACAGTTTGAAAAAATGTGATTGAATTATTAAGGGTAAATTACAATGAGACCCCCTCTAGAATCTAACTATTACAGATACACCCCCTCACGTTTTTAAAATTACACTGACACCCCTTACTTTACAAAATAAACTACAAAGAGATCCCTCATTCTAACTTCCGTCCATTAATCCGTTAAATCATGATCAAATTTTTTCAAAATACCCTAACTACCCTTAGTGGATGATAACTTCCATGTTAAATGCATATAACTCACCAGTCCAATAGGTCATCCAATACTTTTGAATTTTTAAATTATTATTGATAAACAACTAAAAGATAATATATATATATATAAGAAAAATGCTAAAAAAAAATTAAATTTTCTGTCCAATTGATGTGGCAGCTGTCAAATTTGCTCATTAGAAACAATTATTTATTTAATTAAATTTTTAATTGATTTGCGAAATAAAAAGTAAAAAAATTGATTTACCAAGTTGCCACCTCATTTGAGGAAGTAGATTTGAGTTTTAAAAAAAAAAAGGCTATGTAGCATTACTCATATGTAAAAATAAATAAAAGGAATTATTACAATGGAGATGCACATATAGAGGTGGTAAATGAGGTGGCAAGTTGGTAAATCAAATATATTTTTTTTTTTTACACATCAATTAAATAGATAATTGTTTCTAATGAGCAAATCTGACAGCTACTACATTTGTTGGACAAAAAATTAAGCTTTTTGGCATTTTTCTGATAATCTTTTAGTTGATTATCAACAAATTAATTAATTAATAATATATATATATATATAATCTTTTAGTTGATTATCAATAAATAAATAAATTAATTAATTAAATATAGTGGATGAATGTGTTGGACTGATGAGTTATATGAATTTAACATGGAAGTTGTCATCCAATAAGGGTAATTAGGGTATTTTGAAAAAAATTAAAAGTGATTTAACAGATTAATGGACGGAGGTTAGAGAAGGAGTCTTTTTATAGTTTATTTTGTAAAGAAGGGGTCTTAATGTAATTTCAGAAACGTGAGAAGGTCTATTTGTAATTGTCAAATTTTAGAGGGGTCTAAATGTAATTTATTCCAACTATTAATTGCAATTTAACATGTGGGTCAGAAAAGTGGGACACATGGCACTTTTAATTGTGGTCAGAGAAGTGGCACATGGAACATCGGAACGAGACCAGAATATCTGGACAGATATAATCATGATTTTTCACTTTCGCTTTTAAGTTTTAACAAACTATTTCTTATAATGAAAGTGTTTTTTTTAAGGTCCCTCTCAAAAGCGCCGTTATCAAACAGCGCTTTATGTTTTGTAAGCGTGGTTTTTACAAGCGCTTTCCGTTATACTGAAAGTGCTTATTGAAAGTGTTTTTGATAATAACGCTTTAGTTTTTAGAAAGCGTGTTTTTGAAAGCGCTTTTGATTGTAGTTCTCATCCTGTCGGTAATGAGTGGAGTCTTGGCCTAGAGCCGATTGCTAGGTGCCAACGGAACATCCCTTTCACTCGCCGCTCCTTCTCTACCATTGCCACTGCCGCATCGACCTCCATCTCACCTTCTCCATCTTCGTCGTCCTCCTCCGTTAATGGCAATCTAATGGTTCTCTCTTCTCTAAAAAAATCAACCAAACACCCAATCATCATCCGCCACCTCAACCTCTCACAATCTCAACCCCATTCAACAACGCTCGACCTCCATGGCCAATACTCTACCAACAACCCACTCTCTCTCAATCACAGCCCAATCACACGACCACAAGGAGGAGGAGGACTTTACCGACGGCAAGTGTTCCTTATTCATCGTAGCCCTCTGCCCCTGTCTGGTATGCCTCATCCTCCTCCTCATCGTAGTCTCCATAGTCCTCATTGTGAAGTTCCACGTGCTCTGCCACACCCCCTTTCACTCTCTCTCCTCTCATTTCTACAACAAACACTGCTAGTTCCCAACTCTAAGGTTTCACCATTGCCCATGTTGTTTTTAAATCCTAGAGGTTTTTCTAGTGTTAGGGATGATGACACAGAGTCCGATTCCAAAGCTGAAAGTGATGATGGCGGTGAGAGTGATAATTGTGAAGGTGAAAGTGAAGGTGTTAGGGATCATTCGGCTGCGGATCCAGAGGAGGTGGATAGGGTATGCAAGGTGATCGACGAATTGTTTGCATTGGATCGGAACATGGAGGCTGTTTTGGATGAGTGCGGGGTCAACTTATCCCACGATCTGGTCGTCGAGGTGTTGGAACGGTTTTGCCATGCTAGGCGGCCGGCGTATCGGTTCTTTTTCTGGGCGGGGCAAAAAACAGGGTATTCGCATGATTCTAGGGCTTATAATTCGACTGATGGCGATACTTGGGAAGACTAGACAGTTTGAGACCATGGTGGCATTGCTTGAAGAGATGGGTGAGAAAGGGGTTCTCACAATGGACACGTTTTCGATTGCTATTAAAGCATTTGCCGCCGCAAAGGAGAGGAAGAAGGCTGTGGGCATTTTTGAGTTGATGAAGAGGTATAATTTTAAGGTGGGCGTTGATATGATCAATTGCTTGCTTGATACTCTCGGAAGGGCAAAGCTTGGAAAAGAAGCACAAGCTCTTTTTGAGAAGTTGAAGGATAGGTTTTCACCAAATTTACAGACTCATACGGTATTGCTCAATGGGTGGTGTAGAGTTAAGAATTTGATGGAAGCAGGGAGGGTGTGGAATGAAATGATTGATGAGGGCTTTAAGCCAGACATTGTTGCGCATAATATAATGCTTGAAGGGTTGTTAAGGGCTAAAAAAAGGTCGGACGGAATCAAGCTTTTTGAGGTCATGAAGGCCAAGGGGCCATCACCTAATATACGGAGCTATACTATTTTGATTAGGGATTTATGCAAGCAAATGCAGATGAAAGAAGCCGTTGACTATTTTGATGAGATGCTTGATTCTGGATGCAAACCAGATGCTGCGGTCTATACGTGTTTGATAACGGGGTTTGGGAACCAGAAGAAGATGGACGAAGTGTATGGTTTATTGAAGGAGATGAAAGAAAACGGTTACCCACCAGATGGGCATACATACAATGCCTTGATCAAATTGATGATAAACCGGAAAATGCCAGATGATGCGGTTAGGATTTACGAGAAGATGGTTCAGAGTGGCATTCAACCAACTGTCCACACTTATAACATGATGATAAAATCCTACTTCCAGACAAGAAACTATGAAATGGGTTGTGCGGTTTGGGATGAGATGGGCCAGGAAGGGGTGTTGCCCCGATGATAATTCTTATATTGTCTTCATCGGAGGGCTTATAAGGCAGGGAAGATCAGAAGAGGCTTGTAAATATATAGAGGAAATGATGGAGAAAGGAATGAAAGCTCCTCAGCTTGATTACAACAAGTTCACAGCCGATTTCTCTAGAGCTGGGAAACCTAACATACTTGAGGAGTTGGCTCAAAAGATGAAATTTGCTGGTAAGTTTGAAGTCTCCAATGTCCTTGCAAGGTGGGCTGAGATGATGAAGAAAAGGGTTAAGAGAAGGGATCCTGTTAAAACTGATTGGCGGTGCACCTGAGTTACTTGTTGGGCCCGATACTACTCTGAGTTTTTGAGATGGCGCATAAACCATTCTCTGACTACCATCACTTTTCCATGCATTCTTAGTGTTTCAATATCTGGTCTTGAGATGTACTATTTCATTTTTTTTCCCTGCAATATAAATTGTGGTTTTTAACACTATTTCAAATGGTTCGATAGGTGAATTTTCTTTCTTTCTTTCATTCTTATTTATTTATTTATTTATAAATTTTTAAAATTTAAAAATTTTTAAACTATGAACATTAAGGACTTAAGGAAGAGATGCCTTCACTTTGGATGCTCTTTAAAGAAAACCCTGGACACCTTAGTTTGAAGACCTGTTTTTCTCACATGGTCTGGAAATGACCAAGAAAAGGTTTGGATAGAGTACATCCTAGCCTTTGAAGGTCAGTTAAGGTAATACGTCACTAAGCTGTTAAAAATGAAAAATATGAACAAAATTCAGCTTGTGCATCAACCAAGGAACATCATAATATCCTGTGATTTCCTGAAGATTTCCAAGAAGAAGATGGCCTTCATTTGAAGTAAGCAATGACATTATAGGGGACTCTCACACTCTCTGGATGTCTCGGGGAAATGAGGTTGTGGTTTACATTGCAGTCATATGCTCAGCTACATAAACCTGGTAACATGAGATGGAATTGTCATTGTAATCATCAAAATTGTCATAATTAAATATAAATGAGGAGGTACAATGGAAATTTCATTCCAAATCATTAACCTAACGTTGGCTGTAAAAACAGGGCCATCATCATAATTACCAAATCCGAAATAAAAATTGTTATGCTTATAAGTTTGTTTTCTTTGCTCTCTTCAGCTTTTCTATAAAATTTCTGCAGTTCATTAGGCTGTAGTTGGAATTGCCCTGTCAGTAATTCAATCCCCAATACTTAACAGCCATTTCAACTTGTTACAGAAATTGTACTAGAAAAAGCTATGTGATAATACAATGAAAATTCCTTCAACCGTCAATATACCTTCAACCCTGTAAGGGAATGGATTTAAAGATTAGCATAATGGGTTAATGTTGATTCAATTATAATCAGGGGTTTGATAATTTTAAACTTTATGTAAGAGACCCCAACCCCTTTCACGGGAGGGAGTGATGGGGTGGCAAGGATCTAGGTGGTGCTTGAGGTCCTGTACCGAACTTAAACCTAGGGTCAAACTAGATCTTGTGGAACTGATGCATCAACCAAGGAGTCATCCATAGTATTGTGATTGCAGGGAGAAAGCAGGCTACTTAAACCGAGGTTCTCAGACAGATTTGTGATCCTATATGTCAGCAGCAGTTCTCAAACAAAGTTATGGGCCATAGTTACCTTGTTTTGCTCATTAGGTGTAATTTTTTATCACAACCCTTCTTGATACTCATATTCCTCATTTTAGATGAAAAAACTGTTAGCTGATTGCTTTAATTTTTTTTTTTCCAAATATACGGATCAAAGAAGAAACTTCATTCATACCAAAAATCTACAACAGAGATAAACGAGAGCGGTTATTGCAACCCCTCGATGTTATCTGTACACTCTATTTATTTTAATTTTTAAAATTTTATGAAAAATATAAAAGGTTTTTATGAAAATTAATTGCAAAGTTCACTAAAAAACATTGTTTTGAACAATTTTGCAGAAGAAAGTTTTCCAAAAATCTGTCATTTAAATAAATTTTTTGGCCATTAATAGTTTTTGTTTTATTTTTGGCCAAAAAATTCACTTAAAAGACAAATTTTAGAAAAACTTTATTTTAAAAGCTTAATCAAAATGATGTTTTCTTTTGAATCAGTCTTTATAAAATCTTTTATATTTTTTATAAAACATTAAGAAATTAAAATAAGTGGAATACGCATGTAGGGTTGCAATAACCGTCCCAAGATAAATAGTCCATTCCATTCCAGATTTATACAATCCAAACCAAAAGGAAACAAGAGACCAACATCTCAAAAAGCCCACAATTTAACAACAGCCTAACCCACCAACCTCATGGCAAGCAAAACCCAGAGCCCCATGCACATTGTCTTCTAGCAGCGCTGGCCAGCCTTTGAGTTCCCTCCACCACACATCTGATTTAGCTTAACACCTGTTTTTCCTAGAGAATTCAAGTGAGGCCAGCGGGTGGGCAGCTTCGAACTATTTATTCATTAAGGTTAATTTTTATTTTTATTTTTTTATTTTTTGAGTTGGGAGGTATCAAATAAAAAATAAAATTTTCCTTAATTATCAGATGCATGAATTTGCAGGTGAAGGTAAATTATGCATCGCATAAGAATAAGAACTCTCAGATACCCATGTTTGGCAAAGAATAAAATTTCCAATTTAATTCCAAAATGCTAAAGGAACTAGCTAGGACCATGCGATCTCCTATTGAAAGAAAAAAAAACAGGGCACTTGATGCTAAATCGATTTTAATCTATTAATTGTCGTCCGTGGGATGATCATGCAATAATAATAATTAATATTATTGTTTGTAAGGGCATTAAGACCTATGACCTGACCATATTTTGAAGTACAAATAAGGCACCACTCACTTCGCCGTAGTCAACTCTCTAAAAATTCTTACTGACGGTTGGGCCCAGTTAAAAAATGAGAAGTCAAAGACCTTCCACTTCTTATGATGGGCATTTTTTTCTTCTTTTTTTTTTTTTTTTTTTTTTTTGGTGTAACTTAAGATGGGCTTTTACTCCACACCCCGGCCAAACCAAAGAGAGAGAGAGAGGGAGGGTTGTGGAATTAGGCTTGAGTTCTTAGGACCATGAAAATGCGTAGCTCATATGGTAAATTTTTGGCCTCTCTAAAAAAATACTGAAATGTCAAGTCTTTGATTTGGTAGGGTTGCGTGCCTTAAAGCTAGTTACAAGCATTTAAGCAATCATTTCCTATTTTATTAGACTGTATCTTCTTTAAATTGCAAGTTATTAATTACCATACCATCTACATTAAACACCCAATTTATAACATCATTTGGAGTAATAATTACAATTAATAATGATATCAATCACACAGAGCCTTGGGGGATATTCATATCACCTCCCTAGCCTGTTTGGATTAGATGCCGTCCTCCTAGCTTTTATTTCATACCAAAATAGCTACTATCATCATATTAATTTTGAGTGATATTAAATGTCTTATCCAAGTTTTGTAGACTTGTAGCAGAAAATTGTTACTTGTAATGCATTTTCCCTGATAGACAATAGTTAGTTCAAGACACTTTTCCACTAATGACAAGCAATTTTTATTTATTTATTTTTGAATATATTGAGTATGGCTATTCATCATTACTAAATGAACATGCAGATGCGTATCTTGATATATAGGACTCGTGTTTTCATGGACACGTGTTGTGTGCCTTGTTACTTTTGCAATGATAGATCGATCGTCATGTAAAGGTTCAAATTCCAATCCTAGATGCATGTCGTGAAACACGTGGAAATTAATTATCAATATCCATAACTTTTGGGATTTAGATCCATAATCATGTGCGTAACGACAATCAAATCATATAACGAACACGTGGGAGATGGGATACTCATTGCATGATCAATCTCATGCAATTTCCACCCCTCTTCTAATGCTATATTTTGTATTTTTCTTTGAAGTTTTTCTTCTCAAAGTATGTTTCTCCAAGTCATGTTTCCATCTTTTTTTTTTTTCCTCTTCTATTTAAATTTTTGCTCATTACCTTTTATTTTCCCACACATTAGGAAATAATTTTCCTTATTTTTTTTTTTCTCTTTTGATTAGCAAAGAGGAAATTTTATTAAATTGAAATGAAATTACACCATAAAAGGCAACTCCTAGTCTCCTTCCATTACAAACATAATACAATTTTGGAGCTTTTTCTTGGGGTCGCAATATGCCAATACATCAGTCTTATATTTGTAAAAAATCCCAAACAAAAGAGCATATTCCCACTAGCAAAAAACACAAAAGAAAAAAAAAAAAAGAAAAAGAAAAAAAAAGAAAATAGAAAAAAAATAAAATAAATTGAAGACATGCATTTTCTAGACAATTCTACACCTATGACGGAAAAGTGATGAAACGGACCATTTTAGAGAATTGCAGGAAAGGTTAAAAATGTACGTGGAGAGGGTTTGTTGTGCATGGAGCCCACCTGGTGCAATTTCCATGCTAACTGTTCCCTACGTGGTAGCTTTTACAATGGGTCTTGTCTACATGCCAACACAGGTGTAACCTTGCAAGAAAAGTGTTATTTCCACCACATTATTTTTGCTTCCTCCACTAGTTTGCCGAAACACACCAAACAAAAAGCCATAAATATTTTATATGAAAAGCCTTTTATGCCCCCCACTTTATCAGTGGAGAAAAAAGGCCCAAAAAGGTAGCATTGTCTTTCCATATTTGTACAAGGGTAATTCTGATAATTTAAATGTAATAGAAAAATTAAATTAATATTTTTAGATGCGTGGGAAACATGAGGGGGGAAGGTTTCTGCCTTAGACAGCAGAGAAGAGACTGACAGTGACAGTGACAGTGACGTTATTTAAAAGGCCAGAGTCATAGGTTTCCTCCCCCGTCTCCTCCATCCTTTTGCGGCGCAGTCTTGCAGGTCCTCTCTCTCAACCCATATATACTATTTTATATTATATCTGGGATGATATATATATATTTTTTTTTTTCTGGATTTTAAGTTTTGAGAATTAGGGAAGAAAGGTGTGGAAAGGGGCCACTTTTAGATTAATCAGCTTTGTAACTCTCATGGTCTAGGTTGAACAGGTTGAACAGGACGAGGAAGCAGTGATTGGCAGGTATAATCAGTGATGACTCCTCTCTATATATAAACATATATGTAATAAAATCCTGGTGAAGAGAAAAAAAAAGATTTTATTTTATTCTTTTCTATATAAAAAAGATTTTATTTTTTTCCTATATAAAAGTAGATTTGTTTACTCCTTTGGTCCCTATTTGCATATGCATATCTAAAAGGTACGTGATCTTTATGAATCTCTGGTATTCAAGAGGGTCTTATATATATATATATATATATATATATATATATATTTTTTTTTTCCAAGTTTTGTTTTTATTCTCCTTTGTTTGGGTGCAAAGAAGATGGAGGAAAATTTTGTTGATTTTCTTGGCAACCAAACAGGGCAGTTTTATTTGTAGGTTTTAACAGGTGGATGCATGTGGTTTGTGATACATCTGTTTGTCATTATTCGTTCTCATACTAGCTTTAAGAAAGGCAATAGAAGAAGAAGAAGAAGAAGAAGAAGAAGAAGAAGAAGAGATGAGCATGCAATGATTTGAATGTATGTATGAAACATGCACATGGAGTTTTCAATAGACCATTGATGATGAGGCGTGAAAATATTGGCTCCCCAAAAGATCATGCTTTAGTTCACTATGGACATCGGCCTTAGATCATCAATGCCCTTGTTGGCCCTTTCTTTTTCTTCTTCTTCTTCATTATTTTTTTCCAAATCATTTTTAGGTCCATGCCTCCACGGATGGGACCTTAGTATGGTAAATCCTTCATGGAGGAAAAAAAAATCTGCAACTTCCAGAAAGAAAAAATAAAAAAAGAGTTTTCTTTTTTCTTGTTTTCATTTTTCACTAAACAATCCGTGTTAAAAATATATATATATATATATTTTTTGGGTAACCCTAGTTCTACATTTTAATATATATATATATATATATATATATATATATATATATATTTTAATTAAAAAAAACCTAATTTTACCAACCCATAGCCTGCTACTCCAATACCTTAAACCCTGTAATTGTAACTCAAGTTATCAGAATACAAATATAGTTTTATTTATTTATTATTAATTTTGCAAGAGTAGAAAATACTTATTTAAATTTCCATAAAATAAAATTTATTTTGTATTTAAATGAATCACTAATTTTTGCTTTTAATGGTGATAAAATTTTTGTATACTAGCGGTAATAATTAGAAATAATTATATGCATAGTTTTATTTCTTTCTTCTTCTTCTTCATTTTTTATTTTTTATTTTTATTTTTTAATATGCATGCACTCCTACTCCTGTGTATTCGTTAGTTTCCCACATACTTAATTTCTAATGCGGGATGCTAAAGGTGGAGTCTGAATAGGACTTCGCTACTAATTATGATAAGTATTTAATTGATTATAAATAATTTTAAACCTAGTATAATTTTAAAAAAATGAATTGGTTTTCTTTAAGGAATAATAAATTTTAATATGTAGTAGAGTTTACCATGACATTCAAATGAAAAAGTAATTTCTAAGGAAATACCAGTTGATTTTGAAGTTTTCCCTTTCACCATGGTGAAGTTTAGGAGAAAAAAGAAACCCTAATGTTAGGAATGATGAAGTAATATTTCTAAATTGCTTCAAGTCATTGTGTGGAAGGATCCATCATATAAAGGTATGTGTATTACTAATTATCTGCTCTCTTTACCTAAATTTAGCTGTCAAATGGAAGTTAGTTGAAAATTTTCCCATAGAGCCAATGTTTTTAAAGTTACTACAATGGAGAGAGAGCCAATCTTTTTGAGCTACTATGGGAAAGTGAGAGAGAGAGATTTCCTCTGGATATGACGCATACAAATAATTTCTCTCCCTATGATATTTGGTTATTATCTCATTATTCACCATCTGAATTTTTGTTTTTCCATGAAAATGCAGAGAAGATATATAGTAAGCGTAGCCCAATGAAGCTCAGTTCGTTGATAGCCTTGCGGCCTGTTTGTGTATTTGTTATTCTGGTAATTTTCTTAAGACAACATTTGTAATAATTATTATATGTGATTTTCTATTCACATGTTATGATTTTTTGGTTTGAGTGCAAAAGAACACCAAAGAAAAGAGAGAAGAATATAACTTTACGTGGCACTTTCTATTAAATTATCCCTACCAATAAAAATAAATAAATTATCCTTCTAATAAACCCTCCTTTTGTAAAATCAATTTTTTTTTTTTTTTTTGGCTATATTTCATGTGATTTATTTTAATTATGAAGTGTGATTCTTCTTTAAAAAAGAATTGTAATTGCAATGCAGGCATTCATAGTTCTACTGCTTCCAAGTTTGGTGATCCCATATTGGCATCACAAGATGGGACGTATGGAGTATGATGTAAACTTGAACTCTCACAATGTGCATGCCGAACTGCTATCTGAAATTGAAAACACTGCAAAATTATTACATCCAATAAATTCATCGGCAACAAATTTGGCAAGAGTTCTAAGTTCATCTCTCAAAGGGCCCAAACTTACATTCTCTAAGATTCAAACTAGGGTTGGTATCTATATACTCCTCTTCCAAGTTCATAATATTATTATTAGATTAGTTGCAACAGATACAAAAATTTATTGAGGTTAATATTTGTTGCAGGTGGCCCCTTCATTGTTTCAAGCATTATCAACAATTCCATACTCATCGCAGATATCATATATCGGATTAGATGGTCTTTTCTTCTCATATTACATCGACAACAATCAGACTCTTGCAGTTTACTCAAATACTTCATTTTCTTTCAATTCGAGTGCCCCAAACGCCACCAATAACTACACGTGGTACACTCAGCCTGTAAACCGTGACACAGGAAAACTATATGGAGAAGCCACTGTTTCACCACCTCTGATTACAGTTAATGCGAGTTGGTTTCAAGAGGCCTTAAATAGTCCGAATGGTTATGCTTCATTAGGAAGTGGATGGAACAATGCTCAAAAGCTTTTATTCCTTAACACAGCTAGGATGCATGGAAGAGGAGCTATCTCTCTAGGGTTCCCAGTGGAAGCGATAACCGGTTTCTTCTCTGATACAGATTTTCATGGTGGGAATTTGTCCTTGGCTACAAAAAATGGGACAATGCTTGTAGAAGGGCTCCCAAACACTCACATGGTCCTTGGTGTTGAATTCGGTTTCATTCCAATTAATGAAGCCGAATGGTGATTTAGCAGGTGATGTTGGTAATGTTTCTTGCCAGCTTCAATATGGATGGCACATTAAACGCATCTATTTTGAACATTGAGGAAACGGAGTATATGTTTTACTGTTCACCGCTTGAGATCCTTGGAGTGCAGTCGGTATGTTATAATTCCTTGCTATATCTAAAAGTTTTTTTTAATTCTTTCTCTAATTGTAGACATCATCTATTTTTATATGGAAACCATGGATTAATGTAATAAATTGATTTATTTGTCAACACAGTATATTAATATGTAAAAAATATGGCTCCATTTTTTTGGGTTTCAGGTATATGTATTGGCATTCCCTCTTAAGGGATTAGTGAGCCTAGTTCACAGGAATCGCAAGTTGACGCTCACAGTTCTTATCATAATGATCATCTCCATGGTCGTCTCCATTCTAGCTTTTATGTTTTTAATGATAAGAGCTGCCAGAAGAGAGATGTATTTATGTGCCGCACTCATAAAACAAATGGAAGCCACTCAACAAGCCGAAAGAAAGAGCATGAATAAGAGTCTTGCGTTCGCAAGTGCCAGCCATGATGTGCGTGCTTCTCTAGCAGGCATTACTGGTTTGATAGAGATATCCTACCATGAAGTTGCTCCTGGTTCTGAGTTACAAACAAATTTAAGACAAATGGAAGCTTGTACAAAGGACCTGTTGGGTAAGTTTGCTACCTAACTATTCACCTATATGTTTAATTTAGAAGCTCCTATTATTTGCAAAAATTCATCTATATATGTACTTGTTCAGGTTTATTGAATTCTATTCTTGATACAAGTAAAATTGAAGCTGGCAAGATGCAACTCGAGGAAGAAGAATTCAACTTGGCTGAACTTCTTGAAGATGTTGTTGATCTGTATCATCCTGTTGCAATGAAAAAAGGTGTAGATGTCGTGTTGGACCCTTCTGATGGCTCTGTTATGAAATTTTCACATGTCAAAGGCGATAGGGGAAAGCTTAAACAGATACTATGTAATTTACTGAGCAATGCTGTTAAGTTTACTTCTGAGGGACATGTATCCGTTCGAGCTTGGGTCAAAAAGCCCAGTTTTGAAAATTCCATACTGGCTTCTCACAGGAATGGTTGGTTGAACCGTCTGTCGGGCTTTTTCTTAAAGAACAATGAAGCATACAATAACCTGGAAGCCATGAATGCAGTCCAACAGAATCCAAATGCTATGGAATTTGTATTTGAGGTTGACGATACAGGTAAAGGAATTCCGAAAGAGAAGCACAAATCAGTTTTTGAAAACTATGTTCAAGTAAAAGAAACTGCTCTTGGACAAGGGGGCACAGGCTTAGGACTTGGTATTGTGCAATCTCTGGTACGTAACCATACTTGGCTTGAGTTTATTCTTGCTTATTTATTTTGAGTTTTGAACTAAATTAAGTTACAAATTAACTATTGTTGTTTAATGGTACTCATAATTACATGATACTGAAATTGGTGAATTTCTGCATTTTCAAATAAGACTGACAAGACTCTAACTCTATTAAAAAAATGTCACCAGGTACGCCTAATGGGTGGAGAGATAGGAATTGTGGACAAGGAAATTGGTGAAAGGGGGACATGCTTCAAGTTCAATGTTTACCTCACTACAAGTGAGACTGCCTCCATTGCTAATGTAAAAGAAGGTGACATTGAGTTGTCCGGTGATTACAAACCGAGTGACTCCCATCAACATTTAGGACCGACTATTCGCACCCCTAGTCCAAAGCATGAGGGATCCCGTGTTGTACTCTTGATTCAAAGCGATGAACGGCGGAGAATCTCTCAGAAAGTCATGGAGAACCTTGGTATAAAAGTATCGGTCGTAAAGCATTGGGAACATCTTCCTCATACACTCAAGAAGATAAAACGCAAAATGAACCTTTCCCATCAAAGCTCTTCGGGAAAATCAGATTGGAGTTCGCGTAGTGACTGCTTGAGTAAATCTGCGTCCCAAAACTCCAGTGTTGGAGCAAAGGACATGCCATTAAGTGCCATGGATGGAACAGACCACATGTTACCTGCACACCGAAGGACTCATCATAGAGGTGCACCAAGCTTCATACTAATTTTGATTGATGCCAGCGCTGGACCATTTCCCCAATTGTGTAGAGCTGTGGCTGAGTTTAGAAGAAACCTCTCCATTACTTCTTGTAAGGTTGTTTGGCTAGATAAACCAACTGCACGTAGCATCGATTACAAAAGCCTGGAAGAGGACAAGCTTTCTTCAAATGATCATATCATATCTAAACCATTTCATGGATCCCGTTTGTATCAAGTGATAGGATTTCTACCAGAGTTTGGCGGTACATTGGAGGGAACGTTGGCCAAACCGAAGCGTGAAAATACATTCCAAGTTGGAAAAGTTTCAACAGATCCTGGTTCATCATCTGCATACCAAACTCATTTCAGGTCAAATTCAGGGAATTCTCCAACTCTTGTGCAGCCAATTCAACGGGGAGAAATACAAGAACATGATAGCTCAGGCAATGAGAAAGTTTTAAGAAAGAAGAAAACCATACTCCAACAGACTGAAATACAAGAATGTGGCAACCCAAGTAGTGAGAAGCCCTTAAGTGGGAAGAAATTCTTGGTTGCTGAGGATAATCCGGTGTTACGCAAGCTGGCCATATCGAATCTTTCCCGGCTTGGTGCAACTGTTGAATACTGTGAAAATGGGCAAGAAGCTTTAGAACTAATTTGCAGAGGTTTAAGTGATCAGAGGATACTTGAGGCATCTATGATTCTTCCTTATGACTATGTCTTGATGGACTGCGAGGTACCATTACGATTCCCATCTCTTTTGCATATCTTAGGCTAATTCCATTTGTCCAAATACGGAGTACTAGATTTAAGTAGATGGGCACATATGGATATCTTTGGAAATTGAATCATCCCATTGTGTTCTATATGCAATTTTGTATACGAACTCTTGGTCAATAATGGGGCCGTACGGTTACAAAAAAGTGGCAGCCTTTTTCACAAAGGATAGAGAAAATTTGATAGAGTAGCAATTCAGGAAATCCTATTATCGACCTTATACCATTGTTTGTGGTGATAGCTTCAATTTTAATTTCTTTAGCAATGTTCTCAAAAATACCTTTAACGACGGCACAGAACCGTCACTAAGACCACTTTTAGCGGCAGATTTTGGTGACCTGTCCAAATTCTTTCATGTATCCTATGTGCATAGTTTCCTTTTGGATTGACAAATATATAATCTTGTGTTGAGCAGATGCCGGTGATGGATGGGTTTGAAGCAACAAGACAGATAAGGAAGCAGGAGAAATATTTTGGTGTTCACATCCCGATCATTGCATTGACTGCTCATACAACAGGTGAGGAAACCAAGAAGACGATCCAGGCTGGAATGGATTTTCATTTACCCAAACCACTGAATAGGGAAAAGCTATTGGAAGCTATCCAATGCATAAATGGTAAATGAAAATATGTCGAGCATTTCTTGTATTTCCTTTGTTGTACCTTTTATATATGCCATAATGGTGACATTTTGTAGTAGTTTTTTGTACCCTAATTACATATATTGGTAAAAATTACATATCGATTATATCTATATATATATATATACAGACACACACCTATAGAAGTATCATAAAGTGTTCTGAGTAAGTGCAGAAAATGGCATCTCTGCAGATCTCGTACAGTTGCTGTAAGTCTTGGATATCAATGGGAATTCACCTGTTGAGAGGATTCATAGCTCGTTTAACCAAAACTAGTTTTATATGGCTGGTTGGCATTGCAAATTCTTGCTCAGAAAATTAGCAGACCATGCTGAACCTTCTCAATTTCCTGAGAATGAATACAGGACCGTTAGCCATACTGGCATTAGCTAGGGTGCGTAGAGGAGTATGTAATAGATCACTAGGTCAGATGCCGGTGATAGACACATGGGTCAGGTCCCTAGTTTTAAAATGACGAGTATAGATTGTGATATTAAAAGAGAGATAACCCCTTTTGTTTTGGGAACGCAAGCCATGGGCTGTGGGCCGTTAAAGGCGCAGTGTGGTGCACTTGACGCGCGATGTGCTTATTATTGTTAAATGACAACAGATACGTTGATTTAAGGGTAGCACCTTTCCATAATTGCGACCCAGACATTACAAAGCAACATCTTTCTTCCAGAAAATTTATCTTCTGTAGGTTTTCAGGTATTGTTCTATCCCGCGGGCAATTTTCCAACATAATGATGGTCCATGTAGTATTTTGATGGTATAATGTTCAAGCTCCACAGAATGATAACCCTACAGCTACAAGACCACAAACGTATTGTGTGTGTGTTTATTTATTTAGATTTCCCTAAAATAAATTAGAGCTGTGCTGACTCAGTTTTCTTTTCTTTTTCCCTTTTTTTTTTTACTGAAGTTGAATGTTTGAGTTGAACTCAATTGACATCTGAAATCATGCAAACAGATAAGAGAGAGAGAGAGAGAGAGAGAGAGAGAGAGAGAGAGAGAGAGAGCTGTTGACATTCAAAATATTCCAGAAATGATCATATAGTGATAGCAAAACAACTGAAACACCGCTTATTAGCATCTCTAAATAACATGTTTCAAGTGCTCGCAACAAAAAATGCACAGGCACTGTACTGTTCAACCGGTTCAACTAAAATAAGAAGTAATCATTACGCACGTTGCATTACCTGTCCTAGTTATTTTCTCCCCATATGAAGGTTCCCAAAGCCGAAAAGACAGTAAAAGAGAAGCAAAGATCTTAGGGTGTATAACGACCCCTATCATAAACTCTAAACTATATCACTGCTGGAAGTAGTTGAAGACGTCTCATTATAGCTCATCCTGCAAACATAGAGCACAAATATGTTGAACATAAAACTTGAGAAAATCTTAGTGCAGATTCACATAAATGGAGTAAAGGAAAACGTACATGTGCCTCATCAGAAGCAGCACCATCCTCGTCCGTGTCTGCACTGCTTTCTTCATCAGATGCATCACCTTCTACATCATCAGCATCCTCATCATCCTGGAACAAGTAAGCATTGTCAAGAATCAGCAGGTGATTTAAATAAAAACCTACAAAGAGAGTTCTGTAAACTTACATCTGAATCAACTGGATTGTCTTTTGATTCCTGAAAGAATCAAAGCTCATGTTAAACACTTTCCCCAAATGTCTGACAGAAGCTAACCCAGAAAATAATTCAGGCTAATTTTATAGTGCACAGAAAGATGACCAAACATCCAATAATTTGCTACTGCCCCCATGGTTCCTTACAGTAATTATCTTAAAGCACGATCAGGTGAGAACTATAAGCCTAGTAAGATAATTTATTGCAAGTTCATCCAATGCATTGTCAAAGAAGTCTAACCAATTCAATCCTGATTTCATCTAGTGTATACTGTATGAGAACCTATATAAAGAATAATAAAAGGGCAAGTAGGGTTTGGCTTTGTCTTTTCTTTTTCTTTTTTTTTTTTCAGAGAGAGAGAGGGAGAGTTCTGGAGATTCATGCACAATTGACAATTGTACGCATTAAAATGAAAATTTGTACTTTTCCAATGAACTCTACAGCTACTTAGACACGGACAGGGCATTACCTCTTCTCTTTTCTTTTCTGCCTCTTCATGTGCTACCTTCTCAGCCTGCAAAATGAAAGACATCAGCATCAATTAACAAATTAAATTTTCTAGAGAACCCAAACATGAGAGAGGCTATATATCAACATACGTCCTTCTGCTTCCCCCAAGTGTCTTCAGCTAGCTTCTTTGCATACTCCGGGTCATTGCAAACCAGAACATTGTCAAACAATGTCCCAGATTTTACCTGGTGCATGCACATATCTTGCTTGATTAGCATTTAATTACATATTAAAAATAGCATATCAGAAGTAGATGGACCATTACCTGCCACAATTCAATGCCTACATACTTCAGACTGGGGTAAACGTAAATATCAGGATCATCCTTAAAATCTGAAAAATAGAATTTTCAGGTGAATATAAATGAGTAAAAATAAGGATCAAGAATAAGCAAGAGAAATGTAAACAATCCATGCTTTTAAAATAAAAAATAAAAAATAAAAAAAATGCAAGAACCTGGGTTATCAATCATAGGTGCCTTCCATTTCCCCTTGTAGTTGGGATTTTTCATTTCCTGCCAATAGATCAGGAGCAATTAAGAAAACTGTGGCAGCTAAAATTCCAGCACATGTTTTGAACTACAAATATTTCAACTAACCTTTGGCTTCCATAGTCCCTTGTACTCAGGGTTTGCAATGGTTGGAGGTGTCCATTCACCATCTTCTTCATCATCCCAATCTTCAGGCTACAGTTGTAACCATGTTACTCAGTAACTACTAGCTTCTTTTAAACACAATTAAAATATTGAACAGAAAATTTCGAATGACCTACCTTTTTGGCATCAGGATCAGCTATCTCCTTCGGGATTTCATCATAACCCTTTAAACACAGAGAACATAGTTAGCCTGATGTTAATAATAGATAAGTCAGATTTCCAATAGAATTTTGAAAAGAAAAAAGTTTTCAAAATCACAGGATGAGTACCTCTGGCTTCTTGTCTTCGGGATCAGGAATATACTCCTTATCATCCCAATCTTCCGGCTGTAAATCAACACATACTTTCAGTTAGTATACTATCAGAATTCAACACACAGAACAACAATTTTTGAATAGAATCCTAAAATAACTTTCGTCAAGTTAATTACTTTCTTGGCTTCAGGATCCTTGATTTTCTTCGGAGGGAGAATGTCCCAATCAGTATACAAACTACCAGATTGTTTCTCCTCATTGTCAATGAGGATGCTGTAGGTAGCATCAGGCCGGAGGATGAAAGTATAAACATGAGTTAAATGGTCAGTCACACAGGGCACATCCTTCTTGATCAAGTGATTTGATGCATCATGTGAAAGAATGGCATGGACTTTTTTCGTGGTGTGCCCACATATATCAGGTCCAAACATGATACTGCAGTCCAAAGCATACAAACATTTATCACCTTCTATCAACCCAGGAGTGAAAATTCCAAAAGAGAAACAAAATTAAACATACGATTATATTCGCACAAGCATATGTCACCTATATGGGGTATCACCACCAAATTTCTTTTGATCAACTTCACCACTTAGCAACTTCATGTAACCACCACCACAGTCTAGCTGTTGTTCATGCTTAACAGAAAACTGGAAAACCAATGTCTTGTCCTTGTTACTGAATTCAGGGAACTCAGCTGAGATTGCATAGAACCTGTAATCCTCACTGGTTTGAATACCTATATCAAGACATAGAAGTCAATACCAAGCAACATAATATGGTCACAATTACTGATGTAAAAGGAGTATACAGAAAACTAAAAGGGTACCTTTGTCATTGGGGTCTCCATTCCATTTACCAGAAGTGTGGTTCCACTTCCCGGCCATGTTCTCGTCTTTCTTCCATTCAGATACAATCCATCGATTCTCCCATCCATCTTAAAAGATTGTTGATATTGAACACAATCATGAAAATTAGTACAGACCAAAAAACTCTTTTAGAAAAAGAAAGGTGGAGGATTATATTAAACAAAAATTGTTGGGCATGATAGTGATCACAGTAGCAAGAAGGAAACAAGAAATGACGTGATTCACTTGTTTTAGGACCCCGAAACCTACACAAAAGATGCATGAATCTCCTTCAATGATGGAAGTAGCAACAAGACATATCCAATTTCATACCAGTACTTCACAAAACTGTCACATTTTCAATGCAACAAAAGACAATCCGAGACCCAATCTTTCAATTTTCAGTTTAAACAGAGACGACCTAATCAACAGTATACAGCACTGCGAACATAATACTGATGCCTACGAAGTATAAACACTGTAAAGCAGATGCGTGTTTGACATTTACACCAGTTTACAATAAATGTCCGATTTCAGCGTCTTGAATGAAACAGTATGTTTCGATTGAAGATGAGAAGAAAAAATAAAATTCACACGAAAACCTCAACACAAAATCGTTTCCTGAATGTTTTCAAAATGTTGCCGATGTTTTTCAAATTAAAAGGAATGATTTTAAATATGATTACATCCAGAAATCGATCTTTTACCAGGGCGCTCAAATGAAAATATATGTGTGTGTGTGTGTGTGTGTGTGTGAGTGTAGAGATGAGAAATCTACGGTACCTTCAAAGCGCTCTTCGAAGAAGACATGGGCAGAGGTGATGGCCAGGAGAGAGAGGAAGATGAGAAATATGAGATTAGGGTTTATGTGGGGAGTCGCCATAGCTGAATGAAATAGGAGAGCCAGAGAGAGCTCTTCGAAGAGTTTGGCTCTGAGAGAGAGGTGCGAATGGGATATTCCCCACGGTTGATTGTTTTTTACGGTGGTTATGGCATTTCAATCGGGTTTGACTTTCTGACGGTGAAGGTCAGTTACGGAAACAACCTTCCTTCTTTTCTAAAATTACAAGACGGATGGAAGAAGATCAGGTGCTTCAGCAGGTAGATGTTTGGTGTGGGGGTGGTTAGCCTGGGTTCAGGCCAGTGAGCCTTGGCTCCTTATCATTATGGTGGGTTGGGGTTCGAGTAGGTCCAGGGTTCTTTCTGTTAGCAAAAAAAATGGAGGAGCAGGGTTAAATTCCATCAGTGGTTTAATTTCATAAAATATCAAACGTTTTTCGTTTTTTTTTTTTAAAAAAAAAAAAAATTTTCTTTTTAAAAAAAAAAAATTTTCTTTTCACCCAAACTAATTGAATCTTTTTTTTTGATAAGCAATATTGTAAAACTAATTGAATCTTGACAATTCAACTTTTTCCCTGGTACATTATCCAAATTTTCAACAAGAACATAGAAAAAGTGACCATTCTGAAATTTCGCACTTACATACAATTCCACGTATTTAAAATTCAACGCTTACATTTCGCCCATCAGATTCCATCCTCACTCAAATTTAATCTGCACATGTATAGCACACTTATTCCTTTTTTTATTTTGCAAGTAAACTTGTCCACTATTAGTAATTAAGAAAGTGGCATATTGGATCTGTCTCACCAAAGCATAAAATGATACCAAGAGCAATAGAGCGAAAGAGCCCAAGAACTGCAACATAGTGCACTTCTTGCTTAATTAGCTAATACTTGAACATTTTGCATTCATCTTAAAAAGTCCTAAGAAAATCAAAATAGAATGTCATACATTTTCTGAAAATTAAGCCAAATTAAGTTCTTTTCTTTTCTTCTTCACAGGAAGGTTCTCAGGGATTTCGACATCATCCTCCGAAGAGCCTTCAAGTGGCTCATCAGGAACTTCATTAGGAACGTTATGTTTGGTGATGTATTCCTTCAGTATGCCCATGCTCTCCTCTTTCATTGAAACCAATTGCTCAGAAAGAATACCCTTGTTTGCATTGACAGAATACACTTCTGCCCCAAGGCGAAGTGTGGCTTTAACGCGAGACCTAGGAGTAATGGCACTGTCAGATTGAGCCTCCATCTTGGATCTTGAAGAACCTGCACTGTAACCCAGTTGACAAAAAGTAGAAATAATTTATGAGTTTTAATGATAATAGTAGGCCAATATCCTGCTTTTCCAAATCTCATACTGACAATTGAAACTGCAGATATAGCATTATATACCACATTCTACAAATTGTGCACTTCTTAACCTCATTTTGTTACTTGGTATTTTTTCTATTTCAAACCCAGGCAATGCAAACAGTAGGTTGCTCCCGCTCTTCTTCTCTTCTCAATCAATTCTCATCTCTCTCTCTCTCTCTCTCTCTCTCTCTCTCACACACACACACACACACACACACAGAGCAGCAGCAGCAGTAGAAAGTGCCAGGGGTAACCAATGGCATCAGAAAGCAGGATCTTTATCCAAAATAGCTATCGGTTGATAAGAAGGGAATCAAAATATGTAATCTCTATTAACCATACTATCCCTTTGATCAAACCTACAACATACCAGTCTTTCTCTATCTTAAGTTATTCTCATAATGAAGATGGAGAAGAAAACCATTACAAGCATCAACTACTAGGCTTCCAAGATTCAAGGATAAGACTGCTACAATTAACATCTTCTTCCCAAAATTGTGCTACTTTCCATGAATTCAAACTTTCTATACACCTTTGTACTTGCCAATTTCACTGCGGAAATCTACCATCAACCCTTTGTCCCTCTTCTACATCTTCATCTTCCATTCCTCTGCAACTAAATGCATTTTTCCCCCTAGATCTTATCTACTGCAGATACTCTCTTCCAGATTTGCCAACCTTCCTCAAATGTAACAAATCCCCAATTTTTCACCAAATCAAGTTGGAAGGATTCCCCTAAAGTCCCTCCGAATAGCTCAATGGTTCATGAATACTAAGTAGCAGTAATAAACAAAATACGGTAACCTTTTTTTACAAAATAGCTTTAATATTTTATTTACTTTTATAAAATCTATAATTACCCTATCTTTGCATTATCCTTCTCAATACCTAAAATCATTTTCTCTTCTGTGTTTTTGTGAAATTCTAATTTCTATGATTTTTTTTTTTTTTTTTTTTATATTTATTTTTGTAACTTTTTTGTGTTGTTATTTCTATACTTTTTATCTTCAAAATGGATGAGAATGAAATGTTTGAAAATTCTCCAAGCTCAGGGGAATCTCATGGATTAAAAATTATAACTCAAAAGGCCTCAACGATCATGACCCTTTCTCATTTCTCGGCGGATGTGTCTACATCCTAAGACAGAACCACCATGTTTGTTGGGTTGCTCTGCCTCTTTTTTAAAGGTTTCCGCCATTGCATCATCATCATCAGAAGAAGAAGAGGAAGAAGAAGAAGAAGAAGAAGAAGAAGAAGACGAGGAAGATAAAATGGAAGTGAGCAAGGCAAACTTTAAAGGCTTCATTTCAGTTGAGCTTGGTCGCAGATGAGTTGAGTGATGAATGATACGTGGGAGGGCTTAATTTAAAGGAAGTAATGGTTGAAATAAAATTTGGGGGAAATTTAAAAATGAGATGGAAAATTGAATTCCTCAAAACTTCAGAGTGAGGGAAAGGAAAATTGAGAGGAAAAGAAGTAGAGGGAAATAAGTTTTTGGGAGGGAACAAATGAACAAAAGAGACTCTTGGGATAAAGTGGTAATTTTTAAAAAGATCTTTGAAGAAAAATGTGAGTTCTGCCATTAGGTGCTCTGCCCCAAATCTGACTTTTGAACCAAACTTATCCCCAAGTTTGAGGGAAATTTTGGGGGAATGATTAGATATGGGTCTAACATATGTGCTTAAAAGGATATTTATACTAGTTATGACTAACAACCATAACATTCTATCTCAAAATAATCCTCTTTCAATTATAATTTCTGAAACCCTATTTCTAATCCTCCAAGGACAAAGCACAAAACTGAAAATGGTCAAAATTCATTCCACCGAGATGTTTTTGAAGTCACAGAACACACTAAACCCCACACAACTTTCAGCGATTGCCATATATATGGGTGGGTGTGTGTATACACATAAAGGTAGAAGATGTAGAAGGCTTTGAGCGAACCTGTTAAGGAGGCGTGGGTCGATGGAGGTGATGAGAAGGCCCTGCTTGTCCCGCGTTCCGGAGCAGCGATGAACCCTAATTCCTAAATCGAAAAGCAGACTGCTAAACCCTTCCTTTCTACTATTGAGGTTTTTACATACATTATTGGGTGTAGGAAGGCCTACAGTATTAAATTAGACCTCCAGGCTCCAGACGGAGAAGGAGAAGTGATGACTGATGTGTGAGAGAATACATGGACCATAGATATTAAAATTTTACCACCGGCCAAAAACTTATGGTGGTATTGGGATAAGGCAGTATTTCTTAATTAGTTTGAAAAAAATTGTATTAATGTCTTGTTTTAGAAGAAAGTTAAATAGATGGATAAGAAAAAAATAGTTATCAAACAGTTTGAAATCAAAACTAGTTAAACTTATTTCCAATCATTTAAATTTTTAGATTTACTAAATAACCCCGTAGTGGTTCAATTTGAGTTAGGGTGGGGTTAAAATTCAAATCAAACCAAGGTATCCCATTTGGTTTGGTTTGGGTTGAGTTTTTGAGAACGAATAAAGTTAACCGATTAGGTTTTTGTCAATGAATGAGGCTATTGCCACCACATAAAGTACTCAAAGCCCTCATTAATTTACACTTTTTGAGGTTTTATGAAAAATATAAAAGGTTTTTATGAAAACTAATAGCATTGTTCATTAGAAAAACATCATTTTGAACAACTTTGTAGAAATTTTTTTTTCAAAATCTATCATTTAAGCATACTTGTTGGCCATTTACGATCTCTATTTTATTTTTCATAAAAAATTGCTAAAAAGTCTACTTAAATGACAGATTTTGGAGAAAACTTTCTTCTACAAAGTTGTTCGGAATTATGTTTTCTAGTAGACTATATAATTAGTTTTCATAAATTTTTTTTATATTTTTTATAAAAGCTTAAAAATGTAAATTAAATAGAGGGTTTAGAGTATTTCATGTAGTGGCAATAACCTGACCCTTTGTCAATATCTTGAATTACTTATCTATTTTACCTTCAATGGTTCAGTTCGGTTTGATTTTATTCTTTAACATGCAAAGTCTCCAACATAGGGTGTTTTATAACCACGCTTTTCAATATATAATTTTTCCTTCAAAAAAAGGTAAAACCCTATTTATTATTAATTCGAAAGCAGAAACTTACACATAAGATGCGAAATATGGCCGTAGAACAATTATTATTATTTAAGAAAAAAAAAAAAGAAGAAAAAGAAAATATAAGCGTGGGTGCTTTGTAACCACGCTTTGAATATATATACATATAGAAAGAAAAAAAAAAGGGTACAATTAATTCAGAAGCAAAAAATAAAAGCCTGATTGCTGAAAATATGAGTAATAATTTGACAATGTGGGTGCTTGTAAGTTATAACCACGCTTTAAATATATATACATATTATGAAGAAAAAAAAAAAAAGGGTACAATTAATTCAGAAGCAAAAAATGAAAGCCTGATTGCACTTGACAAATAAAATGCGTAGTACGGCTGTAGAAAACTTATAAAAAAGGAAAAAGAAAAATCAATTGGGTTGTGGATAAAGCAATTGAAAGGAGATTCACAGCAAGCATATGAATGTGGCATTCAGTTTTTCTATTCAATTTTAATGGATGATATTCATACACAGCAGATGGTGGTGCTGTATGAATTCAGCTATGATTGTAGAATGGATGTGGGGGAAATTTTTCTCAAGAAAATTATTGGCAAAAAACATTGCTATTCAACTATAAAAAAAAGATCCTTGACACCCTCCTTTTGGGCTTTGTATTTTCTTTTTGTTGACTTAGTGGGTGTCTGTACCCTTAGAAGGTAGTTGTCTGTTTTGTCTTCCTTTCGTGCCAAAAAAAAAAAAAAAAAAAAAGCATTGCTATTCAACTATAATATTGAAACTTAATTATGACTGATTGAATCAAGTTGTTCAAGTATATCTTTGATTTGACGAACAGAGTAATTAACACTCAAATTGCATAAACCTCTTCGGAATATTCAAACAAAATCATCAAAGATAGAAAAAATTGATGTTGCAGTCTCCTCGATCATTCAACAGACCCTGGATTTAGTGTAACCCAAATGGGTGGATGCCTAAAAGAATGGGAATAACTGGGCATGGATGATTCATAATTTCTTGGAAAGAACCGCTCTTTTCTACGCCTATCTGAGCTGAACACCCCCAAGTCCCTGTACTGAAATTGAAAAGTCGGTCGAAGCCAATTATGTGTGTGTATAAGACTATCATCTGTGTAATAGATGCAATTCCCTTCAACCCCCAGGAAATCATCAACAGGGACAGAGGTGGAGTGGTTTTGCCCCATGCACAAATAACACTTGATTATTGCCTAAGCTTTCCACTCTAACCCACTTGGAAGGGCAACCTGATTCATGGACCAACTTGAATACCAAGAACTTCTTGGTCCAAAATTCATGCCGAACTCTCGAAACCAATAAAAGTTCTCCACAAGATTCCGCCAAATACTTGAAATCCCAACTGCGACGCTCATTCCCTTTTAGCTCTAGTGGTTGTGTTTCTAATATTTTCCAGCAAATACTAGCAGCACTAATCTCACAAACGAGGATTTTGGCATCCTGGTGTATGGCATATAATTTTCCTTTATGAAATATAATATCGGTGAGACATATAACTCCTTTTAATCCCCCTCCCACAACCTCATCATCCTCTTCCTCCTCTTCTTCTTCATCATCATCTTCCTTATTATCACTTCCTCCTACTCCATCCTCCGGCCAGCTACTTTTCTTGTACCTCAAAGATGGTTTCTTCTCCTATAAACACAGTTGGCTCATCAACTTCATCGGCGACATTAGCATCATTGTCGTCGTCCTCATCATCATCATCATCATCGCTGTCACCATAGCTATCATTATCAGCATCACCAACACCATCAACAGGATTGTTCTCACCATTAGCAGGGGCGGATCCAGAAAATTTTTTCAGTAGTTGCACTCTTGATTTTTTTTTTTAATATATATATATATATATATATATATATATATTTGCTTCTAAGAGTTAGATAAGGAAGAGAGAAAGGTAGGATCACATATTAGCATAGTTGACTAGAAGTGGTGAAATAACATAAAACGATAGGCATGCCATATTTTAAAATGCGTCAGCGACTTTTAAAAACGTGGAATCCTATATACTACTCCTAACACTCCTATTCCCATTTATCCTATGTGGGATAAAGTCTCAACAAGATGGGAAAAGAGGGAAAGTCACAAAACCACACATTGACATGATTGAATAGAAATTATAAAATAGTACATAAGATTAACAAGCACGTCATAAAAACCAATTCACAAATTAAACCCAACTTTATATAATCTACAAAAGTGATGTACATTAGTAAACAAGTCTTCCTTTTTATCCATAAATAAAAATAGAAACTCTTGCCATCAAGAGTCTTTCTTCTTGTCCATAAATAAAAATCAGAGAAAGCCTACGAAATGAGGCAAAGTTGTTGAACTTGATAGCCTACGAAATGAGTCAAGGCGATACCAATGAGTTAGAGGTCACATCTTACATATGCTTCCTTGCTTCCTTGGTTGTATGTGTGGGCAGATGCACCTTAGTGCATCCACCCCTGATCATTACCACCACCATTGAAATCATCATAAGATGCGGTCATGACAGCATAAATCCATTCCTTATCGCCAGGCCGACAAACGGCTATATGATTCCCATCGCCACAAATTTCAGCAACCACACAACGGCCAGCGGCTATATTGGCCATACTGGGTTCTGATGATAAAATAGCCTTGCTAAAATTCATATAATTTGGAGGGTGGTCTGCAGGAAGAAAACCCCAGGAGGAGAGTTTATGGTGGGTTGGCAGCGAAATCCGAGCACTCAGAAAAAGGATTGAACAGAAAATCTCCTCTAGTTTTATGAGCCATTATCAACCAACCATGAGAGGATCCACCCCACCAACTTCGACGTACCACCTTTGGTAATGGAAGTTGGTAAAATTTGCTGTTTTGAAGACAGAAAAAGCCACGGGTTTTCGTGACTCGACTTTTGGAGAGCATTAACCAGGGAAGACGATGTTTAACCATTGATGCATGTCTCCACGGAGTGCAGACGGAGCCGAAGCGAAAAGAATCAGTTAAACTTACCCCGGAAACTATCAACACCAAGATGTCATTGGGAAGTCGTGTCCAGTCCCTCTGCTTAACTTCAATCTCTTCTCTCTTCGCGCCCTCCATGGCCGTTTTACTTGAGTTGAATTCTGGCAGAAGGGGGCTCCCTTCGGTTGAACACTTGAGTTGGGGAAGGAAAAGTCCTAAATATAGTGTCTTTGTAAAAGGGTCTTTGAATCCTTTTTGCAGAGTAAGACCCATCCTGAGTGGGATTAGGCAACTTTCTTAATTTTAGCCTGAACCATTGGGGTTTGGTTGCTTTCCAGAAGTCTTGGTTGCTTAAATCTAAGGAAGAGGAAGGAAGGTGAGACCCATGATGGATTGGTTCCAATTTTGTTGAAGTCTTGGTATCAAATAAGAAGAATGCCACGGCAGCATCTATATAAATCGGACTACTACTGGTGAAACAGCCTTTGGGGTCTATGAGTTTTCAGTTCACAATTTGACAATGTGACTTCAAAGACAGATGCTTCTAATATTGTGTCGCTAAAGGTTTTAGTGGCAGTAACAGAGCCATTGCTATATTCCAGCAATTGCATTCTGTTGTACTGAATTTACCAAGAGTATCATAATAGGGTGTAGAGACCTTTCAGCTATCGTTTTTTCGACCGTAAAACCGCTCATGCATGTCCTAATTGATATCGTTAATTTAGGGTTTTGGTTGATTAAATTGGAATGGGACACGGAAGATGACGAAAATACATTAAAATTGGAGAGGAAGGAAGGCGAGACGTTGGTTCAATTTTGTTGGAAGTTTTAATATCAAATAAGAAGAATGCCCTGCATCTATATAAGTCCAACTGCTACTGGCATCACTGTACAATGTTTGAACAAAGAAGGGGAAAAAACATAGACTTGGTACGTAACCTTACTCCATTAGCTAATTAACCTTAAAGAAAAGCAAAAAGGTCCCGTCAGTTTAATCAGCTGTACAGAATTCCTCTAAAAACCATTCAAACATACTTCAAACTACAATATTTGATTGCAAAATAATAAAATAATATTGCTAGTAATAATTAGAATAATAATAAATAAAAACTCAAGTTGACAGGAGAGCAAGGCAAACAAAATTGGGTATAATCCTAGAACATATAGGTAACAGTACAAGTCTCGGATCAAGAGAAGTGTATGCCAGCCTTGTTGAACAATGACAGGAGTTTTATGAACTCCTCTTGCATGAGCTTGGATGACCTCTTCTCCTGAAATTATCCTGTTTCAACACACTCAAAACCTTATCTTTGAATTCAGACCCCTCTCCTCTCGCATCATCATCCTCCAACTCCATTTCTTCATCTATTCCATCATCCACCTCCATGTTTAGGTCATCATTAGCATCCCCCAGTTCTGACACATCCATTTCCATCGGTGTATCCTCTGACAGACCCTTTTGTGAGAGCTCTAGTGCCTTCAAGGTCTTGTAGTTCTTTTCCAGCAAAGAAAGGACACTTTTCTGCCTGAAGATTGAACCCAGGGTTTTGTTCTTTCGATTGAAACAAATCCGCATTAATCCATCCCACTCCTTAAAATTCACAGAGGGGAGTGGTTTTCTAGGCTCAATTCGTACTACGGAGGAATCTACCTTAGGAGGAGGCCGGAAATTGTTCCTTCCCACTTTGAGGAGATGGGAAACCCGAGCCAGGAGTTGTGTATTCACAGAAAGACGGCAATAGAGATTATCACCAGGCTGAGCAACTAGTCTCATTGCAAATTCCCTCTGGAACATTATGACTGCACACCTGAAGGCAGGGCGGTGTGACAGTAACTTGAAAGTGAGGGGAGAAGAGATTTGATAAGGGATGTTTGCTACACAAATATCAAAATAGGGAAGGTCGCACTTGAGGACATCTCCTTGGATAACCTGTAAACATCACGATTTCAGAGAAATGATTAGATATAATTATCTTAACAACCGTATATGGGCCCTGTAAGAAACTTGAAACTTGAAACTTGAATGTGGCATTTAGATAAGGAGAAGTGAGCATGAAAAGGGGAAGTGAACATGAAAAAGGACCAATACAATCACCCTCTTACCCAAATATCTCGCAAACGTAAGTAGAAAGACATATTGGAAGCAATCTTAATTTGCTTCTTTCCTCGAAAACAAGGGAGAAAAACTTTGACCAGGCTATCATATTGAAAACAGTTTGGTAATCCAACTATATGGGAAGTAAAAGTAGAGAACAAAAGTAATCAGCTTCTAGTTCAAATATTTGTTGTTACATGTATTTATGAAAAAATTTATCCATAAAAAATTGCTACTTGGAGAGAAAATAAACTCACTTCTTTATGAAAAATTCTTATTTATCCCAAGAAAAAAATATACATATTATGACATCTCAAAATAAATTAATGCAAAAGGACTCTATTGATTTTTCCTCATATTATTCATTGACTTCCCAGTTCCCATTTCCCACATAACAGCAGGCTTGTGCCTGCACTGAACTCTAAATAAGCTAGACATCGGTGCCGAAACTCTACACTTCATACCCATAAGATTCACATATACTAATGACAGCTTTTAGTATGCACCTTGTAACTTTAAATATCATCATTCGGTAAATAATTCGAGGACCAGAAGTTTACAGAGAGACGATGACCATTTATGGGGGTGCCATAAACAGATGGAAAAATATGCATGTTTCCTTCTTAAAATTATTTTTCAGAGGCAGCACATTTTCTCATGTAAATAGTTTAATGGGAAATACCAGGTATGATTCCATATCCAGAACCTTATCAGAGTATGTATCAGCAATGTCGGCTAGGGTGCTCTGGGTCTTCCATAAAATCCAAGAAAATCAACAAATTTCGTAATTTTAAATTCTTCATCATTCAAAACCCTAAAATCCTCCACTTAAAAAAGCCTAATATAAGTATAAAACCATACGGCTGATTTGAGACAAGTTTTCCATATTATGCAAACCAAAATACACAAAAATAAATAAGGCTCAAAATTTTCTTTTCTTTTCCTGCATTTTCTCAGCAACCAAAAAGAAACCCTAAATCAAGAAGTTCTTTACCTTTAACTTAGCAGAGAAAGGAGTCCCTTGAAACCGACGCTCAAGTTCAAGAACCATGCGAGGGTCCAACTCAACGGCGATGACCATCTTCCCGGCTTCTAGAAGCTTCTTGGTGAGGTTTCCGGTACCAGGACCAATCTCGAGGATGACATCGGTACTCTTGATTCCAGATTTTTGGACAATGGAGTCGACGAGCAATGGGTTCTTGAGGATGTGCTGGCCTTTGGATTTGTGGAACGAAACGCCTCCTTGGAAGTGGCTTGAACCCGCTCGCGACGGCTTTTCTTTCCTGATTTTGCCTCCCGCCATTGATGAATAAGTAATCACTCACTGAGCAGAGCGGTTCAAGAGAGGGCAGTGGGGGTTAGGGCTTTAGACCTTCACAAGTGCGGAGGACGGCGGTCACGAACCCTAATCGCGGGAGAGAGGCGTGAAAGGGAGCTTCCAATTTTTTATTTTATTTTTGTTGTAGGGTACAGTTGAAGCGGGTTCCAACTTCCAATCTTAACCTATCCTACTCCAAACTAAATCTTTCTTATATAGGTGTGATCGGGCTATGTGGTGGCATGAGCCACACAGTGTGATATAGCGATGTGGTGGCATGTGTGGCATGAGCTAACGAGAATGAAGTCAAATAGGATTGTGAGATTTTTATAATCCCATTTTACTCTATTATCATTGGTATATAAGTTTTTTTCTTTAATCATATTTTTTATCTCATCCTCCCTCACCACTAGGACGATAGTTCTAATTTTATTAACAAATCCCTTTTTTTTTTTTGGCTTTATTTTTTTTGACAGTCAGAGTGTCTTGATCAACTTGCGTACATCTTGACTAAATCTCTTCTCAAGCAATTTTAAAGACGCACTCCCCCACATCAGTCTGGTGCATTCAGGAATTAATTTTTGAAATGTTCTCGAAAAGAATTGAACCCAAATTAATAGAATAGAATTAACAAACCTTTACATTAGGACTTCTTATAACGTGTATTTTGTATTGTATATGTCAAGTGACATTATTTTACAAAGTTCAAGAAAAAAATTGAAAAACACCTTATTATTTATATTTTAAAAAACGAATTGTTGAAATTACTGTTTTTTTCAGATTTCTTGCAATCCATGTTTCGCATTCTCATAAAAATATTTTATTTATATATGAATACAAATAGAATTATTGTACGAAGCTAAGCTTGCCATCTGCAAGGTGCATAATCTCATGCGAGGTTTCAAGTACAATGTATTATACTCTACTTTAGAATCTCAAATAGTCTATTATGTGAGATTACAATTCAAACATATCCTGCGGTGTTCATTTGCTAAATTTAATTCAACCTGGTCCATTGCCACCTCTAATCTATAACTCAGTACCATACTTCCACCATCGTAATTTCTAGCATTTGTGAAGCCACATGGGACCACAGTGGATACTGAAAGCAGAACAGTGGATGTAGTGCAGAGGCCTTCAGCCCCAATAAACAAATGGACATGGACACCAAAACAGCTACTACAAGAACACATTTTTGAGAACCTAAATAAAGATGAACAAGAAGAACAGAAAACTCTTTAATTTTTTTCTCAATTTCCTCTTCATATAACTGTGATAATAGTTATGATTGAAACGGGTGTGGATCTATACAAAAATGAATTTCGGGTACAACCACCAACTCCTTCCCTCAAGCATCACCCCTCCAATCCATGCCTAAAGAAGGATTCATTTCCCAAAATTGGATCATGTGCTTTTCTATTTTTTTAATTTTTTTTTGGTATAAAAAAAAATGAAAAAAAAAATGAAAAAAAGAAACTCCTATACTAAGACTCTCCTACAACTTTGACAATGTCCTCACTAAGCAATCCGATAGGCGCCTCATTTTGCTTACTAGCTCAGCATTTGGAAGAGATTGGGCATTTGACAGCATCACCATTATGTCATGTTTCACTGCTTCCAAGCTCCTATAGTAGTTGTTCTCTAATCTCAACTGGATAAGCTCAGGATACAATGGAACAGGAAACCTACAAGAAATTCACAGAGCCAAAGATTACAACAGAACCGGGAACTTAAATTTTTTTCCCCACCATTGAATCACTGCAAACTACAAAATTACATGGGTGACAAGTTTAAATGACATGTATTCATATGTTCTTAAAAAAGAGTGCTGTAACTCATTTCAGACCCTGAAGTTGTTGAACCACGGATGTGGCAATGCATTCATAATATTTCACAATGGAATGGTTGGTATGTGAATATATATTTTGAATAGAGAAATGTGGTTCACCAATTAGTATCCCCACCCTCCATAATTTTTTAACTTTTCTTTAGGATAATACGAATAAGTGCCCGGTCTCTTCAAAACGGCACAATGACGTAATGTATAGTGCACTTTATTTTGAGTAGCACCAGCTTTATTAAGCTTCACAACTTTCCATGGCCACAAGTATTAGTAAGATGTAGCTGGAAGGAAAACTAAGAAAAGAAAAAAAAAATTGTAAGGCTACAAAAAAGAGATACCTGTTCAAGTAATCCATCTTCTGAGCAAGTGAATTCAATTTTTGAATCCCATAATAGTCCTGCAACATTCATAGTAGAATCAATAAGAACCTAGAAACAAACTCTCATTATTAGTCATTTCTCCCTTGATCAGGAGTACTTCAGTGCCAAACATCCCAGCAAATCAAACAAACAAAAAAGGTTAAGAAAATAAACCTGATTTTTGATCTCTAATTTAGCAAAAGTAGACAGCAGCTTATTTCTGCTCTCAAAATCAATATGGGGGGGCTCCCATCTACTGTCAGGATCGTGCAGTTCCCAAGGACTGTGTTGATTGGTGGTTTCAGGATCGCTCTTGTATCGAACAACATATCTTTCCCAGGGACTGTCAGGAAAGTCATCAGACTTGGCCTGTGAAGAAAGAATTCGACCTTCCCACCAACTACCACCTTCCTCATTCTCATTCTTCCACCACACCTGACACTTATCCCTAAGGGTCCAATTTCTCCTAATAGATTCATCATACCATGTTTTCTCAACAACAAAATCAGGGAAATTAATTAGTTCAGGCAGAGTCATTTTGAATGCTTTTCCAACCACACTGGAAGAAGGATCGACAAATTTAAGTTTGATTTTACAGCAGCTATCCCCAGAAGGAACCTGTGGCATAATCAAGGCCTTCAACCACACAAATTTCAACAGCACCAAGGCCTCCTTTAATTGATATCCAAGGACCTATTTCTGAAGAAGAAGTTGTTTCTATATACTCTTGATGTCCCTGAGAATCACAGAAGCCAAAGTATAAATTGTCATAACATCAATTACAAAAGGCTATGCTCAAAATCAAAGGATTAACCAGTAATAAAGATCATAAATTACCTGTCTCAAGTATACAACTTCATCACCTAGCTGAGGGATATAACGGTAACCCTCCTCATGCTCTGACAACATCAACCATGACAATTTTCTTACAGAGTACTTCCTTCTACTCAAAGAACTTGAGTCATAATCATAATAACCCACCCCTCTGTCTCTAGTAGACCTTGATCTGACTCTCATTTTTGATCTTGATATCCACTCTTCCGAAGGGAGCTGGTCACATGATTTCATGGAGGAGTTTTCCGCATTTTTGGATGTACCCATTGATTCATGATCCTCTCTCACCTTAAAGTTACTGTTGACAACATTTGGCTCCCGCAAAGTTGCCTTCATCCCCATGGATCTTGTTCTACCTATCGCATCAGCTGCAGCTTCAGGGAAATCAAAACCTGATTTATAATTATCGTTTCTGGTATTAGAAGTATATTCTTCCATACAACCACCAAAACCATCTGCATTGGTTCTAGCCCTATATGACACTGCCCTTTCATGAACAGCATTGTACATCTTGGAGTCTGAATCTGAATGCAATTTCTGCAAAGAACTTGATCTGCCAGTACCTTCACCTTCTTCTGGTACTCCCAAAATTAGATTGGTCTCCAGGTACGAGGGAGTTTCAGATACTAAATCATTTGCAGCACAAGTGGAGCGTTCCTCAGAGGAAATGAACTTTAGTTTGGAGGGACCTTTTGTTTTAATCCTTAACTTTGTTACTTTTGACTGGAGATTTCTCTTTCAATTCATGAGAGATGTCTGTACCCACTTCCTTCAGTTTTGGTGGGTCACAATCTCTGGATTTGCCAAATGAAGAAGATTTAAAAACATCATCAGGAGACTGTTCCCCATCCCTGCAAACCTTTCTTGACAATGCACCTTCGTGATTTTGGATTTCTGAACTAGGGGAAAATTTTCCATATTTATTCTCAGGTTTATCATGGCTAATTATATCATTTCTATTTTCGTCGTTAACATTAAAGCTTGCATTAGACCCAGTGAATGCATCTGTTGGCATGGCATCTCCTGATCTCCAATGCTTGGATGTGCGTACCTTGCCTACTCCCCACCTAATTTCATTCCCCTTGTCACTTGCAGACATCTGCAAATGATCCTCAACCTTTTCAGGTTGTCTTCCACTGTGGTTTTGAGACAGTTCCGCATCAATCACATCCTCATTAGATGACCCTGGATCCTCAGAGATAAAATTGGTCTTGTTTTCTATATTAGTTCCTAGAGGAGGTCCAGAAGATGAATATACTAAATCAGATGGATTGTCACATTTGGGTCTGGTGTTTTCTGCAAGCATAGATTTCTTAGAATCACGAAGTGAAAACTTCAGGACCAATCTCCTCCTGTTCCCAACATTTGACTGAGATTCAGGGAGTTCAGGAGGCCTGACTATGTCCTCATACTCATCTAAGGATGGTTGTTCACCTCCTGGATATTTGTGACACAAATTCTGCAATTGTCTATCAACTTCACCACTTTGAATGGTCAAATCCTTCAGCATTGACTCACTGTCAGATGAATCATCTTCTGAGCCATCTCCCTCTTCTCCATCTGTAGATGTTCCACTAATTTGAGTAAACCTATTCCGAGCATTGCGTGCAGCAACTCGCTGAGGTCTCGATGACGTTGCATTAGAAGACTTCCTCTTTGAAGCTTTCGGGCCATTTCTTGATTTTTTTGTTTTTTTACTCCCAGATAAGGTGCCATCATGATCAACCAAAATCCTCCTCTTAACACGCCTCCCAGAAGAAGTCATTAACTCAACCTGAAAAACGATCAGATTCAATCTCAAGTAGGTGCAAACACAAATTGAAAATATTTGTTTGCACATAACTTACTTCTGCATTCTGTTTTTTTCTTCTCGATCTGCGAATGCCATCTTTATGACGGTGTTCAACCTCACTGTCTTCTGCACTGCACTCTGGATCACTAAAGGAGTCAGCACTTAAACTTCCCTTCTCGCCTTCACTAGAGTATTCCTCCGCAACATTGTACTCTGAGTCATTATCATCACTGATGACTTCATTTTCTGGTTCCCAGTACATGGCATCTATAAACTCCGGCAGCGGCTCAATCATTCTGTCCAAGTCTGCCAATGGTAGCATTTGATAATCTTGGCCTAAACTGATATCTATGCCAACACCAAATTTTATGGAAGACGGACGCCACTCAATACCCAGAGCACCTAGCCGACGTTTCTGATACATATTCTGATACGGTTCTGGATATGGAATCATACCTGGCATTTCCCATCAAACTATTACATGAGAAAATGTGCTGTATCGGGAAAATAACTCTCAAGAAGAAAACCACATAGATAGAAGGAGCCATAAACATACTTGGATCGCAAAGGGGATCTTGAATATTCCTTCGATATGGAGCAAGCTGTGTCTCCTGCACCAGATGTAATACACATCTGCCAATTAAAAAATAAAATAGAATATAGGCAACAAACAGTCTCTAAAAGAAAATTTAGAATAGAATAGAACATTAATAGGAAAAATGCTAATGCCTAGTGCTCAGACACAAGCTTAGTGCTTCGAAATCACAAAAGTAGAGGCGTTGCTCAGACATAAGTTTGGTTACTTCAAAATCCCAAATCCCAAGATTACATTTAAATGTTGTAAAGTTGTTTGATAAAAACAAAATATTGAAAAGGAAATTGCTCGAAATTGAAAAGAAATCCCAAATTTGAAAAAATTGGAAACCATTGAGAACCTTCACATAGTGAGTGTGTAATATATATGGAGTTACCAAGTCTGTTTCTTGTTGTGTATGTTAAAAACTTAATATTGACTGCAGACACACAAAGGTCAAACCCACCACATAAAAATGCTACACTGAGTAGTTTTTTTATTTTATTTTATGAAGTAATGATATGTATTGAAACCAAAAGGGCTTAACCCTCGTACATAAGACATATACAAGTGAAAAGCTCAGCCTCCCAATAACAAAACCAGGGGACCAACAAAACAAAATGCTACACTGAGTAGTTTACGAACCTGATCAAGAATGTTTCCAAGAGTATCCCGGATCAGGGGGCGATAATCTCCAAGGAAGAACTGTTGGAAATATAACACACACACACAACAATCACAAAGCAGTTTCACAAGACTCTAAAAAAAGTATTCAACTACTAAAAAAAAATTTGTAGCACCTGATCATATTTGGCATCTTTCTGGTACTCGCCTTGGCCTGTGCTTAGCAAATATATTTGGCCAACGTCATCAGAAAGTACAATTGATGTCCCATCCCTATGTAACAGTGAAAACATGTCTCATTGAAAGGATAAAGCTATGACTTAAGCATTGTGAGAAAAAATAAACATAAGTGGAAAACTTTAGCAAAGTTCAACTTCAAACTGCATATAACAAAAGGAGCACTGTCACTGGATTTAACATCCATGAAGAAAGAAAAAAAAATTTACAGCTGGGTAGGGTTTAAGAAAAGAAATTACAGCTGGGTAAAATTTTAAAAAAAAAAAAATACAGCTGAGTAGGGTTAAAAAAAAAATCACATCAACTGCAGCCGGGCTAACAAAATTTGGAAGAAAGCAAGAGAACAGCAACGGTGCATGAAGCACCATGACCCATTAAGACCAAGACTCACAAGAAGTCAAATGATACAATCCCATTGGACCAATAATAATGAAGAATTAAAATTGAAATAAATATGAAAGTTTTGACCACAACTATGAAGTCAAAACATCCAATGAAGTTAAGGTGGTCATCCATCTAAAATATTCATTCCACCCCCTACCCCCATTAAGCCCATGTTCCCATCGTTGAAAGTCTGTTATGGATTATTGATGGAGCATCTCCAATCACATTGAAGGTGCACTCTAATCCATACATGCCAAACTCTTAAATTGAGGAGCAGCACCCATCAGTCATAAGGCATGAAGATGAGTGCCCTACATGAGGCATGACCTTGAAGGGACTTGAACGGACAGTATGTTTCTTTTTTGTTTTCCTGGAGTAAACTTTTCTTTACAAAGAAAAAAAAAGTGGGGCGAAACAAGTATACGATTAACCAAAAGGGTCAACTCGAAGAATCAGAATCCAAAAAACTTCGAAGTGAACAAAAGATAAAGTGTACCTCCAAAGGAAGGGAGATGTAGGGATATCCTTAAAATTAGACAAGGGCAACTCTGACAAAATTCTTCCATTTTATTCCTTACAAAAACACCAAAGATAATGAGGGGCCACTTTCCAAATAACTTCACTCCTCAAGCTCCCCACCTTAATCCATGAGGCATGAACCACTTAGAAGTTGTTTTACCAACCTAGGCAAAACCCATTGGATCAAAGAGAATATATGGTCGAGAACTCCTTGCTTCCTTAGCGACCATGCAATGGAAAAAATGATGGTCAACCATATCCACACTATTTCTTAGTGTTTCTCTTTATCGTTGAGTAGACACCTAAACGTCACATCCCGCTTAGTATATCGAGGCGACAAACCCTAAGGATCAAAATCTCAACAGGAGATTAAGAATGGGAGATTAAATGCATGGAGTGGATTTTGACCAAGTAAAGACAAATTTCATATTGTATGATGAGGAGAGATGAAATTGAATGAGAACATCAATCACAATGTTTATAACTGAACCAAAACAAGAAATATAAAAATCGAGACATTGTCAAACTAATGACAAACACCACTGAGACAAAGAAACCATGTCACAGTACTCATTTTCCACAAAAAAAGAGACTAAATCAAACGGATGAAAATTGTCAATTCAACTGATGAAAGAAAATCAGAAAATTAAAATATAGAATATTAATTCTACAATTCACTTACGGAGAGAACTTCCCATCAACCAACTTAAAACGCCCAATTTCATATACGCGAATAGGTGTGCCCTCCCATATCTAGAAACACAGTAAATAAGGCACTCCATAAACAGGAAACATTAAATAGAAAATTATATCAGCATAAAAGAACTTTAAAAATCAGAAACTTACATCCCACACAATCGTCTTTCCATCGTACCCAGCACTCATAGCTATCCGGGGGTTGAAAGGATGAACGTCCAAAACATAAGTCTGCCATCAAAAAAAAAAAGTCTGCCTTGAATAAAACAATGACGCATTGAGCCAATGAAGATAAGAAATAATATGCGCACACGTGTATATTTACATAAGTTTCAATTTAGACGACAAATTACTGAATTAAGCTGATAGAGTCTCTAATCTAGAAGACCTAGTAAATGACATGTAAACCATAATATAATACAGATAAATTCATGCCATGCCACTGGGATTCAGTTTTATCAGAGAGAACCAAATCTAAAAGGATGTAAACAGGAACATCGAGTGAAAACAAACCTAAAAAATTTGCTATCTCAAATTGGGAACCACGTCATCTTACGGTACTTCAGTAGACATATAAAAGTTATGGCTAAGGAACCATTACTCAGCCAAGATCAAAACAAGGGAAATATACATTACCAATGCCATGATTTCAAACCAAGGCTATACTGGGATGAACTTCTACAAGAAATACCCAACCCATTTCTGATTTATAGGCAGAAAACTATGCATTGTAAGGTTAGAGAATCACATTCAAATCTGACTTATTATCCATAATGCGGTTCCAAAGTTAAACGACACTTACAGATGCATTGTGTCCCGTCAAAGAATGTACTAAGCTACCATCAGCAGCATTCCAAACACATATTCTGCAATCTGCAAAATTATGATGCCATTAAATTTCAGTAAAAATAAAATATAAAAAAGACAAGTTATAAATAATCAACTCAAAGGATGCACAAGAGCTTTTTGTAGCTTGTATAACTAATCAATCCAAAGGATGCACAAGAGTTTTGCGAATTAAACTCTTTACCTTATCAAAAGAATTATCCATAGACAATGTAAGACGGGAGAGGACACTGCCCGTTAAATTAGAGCAGGATGGATGAAGTGGAAAAGTGCTTATGAAGAACTATCTATTATATGTTACCTATCAAAATAAAGAAAAACATTTTTAAGCAGAATATAGAGCCAGCTACACTCTAAGATACAAAATGCTAGACTCCAACCATCACCCACCCACCCCCCTAAAATATATATATATATATGCGGAAAATGAGGAAAATAAGGAAAAAAAGGTGGTGTAACACAAGGAGAATTCAGATGATTCAATATCCAATACGTGTCCAAGAGAATCCAATAGGTACGGGATATGTTTATAAATTATATACTCCCTCCATCCCAAAAAGATAGGCCAGTTTGACAAACATGCGCAGTTTAAGAAAAGTTATTATTACATTGACTTGTCACTTTTTAAACTCTAAACTTTCCAAAAGTACCCTTTCTTGCTTGGTATTGGGTTTTGTGTTGAAAGTAATTATTGAAACAACTAAGGATAGTATATGAAAGTTCAAAAAAATAATGATTTGACTTTTCATAGTGGACAAACATTTTGGGACAAAAAAAGTTGCAAAAATGGCCTATCTTTGTGAGACGGAGGGAGTATATATATATGTTTAAGGAACATCGAATGCGCATCAGGGAGTATCTGAGAAATAGTAGTACCCAATATGACTCCTTTGTAGAAGTATCTGTGCAACTTAGCTCTTAAAAAAAGCCTTTAGAAGTATTAAAAATAAGTAGAAGATGAAGACTGTCTCCAGACATGCTCATCCCAGAATATAGGTTGTGTAGAGAGAGAGAGAGAGAGAGAGTCATATTCTCAACTCATGTACACTTGTCCAAACCATCCAATCACCCCATCTTTTGCCCCACAACGCTTTCCTTTTTTTTTTTTTTGTTGGGGGAGAGGGGGTGTGTTCAAAATGTTGGGTCCCATCCTTTGGTTGGCAACAACCACATGTATACAGACTGATAAATTCAAGGATGTCGGAGTACTAGAAATCCGGCCTCCCACACTCTAAATTTTCTTCTAATCTTTGCTTCACTCAACATTTAAACCCTATATCAACCCAATAAGGAAGGGGCCATTGTCTGGTGCAATGGTAAAAGTATTAGGTAACCAATTGCAAAGGCGTAGGTTCAAGTCTTGAGAGCAACCACTTTATACATAAAAAGGGCTAGGACTATGTCCCGCTCAGCCCTCTTAGGACCCCACTTAGCAAGACTAACACTACGTAATGGGCCACTTTTATTTTATTTTATTTTTTGTATTAACTCGGTATAGAATACCACAATAGCCGTAATAGGTGGATAATAATGTTTTCTAGCTATGCCAAAATTTGCAAACCTTCTTTTGTACATTTTGTAGATTCCCTAAAGCTATAAAGAGTTCTTTCTTTTAGTGCTTGTATATATATCATGTACTTTGGCTACGCCATTTGTTATTAATACAAATTTTACTTCATAAAAAAAAAAAAAAAGGGTGGATATTAATGTTAACTAAGCAGCTTATCTAAAAGCCTCAATTGTTAGAGAGGGGGACAACAATGTATATCAAGGGGCTTCAAGAACCCCCAGCACGTGTGGTTTCCTACATGGGAACTGACTTCCGTAGGAACAAAACTTCCTACTCCAATACCATGTTAACTAAACAACTCATATAAAAGCCTGGCTGTTGGAGAGGGGGACAACAATATATATCAAAGGGCTTTAGCAAATATAACAACGAGGCAATTAAGAAAATTAGACTCATAGAAAGAAGACCATTAACAGCAGCATTGAAAAGGGTTGTACTTGGCGTGTTAAAGATCCTTAAATGAAAGATGATAGACAAAAAAAAAAAAAAAGTATGTAGAGGAGATAAGAACATGTGATTTAACAAGCGATATGCCTCAAATAGTTGCATAAGGATCCATGGGAGATGATGATTTGTATCCACTTTTTTCATTTTTTTTTTCCTTTTAAGTGACAATGTTATCGCTATTAATGACACAGATGTTAAGACACATAAATGATTTACATGATTTAAATCTGCAATATAGCTATCTATGAACCAAACTTCTAGGCCAATGATTGAAAATTTTAAAAATATTAGGCACAGTTTAAGTTAAATTTTCATTCTAAAAAATCTTCGCCAAAAAAATGTCTTTTCCAGTTTGCAGGCACAAAAATCATTCAATTTCTTTATCCTTTTTTCTCCACTTCTCCAGTTTCTTCTAGGAATGAGTTCCAGGTGATCTCATCAGAACAAATTGGTTTGAGCATTAAGCATATTTTTTACTGTCAATAATATTTTAAGTTTCTAACATAGAAGCTTTAGACAAACTTACCAACTAAAGACAAAAATAACGTAATCATGATTTTCCTAAATAATTCCGAGTAATAATAGAATACGATGAAAAACATTCTAAGATCCTAGCTATCTTAATACCAACTTTTCTATAAATAAATGTTCAAATTAATGGTGAGTGTGTTACCCATGATTGCAGCAAGCACAAAGCGGTTATCCAGGCTCCACACAATCATATTAACACCGCGAGGAGTAGGAAGAAATCTCTGGCGTGGGCCTCCTCGAGGAGGTTGAGGAGGCATTGGGGGAGGTGGAACTTTGAGATGATATGCCCGTGTCCATCGTCCGACTTTTCCCTAAAACAATAAAGGAAATATGAACAAAAAGGGAAACAAATTTAATACACCACACATGTTAAATTCAATTAAAGCACATCGAACTTCATGGAAATGACAGTGCAAAACAACTGTGAAAGAAAAATCTTTGCAGAAAAGGAAACATGTCTCCACTAAAATCATAGACTCTAAACTTAGTGGAAAAACTCATCTAAGACAGCTCACATGAGATCTACGTGGTCTTGGAATCCAAATAATTGCACTGCCATCACGAGAACAGGTAACTATGTTGTCATGACAAAACCTGAGAACATCAAGATACAAGAAACAGATCTCAAATACATTTTCTATCAAGTGCAAGGTCAGCCGTGCTACATTGGGAACCCCCCCCCCCCCCCCAAAAAAAAAAAAAAAAAAAAAAAAAGGGAAACCAAATTGTCAAAATATAAATGAACAATAAATCAAGTTACTTAATTTAAAAAGAAAGATATTTGGCAAACCAGGAATTTTTAAATTTTGGAATGTTATCCTCCTTCGAAGTATCAGACATTGAAGATCTTGAAGCCACAGCACAACCACTGCAGAAAGAAGCAGCAGAGGAGATGGTGAGAAATTTTTAAGTAAAAATTATTAATTGAACAGGATGGACAAACCTGAATTGCACATAATTGACATCATTCTCATGGCCAGATAATACATCCATCTCATGAACTGGTTGTTCGGAGTCATCTGTGTTGAATTTACAAGCACTCCAAACCTGCAAGTAGCTGGCTCTTGGTAAAATCCAACTAGATTTGTAAAAATATAAACATATGTAGAATAAAGAATAAGAGTAGATGAACAATAAGAACTTGTTTAGAGAGTTCATATGTTTAGGTGTACCCTTGCAAAAGTGTCAGAGCTACCAGTGACAAAAACAGTTCCATTGGCATTATAAGCACAACATAGTATTTGATGGCTGGGTGGACCATTACTTGACAGGGATCCATTACTTAGGGGATAATTGCTCTTTCCTGCAGTAAATTTGGCAGTTCCTAAGTGTGTATCACCTAAATACCAATCAACTAACTAAGAAAAATATATAAGCAATAACCTAACCAGCAACTAGCATCAGAAGGCTTCGGCAGGTAAATTCGCGGACTACACTGGGAGTACCTAGCATCCCAGATCCGACAAGTTCCATCATCAGATGACCTACAAATGTTGGAAGCAGCAAAGTAACTAACAAAGAAAAAAAGAAATCCAGGTAAATTATGGGTGATTCTCCTAGGCAGATGATCATAGAACAATTCCAGAACAAAAATGTTGCATTGCAAAGCTTGCACAGAGTTTTTGCGCTTGAGAACCACATAATATCTTAAAGTTCTTGGCACTAAATCCCACAGGGAACAATCTCACAAGAATTCAATAGAATATATTACTGAGCTAGTGGTCAGCGTGAATGAATTTCAGAAATGACCATTTCACACCTCAAAATAACAATTTTCTACAGCATCAATAGAGGCACATTTGCTAGCAGACAAACAACACAGAAATTAAAATCAAGCTATCCAATTTTAAAAGCAATCATGGCAGATCGATTGAGTAATTGCAGAGGAGCAATAACAGAGAACGATAACTCTGGGAAAGGGGCTCACGATAAAAGCTGATATACAGAGGTAGGCCTCGGACTAAATGCAATGGCAGTAACAGCTCCTGTATGGCCCCGCAAAGCCGAAATTGGCAATCCATCTGGCAATCGCCACTGTGATATACGATAAAGAACTATCCGGTTATCAAGGGTTGCAAAACAAAACATACTAAGATGTCAGGTAGTGAATTCTTACGACTCGAATGATGAGGTCATTAGAAGCAGAAGCCACCAATGCATTGTTTGAACTTACAGCCAAGTCAGTAATGTCACCCTTAAAATCATATAATAAGATTAAATTAATTAATTAATTAATTAAATCACGAGGGCTATATAAATATATTGAGTTCATAATTATATAGACAATTATATAGACAATCTGAACTCACTTCATGTCCACGACAACTGGCCAAGCAAAATGCGGTTTCCATTGACCAAATCTTGACAAGACGATCATCTGAACCAGTAATCACATATCTTCCCAAGCGATCAAATATGGCTACAGGATACAAGCAAAAACATTTGGAATAAATCCATGACCAGTCATTTCTGTTCTAAGATATGCCATTATTACAACACAAAACCCAGCTTCATACGACAAAATATGTTGGGATAGACACTGGATAAATAACAAAACATATTCCTACAAGCTAACGTTGAAGGGAAGTAGCAAATGGATTACAGAGGAAGCCCAATAAAAATAAAATAAAATAAAAATCGCTGAGTAAATAATACTCGGCAAAATTTCCAGGAATTATTTGGAAAACTACAACAGCAATCTTAAACTATTATTATATTGACACTCGAGTTGACTCAGTACTATGATGAAAATACTGATTCTTTTAAAATATGTAAAAATTCACTAATTTTTGAAGTATACATCATAAAGTTTATGATCTTCCACTGTAGATATTTTCCTCCAATGGGTCTCACACCCCCCCCCCCCCCCCAAAAAAAAAAAATCTTTCTTTCTTTTCTAAAAATACTCAGCAAGAGTTGGTGTTAAATCCTTTTTTTTTTATACAGAAAATCAAGAACTCCCCCAAAAAATATCATAAACTCTATGATCTTTCCACCATAGCTGATTTTTCCTCCAATGGGTTAGGTAGTATAGATCCATAGCTGATTTTTTCCTCCCACAATGATATCTATACTACCTAGTATTGTCATAATATCAGCCTTGAATGTATTAAAATCTTTCAAGAGAAGCCATTAATATCCCTAAACCCACATGGATTATCAAATCTCTCAAATTCCTAAATCTGGCAAACACAAAATACCCCTGAAGCTTCAAACAAAGTTCCATAGAACCACCAACCGAAAAAAAAAAAAAAAAAAAAAAAAAAAGGAAAGGTTCCATAGAACCAAGAATCACCTTACATATTTGTTTGCATGGCATCAATATTCAACAAAAGCTCGTCCCTTACCCTTTCTTTGTGCATTGATCCTCATAAATCTACTGGGGCTAGCTTAAGGATCTGGGATTGGAGGTTAGAGTAAGGGCTAACCGAGCTCACTGGGCGGCTCGCCCCATATATGGAGTGACACGAGGTCCATATTGTCTGTTGGACACAGACCACACAAAGTATGGGCTCATTAAATGGGCTCATGGGGCTGCAGCTGTAAAAGCTCATTTACATTATGAGTGGGAAGGGCTCCCATTGGCTAAATAATTCCACCACATGGAAGGCCTGAATTCCTATATGAAGGCCATCCATGACACATTTAGATGGATTCACAACTTTGGAATTACAAGGACCAAGAGCAATCCCACAATGTGAATCCTCTTTTCCTGCCACACCTTAAGGTTCCCTCCGGTTGCGTTGCTCTCCCCAGCACCCTCAATGTTCCAATTTAATGCTAAAAATGTTCACTTATGTCGACCCCCACAAACACGAGCTTAATTTACTAGCAAAGAATATCTACTAAGCCTAAGCAACAACAATAAAGGGGGAATTAAATATACCCAAAGAATTGCAAAGACCCCAAGTACCTAAAAATGGTTTGACATGTCTTATGCCATAAACAGAAACATGCTTTGTCCAGAAACAAGATTAAACCTGATGCCATAATTAATATAAACTCATACCATATCCTTTCTGTAAAGACTACTAACAATAACTAAGCATCATTTAATAAAACGGACTTCCTAGAAATCCCAGATGTTAATTGCAAGTTCAAAGGACAGGAAAATGATACCACAGTAGACGGCATCACGGTGGCCCCTTAGTTTCTTTATATTTTGCATCTTTTGCACCATAGTTGATGGTTTAGCAATGGCATAACATGCAGAGCGAATGGATGGAGCACGATGATGTTTCGTGAAGCCACCACCAATTTCCCTCAAACTTAGACCACGCACCTGATCAGCCTGCATGTGAGGCCAACGCAAATAAGCTGGCTGAGGCTTGACTTGCTTATTTTCCTTATTCCTGCCACCTGCAAAACCAGAAAGCAAAATTCTTTTAAAATTAGTAGAAAGATCACATAAACACATGAAATGCTGAAAACAACAAGATATTTTATACGGGAATGCACCCAAAAAAAATAATAAATAAAGGATATTGGCAAGGGCCAAAAAAGCTGTTAAATAGAAAAATAAACTGATATTATCATCCAAGGGAAAAGTTGCAGGGATGGGCTCACTACCAGGAAAAGCTTGTTAAAGAGTAGGAATTTGATTAAAGGACCCATGCAGAAGTCAAGAATTCTTTCAAACCTGACCCTTCACATACATGCGCTACAACTATGTGGTTCTTTGGGTTCTGAATACGCACAATCTGTTAAATGAGGCTAAAAAAGACATGCACTTTCAAACGAAGCAAGGTGATGATCAGAGGGCTTTGTAGCTGTCACCCAATAAGTAAAAGACTTTTTCTCCAATCCTCAAAGGTACTCTTATTGTATTATAGGGGAACAAGGTGTGGAGCCATTGTACATAATAGTATCAAATTTATAGTAGACACGCAATGCCAAATCTTAAAATACTTTTAATTGTCACAACAATTATTTATGTCAATTAAAACATGAAACCTATGCCATGGTCAAGGAGTCACTAAATAGAATTATTAGCCTCTGGATACTCATTTTGAAACAAATTTTAATTTCACATTTCTTAAAATCGTTCACCAATAATTAATTCGGGTCAACAGAAAATATTGCAATAGAATACAACCAAACATAACCCAAATTTTCAAGCATAAAAGCTTGGTCGTCCAATTATACAAACTCTTTAAAAGACAATCACAAAAGAATTAAGTAAAATACCGCAGAACATCACATACTAGCAAGAAGGGAGAAAGAACCCGTTCCCAGTAGTGTAGGACCATCAGCTGCATTTGGAACATTTCCTCCAACATTGCCATGCAATGAAGCGGCTGTACTCAGTATCAGTTGCTTCAGAAGCTTTAACAAGTGATCCTTTTCAATGTGAGGATACCTGAAAGGTAGCACAAATGGCAAGATCAGTTAATACCGGTAATTGTAACATAGAGAACTAATATGAACCCAATTACAGAAGAAATTCTACCAAAAAGGAAAAAGAAAGGAGTTACTCAGGAAACATATATAGAACTCCCTCATAGTTTCTGAAATTACCTTGACCCCCCTTTAAGTTTTCCATTAACTTTTATTCACCTCCCCTCCTTACGCTTTCAGTGATTTTCTGACTCTGTGCCTTTTAATAATTCCTTTGCTCCTAATTAGCCAATCAATTAGGAGATGACTATTCTACCCACCGGTAGATGGACTATTGGACTCTCTAAAAAGGGAATTTTGATGCTTGAGGAACGTTTGGTTCATTTGGAAAAGAATATTTAGATTTTTCAAGGCTGTACAGGCATGAAGAGTAAAGGTGCTTTGATAACACCAAGAGGGGGAGAACATTGCAATTTAGAACCCTGGAGGCAGGTCAGTATTATCTTAGAAACCTCAATGCTTCTACAAATTTCCAAAGATTCCATTGTCCCATTAAATTTTAGCAATTTTCATGCAAGAGAATGTGTGAAACAAAAATCATGAAGCATACTATAGTTAATGTTAATAACAAGTGACTAGCATTAAACATATATATTAAGTTTCCAACCTAAAAGCCTAAGCTATTAGGTGGAGGCCCAAACAGGTATATTAAGTCATATGAAATAGGCCCAACAACAACAACAACAATAACGAGCTCACAAATGAAACGGCCCAAGAACGATATGCTCTGATACCATGTTAAGTTTCCAACCTAAAAGCCTAAGCTATTAGGTGAAGGGCCCAAACAGGTATATTAAGTCGTATCAACTTTTTATATTTAAATGATGTGGGATGTGGGGACTTCCCAACAATATAAAACTCAAGATGACAGGTATACACAATATGAACTAGAAGTTTAGAACAAAAAATACCATAAACCTTCCTACACCCTTGGTTTTGAACTACATATAAAATTTAATAATAGAGATTATAGAGGCTTGAGAGGGGGAAAAAGGACAATTTATACCTGTTCACCAAATTATTATAACTTAATGGGAAAGAGATGCCATTATCATTGTCATCCCCGCTGTGCGCACCACTCCTCGAATACCAGGCGTGATATCTCCGAGGTAGAAGCTGATGTTCCAGAAGCTCATTCCAGAATTGTCCAAAAGTTCTTTGGCATGGCCCAGATGACAGAAAATGCATAATTAAAAAGTAAACTTCTCTAAGGTCAATATCTACATCAGTCTCCACAGCATGACCAGTAGCTCTCGTTATTTTCTCGAACTGACCCTTCTCATGCACCTTATTTGGAATATTCAATGGTGCCATACCAAGCAAAGGTGCATCTCTAAAAGATGTGCACTTCTGAAAATCCATATTTCAGGTACAACCTAAGGCAACAGAAAGGGCATCAATTCAAAACCTTGCTCATAATGAATGTGAACTAATTAAATATGCAGATAAAATATTTGATCTCAAAAGATTATGTTTTGGAGAGAAAGAAACAGCCAATAACCCAAGAATGATCATCATAGGAAAAAACTTATCCCAACCCTGGTAACAATAACTCAAATGATGCCTAACTTTAGGTGTAAAAATATTTTTAACTAATACCATAGTAGTCAGCATATTGAAAAAGCACAATTACCATATGAAACGAATACAACGTGACAGACATGGCAACTCCCCAAAATTTTAAAAAAAAAACATGGCAAATATATAAGCACCATAATTATCAAATAATAAAGACAGTACTAACTTTAAACAGTTCATCAATTATAAAGCACTACATACACGTTCTTCTACACATTCTAAAATTTACCACGGTGGAAATGTTAGTGCCAAACTGATGTTAAGACATTGTTTCATGCAGAAAAGTCTGGCACAAAAATCATTGATATGATAAATAGAATTGTCCTACAACTCATCGTTGATATTCAGCAAATGAAAATTTCTTTCCAAAGAGCCCATTTGATGTTAATAATAATCATTTCCCCATTCTTTTTACACATCTTTTTACCACATAAGAAAGATGCCTTCCACAGGTTGGAGGTTGTTAAAATAACAGATATTTAACATGTCATAAAGACCAAAGGGTATGGGTGTAAGCAAGCCGAGCTGACTTCTTGACACGTGTGGTATAGACTGAGCTTGTGCATGTTTACGAGCCTAGCAAGTTGGTTCAGCAACCTACGTAAGCTTATTCGGCCTGTTAAAAAGCCTAAAATTCCCGAAGCAAACATAAAAGTCGTACAAGTTGTAAAAGCAAAACAAAAACAAAATATAAAAAATAAATTTTATATAAAAATAAAATAAAATCCATGTGATGCAAATCCAAGCACACTACTCCCTTTTAACCTCTGAATCAATCACTAGCTACATATTGTGCATTACTTTTGCTTAAGGTTCTAAAAGTTTTAGTGCGTTTTTGAAACTGTTAGTTACTAGACTTACCACGACCGCATAAGCACAACACCAACCTCAACCATTTACTTAACTAATCAAATGAAGCCAAATTCTCAAGCTTTCCTGTTTAAACTAATGAAAGAGCTCAAACAAATTAGCTAACAAGTGGTGCTGCAGTTTACTTTAATTTGTTTGGCAAATAGTTGCACTTCGTTGGCCCTAAATAGATGGAGTTGAATGACTAAAAGGGAATCATAAAGCTAACACCAAGTAGTTGAGAATAGAAGGCTCCATAATGTCGAGTTAATGTAGTTGTAGTCACACTCCATATGTTAGGGAGTAGGTTGTTCAAAACTAGCCCTAGCTAAAGTTGAAGAAGATGGGTATCATGACGCAACTCTATATATTTCAAACCACGAGCAAAATGTTACTTTCGAGGGGACCCAAAAACCACAACCACCATTAGGGATGCACCCATTATGTATTAAGAAAAACAATCCAGGGCTCTATTAAATTCTATAATAAAAGATTTTATGGCAATTTATTACAGCCCCAACGGATTCTATTACAGCTTGAAAACTCTAGGTTTACTTAATAAGTTTCAGAACGAATAGTACAAATAAGGCACTCAGAAAAATAAAATCTCGCAACGAGATTTCGTGTTCTCAAAGTGATATATGCCATAACCCTCCAAAATGGCAATATACCAATCAAGACATTGTCGGTCAGGCATCACGAAATCAAACTGAAATAAACCTTCAAAGCTTAATAACTCAAACCACTAATAACCATTATAGGACAAAAATAAATAAATAAATAAATAATAAATAAAATAAATAAATAGCTGCGTAAGATTGAAACCTATTGATTGCTTCGAGTAGGCTAAAAATGAGCGTGTTTGACTGCATATGGAAAGTTGCCGTAATCCATGACACAGTCACCTGAGAAATAAACATCAAATTCATACCTTTTTTATCACTCTTGTGTAGTTATATTAATACCTATACATTTTGAAAAAGCTAGCTCAAGATCTAATCAAAGGAAAAAACCAGAAAAGTTCGATTCTTCTCAGAACGAGATCTGGTTTACCTTCAAAAGAGACCTCTTTCACGGACGATAAGAGTGAGAGCCTCGTATGGAGATCGAGAGCTCGGGAAGTTGCAGATATCGAATATGAAATATATAAATATATATGTATATGTGTAGTTTCAGGTGATTGAGGTTGAAGAATAGGTGACAGGATGAGCTTTTCAATGTTTTTCTTTCATTTTTTTGCTGGTTTTTTCTCCGGAAAAGAGCGGAAAGGGGAAGAAAATGGTGGAAATGGAGTGATTTGAAACTTTACAGGAAAAATATTTTTAGAGGAAGAAATAATATAAAAATAAGATTAGGCCAGTAAAATAAAGTTAAAATGTTTATGGGAAATGTTTACGGAGTATATATTTTCCACTATTTGGATAATTAAGGGATAACCTAGGCCTTCCTTGCCTTTATGAACGGGGGGCGCCTCTTAGAAGTAAAATTACAAAGGCACCCGTGGTATGCATGGACGTTATCCGAGTAAGTTACAATTTAATTGGGGGTTATATTTGTCTTTTAGCGGTAGTGGACAACGGGACATCCCTGTTGGAGAATGCGCTAGTGCTTTAAAGTTTAGTCTACGTTTTTTTGCATAGGTGGACAGATGTTTGTCATATTTATGTTTTAAAAAATACTATATAAATTTAATTCATTTACCTAAATTCACTCGCCGATAAAAAAAAAGACAAACTGACTTAGTAGTCGAGCTAATCAAGTAGAAAATTCCTAAAAAACCTAAAGATCCATAGTGGGTAAAAAGTTGGCTCTTTAACTTTTTTCTTTTTTTTTTCTTATGTTTTCGTCCATGCTGTCCTAACTATTTCTTAGGATTAACATTTTTTTGTTTTTTTGTTTATTAGGAGGTTCTTAAGGATGTATTGTCCTAACTATTTCTTAGGATTAACATTTTTTTTTTTTGTTTATTAGGAGGTTCTTAAGGATGTATAAGCATCTGACTAATCGCTTTGAACACATGCAATTTCTCCGTCCCACATGACGCTACAATAGTTCTAGTATGCAAATTATTGCACGCTGAGGATTGACCTTATTCTAGTAAAAACCAAGAATTTTAGAAATGTCTAAAAAAAAGGAAAGATAAGGAGATTATTCATGGTCTTCGCAATATAAATGTCCATGGAATATATATATTATGACTACAGAAACATCGTATTTAGATGAGTTGTGACTATTAAAATAGAATCACATTTTTAAGAAAGGTAATGAAGTCAGCAAAATTTTCTACTTAATTTTGGTCACAAGTCAATAAATAATATGATATGGGAGGTAAAAAATTTAACAGAAATAATTAATGTCTACTACTTGGAAAGATATTATGGGTAGATTTAGTATGGGGTGGTATTAATTACTTGGGAAAATCTTATGGGTATTCATTAACAAATCATACTACCTTTACAATCGAAATGTAAAACAACCCCATCCAGGAGAACCACTAGATCAATTACTCCTGTTACTGCTTGCTTCTGTTTTCTGCCATAATCTTGAATGAAACATTTTCCCCCATCTTTGCACACGGAAAAGAATTAGCAAAGAATATATAAAACGAAATAGATTCGAGTACCAAGAAAATAAACTGAAATGGTACTTTCCTTTTAATAATAAAATTTTCAATACAGTACCACCAACTCTAGACTAATAGTGAAAGTGTACAATGTAAGCTAGCCGTAAGAACCCAAAGGACCTTAAAAAGATACGTATGTCCGATCATCATGTAAGCATGAAGGGTAATAAGCTTCCCACTAACTAATCTCTAAGAATTAAGAGACCAATGAGCCAAGCGCATGGGAGAGGGATTGCTGCTGCCAATAATTTATGACAAGGAAAACCCAATCAAACATCAATGAATCGGATATCAAAGGTTTTAGGATGTATCTGCCACACATTTAAGGCTGCATATTCCTCTAAGCATTCTTTCAACTGGGCTTCACTGTATCCCTGTTCAAAAGCAAACATCTCAGACAATCAGAGACTTAAGTATCACTAGGAGGAATAAAACTTCATTAATTTGTCAGGAATAGCAGGAGCAACAGTCACATAGAAAGAAAAAAACCCATCAACCTAATAGAAGAGAAAATGGAGGGGAAAAAAGTAATTCTGAAAGTTTATTGAGATCTTCAATTAACTCATTTCTGGTATGCTTGCCTTCAACATTTAATACTGGGACCATAATATCTAATGGTTTCACCTAAAATACATAATAAGCTAAAGAATAGAGAGGGTGAATAACCCGCGTCAGTTGATATTATTCTGTGTTCCAGTTTGTTTCAGTGAAAAATTTGTTGAAGAATCGCAAGTGATCAAATCCAATGGTCCAAATCATCTAAAAATGCATTGACATATCAACATTTCAAAATTTTCAGTGGGTCCATATATAGTGATAGTAATTTTTTTAGTACACCAACTTAGAAGGAATTCTCTCTTTAGGAATGGAAGGGACAAGAAAGTAGATCCCTCCCTATTTTCACCATTTCACCATACCTCTAGAAATACATGCACAAATACAAGGGGACTGCTGTTTTCCTTCTTTTGGAAGGCACTACCACTGAACCTAAACTCTCATAGGTATAACCTTCCATATCTTCCATGTCAACAAGGGATACTACCCAGATAGACACTTTTCTAAAACTATTACCACAGATTTCCTACATGTGAGAATTTGAATGATTGAAAGGCAGAAGAGAACAATTTAATTGTTGGTATTGTCAATCTCCCCAGTAACGTGAAATCAGTAGTGACTAATTTTTTTTATATCATTTAAGTCTTATCAAATCTCTTCATTTTTTTATATTAAAGAAATTTAAATACAACTAGAGAAATTTTTTTAATGAGAGATTCACATTACTTTTTAAAATTATTATTCATTTATTCTATTTTAACATCACATAGCCGCCCTCATGTAGTTGGGAATAAGGCTTAGTTGAGTTGTGTTTTAACATCACAGGCTGGGCACTGAGACTGGGAACTGGCAAGTGACCGCTCTTAAGGTTTGACCTCTGTTTCAGTTCTTAAAACTTTAGGCAAGCACTAACCAAATTCAACATTGAAACTTCAGGAACTAACCTTTCTGGAAATCCAATTCAGCGCATGGGCATAGTTCACATCCATCCTGTGAGTCCTAGCAGCTTCATCTCGCAAAATTGAATAGATATCGGAGATAGCATCCAGACCAGATCTCTGGCGATCATCAGAGTACAGAGAGAATTTTGACATCTGCATTAACCTAAGTGCCTCATCCACATCACTCTGAGCCAATGTTTCTGAGAATCGAAGCCTTGCTAGTGCCTATAAACAGATCAATTGATTTCAAATGTAATTATATTTTTTTCCATGAATATTTTTTTTAACAAGATTAGCATACCATCCAGGTATATATTACACCTAGCCTGAATATCTAACGCAATCCAATCCCAGAAAATATGGTTCGACTGTGTCCAAAATTTAGGTCTGGACATCCCAAACAAAATATAGGTCTGTCCAAGTAAGTACCAAATTTCTTGCGACTCTTATTCCATCCTAACAAATGGTCACAACAAATGACTAGGATACTAGCATATATCATAGTAAGAAAACAGATGAAATCAAGACTCACAGCTGATATCCGGAGAATGCTGAGCAGAGTTCTCACGGTTGTATAGGAATGGGGGGTACTTGATTTAGCTTCTTCTTGTCGAATGCTGGAGTATGCACTAGCAATGTACTCCTCCAGGTCCTTTGGGACGCTTGGAGCCAATCTTCTTGCAGCTGAAATATATGCCCTAGATCCAAAGGACAGGAAACCATATCAATCAAATAATGGTAAGAGCAATCCATGTTAGAAAGGGAGAAAAAATCTTTACAGTGATCACTTTGAAGATTAGTTTTAGAAGAGTTGGCTGGTGAATTTTGATTATCTTTCCAGACTTTTTGTATTATATCATCAAAAGAAAAAAAAAAGTATCGGATAAAAGTAAAACAGCCATTACAGAATGCCTTCCATAATGGAGAACCTAAAATAATTGGCTGTGAAAAGTTGCACAAAACCGATTAAGCTTTGAGATATAAGTATATAACACATGTAGCTAAACAGGATGGAGTATAAAATGAAAACATCTCTATGCACATGTGACGTGATCAACATACATAAATATATAAATTGTTGTCATAATTTAAATATATAACTCATTCATCAACTTATTTATTTCTTGGAGCTGGCTTCTTCAATTACATAATAAAACAAAAGAATACAATTCAAACTAATATGCACTGTCTCAATAAAATATCCCACTATTCCAGCACTGGTGACCCAGGAATCCATAAAGCAACATGCAAGGAACTATAATATACCATTTGTCAGCATAGTTTACAGGCCACAATCTGAGGAATCCATGATGCTAAAACCTAGGAGCTATTTAATCTAAAGTCTAAAGCATGTTCTTCTGAAGATCGTTTTTCCTACACATGAACAAGTGGTATAACAAGATTTAAGAACCACATAGATATTTTGTGAGATTTACCGAAGAATAGATGGCTCTAGAGGAGTGAATCCAAGAGCAGGAGACTCTTTATTCTGGTGGACATAGACTACATGCCTGGCCATTTCAAGATCACTATCCATATCTGCTCGATCTAAGATCAACCACAGAAGATCAAATCTTGATAAAAGGGCTGGAGGAAGATTAATATTTTCAGCTGGAGTTCTCCGTAAGTCAGTATCTTCCCCTTCAATATAAACAGAAATAAACCAAAAGTTAAAACAATTACAAAAGCATTAGTTGATTTTGTTTGCAGCACTAAAGGTGGCATGTATTTAAAGCAGGACATAGCACCAGATCAGAAGAAGAAATAAAATGTATGAGCACATGAAATTGATGACATAATTTACAGATGATTTGTACCAGGCTGGATTAGCAGCAGCAAGAACAGCAGTTCTTGCATTCAGAGATGTAGTGATCCCAGCCTTGGCAATGCTGACAGTCTGTTGCTCCATAACTTCATGTATTGCTGTGCGATCTGATTCATCCATCTTGTCAAATTCATCAATAGCACATATACCCATATCCGCTAGAACCTGAACCAAAGACAATGCATCTCTATTGAACCCCAGAAATCCTGACTCGAACTAGCAAAAATTAACTTCAGAAAGCATCTTTTCCAAATATCACTAATATGACACACAGCTTGGCAGTTTAAAATGCTTACTCAAAACAAATTAAATAAATACATTCTCTATGCTATCTTAAATCAAGAATCAATATAATATATCTGTCTGCTTAAGTAAAAAGAATGGATGCACAGAGAAAAAAGGTACAATACTTACCAATGCTCCCCCTTCCAGGACCATCTCATTTGTTACTGGATCTTTCTGAACAGCAGCAGTGAGACCGACTCCACTGCTTCCTCTACCTGTCGTATACACTCCCCTTGGTGCTACATTGATTATGTGCTTAAGAAGCTGACTTTTTGCAACCCCAGGATCACCCATTAAACATATATGTACATCCCCTCTTATCTGTGCTTTCAAAAAGGAATATTATTTACTTTTAAACATATATGAATGAGCATGGAAACACTATCTAACAAAAAGTATGAATATAGGCCTCATAATCTCAGATTCTCAAATTAATGAAGAATAGAAATAAGACACTTTTAACAGAAAATATTGTGGTACTGCAAATCAAAAATTAAAAATTAAAAAAAAAAATTGAAGCAGTAATAGCCAGGATAGGGGTAAATTTCAAGTTTTTCAGAACAGACTATAAATACCGCCAATTGCTCATATCCAAAAATTATTGGGATAAAATATATAATACTAGGAGGTCTACAACATTTTCATCTGACTGTAGCACTTCGAAAAACAATAAACAGAATACAGTCTGCTAATCTGCATAATTAAGTCAGTAAACATGATGCATTTACCTTCATCCCATCTTTCAACTTTCGATGAGGAGCACCAACAAGGAGAAGAAGTAGAGCTTTTTTAACATCTTCATGTCCAAAAATTTCAGGCGCTAATGATCGTGCCAACTTATTGTAAATATCACCATCCTCAGCCAAGCGTGCAATTTGTTCTTCCTCATCCCCTCTAAGTTCATATCTGCAGTAGAAAACAACTAAGTGCACCCCTTCACCTGCTATTTGGCCTCATTCATGCATCTCTTAGACTCTCAGTAAATGAACAATCGCACAGGAAATTTACTTTTAGAGAAATTTTTGTTTAGAAGCATTTACCACTGATACCCAAGCGAATATCTCTCCAATTCCTCTCCATTTTTTTTTCTCCAGTCAGTAACATAATGTATAAGATTAGCCTGGGGAGTGTCTTTCACAATTTAGCAATAAAGTAAAAGATCTCCCCAATTAGTTATACATTTAATCCCTAAAATATTTGCCCTGCAAATTGCACAATTAGTAATTGCATTTTCATTTCCACTCCCTTTCACAAAAGAATAACGTCATCTGATTTTCATTTCACACATTTTTTCTTGACTGAAATATACGCTTGTGATTTAGTACAAAGTTGAAATAAAGCAGAGGTCATGTACAACTTGGAACAAAATCTTCTCCTCAGTTTAGACATGTAGAAAATTGAAAACAAAACATGGCGTCAATGGTAGAAACACCATACTTGTTTCACTACTTTCACACTTCACAGATATTGTAATAAAATATTTTTCTTACCACTTAAAAAAACTAAAAATGCCATGTTCTTTCTCTCATCCTCCTTTTTTGTAATTTTTATCCTGTCTTGTGAATATAAATTCCCTCATTTGAATGAACTAATTTCTAGTTTAAAAAGGAAAATTAAAAGGAGTTTGTTTTTTCTAATAACCACCTTCAGAGTAGAGAAAGAGCCTATTCTCTAAACTTCAAAAGAAAGAAGGGGTATAAATAGACATTCTCTTTGTCCGACAGTACTGGGTGAAACAAAGGTGAGTTAATTATTTACTTGATGAAAAATGCCTCTCTTTTTTTGGGTTGTAATTGAGAGCTAAAAGATGGCTTACTCCTCGTATTTTTTCTTGAAATGGGTGACAGACATGGCCTCCAAGTACGTATCTGCAACTAAGCCAGCACGCATCGCTCTAAATCCAGTGTAAGGAATAGGAAGAAAAATCCCTGATAACTCAACAACATCGCCCGGAGCTACCTAAATATAGTTCAAGAAGAATAAAATTAGCAGCTCATAACCAGGTAAACTTAAAAGGGAATGGGAAAACCACCATTTGCAGCCAGGTATTTACAAAAGGCCAGATGAAAAGCCTTCTGCTCTAAGAAGAGGATGAAAAGTTGAAAGAAAGAAACAGAAAACATTATAATAAAAAAAAATTAAATTTATAAAAAATAAATAAAAAAAGAAAGAAAGACAAGAAAAAGGATCAAGTTCACACAACAAAAGTTTATGATATTGACATAAAAAATCAGCAACCTTTCTTGTAAGTTCTCCCCTAAAATGAACCGTCATTGTTCGTGGAATATGGCCTTTTGGAACATGTTCAGCTAGCTCTTGAATTTTGGCCTGCAGTCAGATCACACACAATACTATCATGTATGAGGGGAAAAGGCGCTGTTAAATGATAACAACATGAGAAACATATGAAACCATCCCATGTGAAACCAGAAATCAGGGTCAAGAAAAGACCTCCTGAAACCTCGAAAACTTTGAAGCTCTAAGTTGAAGAATGAGATTCCCCTTAGTCTTGTTTATGTTACAGCGTTCGGATGGGCACTCAAACAGGGGCATGAAGACTCGAGCAGTTACTTCCTGTTTGTCACATAAAAAGATAACTGAGCGAACAAATACCAGAGAAAGAAAATGGACCCAAGTACCATGTTTTACCCCATAATACTAGTTTGATAGCCAATAAATAATGAAATAAAAATACAGAATTCCATATGACATAATAGGTTGGAATTTGAATTGGACAATTAAGTGGCTGTTTAAAATTCATAAATCTTCTTGGCAATCAAGCTGACCATCAGTTGGTTTGGTGAAAATGGAATACAAGGACATTAAGTAATCCATTACTCACCACGCCAAGAACATACTGTACAGTATCTGAAGAAAAGGTTTAATGCAGTTGAGAGGGGCGTGTGCTACCTGGTAAATTTCAAAACCGCATTCTTCACATGTATACACAGCTACCTGCATCAAAGGCTTAACATCCGAACAGCGCGTAACAATTCCAGATATCCTTACAAGCTGGCCAATATACGAAGCCTTAACCTCCCTAATAGTAAAAGGTCGCTCCTTCGAAGATGCTCTAATATAAACTTCACTGGGTTTCAGAATAAGTGAGCATTAGGAAAATATGTATATCCAAGACATCAAAGATTATTCTACTCCACTCCAATATTAAGTAGAGTACAGTCTTGGTCCAACACAGCATCCTATACATTGCAGTTGCAACTAAATAGTGAGTAAATTTATTGGCATTTTAGCACATAAAGAAGTAGTTAATCCAAGCTGTGAATTTCATTGAGACCATGTGATACATCCCTATACTAAAGTCAACACAAACCAATCTAAGAAGATTAATTCATACCCCAATTATGAAAAATTTGATATTCAGCTGCAACATACCTATTCTACAATTTACAATCCTTTTCTATTCACATTCTACAATTGCTCTCTGTCTATTCAATTACCCTAAAAAGACAAATATGACCAAAGCATGACAAATTCATCATTCAGCTCGAAATGATAGGTCCAAGGTCATGTAAGCCAAAGAATTCATAATTGAAAATCTATATTTGGAATAAGGTTAGTGCAACTGAGAAGAAGAATTTTCTTAACACTTACTAGAACCGTTTAATTTCTGGAGGCATCTTCTGTCGCGGATCTGAACTATCCGCATTTTCAGTTCCTGCCTCAGACCTCTGAGTCATCAAAATATCGTGATCATCATCTGGAAAGGCCTCTGTTGGCTCTGGAATGAGCTCATCAATCGCATCGGCAAAAATTCCAATGTATCGCCGCGTATTCTCTGTAACCCGTCTAAGAAATTCTTCATCCAAGTCCTTATACTGATGGAATAAATTAATAGAGATACCACAATGAGGAGTTCTCAACAAAAACATGAAATATTACAGGAAGAGGATATAAAATAAAAATGTGGAGCAAGAATTTACATTGAATAGATCCTCAAGATCGATCTGGATTGCACGCATTCTATGATTTGCAACTTCTTGCTGAAACAGGAGGAAAAATTAGGATATTGTCTGCAACTAGAACAAATTTTAACTTCGTTCTTCTCTTTAATTCTTTTTCTATAACCCCCATTTGGTTGCTGAGAAAACTGAGGTAGAAAAGAAACAAGATTTTAAATTTTATTTCCATGTTATTTTGATATCCAAAACAAGTGAATCTCAATCCAATTTTCAACTAAGCAAAATAGTTGAATTAGGCTCAATGGAATAGAGGTTTTCATTTTCTCGGGTACCAAACAATGAGAAATCGGAGAATTAAAACCACAATTTCGTTTCTTTTCGTACATTTTGTGGGGAACCAAACGGGGATTTTAGGGTTATTAGTTCTGGCATTTCAGAGGAAGAAAGAAACGGCGGAAAGAGGGGAGAAAAACTTACAAGAATGTTCATGTATTTGGCTTCGCCAGTGCACATCGGCGAAGTTTGAAAGGAAATCCTTCGCTATAGCTGCAGAGAATACCAATCGATTAGGCATATATATCTATACATATATAGAGACAAAGAGAGAGGGAGAGAGATGAAATCATAGGCGTACCTTTGTCTGCGTCGAAGTCGAGATCCTTCATGGTTGGACTTCAGAGAGAGAGAGAGAGGGGGGGTTGGGACTTGAGAGGGTGAGAGTGAGAGAGAGCTGAGAATTGGCGGCAAATGATATGAGGGAAGGAGAGTTTTGGCGGGAAAGTAACGAGGAAAGGCGTTATATAGTCACTGGGTATAAATCTTGTGATGAAATGTGAAAGCGTACATTTACAATCGGCCTTGATGTACGCTCCTGATTGACGAAAGCTTTCAGAGCAGGTGAGTTTATCATCTGATTTTTGAGGGATAATATAATGTGGTAGACTGCAGGGTAGATGGGACACCCAAAAAAAAAAAAGCAAAAGAGTAATAAGTGAATGTGGCTGCTGGGATTCGAGCCCAGGTCTCTACGGCCACAACGTAGAATTCTAACCACTAAACTACAGCCACGGTTGTTGTCATTCAGTCGTTCTTAAAACCTTTACTCTAAGAAAATGATTTGAAACCGCTCATTTCTTCTACCATCCGAACGGAACCTCGAATGACAATTTTTAATCTGCTCTAGGTGCGGCAATTTAACGCTCACTTTTACAGCTGACAAAAATAAATCCAAATATGACGTAGCCACTAGCCAACTCCTTTATCTTCCCATGGTCAGTCGGACCAATCTGGAATCACCTACTCACTTGCTACTTTTGGTCTCACCGACTCACAATAGGATAAAACCCAGTTCCTTGCGAAACCCTCCGTCTCTAAACGAAGGTCTTGTGTTGTGCACCTTTACTTTGGGCCCGTTCCTTGTATTCGTCGAACCCACAAACGTGACCTTGTAAACAGAACAGAATTTTACTTTATTTTCTTTTATTTTATTTATTGTTCGTGGTGGTGGTGGTGGCGGCGGCGAAGGAAATAACTTCATGAAACAGTAAGGCGAAGTGGTTGAACGTGGTTATAAGTTATGACCAGTCAGTCATGTATCCAAAATGCTTGAAACCACCAGGCCAGAGAGTAGTCGATCCAAAGGTAAGTAGTCGATCCAAAGGTCTACATACTAGAAATGATAAACAACCCACCACCCAAAAAACAAACAACAACAATTGCTTTTAATTGCTTGGGAAGGGATCCAATGATCGAGCAAGCCAGAATATCTGAACCATATTATACAAAACTCCCTAGTGATTTTCGGTTTTAGCACACTTATTTCAATTTTTGTCAATGCTAGAATCAGTTTTAACATCAGTGAACAAGAGCTAAGTAAACGTTAAACCACAAACCAAGCCTGATTCCAATTTCCAAGCACCGAATTCATAGCATCAACAGTCTCACGGAAAACACTGAATTCACTTATTCACCCAAGAAAAATAAAATATATCCAAAAAAAAAAAAACAAAGGTCTCACTGTATGGTGACTGTCATCAGATTTATGTGATTTCGAATACAGATACATCCAGAAGGAGGGGCTGATTGGATGGTCCCAACTGATGCATAAATTGGGACATTCCGGTACTGATTAAGACGAGATTTTTCATATCATAAACTGCGACATGAAGAGTCCAACAAGGGCAGTACTTAAATTACTCCAAGACCAAAAATATATTTGCCAAGTTAAAGACTATTTGGGTGCAAATTTGCATACTGAATTCGCCTAGCACCCAACCTGGAGGCTTAAAACACTTCAGAATAATATATCCAAAGCCATACAATTACGAAACATGTTCAGGCCATTCGGTAGCTGGCTGGTGCATGAACTGTATAAAGAAAATGTTGAGTTCCTTCATCAGACCCTACAAAAAGAATAAACAAGGATGTCGGCAGAACATCTAAAGCATTGATTATTCACAACAGATATTACATATATAGATATGTATGTGTGTATGTATGTATGTATAAATGATATGTTTTGACCAATAGGCCAGATTTAGATCAGTGGATGCAAGCATTTAAAAAGAAATATTGTCCCAGCGAAATTAACATAAAGGCTATAAATATATATATGTGTACATACATACGCACACACCCCAAATTTACCTTCCAAAGTTTACGAAGAGATTGGATTCTGTTCCCTGGATTTCACCAACTTTGCTTGTATAAGTTTATCCAAGATGGGGGGCTCCAAAGGAATTGCATCAAGACAACGCTCCGAAGCAGCAACAATCACCTGTTCAACAAAAAAGCCCAAGTCTATTCATGTCTTGTCTTAAAAACTCCCAAGACTATGACTATCTCAAACTCTGTACTCGCAAGCAATAAGTGAAAAATTTAAGAAAAGCATTTTCAATATAAGAGGAGATTGTCTTAAAAGCATATGCAATCTCCAATAGAAAAGTTTCAAATGCCCTGATTAAAAGTCCAGAATCAAACTACAACAAACTTCTTCCTGCTACCTCATCGAGTAAAAAGTCAATGGCAGCTTCATCTTCAACAGTTTCCTTTAAAACAGTCCTCAGGAACTGAATATCCAACTGTATTTGCTGGAATCCGCTCCGGTTAAAAGTCTGGAGTCGGACAAATTCTTGCAGACTCTTGAGGCAAAGTTTTACTATAGTTGTTACAACTGACTCCTGCAATTTACGAGCAAACTCAGTTCATCTTCTTCAAATAACAATGCCAGTTAGCTTCTCCAAGAAGACAAAAGTATTCATACCTGTGTATATTCAACTTTTGTAAAAATTTCCATTTTTTGTTTAAACAATTTTGCTAGATGGGTTTCCAAAAGCTGGCTCCTAGCCCTTTGGGTATTTGACCGGCTAATTTTATCATCTCGTAAGGGATTACTGCGTGATGAGGTGGTGCTTCCATTGCTGTCAGTCCGACGATGTTTACGGAGGAGCCCTTGAGGTAAAATCTGCTTCACTTCAGTTCCTATTGCTTCCAACTGGGACAAAAGAAATTCAAAGGAGATTCAAACGGTTTTAACTCTTTTTTTTTTTTTTTTTTCTTTTTTCGATGGAAGTTGTTTTGAGGAAGAAAAGAGTGTTTTTTTAACTCTTTTCTTCCTCAAATAAATTGGAATGCAGACATCCATGCAATACACATTACAAGGTGATAGAATTACCAAATTGTAGAAGAGTAAGATTCAATCAAAGTATAAAACTAGCATCCAAATAATTTCAATTCAGAAGATGATACCCTCAACAAATGACAGAGTAGAAATACTAACCTCTTGAAGAAATAAATCCACAAACATATGAACTTCTCTGGGCTCCTTGTGCTGTAAAAAAAAGTTCAGAACTATTAGACAAGCAGGAGATTAACCTATTTTCTAAGTATTTTCCTTCAAGTTTATGATTATGACATACTTCATCAAAATAGTTTATGATCATGACACAGAGACATACACCATGCTTACCTTGACCCAATTCGGTGTTGTAAACCTCTTCCTCAAAAGAACTGATATTTTCTGAGTTCTCATATTTATATACTGAAAAAAAAAAAAAAAGGACAAAATTCATAATCAGGTTTTTTATATAATTTAAATTTTAAGATATTTATAGGCAGAAAAAACATACACACAAATATGTGTGTGTGTTGATCTAGCATTTGTGTGCATGTAAAAGAAAAATAAAGCACTGCAAAACTGATAATTATGATAAATTTCATAACAAAAAGGCAAAGCACGCTTTTCTGCACATAATTGGAGTAAACAAAGGCAGATTCTTTTTTAAATGCACAAACAAGTGTTGGGCATGGCCACTGGGTTCACAAGTGTCATGCCAATATGCGTTTGGCATGATTGATAAGGGGAAGTATCCTACATACCAAAGCTCTTAATCTATCCTGTATTATTAAATAAATTGCTAACTTTTTTTTTTTTTTTTTTTTTTTTGATAAGGTTAAATAAATTGCTGACTTGACCTCATATTTGAGTCTATCAGTGAATATCAAATTTCACGCTAAGAACCTTTACATCCAGAGGTATGTAGTATGAACTATGAAGTATTAATCTATGGTATTCAACTAAAAGATGTTTAAGTGAACAACACCATTTAAACTTATTTCTAGAGTGTCCAGAACTTCATTTTTTTTCTGACATCTCTCTTATAAAGTGCAGAGTGTCAAACATAATAATAACATCATGGCATGGCACAATCACATAAACAAAGTTTCATGCCATTTCATAAAGCATCATTTCATACAAAATATTCCTCAGATCCTCAAAAATGAATATATATTTATACACACACACACACACATGATTAAGAGCATTAAATTTCCAACCCTAAAATACTAAGCTATTAAGTGAAGGGCCCAAACAGGTATATGAAGTCATATCAAACCCAATATTTGTGCGATTTGGGACTTTCCAACAAAAGGAATTATTCCAAAAATTCGAGGTCCACTACTTTGACAGTATAGAATGTCGAACATAACAATAGCAAGAGTGTCAAACTAAAACATTTTAATATACATGATTTCATGTATACACCCCTCAAATCCTAAAACCTGATGAAGACAATAGAAGCCATTTGGTGCTGAATAAATAATTATGCCCTGGAAAATAGAAGCCATTTTCTAAGCAATGATGCATCGCCTAATGGGTAGACATGTCTCAATCAGATTGGAAATTTCGCCAAATTAGTTTGAAATGGTTAGAAGGGCCACTCAAAACACAATGATGTTATTAGAGTTATCTGAAAAGCCTTTTAACAACGGATTGGCATCACAACTATAGTAGTTGTTCAGCCGGCACAATATAAAATAAAAAATAAAAAAACAATTTGATAACCTCGACAAAATTCAGAATCTAGAGAAGTTTTCACTCATACAAGATTCAGAAACTTTTCACCAGCAGCGCGAAAAATTCGGCAGATTTCTCCAGGAACAAAGGCAGGCCCGTATTCATAGCCTCGGACACCACCACCAGAAAACGAAGCAGCTATTTCCTGACAATTAAATTATGAAAGCTCAACACAATGGTGAATAAAGCTTAAAATGAAACATAACATAGACCTATCATATGGCTCCTTGCCTCGGTAATTCTCGGAATGGCACTTTGTTCAATGAAAACAGAAAGTTGAGCCAGCACAAGAACAAGCGCGGCAAGAACTTTATCTCCTTGTGTTCCTTCTGTCAAACCTTGATCCTGACTGGCTGACTTGTTTCTTCCCGAAAGCAAGAGGAAGTGATCATCAAGTCTTCTGAAAAAGTCTTGAAATCCTTCTTGAACCCAGTCAACAATATAGCCTCTCAGTTTAACTAGTAGCCCTAGGTTGTCATCAAGAAGTTGACGAAAATCCTGGAATGAACAAACAGAATAAGATAGAGAAAGCAAAAGGAATAGGCAAGAATATACCCTTACTTCATGATGGGGGAGAAAACAATAATGGAATGTAAAAAGTTCAAGAATTAAAATGAACCAAAGAAACCAACATGAAGAATTGGAAAAAAAGGGGGAAAAAAAAATTAAACGCAAATGGCCAAATTGATAAAATCCATGTTTCAAAAGCCTGAAAAGTATTACAAGCACTTAGAAAATCATCTGCCTAAATCCAATCACACCTTACTAACCAAACACACACACACAAATATGCAAGCACGAACTCAATAACTAAGCAGAATATCTGGGACAAAAGGAAAAATGAAGCTGTCATTGCTTCCTATGTACAAAACAGGTATAGTTCCCGTGGCAACTAATATTTACCAGTAACACATCCATGCTGCCTTGAATCACTGCTTTCTTGCTGGCCTCCAGGGCAACCTGCAAAGAATATTCCTTTCCTACTCCCTCCTTTTGTCTAAGTTGGACTTTTACGAGGGAATCTGCCAGTTTGAAATGAAAGAAAAAATTCAACTCAGACCTTTGAGCCTATCCAAGGATAAAATGGAATGCAAGCAAACACAATTTGTTTGTTTAGATTGTAGATTCAAATGGAAACTATGCCGCCAACTATCTTTAATCATATGATATGTCATTCCACCACCATCAAGTGATTGACATGATGCTGAGCCATGACACCATAAATTCTTTCTTTTAGTGCTACAGTTCCTTTCTATCAACAAATAACTTACTGTCCTAGCCATGGAAGCATTAATCTGAACTTCCAATTTCCATTTTTCCCCATATCATTTAATAAAATATAACAGTAAAAACTTTATGAAAGTATTACAGTAAAATAACCTGAGATATTGAGTAGAAGATGAGAAAATGTGCTAGCAACATACTGTTTGACAGCAACATGGGCAGCCTGAGACCATCCAGGGCTAATCAGTATAGTATCTCAAGGGTTATAATTCAATCCAAATGAGAGAGGGAGAAAAAATAGATCCAAAGAGAGATCGTGAAATAATAATTTCAATACAAATGAAAAGGAAGACCTCCAAAGAAAAATCAGGGAGACCAGCCTCAGGTAACACTTCATCCATCAATACCACATCTGTCCAAATAATTCCTGCATGAATGGGCATTTATTTAAATATTTCAAGAAATCACATTGAAGTTGCAACATGAGAAAGAACCAAAACATAACATAAAATTTAAACTTAAAAATCATAGTATTTTTAGCAAAGTTGGAACAAAATTATTTTTTAATTTGAAAGGCTTAAGATACAAAGAAAGGTGAATTATGATAAGAATAAGGTTTTGGCTGAAACTTGAAGGTTTAACAATAAATAAAATTAAGTGCTTTCTAGCCTCCACTTGGCATCCATAGGATCTCCCCAAACAAGAGAATCCTTAAGAACATCACAGAAAATATTAAGCCAGCGTAATGCCAGAGCACCCAAAAGTTCCCCTACGACAAACATTACAGTTTGTAACATTATTTCATTTTATTTTTTCTTTCAAAAGGCTTTTCAGGAAAAGTCCTTTGTCCCAAAACTTGTTTGTAGAAGCCATAGGGAAAGTTCTTTTGCATCAGCAAAAAACATCATGGCTGAGACCTTTGCAGACAGTCTTCCGTTAGTCATCAAGGATGTTTCTGAGTTTTGACCATAACGGGTGTTTGCATTGTAATATAAGTGCAACAAAGGACTTGCCCATGCAAAGAAACTTTTCTAGTAGGTCAATAAAGAGGTGAAGTTTCTTCTTTACAGGTGAGAAGAGTACAGATACATTATGTCACATAGTAGTTATGTGAAACAGGGCATACGTGTTTGCAATTCAGAAGAGAGGGCATATGGGAAGACTTAAAATGAAAAAGAAAACAGCAATTTATGTAGTCGCACTTAGCAGAGACCAAGGGAAGTAAAACCCATTTATTTGAAGATTAAAAACATTGAAATCAGTAATACATATATGTAGAAAAAATAGATGCTTCATATACGTCCATATATGTACAATATACACAAAAGTGATTTGAAGGAAGGATGAAAACTAAACAAATTTAAAAATAGAAAAATATGTACTTTAAGACTAGTTAAATTTAAAGGTCAATTTAGGATTTGGAGTACCAAAGTCATGACAATTAAGCAATGATGTAATGAAGATGTGTATTACTTACGAAACATCCTAAGTAGATCTGCTGAACAAATCCGTTTCTTTATGTATTGCTGAGTAATTTCAAAGTGCCTAAAGAAACAAAAAGCCAATTACATTCCATGAGCAAAATAATGGGACGCTTTCAATTTGTTTTCACTCAGACAGAAATTACCAGCAGATACTGTAAACATAATGAGAAAAATAATGAAGAATACATTCATACTTGGAAACCAGGTCTTTTGCAAGTTTGATAAGTTGCTTTTCTGAATCAGGAAATATGACTCGATAAGCACGGACAGCCTCCACCAACTCACGTACAGAAGCCTAAGTTCACAAAATTGAAGAGGAATGGAAGTTTCATTAGTCTACAATCACACAACATTGTCAAATAATAGAAGCACTTCTTCAATTGATGCATTACACTCTAATTCTGTAGCCACTTCAATCTATCCTTATGAATAATTTAACCAAGATGACAGAAGTATAATTCAATATTCCCTCATTTCTAATCCTACTTTTACAAAGTTAAAATTCTATATATTCAGTCTTAATCCTGCAACTCCAATATTTATAACTTAATTAGTTAATTTTATCCCCTTTCTAGTTTCATCAACAAAAAGCAACATATACAATGACATCTCTTCAAATAACAAAGAAATCTGGCAGCTATACAAAAATAAAGTCAACTATCAAAATTCTAGATTCCGAATTCCGAATTCCACTATTTGCCCATATAAACTTTCTCCAAGTATCGTTCGGCTGTAGTTTAATTTCCGGAAAGAATAGCAAGAATCACCTGTTAAGGAGGTCCATTTACTGTTATGGAATTTTCTCCATATGGTAAATTAGTTTTCTACTTCCACAATTGAAGGATGTAAACCTAAATGTACTGAAACCAAACAACAGGTTCTGAATTCCCCCAAGAACAAAATGCAAAATTTCTCTAAAGAACGGAAACTATGAGTTCCTAGAAGTACTTTAAATGAAAATATTTTGGAAGCAGATACGTTGTCAAAACTATTGATTTCAATCAATAGTTCAAGTATACTCGAATACAAAAACTAGCATGAAGAAACAAATAGCAATCCATATTTCTTCAGATCCAGATCCTCATATTTATTATAATTAAAGGGAAAAGGAAAGATAGAGATGCAACTTTGTCCGTACTTACCTCGTGTGCGGTACTAGGTACTGAGTCAGGAATACTACTTTCTTTAAAAGTTTCATCAGAATCCACCGAAGCATTGCTTATTTCTCCAGATTCAAGCTGAAGGTCAGCAAGAAATTGTTCTAGCTTTTCAAGAAGTTTTGCCTTTAAGCTGTCCACCTGTCAAAATATCAGACACAAATTGAAATGAGAGGATTTTTATGATGTACTTGTATAAAGGAGAATCTGAGGGTGAATAAATGGAGCGTTACACAGTTATGCTCACCTATGCCACATAGACTACAAATATTTATAAGTTTATAAATAAATATATATATATATATACACACACACACACACATATATTTATTTATTTATCCTTCTACCACTATTTTTCAGCACAATTTCCACACATGTAATGCTTACCATGGCAGATTGAGTCTGTAACATGTGAACCAAGAAGCAAATAATCTGAACTGACAAAACAGAAAAGGATGCAGTACAAACCGGAAAATCCAACTGCTTTAGAAGCACTACAGCCTCAGCTCTTGTTTGTATAGATTCTGAATCTGAGAACAGCTTTCCCTGAAAAGAGATAATTGTCAAAACATGAGACAAACTTTTTTTTGAGATCAGCAAACCCAACCCCCCCCCCCCCCTTCTCTCTTCCAAAAAAAAGGTAGATGTAATTAGAAGTGTTGTCAAAATCTTGGAAGTCAACCATATGGGTGTGTGGTGTGTCGCTACTGCTTTTCAAAAATATGCAATTAGCTGCATAAACAGTATAAGACTAGGTGTTAACAGCTTGTGCTTAAGCATATTTCTAAACCACGCATAATTTTTTTAGGCAAGTTTTTCATAACCAGATTTTTATCACTTCATTATTAAAGTGTACCTGCAAGTTTTTCATAATTATAGCCACTGCTTCTTCTGATGCCCGCTTACAATCCTGGAATGATGAGTCCCCATATGCCTAGAGAAGGAAAAACAAAAAAGAAAGTAACTTGTGAAGTAAGGATTTCAATATAACAATCAGATCATGTCAGCAGAGAACAAAATGAAAAAGAAAACTAGCAGAAAAATTGACCTTAACATCAAAGGACCAGGTAAGGAAGAGTACCTTAAAAATAGGCATGGCTCCAGTATAAAACCTGACTGCATCAGCATAGGCTTCTGATTTGATACACTTTCCAAGTCTAGTAGGTAGATCATATATGAACTGCTCTTTTCCACAGAAGATGAAATCTGTGTAACTCATAAATGGCCAAACATCCCAACTCACATAAAAAATCAAACATGAAGGTGCAGACACTACAAGGTTAGATAGTTCTATAATACCTGAACTTTACGCAGAAGGTTACGTGTGCGATGCAATTTCTCTATATGTTCTCTCTTTTCAAAAAGAGAAGTGTTGACCCCATCGCTTCTAGATTGCACAGACATTATCTGCAATGATGGGTGAGGCAGATGTGAATCTTTACTACACTCATTTTTGCCTTTTTTTTAATTCTATTAAAAGCACCAAACAACAAGAACCGAAATAAATAAATAAATAAATAAAAATTAGCAAACCTTTTCAAGGAGCTGTTCCATATTTACTTCCATGCCCACAATATTATTTTTCATCCTGTTAAAAGACAAAATCAAACTTGATTCTTATGTAAATTTCCCAAACACATTTATCTCATCGAAGAGGATCTTGATAACATATTCAACGAAATGCACCATACGAATTCACAAGATTCAAACTATACGTAAACACCCAACCAAAATTACTACTTGTGTCTGACCCAAAAAAAAAATTTAGTAGTGTCTAAAAAAGATGCAACAAGGGCAGAAATGGAAAAAACAAAAAACGTATAAGATATCCAAGAAGCAATCATACTCTTTCTAGTTTTGTTAATGTTAGTTATGGAAATTGAAAACTGCATGCACACCCAACAATATGCCAAGATTCACATTTTCAGTGGCTAGCATAATCATCCACAAAAGTAATCTTTACAAACAGATACCAAACACTGATAAAGGTTATAGTAATAGTTCATCAACTATATGAGAAGGCAAAGGATTACCTTTTGATAGTTTCCGTGGCACTGATAAACTTATTGTAATTTTCATATACTAACATTTGCAAGTCGGTGTCAAGATTCTTTATCTCAGCTGCCATTTCAACATGTCTCTGCAAAAGTCCCTCCAAATTTGACTTTTGTGCCTGCACATATCAAGTAATGCATAATGAATGGAAGAAAACTGTTCTTGATTTTCTAGTACAAATGCAATGCCATTTCCAATTCCATATAAAATAGGGTTTTTCAGGTCGGCAGCTAGCATCAAAACCATTAAGTAAAACCATATGAACATAAATTCTGAAATCAGAAAAAGAGGACCCGTGTAACCACATATAACAGTGATATGGTTTAGTATAATTGCACCAGAAAAAAAAAAAAAAGAAAGGTCATTACTGAGTGTTAGTCCTGCTAAGCAGTTCCTGGAAGGTGTAAGTTGGATACAGATCTAACCTTTGTTTTTTGGTACAAAGTAGCTGCTCTGGACACTTGAACTTGCGTCACTTGGTAGCTCAAGATTTTCACCATCTTAACTAAAATATTATCCACATCAAGTTGACAAAACCCAATCTTTGGAACTCCAAAGAGGGGTCCCATTAATGAATCATTGTCAACGGATGCCAGAAAAATTTTAAGGAATCGTATCAGGCTCCCTAAGAGGATTTAAGATTTCTGACTCGTCTGCAGTTACTGATTTCATATATAACCACAAAACCTTTCAATTCATGGTTATTGAAACGACTCTATCCAATTGTATGCAAAGGATAATTGTTAAACCCTTGAAATCATAAGTAATCATATGTGGCAATAACTCGATTCACTTAGATCTCCATTCAAGAGGTTGGATCTAAATCATTAAGCCTTTATTTGGATCTCATAAATTTTGAGGGAAAGGATAGGGAAAATAATTGAAAAAGCATCGAAAAGGAATCCATTTGACGATTTCTAATCAAATTTCAATATTTTCCATTCCTTTCCTTTCTCCTCTCCAAGAGCCAAAGGACCTTGGATGATTCATCTATATATATATAACCCCTTAATATTTTCAAATATATTTTAGAAAATATTAAATATGCCATTCGAAACTATGGGGTCTAGTACATGAATCCTTTTATGCCATTCAGTTCTATCAAGCGGAAAAAAATGTAGATTTAAATTAGATTTTGTATCTTAGCCCAATACGACATGTGATAGATTGAGCCCTAGTTGGATTTGGAAACTAGGGCTAGTAGTGATCACCCAACCGCCTGTATATTTGTTATGAGGAATACTTTCATCCAAAAATAGGAAGGTTGGTTGTACTACTACAACCGTCAAGTTTTTGGTTTTCACAAGGTAGAAGCAACTCTAAGAAAAATAATGGCTACGGCTTCAGCAGGAGCCGAAAGCACAACTATTATTGTTCTTTGAGTTGCTTGTACTACGCAAAATAGAAAACCTGACGATCATAGTACTACAACAATCATAGTACTACACCCAACCCTCCTATTTTCAGATGATAATTGATAAGACACCACAAAATTCAATGAACTATATAGGCAATAGGGTGATGACCATGAACCCTGAGTTTGAAATCCAAATAGGACTCAACCTAACACAAGTCACAAGTCCTGTTGAGCTAGGACCTAATCAAAACCAAATATCAGCTAGAGAGTCCAAATTCTTACATTCTCCTACCTAGTTAAAATTTTGAAAATACAGCATAATTTAATGCCAAATTTTTAGTATCCACGACACTATAATATATAAGTAACAAAAAGTGGAGAAATGTTCTTAATGGGCCAAGATAAGTAACAAAACACAGTTACTCACCGACATTTCATGTGCACAAAATAAAAACACATGCTCCCAGGATGCCTATGGTAGGGACAGATCACAATAAATGTTTGAACATCCAAACAAGGGCTCTTCAGACGATTCCCAATCATCCAAGATTCCCAAAGTAATTGAAGAGTTCTCAAAAAGTGAGCATAAAAAAATCAAATCTCATATATAATGAGCCAATACATTCATATATATTCAAAAAGAGCTTGAATGATTCAAATGTTTCCAGTCAATGCTTTCCTAATATCACAAAACCATTCAACTCAGTCCTAATAAAGACATCACAGTCGAAATAATCGACAATTCTGCATCAAACTTGTAAAAAAACCATCGCAGACCCAATTATGACAGATCTGGAAATTGACGAGAATAGAAAACTGAAAGCAGATAGTGGAATATCAAGAAATTAGGGTTTACCAGGAGGTTCATGTATTGATCAGGATCGAAGGAAGACGTGTTGATGGCGTCTAATGTAGCGTATTTAGAAGAAGTGTTGGTGGCCGCTGAAGAAGGATCTGGAGAGTAAAAGCTCGACAACAGATCCCTCATTCTCTTCGCCTTGTCGTCCAGTGGAACGTCGTCAACCCCCATTTTCTTCAGCAATCTTTCTCTTAATCTCTCTACAGATTAGGGTTTCTGCAAATCTCTTTTGATGCACTAGACTGAAAGCTTCGAATTTAGCTGGAGATGCGCATGGGAGTAGAGATGTAAACAGGGAACAAAACAGATCACTGGCACGAAGAGGGTGGGATTGTAGTACTGCGAATGAAACGACGGTGCTTCGTGGCCGTTTCGCTACCAACGACTCGTTTCACTGTTCGGTCATTGAAAAAAAACTAAACAGGAGAGAAAGTCATGTGCAGTTTGGGTCGGGTCGTTTAGGTTCTGTTTGGAATTTTCAAAAATTAGATCAGATTGGATCTAATTTAAAACTGTTATCTTGTTTTTAATTAAACCAACTCATAGTTGATTTGAAAAAAACTGTGTCTATGACTTATTTTCAAAATAAAACTAAACTGATTAGCAAGAATATGAGAATTACCAAACAGTATAAAAACAAAACTAACCAAACTTATTTTCAGTTGATCAGATTTTCAGATTTGCCAAACAGCCCCTTAAACTTTAAACTTGCCTCGTTCAATAACAGTTGTTTTCCACTCCCATTGAAAATAAAAATAACATTGATTATGGGTTCAACCAAGTTGAGTTTTACAGGTTCGAAAGCTTAATTATTTAAGCTTGAACTGAATTTGTTATAAGCTGAACTAAGTTTTTTATTTGCTTAAATTTAACTTGTTTAATAGACAAACAATCTCAAATGTACTACTATTATTGAGCTTGTTCATCATGGACTAGTGATTCTTGAACAATTTGGAGCTTTATCAATAACCAATGCTCCTAACATATGTAATTACTATCTAAAATGCAAATTGAAACAAAAAAATAATATTTTTACTAAAATCTCATTCATAAGCCATAAATAAGTCTTGTTCACGAGAGCTATAAAGTCGAGCTTGAGTTTGAATGGGTATGACTCGTTTATTAAATGAGCTGAAAATTTAAGCTTAGAGTTAGCTCATTTAAATAAATAAGCGATAGAACGAGTTTAAACGACTCACTATTGAACTTGTTCACAAACTCTTTCCAAAGGACTTAGTTCATTTGTAGTATAACTCAATAACAAAGTTTGATTGCATTTCTCCAAAGCTCTCATACATAACACATACACTTAATTTAAAAAATAAAATTAAAAAAAATCATTCCAACAAACAAACTAATGGCACCAGCCTATTTACCAAAACTTAAATATATAAAAAAAATCAATGATATCAACTTAAATTTTTTTTTAATAATAATTATATAAGTTAGGCAAGCTAATTTAATATGAATTTATAGCCACCCGATTTGACGATGCATTACCCTAATTACGCCTAATATATGACAATCCAATGAAGGACATGGAAAATGTGCAGATTAGTTGAATTTATAACTTATATTATAGGTCAAATAGCAACAAATAATAATTAGCCTAACAACAATAATTAAAAGAAACTTTAGAAAGAACCCTGGGGGCAGTCAATAAAGCTCAGCTCCAATTGCGACCTAGTCAAAGATAACTCAGTGCCCGATTAATATAAGTGCATGCCCAAATATGGATCCACGAGTAGTGGTATATGGCTTGCGCAGCACCATCATCACTTAAAAAAATATATATATTATAAAAATTGCTACCCCCTCGAGTGAGTATATCAAACCTGTACCTACGGCGATGAGCCATGATAGAGACTCTTTGTGACATATCCAATAATCATCTCATGCCGGTTTGATAAGGTAACAATCAAAAATTTGATTTATTCTTCTCGTCTCACAAAGATATATCATTTTTATTATTTTTTATTTTAAAATATTTGTTTATTTTGAAAAGTCAAATTATTAAATTTTTTTGGCTTCCTGTATTACATTTTGTTATTTCAAAAATTATTTTATACACAAAACTCTATACCAAAAAACAAAACAAAAAAAAAGTATAATTTTGGAAAGATGGAGGTTAATAAATGATAAATCAATGTAATTTTGTTAAACTTGACCTATTTCTGTGAAATGAAAAAAACAATGATGATTAAATAAGTACGTGTTAATATAATTTACATCAACATTTGTATTAGGAGCTATATTTTATGTATTAATAGAATATAAAGTATTTTAGACCAATATAAAGGTTGGTAGGTATAAAAATATATATGGAACAAGTGTAGAGGGAGCATTGTCCAATTAAGAACATAACTGTCATTCATCAATTCAGCACCTAACTGTAGCCCCTCTGTATAAATTACCCATATTATCTTCATTTTTTATTTTTTTTTAAATTTTTGAAGGAAGACCCATGTTATCTTTATCTCTATGTGAAAAATAATGAAAAAAATACTTATGTCCAAAAAATGAGAAAAATGGAAAAAATATATTTACATTTCTTTTTTGGTAAACATAATCTCAGAGAATCATTAAGATACGGAGTATATTCGTAAAAATTGGAAAGAAATGTTAAAGACTTGCCTTAAGCTTCTAACATTACAGCTGTCGTCACATCTCACGCCAGCAAATTTACACCGACAGCACTCCGTTGAATTGGCAATTAACAAATATACACAACATTTTTTAATTCGTTTTTTTATTAGAAAAAACTCAGAATTTCGGCTATAAAAGGCCAGCTCGAGAGCCCGGAAAAACCTTCTTTCGCATTGCGTGTGATGCTCGTATTCTTCTCTAGGTAAACACCTTCTCCCTTCCTCCTCCTGCTATTTTTGTTTTCTTTCTATTTATCCAATTGCTGTCCCTTTTGTTCTCTTTGCAAATCCTTCTTTCGCGTAGCGTGTGAATTTCAGCAATCGGCTGTTTGTTTCTCGAGAATCATGAGGTAGATTTTCCTGATCCGACAGGAAACTAATCGAAATCTCTCTGAAAATTTAAAGTTTTGTTGCGAAGTTGGCGTTTTCTTTGCATCTCATCTTAAGGATCAAAACATCGCTGCAAAATTGAATTTCAACAATCGGTTGTTGTAGATCTAGGGTTTATTCCATTAGATCATTCGATTCGACGGGTAAAAAATTTAAATTTGTTTGGATTTTTAAATTTCTGGTGCAAGGCTAGGGTTTTTACAGAATCTCAGTTCGGTTTGTGGATTGTAAATCTAGGGTTTGTTGATTGGTAGCCCTATGATTTGATTTTCCATTTCCTATGCGGTCTTTATGAGCTACGCTATCCTCATGCGTCGGATCCGTATTCTTCACTCATTTTCGGTTGTGTTTCTCTATTGGTTCTATGTTTTCTCATGAGCTAGTACTCGCCATTTGATCCTATTTCATCACATTAAGTCCTTGTTCTCATTCATCTAATTTTGGAATTCCTGATCCTAACGCTGGTAATCATTAGTTGATTTATTTCTACCAATACCCATCTCACACAATTTGAACAAAGAAACCCCACTATAGTTTCTGGGAAAAAGAAGGGTTGAAAACGGTTTCAATGCAGCAGCAAGCGAGTTCAGGGTCTGATGGGGATCCCCGATATGCGGGGATCGACGAGAGGAAAAGGAAGAGGATGCTATCGAACCGAGAATCGGCTAAGCGGTCGCGGATGAGGAAGCAGAAGCATTTGGATGATATGCTTGGTGAAGCAACACAGTTCAAAAATGCAAATAGTCAAATTATGCAGAGGATCAATGCCACCACGCAGCTGTACGTTGAGGCTGCGTCGGAGAATAATATATTAAGAGCTCAAGTTATGGAATTGACTGATAGATTGCGGTCCTTGAATGAAGTTCTCCTTATTGCAGAGGAGGTTAGTGGGCTGGCCATGGACATCCCTTTCATACCGGATACTTTGCTGGAACCGTGGCAACTCCCTTGTCCAGTGCAGCCAGTCATGGCTTCTCCGAATATGTTTCAGTATTAAAATAGTGTCATCAGTGTTGGAAGATGTCCTTCTTTGTGAGACTCGTTTGCCTTTGTGAATAATTTGTTTGGTCTGTAGGCTTTTTGTCGTCAGTTCATTTGTTATGTGTCTGTCATCTCTGTTGAGTTTGTTGAATGTTAGTTTGGTGTCTAAAAAATGGGAGTGCTATTTGTCCAAACTTGCTATGTTATTTCAGTTCATTTGATTTTCTATCAGTATATGAGTCAGTTGCTTCTAAGTATATGAATTGTTGTTTATAATTGGTTTGTGATTGGGTGGCATATGAAACAACAGTACTATGATTAGGTATTTGTTTTGGATGGATTGAAAAATGCATTGTATGGATTATGGAAAACTGTGGATACACGGGCTTTATGTGATGTTCTCAGTGGATACATCGGCTTTGTGTGCTCAGATTAATGTATAAAGTTGATTTGTATAGATCTTTAAATAGGATCTATGATGCTATGTTCATGAAAACAGTAGCCGGACAACAAAGTTTGGTGTTAAAAATGAAATAGCAGATGGTGATGTTTTACCTATATATTGTTGATTATTGTTTAAGCATTTGATTGTTGCAAATGTATTCAAACGTCTGCTTCTGGTTGTACTTTTCCTTGTTCACCCACTTAATCATTTGATCAATTTGCCAAAATATTATATAGGGTTTCTTAGCCAATAATAAGTTTTTAATAAGTTTGAACAAATCGAAACCCCCCAACCCCTCCTTTTGTGGTGGTGCAGGCTGCACCCCTCCTACCATACCACCAACCCCAAAAAAGGGCCAAAGAGGAATTGTAACTGCCTGCATTTGAATGTGGGATGGCATCTTGATGACAGGATACACAGTTTAAGACAGGAAGATGATTTGAATTTTATGGGGATGTCGGCAATTGTTTTTTATTTTTTCATTGCCCTGCTTGAAAACATTTTCTTGAAATTTCAAAGAATTTCCAACTTTCGAACCATATTATATCAAAACGACATTCGTTTGAAATTTACCCGCTTTTCTTTCTATCTTCCTCCATCCCCCCCCCCCCCCCCCCCCCCCCCTCCCCAATTTTTCCCATTGAGTGAAAATGAGTGTCGTGTCGTGCTTGCTTATGGTTTTCATTGTGAAAGTTATGCCTTTGTGATTATTGCTAGACTCAATGGTATTATGTGGATGGTATATTAGATTGATGGATATTCGACTTAATTATGGATTTATGGCTGACATTTCATCCATTTCATCTATGTTATCTGGTTTGTTCAACCACGCTTGAAATGATTTATTTCAAATGTTCGTTTGTGTGTCTGAGTACAGTGTACATCGATTAAAGATGTGGACGTATTGGACTATCTAAGATATTATATGAAGGGGGTGTTGATGGGGGGTTTCCTGGTTGACACGTGAAAGGATTCACCCTCAAAATATTAGGTGGGCTTGGCCTCTTACGAGTCTCTTGTTTTTTATTTTATTTTATATTTTTTTACACTAGCTTTTGTTGGATGTGGAAAATGCTTGTTGAACCTCAGGAGTTCCCTAATGGAAGAAGATATGTTTAAGGCAGCAATATTTCATGAAAGATACACCTAGAGCTTTCTATTAGTTATTGATGCATGATGTGGAGGGAAGAGGGTAATGTGGTAACTGTGCGTTGATCTAGCTTGGTAAGTATGGCGTATTATTTTGGTATAAGGGAGTAACAGCCATTGATTAGTTCAGGCAGAGTTCACTTCTGTTCCTTCGTGTCCATGCTGACCTGGATGTTGCAGTGGTATCTGCTACCTGGCTGGCAATTCTGTTCAATGTTTTAGTTGGGCTGTCAAGCTTGTAAGTTATTTGCACCTACCGGTGCAGCTCTGTTCCCCACTTTTCTTTGGCATTTTGGCTCAAACGTTTGGGATTTTACACTTCTGTTACAGGGGAGAGTTAAGGCCAGAGAAGCAAAGATTGCTTCCACGGCTGTACTTGCAAACTAACCAAATTACTTGATTTTTGGAGGTTTTCTTATTAAAATTCCTCTCTTAACACAAAAACAATTCACGAAAAGGTAAAGATTAAAAGCTAGCGTCTTGGAAAGCCGATTAGTGGAGGCATCTCCTTGGGGTTCAAGATGTTTTGGCCGAGAGTCTTTTCTTATTTATAGTAATTTTCTCTTACTATTATTATTATTTATTTTTTATTTTTATGTAAATTTAAATAAGTTCAGTTCATGTCTTTTTTTTCTTTTCTTTTTTTTAATATCCTATAACAGTGGTTTTGGCAAGTTTAGACCGTTGCTAGATTTTAATTCTAGTTCAAACAGAAGCTACTATCACCAATCTTCATAGCCCCCAAAAAAATAAAAATAAAAAAATAAAAGAAGATAAAATCACGAATCTAATCTTTCAAGATGGTATGGTATATGCAATGCTAAATAAAACAGAGTATCATCATATAACATCACATCATAAACAAAGGATTAAACAGCTAGAAGTTGATTGAAAAGGGGCATGCCGATCAATCCTCATAAGTGCGGCACTCATCGGCCTCCATGTTGTCCTTGCAGTAAGCCTCCAAGGGGTCGGAGTCGGCCTTCTTCCTGTCCCTTGCATGGCTAGCCGCTGCACTCAGCTCCTCCACCTCATCCCATGCAGCTACGCACTCGCCGCTCACCGGGTCATCCGAGCACTTCTCCTCTGCAGCTTTTATGCTCTCTGTCACCTTCTCTGATATGCTTTCTGGTGCTGCACCCACGGGTTTAACATACATGCGACCGCCCAATCCGAATTGGCTCGACCTTCTCCATGGGTGGTTCAGCCACGGCGACTTAATGGTCTGGGCCTTTGGGGTCTCTGCTGCCTTGGAAAATACTCTAGGGGTTGAGAGGTTCACAGCCAGCTATTGTTGCCATTGTTTTTCGATCTGTTGTTGGCGTTGCTATAGAGGAAATTATGTTTGAGAAATTTTTTTGATGATGAGAAGCAATATAAGTGGTGTCCAATGCATTGTGAACACACACTTCTTATCCGGTGACAACCAATCATGGACTTCCACGTTAGGAGCAAGTTAGAGATATTTCAGGGGTACGTCACGTGCTCCAAAGTTTACCACTTTGAAGACTTATCTGCCCTTTAAAAATCTTGTTTTGTTTTTTAAAAAAACCCTCTGTAATAATAATAGGGTTTTTGGCTTTTCGCCCTTGTAGGATTCGTTGAGCGGTCAGAGTTGAGTATGTTTTTCAGAAGTCATCGTTTTAATTTCTCGTAGAGATTACTGCTTGTATGGATATAAAGCATCTCACACGGGCCGTTAAAGGAATAGTCTGGCCCGAAACTTCAACAAGAGTAAGACGTAGGATACCTTAATAAATTAATAATAATAATAATAATAATAATAGGGTTTTCATAACGTGTGCCCTTAGGGCACATGTTAAGCTGCAATTAATAGTCAACCAGTGCATGAAAAAATGTGTTTTCACAGTTTTCCAAGCAACTTTCACCATTTACAATAATAGGGTTTTCTTAACGTGTGCCTTTAGGACACATGTTAAGCTGCAATTAATAATTGATTAATGCATAAAAAAAATGTGTTTTCACAATTTTCCGAGCAACTTTCATCATTTACAATGTACTTTCATCATTTTCAATGTAACTAGATATAGCACACATGCATTGCACGTGAATATTTTTAAATAATATTAGTTATACAAAATAATAAATGCATAAAGATTTTATATTTTTTCATAAAAGATAAAGTTTAAAATTCAAAAGTACATTATATATATTTTTTTAAATCAAAATTGTCGACGAAAGATTAAAAACTCTTTAGATATACATTCAGAATTTTTTTCTTCTTCATAAAACATAATATTTAAAAAATTTATATTCATATATATTATCATGTAACTTGATAATTGCTCTAGGAAAAAGAATTTTAGTAAGAATCTAACTTTAATTTGTTAAGAGTTTGAACTAAAATCTAACTTTCATTTGTTGCCAAATGATAAGAATGTTTATTATGTGTTTCAATTAAAGGAATGGTAGATATGTATTTTTATTTTTTGAAAATAAGGGTATATTGATTGTTCAAAAAGTTTTTCTAAGATTCAATTTTTATAAATAAGTATAGATAATTAGATCATTAATTGTAACTTAACGAAAGGCACATGTTAGGAAAATCCATAATAATAATAATAGGCAACCGAACCCAATAGCCCGGCACGGCGGCACCCCCTGTTTGGACATTTTATATAGATCCGTCGATATACGTGAATAATAAATTCAATAAGATCAACAAATTTCTATCATCATTTGGTCATGGAGTTTATTCAACGCGAAACATGCCATGATGGAGAATCTAGCGGCGCAAAAATCTTTATATATAGCACATAGACACCACCAAGCAAATTATTAGCGGGATACAATAGACTTGATATAATGGACTTGATATGTTGGACCACTTATTTTACCCTCTTTATGTAAGTCACTAAGTTATGTAGTTAACCCTAAGGAATGGATTAATGGTTCTTGAAACTCATATTTTAAGAAGCAAAAGATTATACTTTTGATAATTCATTCATCCATGGTGTTGATTGGGGCAGAGTGGTGATTACCTTATTCATGCCTAGGTAATGAGTGAGACAAAAAGTCTTATAATTTATATATATATATATATATATATATATATATATATAGGATGATGATCAGGTAAGCACGTACTGATATAACTTATATCAAAACCTACATTGGGAGTTGTACCTTGTGCATTAGTGAGATGTGAGGGGAATTGAATCAATGCAAATGATACAACCTCAATGCATAGTGCTAATGTAATTTACATCAGCACGTGCTAATGAGATCACCTCTGTATATATATATATATATAATATGTATATTTAGGGTTCGGTTTATTTGTTCGATGTTGCACACCTCGTGAAGGATTTGAGCAATCTATGACCACATGTGCCAATGCATAATTATTACAAATCGTTCAACTGTGCAACATACGCAAAGTCGTATGGGTAATCCATATTATACTTGCGTCTAAGGAGTTTTCTATTTATTTATTTTTTTTGGGTACATAGGAATTAGCTCTCAGCCAAGGACATCCGCCATAAAAGAGGGGGTCAAATCCATAAGAAGTTGGTGGAAGAGCGGAAGCCTTTCAGTCTAGTCCTCTCCTTTCCTAGCAAATGAGTTTTCTATTTGCTTAGCTGGTCTGATGGTGCTTAATTATTGCAAGCTGTACATTGGTATTTAAACAAAAATTATATTATAGCAATGAGTAGCCCCAGCTGGTCTGGTGGTGCTTAATTATTGCAAGCTGTACATTGTTATTTAGATAAAAATTATGGGGTATAGCAGTGAGTGGCCCCCAGTACCAAAATAATTTTTATATGATCAAAGGGGCTGTTTAGTCAATAAGATGTAGAATAAATATCAGGAATTTCTTCTTCCAAAATGAAAAAAAAAAAAAAAAAAAAAAGGAAAAAAAGAAAGAGAAATATCAGGAAATTCTTCCATGTGTGGTATGAGAGCGGAGGGCAGGTGATCTCATTGGAATAAAATCAGCATCTCATTAGCATCATAATGGCAAAATATCTCTCTAGGAAGTCTTTTAGACACTTTTGATTGAAACCAACCAAACCAGGCAAGTTAGTCCCCACCTAAAAGTCTTTTAGACACCTTTGATTGAAACCAACCAAATGTGCGATAGCTAGGAGGAAGCGTGCACTCTGGGACAAGTGCTTTTGGAAATTGGCATGAAGATTATTCTGAAAACCGCAAAAATGCGTTGGAACACATATTTTGGAAGCATTTGAGAAATAAATTTGGAAATTCCTTTCCAGAATCCAAGACAGCATGAAAAGAAATCATCTCAAACAACTTCTCAGCATTAGGTTGTATAAGTAAATTAGATTGGTTTAATCATTTCAGTAATTTAATTCTGATATAATAATCCAGATGGTGGAAGACTTATTGAAAGTTGATCACGCGTAATGAAGATCAGTTTTGTTTAAGCAATTTTGATTCTTATAATATTTGGTTTAGAACTTGGCTCCTCACCGTTAAAATTGGGTCGATTATGTTCACAATCCCGCTATATTACACCCAAAAATGAATTATGACCAACAAACTAATAATGAAACTTACTTAGTAAAGGATTAGGATCTTTTAACGGAATTTGATTGGTGGAGTTCAACCATGCACACCAATTTTTTAGAAAAGTTAAGAATTGTATAAAAAGTTTATTTAAAAATTGTGTCTCCTAATCTTTATAATTCTTATCTTTTTTTCTTGGTTATCCATGAGTGCCGCCGGAAGGGGCAAACTCATCGATGCAATTAAATTTCTTAATTTCTTAAAAATTGTATCTCCTAATCATTGAAAATTTCTTAATTTTCTTTCCTTTTCTCAGCAGCCAAACAATTACAATTAAATTTCTTAATTTCTTTCCGTTTGTTTTCCTACATTTTCACGGAGAGCTCCACTCGACTGAGCTTAATAGTGACTTAATTCAGCTTAAAACACCACGTTGTTGGAAAGTCTTGATCCTTCTCTATATACCCCATATTTCTCAGAACCAAACAAGAAGATTGAGGAAAAAACTCACGGATGAGCGACGAACGACTGCTTCGATGAGTGCCACCGGAAGGGGCAAACTCCGAACTGAACGACGGCGAACTTCTCAGCAGAGTCTTTGACCTTGAGATAACGAACGTAGAAGCGGTCGAACTCGAAGGACTCTCTCCACGGAGCGCTGGTGATTCCAGTCATCTCGACATCGACGAGGACGAAGTCCGAAGCTCGGACAAGGAGCCTGAGGTCTTCGAGCGAGGACTTGAAGTTCGATTTGGTGACATTCTTAAGATGGTGTGGTAGAGCAGAAGGTGTGGGAATTTGGGGTTTGGGCACGAGACAGTGCCCTAACTGAGTACTGTTTGTTCATTTTCCGGCCATTGTAGTCTGCTTTTCTCCATCCGTTTGTTTACTGAGAAGGTGAAGAAAAAAGAAAGAAAATAGTTGAATTTCTTGTTTAAGTAATTCAAAATTTTGGTTTGTATTTAGTCCTCACTCCTGAATTTTCTCAGCAACCAAACAGAGCGGGGTACGGCATTTCCGACAGATGCTCTTGTGGGTGCCCACGCAGGATCGGTGAAACTGTTTGAACGACGCGGTTGAGTTGGGTGTTTTCTAAAACACAAAGCGTGTTTACGAAGCGCCCTTTTAATATAATAAAAAGCGCTAGTACTAATGGCCCTTTTAATACCTTCGATATAAGGGAAAGCGCATTTATTAATAGCGCTTTTATTTCATAAAGCGTTTTTAATAATAACAATTTCATTTAATAATAGCGCTTTTAATAATGGCGCTTTTAATAAAAGAATGAGAGCCAACTAATAGCGCTTTTATGGACGCCGGCGAGCACCATCCCAACGACCCCTACCCTCTGACCGCCGTGCTCGTTCGTCTATATCAACAGGTTACACTCTTCTCCGATATCCCTGAAATTTCTTTTCGTGCTCATCCTCTTCAAGTTGAATGAGGACATCATTCTTCGGATAGCCTAACCAAACCAATGCCACAAATGATCCACTGGGTCAACTCATCTCCGCTTTGCTAGCTGTGCCCCCTCTGCAAGTTAAAACGAGGAATCCTGAGTCACTTGGTTGGTCTCGAGACTAATAGCCCTAACAGCACTATTGGTTCCTGTTGCAGGTCATGTAAGCACACCTCCTAGTTTATTACTCTGTAAATTTGTTGTGAGCCCATCAGCCCACTCTTGTAGACAAATATTACTTGGGCAGAGGTTCTGTCTCATTGTAATAATTCTCGATTCGTAGTAATTGTCAATTCCCTTTGAGTATTGGCTGGATAGCAATTTTTCTCGCAATAGTTCAAGAAAATCCATTCACACGGATCAACAAATCGAATGAGCTTCTCATGTAAGAATTTCAGAATTATTTGATAAACATGAATCATTCAACCATACAACACATGTTTGGTGGCTTGCTATAACAAAGGCCCACTTTAGCGCTTTAGTAAGTTAAGAAAACCTGAGTGGATGGCTGGCCTTAAGAGTATGAGGACCTCATCCTACTCCTTTAATAATTAGTTGTGTTAAGTATTGTGTATATTTGATTTAGGAAACGGCAACCGCAATGCTCTACAAGCTGTGCAGCATTTGGGATTGTGTGTCCGTGTTTATGTTTGTGTTTGTGTGTGTGCATTTCTTTATTTTTATACGAGTATGTTATGCTCTTTTGAATTTTTTTATTTTTGCTTTGCGTATGAGTCAATGAACTAGTCTAAGCCTCTAAGGTAGGCCGGGCGGTGGGGGGGGTGGGGGGGGGGGGGGGAATCATCATGGTGAGAAGTACAATTATTTTCCTGCAACCAAACACCCTTCTTGCTTTCCAACTGTGTTTCACGCTTCATGGCATCGGTGCTTGCCTTGCCTTGCGGCTCTATCTCTGTGTAGGGTCTAGTACCCTTTATTCCTTCCCTTCTACATTGCACTTAAACCCCATTGGTGGGTAGGAGCATGCAGGTAGTTAAGTTGGTGACATTGAAATTCAGGTTTCCATCTCATATAGAAATTAGAGAAGTCATGGATCTTCTTCGCAATGGAAATGTACAACTGCTCATCATGGTTGGCATCATTGTTCTCAGCTTCACAGGTACATTTAAGCTCCCCGTGGGCTGTTAATTGTTTTTTTCTGTGACTTGGATCCCCTAGCTCTAAGAAAATTAGGTTCATTAAATACTGCTAACAGTACTAGGACCCACTGTTTCATTGTATATTTAATGACATCAGTCTCAATGGGTTGCAAATTGGATCGGTTCTCATAAGATTGGTTTGGTTAATTCAGTTTTAAATTAGGTTCAATTTGTTTTGATTCTAAAATAAATCTATAGAAAATTTCAATTCAATTCTTGATTCATTTTTTCGTTGGGAGCCTTCATGAGAACTCAATCAATTAATCATCTTTATTGTTGTTGTTGGGTGACACTGCTTTCTATTTTGTAGCTGAAAAATGCCGGCAGCTGGCCCCTGAGGAGGCTCTTTCTAGAACCAGGACTGAGAGGTTTAGATTTTCGAACTGCTTCGACAAGAGATATGGGACTTTAGCATGCACTGCTAAGGTGGCGATGAAGCTCTATTTGTTCGAGAAATATGATATCAACCGCAGAGGGGAGGACTCCACTCTTCTAGCCAAGCACAATATGGGCGTCATTGTTTCCACCGCGTGGGACTTCTTTGAGACTATATATGTAAATGGTACCATAGGAGAGGGATTCAGTAGGGCCAGTGGAACCTTTATTGGAGCCTATGTTGGAGGGTTCATTGGAGCAAACCAGCTTGGGAGACTGGGTTTTCGTGTGGGAAGTCCACTTTGGGAGTTGGTTCGGTGGAGAAGTGGGACTAATGGCATATGATGTTGTTCATGCGGTGCTCTACTTGTATAACAAATACCCTCCCAATCCCCCATCTTCTGTGAGGCTCTGATGCAGAAAAATTAATAAAAACCTAGCTTAAGTGTTTTTTTATTTATTTTTTAAAATTTTAATTTTATACAATAAACTGCCCCCTAAAGTGGACGGCATTATTGTGCCATGCGTACAAGGAGGCAATAAAATTAACGGAGAAATAATTTAACTCATGTCTAACTGAAGATTGTAAAAATATAATTTTTTTTTTCTTTATAGTGATGAGGATACAGTAAATATCTGATGAATGCCATGGTTTGATGATTTGTTTACTGAATGTGATTATGCAATACCAAATACGTTTCTCTTTTGCGCCATGTTCATGGGTGATACTTAGTTTTTTAACCATTTTTTTATTTGCAATGATTTTGTCTTTATAGATGGCACCATTGTTTAAACCCAAAGTTAAAGGTCTGTTTGAGAATTTTAAAAACTACACTAGGTTGTCTATTTTTTTTAATGATACTTGATTTTTAAATAAGTCAATTCACAATTAGTTTGAAAAAAGTCATATTTACGTTTGTTTTCAGCCAAAAAAACTAAACAGATTAGCAATAAAAACAGCTTAACAAACAATGGTAAAATTAAAACCGTTTATTTATTTAATTATTTTTAATTATTTGGGTTTGGTGTGAGGCCTGAGAAAGATACAAATGGGAGAGAGACGAACTGGTTAGATTCCTATTCAATTAGCGAAGTTTTTAAATTTCTCAAACAGTCTAACCCCAAGGTCTTAAAACATGGCCAAGCCTCAGCTCAATCCAAGAAATCAGCATAAGCTAAGGGGTTGGCTTTGGACTAACCCAACTCATTAGTTATAAATGAAAGGGGATCGGTTGTTGCAATCTTTCAATTTTTATTTGCACACTCAATTAATTTTAATTTCTCAAGACTTTATTAAAAATATAAATTTTTTTTTTTATAAAAATTGATTGCCGTTATGTATTAAAAAATATAAATGATCAAAAAAATCTACTTAAATAATAAATTTTTTTATAAAATTATTTAGAATAATATTTTCCAATAGATTATGAGCTGATATTTATAAAAACCTTTTGTATTTTAAACGAAACAACAACTGGGCTTAACCCAAGCTGGCCCATTCCCATCAACTTCTTACATACGGAGTATTTTCTTTTTGCCTTTTTCATTTTAGAGACAGCAGTACAGCACACCGTAGTAAAGGAATCTTACTTTAGCCGTGCGTCCGTCCCCCACAAAAAATGGCATTTTCATTTCCATCCACTGGTTTCCTGCTAGGGCGTAGGAAACTAGCATGAAGTCGCACGCACCCTATGACTATCTCGAAGAGGACTCTCATTTTTTCCGCATTGAATTATTTGATTGGATATGCCAATAGTTCACTCACGCAGTAAAGTCAATCATGCGGCTTCAGAAAGTTTATCACCGTTTCTCCCTCCTCTCTCTCAGCCCCCTTCTCTCTCATCCTGCTCCTCCATCGTTTCTTTCTCTTGTCCGTACTCCTCGCAAGCCTGAGAACTCACTCCATATACACTTCCAAATCCGTCAAGACCACCGCCATGGCTGCCTCTAGGTTTAGCAATCTCGTCCCTGTCAACGCTGTTGCTGCAGAAGATGGCGGTAAAGCCACAAATGGCTCTGTTTCTTCTTCTTCCACAACCACTGAAAATGAAGGTAACCTTCACAAAATAGTGTCTCTTCTCTCTCTCTCTCTCTCTCTCTCTATATATATATATATATGTAATATATATTCATATTCTTCTTTGATGTTTGATGCGAGATACTGAGAAGTTCGGATTGCTATGTCTAGCGGAATTGAATGATGGAAAATTGGAGTATCTTGCAGATTTTGAGTTTAAGCATGTACTTGTGAATCGATGTAGATTGCTTTTAAGAATTTTCTGATATGTTCATATATGTGTTTTGAGTGTAGAGTAGAAGTTTTTGATTGGTCATCGGTTTTCTGGATTACTTCCGATTGACTCTGAAATTTGAATATACTCATTTGTCGAGGCAAATTTCATGCTTTTAGTCGGTGGAAGAAATTTGGAAATTTGGAACCTAAACTTCCCCATCTTATTCAGCTCTTTCGCCTCGTTTGGATTTCTATGGTTTGTAAGCTAGTCGTACTAAGTAGTTGTTCCTTACTACCCTCGAATGCTAACCTATGGTGGCACTATTTAATATGTACATCTGTCTCTTAGCTTATTTTCTATGATTTTTAAATTTGAACCTATAAGTACATCTCTTTATTGTGGAAAGATGTGTATTCCTGTTTTCATCCTTCTATATATATGTATATATATTGCTATATCTATCTATCTCTCAATCTATCTATGTATATTTCCTGGTAATTGTTTACTCCGTAGTTGTTAAGACACTAGTGGGTTAGCATGAAGATGGGTCTCATACCCAGGTCTCCAATACGAGTTTGAAACCCTGTTTTCATGATAAGAAGACGGATGCATGTATACTTGTTATGTGTTGTTTTGAGGCTGAAGGAATGATGAAGCTGTTAATATATTCCATTTGTTGCACAGGAACCCCATTACATTTGGAAATTTCATAGGGTATTCTGAATTGAACTTCAATAATGTCTGCTGGCCCTTATATAACTGTTTTAACATTTAAAGGTGGACTATGATTCATTCAGTAACGTATATATGTATTTAATGTGGTGTAGATAATTCAGCATTGGATGGTGGATATCGTCTTCCTCCACCAGTGATTAAAGATATTGTTGATGCTCCACCCCTTCCTGCATTGTCATTCTCTCCAAAGAGGGATAAGATACTATTTCTCAAGCGGAAGAGCTTTACCTCCATTGTCAGAACTAGCAAAACCAGAGGAAAAGCTGGCTGGTATTCGAATTGATGCCAAATGCAATACCAGAAGTCGGATGTGAGTGATGAATAATGAGTAAACTTTGGTGTTATATGGAGTACTTATATATATTAGCATACTAGGGCCATTTTTATGGTACCATCCATATGGGGGCCATGTGTCTTCTGGGTGGATTTTCATTATTGATTCTTTTGAGTTTCCTAGCTAAATATGGTCTGGAAATGGTGAAGATCTATATGAACTGAAATGGGGCTCGTCATCTGTTTTACTTAAATATCGGAATTGGAAGTTTTCTAGGTAATACCTATTGATTGAATGGTTGGAATCTTCCTCTGTGTCTCTGCCATTTTCATTTCATAAGCATGCTTATATGAGGTTGATGTAGATGCTACATTGAGAACTAATCATACATTTGGTTCACAATATTTCTTTTATACTTCTTTCTTCCATTCAAGCTGGCATATATGGGTGATTAATTTTAACATTCATCTTTAGGTCATTCTACACTGGTATCGGGATCCATCAGTTAATGGATGATGGTACACTAGGGCCAGAGATAGAAGTGCATGGCTTCCCTGATGGTGCTAAGATCAATTTCGTTACCTGGTAATTTCTCAACATCTTTCATTCTCCTTAGTCAAACTCTCTAGTCAACCGGACCTTATGAGAATGACTTAGTGATAGAATCTTCTAACATCAACAATCATATTTCGCTCTGATGTTTTAGATTGAAATCTTGCTTCATATTTAGTTTTTAAATTTCCCCTTTAGTACTAATAATAGTCTCATCTGACCAGGTTATCATTTCATTAATTTTTTTTTATAAGACATTTCATTAGAATTTTAAATATGCTTTTCTTTTCTTTTCTTTTCTTTTTATAGGTTACTGCAAAGTAAAATAAGTATAGAAGAAGATATTACTGAAAACATGCTATGTTGACCATATCTGACATTTTTTTCTTCATTTTTTTTTTCCTGTTTTCCAATTGACATAATTAAACCAATAACATACAGAATAAACTTGTCTGTCTGGTGCCAGTAATCAAATAAAATAAATTTTTGGTGGAATTAAGCATATCTAAACTTCATCATCCATTATGTTGCAATCTGAACTTGATAGTTTCGACTATAAGCTGAGAGATTTTTTCTTCATTGGACATCACTGGCGTATAATGTAAGAATTAATTTGATTAGGACTTCTCTTCATCTTGTCATATTTCTTTATGGATTTTCATCCCATTAAAGCAGGCCTTGTTTTACATCATTCGTTCTTCTAAGAACTCTATAGAGGAAAATAATTTGGAAAAGTTTTTGTTTTGAATTCATAATTTCGTATTTATATGACTGTTGAACTAGCAAGAACTTACAAAACTGCATAATAGTTATGTTTGTTTTATATGAACGGGACCTACAAAGCGGAACACTATCAGTTGTTGAAGTAGCACATGCCTAGATGACATGTAGCTCAACTTACTGGAATCAAATAAGGTTATCAGTTTGATGAACTCGGTTGAAGTCTTAAAATGTTTAAAAAGAATAATTTTTTAGGATATTGAATAGATGACTATGAGCTCATCACAAACATCTTTTTTATTGCCAGTATCTTTCCTTCTTTCTTTTTGGTATACTAATATACTGGTAATCTCGTTACTTTTTATTGAACTTTTAGCTTGCTGGTTGAGCTTCATTTATAAGATTACTTACTTGTGTGTTATATTTGCGGCAAGTTGATACCCTTCTTTTTGTGCTCATGATCTATTTATTCTCTTTCCAACAAGGTCGCATGATGGTCGGCATTTATCCTTCAGTATCCGAGTTGATGAGGTAAAGGATCTACCAATTGAAACTTGAATAGAAATCCTTGATATTATTAAGATTTATATTTTGTATTTATTAAAGTATTTATATGATCTACATTACATTGAAATATGTAATAGTATAAATACCTAGTATGCTTGCTGGACATGATACAGTGGCACACTTTTTTACACATCTTGAGGTTTGACTCACCATTAGATGGTTCCTCCTGCATTTTAGAGTCTCTTATGGCCAACTTGAGTATATTTGTATGATTATAACCATTGACGATGACTATGTTAATTGGTTATAAATTTCTAGGTGAGATTGTTATGTTCTACCTGCAGGTACTTGTGATGTAGTATACTTTTTCCATATCATACTAACATAATTGCATATGCGTTCTTCTTATATTTCCTACCATAAGTTGCTCTGTTTATTCATAATTTTTTCTTGGAACAGGAGGACAACAGTAGTAGTAAGCTTAGAGTATGGGTTGCTGATGTGGAAACAGGGAGGGCTAGACCTTTGTTTCAATCACCAGACATAATTCTGAATGCAGTTTTTGATAAGTAGGCTCTACTTTCGTTATGCATGAGCTTATTGTGGTTTTTTATGCATGATTTCATTTGTTTATTTTTCTGGTGAGACTGAATGATTTTACTGTTGAGGAAAATTCCTGCGGCCTTTGTTTTTCTAATTATTTTTTTCTATCTCTTCCAGTTTTGTTTGGGTAGATGACTCTACTCTATTAGTGTGTACTATCCCCTTATCTCGTGGAGACCCGCCAAAGAAACCTTTGGTTCCCTCTGGCCCTAAGATTCAATCAAATGAGCAGAAAAATATCATTCAGGTTAGAACTTTCCAGGATCTGCTGAAGGATGAGTATGATGAAGATTTGTTTGAGTACTATGCCACCACACAACTTGTTTTGGCTTCTCTAGATGGGACGGTGAAGGAGTTTGGCCCACCAGCTGTATATACATCAATGGATCCCTCTCCAGATGAGAAATACATTTTGATCAGTTCAATTCACAGGCCATACTCTTTTATTGTACCATGTGGAAGATTTCCCAAGAAGATAGATGTGTGGACAACTGATGGGAAATTTGTCAGAGAACTTTGTGATTTGCCCCTTGCTGAGGACATTCCCATTGCATTCAATAGTGTGCGAAAAGGGATGCGCTCAATCAATTGGAGAGCAGATAAGCCTTCGACACTTTACTGGTATACACCTGAAAATTCTTGTCTTTTCATGTGTAAGACATTATCTATAATATGTTTATTATACTAGGCATTTTTCAGCAACAGAATATTTGAAGTAGTAATTTGGAATGTAATCTCAAATCTCTCTCTCTCTCTTGATGAAAGTTGAAAACTTTCAAAACTAATAAAAATTGTCAATAAAAAAAATGAAAGTCACAACTCCTGGACTTTATCAAGTAAAATGCTATTTGTATGAGATGTACCTTAATGTATAAAAAAAATGAAGAATGGCTAAACTAAGTGTGCAGCAGTTGATATCTATGCATATATTTTGAATGACTTGAAAGAGAAATTCATGGAGAGTAGAAAGGGGGTGGAGAAAAGCAGAGGTAAAATTAAACGGTATGACATTTCTGACAGACAACAGGTGTTTGAAGCTTTATTTTTTCTTTCTCTTCTGGGGTTTAATTCTTTTAAAATTATACTTTCTATGGATAATTTGTATGTTTTCTTGTCCATTATATATAGGTCAGTTAACACGCAAGGACTAGTAGTCTCATAGTCATCGCAACTTAAGTAAGATAATGCAAAAATGACAGTTGTTACAGAATCTTAAATCTGCATCATTGTTGCATAATAAGTTGTTTTCTCGTAAATTTGTAAATTAATCTCATATGGATTTGTATTTGTACTTTCCAGTGGTGCATAAAGGTTCTTAAAATTGTACTGTAATATTCAAAGAACTTGTTGTGAGATGCATACAAAGCATACGGAGTTCTTGTTCGTGTACATAATTTCAGCTACTTGTTTGACTTTATTGAGGATTCTAGGGTGGAGACACAAGATGGAGGTGATGCAAAAGTCGAAGTTTCTCCTCGTGATATAATATATACACAACCTGCTGAGCCACTTGAAGGTGAACAGCCAACGGTCTTACACAAACTTGATCTTCGCTATGGGTAAATAGATATTTCTTTGATTTTCTTTTTCTTTTTCCTACATAATTTTCTGATGGATTTTGACCCTTTTTAGTTGGGATTAAGGCTTCCTTGGAGTGAGTTTAATTATCTGTCAGATAAAATGTAATTGGTTTGTGCTACTTATCCAAAAAAATAAAATAAAAATTGGTTTGTGCTGCTTGGGAGGTTTAATTTTTGTAGACCTTTCTTACATTATATTGGCAATGATGCTCCCAAGCTTTGTCAAAATCACTTTGTTTCCATAAAGACGTGTCCCTCGCAAAAGTGGTTACCAAATGTAGACCTAGCAGCTATGGTTAACAGGTTTTGTGCATTTTACAATGAATACATGCCTTTGGCGCTCTTTTTATATTAAAATTTCTGGATCTTTGTAGTGTTTGTAAATATGTTCGTGTATATTTATCTATATGGTTGATTGCCATACCATGGGTGCTCATTTTGTTCCTAAATTTCTGGTTCTTCATAATTTTCACCAAAGCATTTTGATCATACTGGTTCATATGCATATCAGATGTCAAGGAGGGTTACTTGCTATGTCTATAGTCAATGCTGTGGTTGCCTCTTTTGATGACTGCTAATATTTTATCAGCCTGTTGCCAGCTGTGGCTTTGTTTTGCGAACCTGCTTTCAATTGAAACTTAAAAATCTTAATTTGATGTATGTGACACTTCCATTTTCCACAGAGGGATTTCATGGTGTGATGATTCGTTGGCTCTAGTTTATGAATCTTGGTACAAAACACGGAGAACTAGGACTTGGGTTATTTCTCCTGGATCTGAAGATGTTAGTCCCCGCATACTATTTGATAGGTCATCAGAAGATGTATACTCTGATCCTGGCTCTCCTATGTTGCGGAGAACTTCTGCTGGGACTTATGTGATTGCAAAGATAAAGAAAGAAAACGATGAAGACACTTACGTTTTACTGAATGGAAGTGGTGCTACACCAGAAGGGAATATTCCATTCCTTGATTTGTTTGACATGTAAGTGTTTTCAAATAACTGTTTCTAATTTTTATTATTTATTTTTATACCTTTTCTTTCTCTCATATTATTGATGCTGTAATGACCTGACACATGTTCCATATCAGAAATACAGGCAACAAAGAACGAATATGGGAGAGTGACAAGGAAAAGTATTATGAGTCCGTTGTTGCTTTAATGTCTGATCAGAATGAAGGGGATATAGACATGAATCAGCTGAAAATACTGACCTCCAAAGAGTCAAAAACTGAAAACACCCAATATTACATCCAGAGCTGGCCAGATAAGAAAGCATGTCAGATTACAAATTTTCCTCATCCATACCCTCAGCTGGCATCATTGCAGAAAGAGATGATCAGGTACCAGAGAAAGGATGGGGTTCAACTTACTGCAACATTATACCTGCCACCAGGCTATGACCCCTCAAAAGATGGTCCTCTTCCGTGTCTGGTGTGGTCTTACCCTGGAGAATTTAAAAGCAAAGATGCTGCTGGACAAGTTCGCGGTTCTCCTAATGAATTTCCAGGCATAGGTTCAACATCGGCCCTTCTTTGGCTAGCTAGAAGGCATGAACCTCCTCTTACTGTTCTTTGCCTATACTCTCTTTTGGTGTTTTTGGTGTCTCCTTTCTATTGCATCAATTCAGTGGATGGTTTGGTTTAGACATGCTGGACCTATTTATGATTGTTCCAAGTTCTGCAGGTTTGCTATTTTATCTGGACCAACGATTCCTATTATTGGTGAGGGTGACGAAGAGGCAAACGACAGGTAATTTGAAACCCTAAATTTCAAGAATGTGGATCCTTAGACCCTATCATATGATAGGGTAAAATGTTGTTAATGCACTATGAGGAGTTCCCATTTGGTTAATGGGATTTGCCTACTTATATGACCCAAATTGATTCAGATATTTAAAGAAAATACATTTCTCACAAGGAGAGTTGTTTTGTGTGAAAGGAGGAAAAGGGGGGTACGAAAGAGTTTGCCAACTATGGGGACAAGCTCGTAGAAGTGCTTTGTAAACACCCTGAAATTAGTGTATTATGGGATTGGAAACAAAGGGACAATAATAACATTGGAAATATCCTAGAATTGTGTGAGAAACAAGGGGAAATGATGTAGGATTTTCTTCTCAGATTGTGCAAAGGTTTCAAATTTTGTTTTGGAATTTCTGTTTGAACCATTGACCAAATACATGTTAACCAGGTATGTAGAGCAACTGGTCGGAAGTGCAGAGGCTGCGGTGGAGGAAGTTATCCGACGTGGAGTAAGCTTTTACACTCTTCTTTGTATAACTTTTGGGTACATGGTTCGGACATCTGACTGTGATTTATGATGGGAGCTTTTCTGGTACTTCATTTGTTTAGGTGGCTCATCCAAATAAAATTGCTGTTGGTGGTCATTCCTATGGGGCATTCATGACTGCGAATCTCTTGGCGCATGCCCCTCATCTTTTCAGTTGTGGCATTGCTCGCTCTGGAGCTTACAACAGAACACTTACACCTTTTGGTTTCCAGGTAGTCTTCTAGTTAGAATGCGAAGTAAAATTTTTCCATAGTTTCACTTGAATCACTTTATTGCATGGTCTAGTGACTGACTTGTCATCATTGTAGAATGAAGACAGGACACTTTGGGAGGCCACTAGTACTTATGTAGAGATGAGCCCTTTTATGTCAGCTAATAAAATTAAGAAGCCTATCTTGCTTATCCATGGAGAAGAAGACAATAACTCAGGAACTCTAACAATGCAGGTAAAATAACAGGTTTTATCTTGTTCAACTTTTTACAATAATGCCACTTATCAAATGCATAATCACAATAACCTTCAATAGAAAAGTCTTTCCTTTCTAGTTTCACTTTTCAATATTGTTTTCCCAAGATCTCAGCTTCAAGCTGATTCTGTTAAAAAAGGGAGGATAAGGTTTCTGTTAAAAAAGGGTGAACAAGAAGTAAAGAAAGACTGTTAACTGCTTTCTCTTCCTAACTTGTTTACTTATTTTGCTTTTCCAAACAATGCAGTCGGATCGATTCTTCAATGCTTTGAAGGGTCATGGTGCCCTTTGTCGCCTAGTGATTCTTCCCTTTGAGAGCCATGGTTATGCTGCACGAGAGAGCATCATGCATGTCCTTTGGGAAACTGATAGATGGCTGCAGAAATATTGTGTGTCCAACACTTCTGATGTGAATGCAGATCTTGATGCAAGTAAAGACAATGTAAGCAAAGAAATTACAGATTCTGAAGACAAAGCAGTTACTGCCAGTGGAGGCGGTGCCCCAGAGCTGGCAGATCTTGAGCACGAAGAATTTCACTCCATGCAAAGATCATCATTATGGTAATTTCTCTACACACTATACACTCATGGAAGATACAAGTATAATAAAAAATAAAATGTAAAAAAATGAAATCTCCGCCCACCTTTCTTTGCAAGCCCTTTTACATGTCTTCTTTTTTCTTTTGAAAATAATCAAGAGGAATGTCATAGGTTTTCCGGTTGTTTCTATTAAAATTATTTCATGCTTAAAAATCAGTGTTGTGAGTGTTCAGGTGGAACAAAACAAGTTTTCAATTGACTGTGATTTCCTTGATAAGTCGTCTTTCTATCTTTTGTAGAATTTTTTTCTTTAAAAGAACTTATTCTAACAAATTGCCCCCCTTGAGTTCAATTTGCCATAGTACTCACACTGGATCCAGAAATGAGCATTATGACATTTGATTTCCAGGGTTACGGAAAATTTTCCTTATCTCAATTTGTTTATTTATTTATTTATTTTTTCCTTCTCTCACATTATTATATTGTGTAGATTCAATCATGGATGTTTGGCTACCAAGAATAAAAAGTTTGAGCTTTGACGTGGTGCACGAATGGATGCCAAAATAGCAAAGCTGCCTGCCCAAAAGAGAGTGCAGCATACCTCAATTCGAGTGATCTAGATCATTGCTCTCGGGGTGTATCATTCATAGTTCATACCCCAGAATTCATGGGTAATACTTGACTCCTCACAGTGGAGGAGCAACTGCTCTTCCCTCCCACTCATATTATGCTGCATGTATAACAAACAAATAAGAATTGATTATGTACATGTATCCCTATGTTATGTTATTATAGACATGCATCTATGTGTCCACATATATGTTAATGTGTCTAAATGAATATGATTATGTATCTATATATTTATATTCATATGTCTACGTATTTGTATCTACATATTTATATTTTTTTAAAATGAACTATTACACATGGCGGAATATGAGTGGGAGGGAAGAGGAATTGCTTTTCCACTGTGAGGAGCCTAGCATTGTCCAGAATTCATTAGCTCCCAAACTTATGCAGTGGAACTGCGAGAAAACTGCCACTGTTCTCTTCCCTCATGGGATGTGTGTTGCGTGCTTCGGGGTCCATAAAGCTCTTATACTAAAACATTTATAAACTTCAGTATGGAATCTCTGTCCACCACGGCAACACCAGCGATGAGCTTAACTATTAAAGAAAAATAAAAAATAAAAAAATAAAAGTGTAACTTAAAGCATTTGTTTTCCATGGGTTTGTATTTCCATTCCATTGGTAAAGTTATATCATGTGTGGAGATTCGGCAATAATCTTCCCAAATTGATTATATCCATTGTGAGCCCCTAAAACCATCAGATTTATTATATGCATTGTGAGCCACCAAAACCATCTTGTTCACGAATAACCTTCAAGAAGCAAAAGAGAATAAGATAGTTTTCCAGTCAGAATCCATTTAAGTTCCAAACGGGAAAAGGAAAATTTTCATTACATGGATCAGAAACCCCAACAAAATGCTACTACATGACCTGTATGCCAAAAATTATTCTGAGAAACATGTTTTCAAAAGTACTAATTTTTTTTTTTAATAATATGTTACTTTTTTATTGTTATGTTTTTCTTAAACGGAAAACTGCACGTATTATTTTGACGTTCTCTGAAATTGGATTATTTTTTAGAAAAATTTTCAAAAAACAAATTTCATGTAGCATCTGCACATGATACAAAGGTCTGGCCTCCAATACCGTGTCAAACATGCCAGACGGCCTCCTGAAACAACACAGGCGATGCTTACCCCAGTGCATGATTAAAGTTGTAGAATAAGACAACAATTATCTGATTAGAAATCAACAGGATCAATTCGCATTAGATGGTTGACGTCCCTCTGGATAAAACCCCTTTCCACGAATGGATTAATAACAAAGAAAATTATACAAGTACCTGGCATGAATTTCATGAATAAATCGAAAACTGCTCTGATAGCTTTCAATAGACCCAAAAGCTCCCAGCCAAAAGGCAGTCAACAGTGCTCAGCTAATAGATCATTTCATCCACACCTGTCATTGAACTCAAAAGATCCTCTTGAAGCTATATAATTAAAACTCAAGAAGTGCAATATGCTTCATTTAGTTGTAGAAATATACTGTGCACATACAACTGAGGAATTAACTCGAACTGATAAACATCATCTCAAGTTAAGCAACCAGGAGGAAACTAAGACCAAAAAACTTCATGAAATCTCCAAATCAATGATGTGGTCCTCACAACTTAAGTACAAGAAATTTATTCGTAGATCCCAGACAAAGTATTGCTCATTTTAGATTCCAGAGCCATTTGATGGAAATGTAAATGATCACAAGTGTTGATAGAATCACAACAGAAACTAAGACAACCTACTCTTCTGCAACAACACTGATTTCACCTTTCTCTAGCATGTCGTAGAATGACCTCATCTTCTTCTGCTCATTCCAGTGATGCATCTTCCATAGGCCACCAGCGACCAAACCGAGCGTGATCCCTATACAAATCTCCTTGACCACACTGGGTCCTTTCAAGGTGGCATGCGCAATCTTGTGGCCAGCCATTTTTGCTTCTCTAGAAGGAAGCTGGTAAACCCTGCAAGTAAAAACAGAACATCTTTTTCATTTTATTCTTACATATATCTTGTATAGAAAAAACGTTCCTTCAGGAATCCAATACTTCAGATGTACATAATGGCCAATAAATTAATCACAGCCTCTTCCTAATAATCAAGTTTCAATTAATTGGTTTGATGAGAATTCAACATGGCCTTTTTCTTTTTGATCAGAAACAAAGCCTTTTATTTACATTATAAATCAACCCTCATCAAGTGATCTACCTATATATCAAGACTCCAACTGACTACTTCGGTCATTAATGAGTCCAACAACAAGAATTTACAGATTAGGAAACTGAATGACTAATGTTGATGATTTTCATAAAAAAAAAAAAAAAAAGAGACTAATGTTGATGATCAAAGAATTTCACAAGCGTACATTTGGACGTCCCTTGGAAATTGAATTTGCCAATTGCGTTTTATAAATTTTACACCCATATTCATTGTTATGGATGAGGCCATTACAGAAAATGGTAGCTATCCTCACAAGATGATAGTGCAAATTTGAGGTGTTGGCATTTCAAGAAATCCTAAACTGAACTTAAACCATCATTTGTGGTGATAGCTCCAATTTTATTTTTTAAAATAACATAATCACATTTTAGATGATGGATCTGTTGCTTCAAATGTCACACAGATATTAATGGACCCATTCAATTTCCATGGGAAATCCAAACAGACCCTAAGTCTTTCTTAATGATGTAAATCATCTAAAGATATAGTCCTCCAAAGAAGAAAGTAAGAGGGAGTAAACTTTTTAAGTATCACGTTTGATGTCGTTTTTGTTGCCAGAAAATAGGTAAATTCATTTCAGTGTTAGGCTAAGTTAAGGAGAACCTTTTTGTTTTCTCCAGTCTCAAAAATGAAAACCCTCAAATATTTCCCCACCAAAAATCTACATATCCGTTGTTTAATCTGTTTTCCTTTCCTAGTTTTTTCCCCAATAACCAAACAGATAATTAAGCAAGAAGAAGACACCTCATCTACAAAGGATCCACTGATTTTCAACCAGAAATGTTTTACAACTTGTGCTGTAAAATTCGTTAAATCATGCAAAAAAAAACCCTAAAATTTATATATATGATACCATTCGCAAGGATTCATTCTCTGAATCAAACGAATAAAACCCTGAAATTTAGCCCCCCAAAAAAGACACTCAAACCCTAGAAAGAGCGATCTTAAAACCTCTAACATAACATCAATATATGTACATGCATATGTATATACAGTAAACATTTCAACAAAATAGAAGTGTAAATCCCTAGAAAATGAAGTAGCAGCATGGACACACATGAGATGACAACGAAAGAAGCATGGAAATAGTAGATCGGAAAATTAGGGGTTGCGGTTTACCTGCGAGAGAGGGGAGAGGAGGCGTTCGCTTCGGAGAGAGAGATCGAATCAGGCAGCAGAACCAGAGGATAATAAGAGCGTCTATTGGCTTTAGCTGCCACCTATGGCATTTGTCCTCTTGGGGTGTGGGCTCCACAGAGGAAATTTTTTAAGACTCTGTTTGTTTGCAGGGTTTATGATATTTCATCCTTGTATCCAAAAAAGATGTGTTTGTTTACTTATCTTCCTCTCTTCCCCCAACCCTTAAAAAAACATAAACCCAAAAAAATTAAAAATTAAATTAAATTATAGCTGGCAGGATGTGTTTGTTTAGTGGTCTACCATTTATGCATTCTAGCCAAAGGCTAAATTACCTAAATACTATTATGGGACTTACCCTTAAAATCGATTTTTATTTTTATTTCCTTTCTTATAACCAATAGGATATTTAGACTTTTGGGCAAACATGAATTTGTAAAAATAATTAAAGTTCACATGTTAAACATGTATTTTATGTGTTTCAAAGTGTTTATTACCATGCATCATGTTCACCGATCTCTTTACTATATTCTATCATGAATAATTTTATTTTTTAACACAATTTTTCTTCCCTAAAGAAAATTCAGCACCCACTCTAGTATGATCTACCTACCATATATTTCAAGATATTCATATTCCGTACATTATCAAAATTGTCCTATAAGATAATAAGAACTCTAGTGAAAATTGGAAGCATGAATCCCATTGACTTTTAAATGACAACCTAAATCTGTTACGAAATTTGTAATTTTGTTACCTTTTAGGAAATATGTAGATGTGATTAATCTTAGGCATTGTTTGGTTGCACTTTTTAAAAGATCTTTTTTAAGTAGAAAAAATTATTTTTTATTTTCTTGCTTTTTGCTTTTAAGTAGAAGCAATAAAATCAAAAGCACGTTTAGTAAAATTGATTTCGCCGGTAATCTTTTGGATGTAATACGAAACTCTATAAAATCATCTTTTCCAAAACGAAAGCTTAGTATAAGTACAACCTCTCTTGATCGCAAATTTTTTGAGTTAAGGTTAAACTCATCCGAAATATAAAAATGACTCTTACAGTTAAATCTTTATTGCTTTTGTTTAAAATGAAATATTTTGCTTTTAGCTTTGTAGAAGTCCTTATTAATTCATCTAACCAAATAATTCTTTTTGCTTTTACAATTTTTTACTCTCAAAAACAAAAAGGATTTTAGAATAAATACAACCAACCGGTGCCTTTGTTTTCATACTACTCTACACCGTGATCCTAAATTCCTAATACAATCATCAATGGTAGTATAAATACCCACATACATTTGGCCACCTCACTCATTCTGTGGAAGCAAATTTTTGCTAATTTAAAAATTGGATTTGTTCAAGTGGTGTAAAGGAAAATCTTATTTGAGGATTTGATAATGATTTTCCGATTTTCCAATATGTATGAGCCCCACATAAAGGAATCCTATCGTTTTGACTGTGGAAAGAACGCAACTTTTAGTGGAATGGCTTCGCTTTGCAATTTTTCTTTCTTCTTTTATCTCTGCGACTATAGATGTCACCGTTTTCATGACATTATTGAAGCTGCATCACTTCCAATACGCCAAAATCATTTTATCGCCATTGGTATAAAATTCTAGTCGGTCACACAGTGGGTGGACGAATGGCCTAGTCAATGACGGTTGGCGTTGGATTTTAAATTTTAATCAACCTAGGATTAACCCATTTACACACTTAACCTTATAATGGTTTTGTGCATAATAAGTGCAAGATTAGTTGAATAGTTAAACCGTAAGTATGTTCCTCGTAGATTTTCATTTCAACTCATTATAGAAATAATTGTCATGTATACCGAAACTATTTAAAGAAGTAATTTGAATTGAAATCGTGATGAAAATAAGATTTTTAAAATATCTCTAACATTATGTTTGGATAAGGAATTTTTAGAAGAAATTTGTTTTTGAAATGAAATTTGTATAATTTTTATAAAGAAGTTTTCGCTTAATAAGAATTGTACAAATTTTATCTCAAAAACAAATTCCTTATCTAAACATAACATAATAGTTAATAAATGGATTAAATAAATAATTATGGGTCATGTGCTGGACTGGAGAGTGATTAGCATCTGGCTTCCCCATTTTATATGCAACTGCTAACATTGGCGAGGGAGACCCTACCATAAGGCCCATGCTATCTGCCTTATTGGCCCTTTTCTCATACACTTACAAAAAATAAAAAAATGAAGGCAAAAGTCCAACTGCCATCGTCTTGAAATATCCTCCCCCCTCTCCCATTCCGATCTCACACTCCCCTCACCTCTCTCTCTCTCTCTCTCTCTCATGGCGTCCTTCTTCTGTTCCACGAAATTCCTCCTACTGCTCCTCCTCATCTCAGCCGTCCCCATCGCCTTCATCATATCCCTCGAAACAGCCAAACCAACCACCCACGTCTACCACTACCTCAGCACCGGCTGGCTCCGCGAGTGCAGCAAATGGGACCATCTCAACCGCCGCTTCCTCGTCTCCTTCTTGGAAGGCGGTGTGGGTCAGATCCACGTCCCCGACAACCACTCCCCGGAAACTGAACTCCAAGAAATCCCGCTCGTCAAAGACGCTGACTTGGCCGGTAACGCCTCCCTGGGTCTCGTCGTCGACGAGCCCAGGAATCGCGTCCTGGTGGTGATTGCCGACGTGATTGGGAATCGGTACAGTGCACTCGCGGCGTATGATTTGTCCACGTGGAAGCGACTGTTTCTCTCCCAACTCAGTGGCCCAGGTATGTTAAAACTTCAGAGGAAAAATAGACTTCTTTCTTTGATATGGTGCGTGTCAAGCTTATTCTTGTTAGTAGACCTCACTAATATTCTTGTTAGTAGACCTCACTAATCCTCCGGCGTACATTTAAGAAAGATTAGCTGTTCGTTTATCTGAGCCGTTGCTTTAATTTATTTATTTACTGGCGCCTTACAACAAACATTCAAGTTCATGTCAGCACGTGACGCCCACTTATTGTGTTCAATTTTTTTATATTTGTCATGGGGCCAAATGGTCAGAGGGAAGTAGGATTAGTTTGTCCGTCATACCATGTTTGGCTAAAAAAAGGGAAGAAAATAGGAACGGAGAAATGAAACCCGGCTGGGAATTTTGCAAACTGATTTATTAGGCTGGTCCATTCTCCTAGTCAGGGGCAGATGCACTAGTTTGGCAAGTGCAACCACTCAAATTTTTTTTTTAAAATTCTTTTTTATACAGTAGTGATCGTTGCTTTCTCGATTTTTTAGGTGCCGGATTGTGTGGCTCGAATGAAAATTTATAAGAAACTTTTGTTTTGGTATATAAACTTTGAAATTATTACTTTCTTCAATTTTGGAAGCCGTGAAAGTTCATTTTTATAGATTATATAACATTAAATTTAGTTTGTGAATAATTTCTTACGTGCAACCTATGAAAAAATGAAAAAATATCCTGGATTTGCCCCTGCTCCTAGTGTTATCTGATTTCAATTTAGAGTTAATTTGAAAAATTATGTTTATGGCTTTATGCGGTATTTTTTTTTTTTTTATGACACTGAACATATTTAAAGGAAAAAATGACTTACTAAATAATGGGGCAATCAAAACCAGTATTATTTTTAGTTGGCCGGATTTTTATGTTTCCCAAATCCCAATGGATCCCAAATTTTGTCAACACATTGAGGTCAGGGGTGGGATGAATTTGGGAGTGGGTAGTAGTTGGGGGAGGGTGGACAACCGGTTTGACCCATGATCAATGGCTTATTGGTGAGTGATATGGGATGAGGTTATGGGTTTTTATTAATAGTTGGTTGGACCCCTTGAGGTTGGTGCTCAGCGTTCAAGGTCATAATTGGCATATCCGAGACGTGGGACATAGTTCAAACTTGAAAATTTAATTTGTTAGGTTGATTTGAATTTCAATTCACTCGATGTCATAAAACTTTTAAGACAAATAAAATTGACTCCGTAGAGAAGTGGGCAGGCTAGTTTTGACTTGACTCTGAATTTAAAATACCCTGAAGGCTTGTAAAGCAATACTCCGTAATTGTCCTCCACATTTTGCAACTTGATGTGGTTTGTCACTTTGTCTTTACACTCGTGTTGAAGTCCATTTTCTTTGTTCGGCTATCTGCTCGCAGGCCAAGCCCGATCCTTCAACTTCTGCGCACTTGAGACATGTATAAGTCATTTGTGCCAGCTAGTCCGTAGAACTGTTTTTAATTAGGAGTATTATCAAATATAATGGCCGGCGGGTTTATGGCCTTCCATGATCAAATATCTATGCATTTTACTTCCTTTTTGGCCTTTCAAAAGCCCTATTTGGTTGGCTCACCAACCACTTACACACAGCATTTTTAGCCCCTTAGTCAAACTCTATAATTGAAAGCAAGGAACCTGGGCTTCATGCTTGCTTGCCTTTTTTAGGGCATACGGCTCCTTTATCTTGGTGAAAACGTGCACCCTATTTAATTACCATCAAGGCATCAACCCATCAATTTGAACCATTGATTTGAGAAGAACACCCAACTCCTTTAACTGTATGATCTACCTGAATTCACACCAATCAACATAATTACAAAGCATACAGAAAATAAAAGTGATCATACCTACTTGGACCAGTCTAATCTATTATTATATAATTAGTGCATAGGACTTTAAACAAAAGTAGGCATGCCACCATGATAATGCTTTAAATATGAGTTTACATGTACAAGTAGAAGGAACATGCCATTCACATGACACATTAGTCGAATTGTCTTCGGTCATAAGTCCAACACATCTCGTGATGTTTTGGTATTTCTTAATTGATTACAAAGTCTAATATCACTGGCTCACACTATTCTCCATTGACTTGATGATTGTGTGCTAATAATTTTTTCATGTTTGAATGGGTGCAGGTGATGGGAAATCCTTTGCAGATGATGTCGCAGTGGATCCAGAAGGTAATGCATATGTTACCGATGCCAAAGGTAGTCAAATCTGGAAGGTTGGGGTAGACGGCAAGTTCCTATCAATCATCAAAAGCCCACTCTTCACACCGAAAGAGTGGTACAAAAACTTGGTTGGGCTTAATGGAATTGTTTACCACCCGGATGGATACTTGCTAGTTATTCATACTTTCAGTGGCAATTTGTATAAGGTTGAGTTAGAGGAGGGAGGGGAAGTTAAGTTAATTAAGGTAGAAGGCTCACTGATATTTGGAGATGGTATAGAGCTACTTTCTCCAACTAAGCTTGTAGTTGCAGGGAACCCTTCTGGGAGATTGGTAGAGAGCTCAGATGGGTGGGAGACGGCTTCAGGTCGTTGCTAAGTTCTCGGGGCCCATGCATCGATTGGCCACAGCAGCAACTGTGAAGGATGGGAAGGTTTATCTCAGCCACATGTTCGGCTTGGGATACCCAAGGAAGAAGCATGCCATTGTTGAGGCAGTTTTTTCTACTTAATTTTGTTTGTTTGTTTGTTTGTTTTTTCTCTTTTTTTTGAGGCAATTGTAATAGGACATAATCACAATCGGATGTTGCGAAATTGCGTTGTGATTGATCTTTTTTGATTAGTAATGTATCAGTGAAGGACTTTGTTATAAAATGAATGGCTGGCTGTGTTTTCTGCGATGAATTGCGTCTGTTGTTTGAATGAGAAAGCTCAGTTCTAGATATGGTTTTTCTCCTGGCCATGTCTCGACTGGTTTGGGCTGGGTTTGGATTTTGATCCCATGGGATGTAAGGGGCTGGGCTTATGATTATATTCGTCTCTGATTAGGCCCCAATGTGCTGCACCTATCTGTCCCCGGCTCCTTATATTTTATCTTAAAAGGTCATTTCATAATCAGCCCCATTTCTTAAAATGTTTTTATTTATTATTTACAAACTGTTAATGTCAGCTAATTGATCCAATAGCATGCAATTTCTTTTGATGGTAGAGAAGGAAATCCACTACCCACTGCAAAGGTTAACCAAATGGCATGCAACTTCATCATTACCTTTTTAATTTTTTACCAAAAATAAAAAATAAAATTAGGACACCCCCTTTTCGCCTAAGTTCACAGTTTGAAATCCTAGTATTACTTGCAAGCAAAGCGAAGGAGCCAAAAATTGGAAATAAAAGTTGGAAAAAAGGATTCTGCATATATTGAGTAAAATTACCTTAGTAGTTTTCATCTAGTGATGAGTTGGAATTATAGAACAAATGATGTGAGTTCAAATCATAAAAAAATAAAATAAAATAAGCCATAGAATAAACTTTAAAATTAAAAAAAGAAAAAGAAAAGAAGATAAAGGAGTAATCATAAACTTACTTTAGTTAAGAAATGCGTTAAGAGCACTTTATTCTCATAATAGAAAATAGAAAAGGAGGAAAGGAAGAAGTCCTCTTCATGAATGTATAAAAGATAAAGATTATGACATGCACAAGCTTGAACATTCTTTCATGAATGATTAAAGGATCATATAGTTTGTCTTTTGGAGTGAAAATGTCCATTTAGTCCGAAGACAGCTACTTCTCTTCCCAACCTTTCCAAAACCTTGAGAAACTGTTCTTGAGTTCATCTATGTTTGATGGTCAACATTTCTTATACTTGCTTTTCTCTATACATGAAGTCTGGACTCTAGATCAATCATCAAATGCCTCTATAGAAGGTTAGTATTGTAAATAAAATTTTATCATGGGCCTTCCTATTAAGCCTCCTACTTTTTTTCATGTCAATCCTCCCCCCACCCAGATACAAAAAAAATTCTCTCCCTCAAAAACAATAGGGAAAAAAAGGAAAAAAGAAAAGAAAGAAAGAAAGAAGTAAAACAACTTTCCGGAAAAGCACCTAGGAAGCAATTCCCGGTGGGGATAGAGGGTTTAGAAATGTTTTCTATAATGACATCTCCATAATCAATACTCATTTTAGTTAAAAGCTTGGGAGAATGACGAAATGATGAGTCAAAATAAGAGTAATTTCAAATAAAGGGTCAAATCTCTCTTATTCTATTTAAAATGGTAATAATGAATTTTAATCTCAAAAGAAGGGATTTATCATATACCATTTTATAATGACCATTTTGCTCTCTTTATTTTTATTTTTTTTTATCCCACCTAAATCCCCTTCTCACATTAAACTTATCTTTTCTCTCCTAATTTAAAAGTTTTAAAACATAATTCAAAAAAACCAATTATATATATATATATATATCAACTAGAATAATAATATACACATTTAGATTTGAATTTTTTTTTCCTTTTCTTTTCTGTGGCTAGGTATGTGAATTAAATTTAAATCATGCTTTTCAATAAATAAATAAAAACATAGAGAATCACTTTTTTTTTTCCTTCCTCTTTCAAGACAGTCAATACATAAGAGAAATACTAGTTAAGATTTATTTAATAAGGAGAGATGAGAACAATCTAATAGGATTTGGGTGGGGTAAAAAAGGAAAAAAATTTGCTAAAATGGTATAATGGATATTTGACCCTAAATCCTTTATTTTTGGAATTAAAATTTATTATTGCCATTTTGAAAGAAATATGAGAGTTTTGCCTTTTTTTTTAAGGATTATTTTTATTTTGACCTATTGTCTTGTCATTTTCCTTAAAAGTTTTACTTTACTATAATTGTCCTACAATTTCAAGACACCCAAACATTTATAACCTCTAATTCTTTAGAAATAAGTTGTTTTATAAACAAAATAGTCGTGCCTCTAACATAAACTTTTCTTCTCTCTCTCACACCCCACCAACGAAGAATCACCTTCAACAAATAGCCATCACAAACCCAATTAAAGGAGGAGGCTTTTGCCTATAATTTTTCATTTTAGAAAATGAATTGGCAAAATTTTAAAAATGATAGATTTGGACTTATCTATTCTATTATATTACAGGAACTAGCTTTGTCCCTAAATTTTAGTTCAAATTTACAAAATAACCCTTCGGAGTATTCCATGTTTAAAAAGATTAATGGATAAATTAAGTGATTATAACCGACTACGAACGGTTACTCAATTTTTCATGTAACTTTCTATTTTCAGTATTGCAGCGGAGTGTCCGGTTACGCTTTGGTCATTTGATATAGAAGCGGTTACTTTTGTTAAGGTTTCTAGAAAAGACAGGGCTTGTTTGGTTACTAAATTCCAGCACCTGATCTCGGAAAAAAATACAAAAAAAAAACATTGCAGCACGCCAGCACCCGATCGTGAAAGTCCGCACCTACTCCACATTATCTGCTACTCTTCTTTGTCAGGCTCTTTGCCATTTTCCTTTCAGATGTATATGATATGATAGAATATATATATACACCACATATATATAATATATATCTTCCTTTGCATAGCACATTAATTTGCCTGTGACTTTCGCACAACCAAATCTCAAACAGACGGTTCTTGAGTTCTTTTGGAAGCATTTTTTTCTTTCTCACACCCATGTGAGATGAACTAAGCAAAGATGGAGAGGCAGAGGAGCTTCTCCTTCAAACCCACAAGATGCTTGGTGTTTTCTTTCGCAATCTCTTCTTCTGTCCTCTTCCTCGCCGTCTTCTCCATCTGGGTCATCAAAGCTACCCCTTCACTTCGTCAAGAAACCCATCCCCAGTTTCGAAAACCCTCCCTCAATGTGGGTCCCAAACCCATTATTCTACAGAACTTAACTGGTTTCAATAGAAATTCTTCAGCGAGTGGAGTGAAAAATCCAATTTCGGTTCCTACCCATTTCAGGAGACCTGAAGATGCTTCTGGGTCTGCTGACATTTCAGTTTTGAAGGGGCCACAGAGGAAGGAAAACAAGTCTGAAGTGTCGGCGGATAAAGGAAAAGAAGGTGATGCTGTAAATGGGAACTTCACAACTTGGCAGAAGAATGTATCTGAAACTTCATCTGAGAATCTTGAAGTTTCAAGAAAGGAGAGAATTAAGGAGAAGAGGGTAAAAGAATTGTGATGTTAAAAAAGGGAAGTGGGTTCTTGATGAGACCTATCCTCTGTACACAAATAGTTCTTGTCCCTTTATAGATGAAGGTTTTGATTGCGAGGGTAATGGGAGATTGGATAAGGACTACATGAAGTGGAGGTGGCAACCTCAAGATTGTGACATTCCAAGGTACTACCTAATTCGATCCTATTTATTTATTTAGTTATTTTTGAACTTCAATTGGAAATGCTTTTTCAGTTGTATATGATGACTATAGGTTAGGCTTTAGGATTTGATTAAGACTTGGTTGAGGACAAAAAAGCTTACAATATTGAAGAACTGGGTTTTGATGTGGGCTTTGTATTACAGGTTCAATGCAGCAAAAATGCTGGAATTGATGAGAGGGAAAAGACTAGTTTTTGTGGGTGATTCGATTAACCGGAATCAATGGGAATCCATGATGTGTTTATTAATGGGAGCCATCAAAGATCCGAAGAGGGTTTATGAGACCCACCGACGGAGAATTACTAAGGGGAAGGGGAATTATAGTTTCAAATTTGTGGTAATTATGTAAAACTATTCTTTTCTTTGAATCTCTGTCCTGTTAGGGAGTTTTTGCAGTATTTGATTAAAGGGATTGTTTTTGCAGGACTATAAGTGTACAGTTGAATACTATGTGACCCATTTCTTAGTTCATGAGGGCAAGGCTAGAGTTGGGCAGAAGCGGGTGACAACCTTGCGAATCGACACCATGGATAGGGGCTCATCGAGATGGAGAGGAGCTGACATTCTGGTCTTCAATACTGCACATTGGTGGTCTCATTATAAGACAAAAGCTGGGTGAGTGCCATTCTTGAGACTATTTTGCTTTAAGGCCTGGATTGGTTCACTAATTGTTTTGAGGTTTAACATTTTTTCGTTTCCAACCCAACACTTTCTAGATATAAGATCATTCAATTTGCCTCTCCTTTCCTTAACAGATTGTTTGAAGTTGTCCCACAAAAATACATCATTGTTGTGTGAATTTAATGTCTGAGGATGGTTTAAAAAAAGCATGCCTCCAACCTAATAAAAATTACTGGGAATCCTGGATTGGAACAATGAGCATTTATAGTTCAATATCAAATAATTCACCTTACCACAAGGGGAAAAAAGAAGTGAAGTTAAGAGATTCATTTGGGAAAACCAACACACTTACTGGCTTGCTAGATTGGGCTGTAGGCAATCTTTTTTATATGGATCATATAGGATTCAAAAATTCACATGGTTGTGGTCAAGTGTAGAAGTTGAGATAATTCATTTGGGAAAGGAAACCAAAATGCATACTGGCTTGCTGAATTGGGCAGTAGGCAATCTTTTTTGTATGGATCATGTTTAATCATATCTTTTATATGTTTTATTATTTTTCATCATATAGAATCAACTACTACCAAGAAGGGAACCAAGTCCATCCTCGTCTTGATGTTTCAACAGCTTTCAGAAGAGCTTTGATGACTTGGGCATCATGGGTCGATAAGCATATCAATCCAGGCAAAACCCGTGTTTTCTTCCGAAGTTCGGCACCTTCCCATTTCAGGTTTGCACTAACACTGCCATAATTGGGTGTGGTATTATTTCCCTCTTTATTGGTTGCTGAGTAATATTTGATCTATTTAATAGTGGAGGTCAATGGAATTCTGGTGGGCATTGTAAGGAAGCTACTCAACCGCTTAACGATACTTCAGGCACCAGTTACCCCGAGAGGAATATTATTGCAGAGGAGGTCATTAAGCAGATGAAAACCCCTGTAACAGTCATAAATGTGACTAGTTTGTCAGAATATAGGATAGATGGTCATCCATCCATATATGGAAGAACGTCAGGGAAGCGCTACTCTTCAAGCATTCAAGATTGCAGTCATTGGTGTCTTCCTGGTGTTCCAGACACTTGGAATGAGTTGTTATATTACCATTTGCATTCTAAAGAAAGCAACAGATTTAGAGAGTAAACTGATTTGTGTTTTCTCATCTTGTATATTCTTTCATTTCTTTTTTCCACAATGGCCTTGCGCCTGGCTAGTGTGTAAAATCCCATGATTTCATTATTCTTGGAACAAAGAGAAGTTCACCAATTTTAATCCAATTTGCTGCTCCTGTGCAAATTTGGAACATGAATTATTCTAACAGCCAAGCATGGTGGCTATAAGTAGGTATCATAATTTTGACTCACTTAGCCTAGTATCACAGTAATCAACTTCTCAACATATTGGAAGAGATTTTCTCAAGAGGGTTTGGCAATTCTCCTGTAAAGCTTGGATTCTTTGCTATCCAGTGTACAGCTTTAAGTAATTTCTAGATTGTCTACATTATCCTCATTAAAAAAAAATAAGGGATTTTTCCTACATTAATGCATGGAAATTTCAATTGAATCAGGTGAAGGTTCACATTGGGTTTGCCTTACATGGGATCTCGAGGAATCTATCCTTGAACATTTGAAGTTTTGATTGAGCAGAGATTGTGGATCGAATCTCCCAGGTGATTCCATGCATAGAGAATTACTGCAAATGCTAATTAGCATAAAGCATCAGGGATGTTCCCATCTTGGAAAATCATTACATGCTTTAGCCCATACTGTCTGTTTCATCGGTTTCAGAAGTATCAGGAAATGGTTCAAAAAAGTGTGGAGCATTGTTCTTCAATCACAGGAAGCACACTGCTTTGCTGAATACAACAATGCACAATCCTCTGAACTGATATTCTGGATGACAATTATTTTCTGGAATTCCAATATAGGCAGGTTTACATGTACGTTTCAGTTATCTCATTAAATTAAAGAATCAACTGAATAAAATTGCACACCATCCATGCTTAAATCATCTCATATATATATGTATCGATTCAATACAATAGCCTAACATCCATCATAAAAATAATAATTATTGTGACTAATCTGATACATGGCTTTTATTCTTCATATACCACAGAACAGCTAGAAAAATTTCCAACTTATTGCTCAAACAATTTTGTCGTTTTGACTCCTATAAGAATGGTTAAAAGCACATATGAATGCATATATACATAAATGCTGGCAATACTTCATATATATAGACACACACACACACACACACACCCAAAACCAGGTATGGTTCATCCATGAGATTGGTGTTTCTTTGCTCGACCCTGAGAGATCGTTGAATCATCCCTCTTAGAACCCTCAGGTTTACGGGCCCATTCAGGTGCTTGATCAGGTCCATAACGATAATCATAGAAAAGCTCCTCACTAGCTTCAATATGCTCTTTTGCAAAAATGCCAACTCGATGATCTCCTGACACCAGCATTACCTGTACACGCCAATATATTGGCTCAACCAAGAGAACTAATTTGATGACGGCAGTAACTCAAAACTCCCATACCTTTGCATAGCAGTTAGGATTTGATGAGTGGTTTGCAAATTTCAGCTTGTCTCCTTTGCGGAAAGCATCAAGGACAAACTGTGAACAAAGAGGTAGCAGCTCTGAGATCTCAGACAACATAAGCCAGAAATAGAAGCTACAACACATTTTATTCTACTACATATGGCCCATGGAAGACAAAAAAAGGAAAAAAAAAAGGACCAAAGGCAGATAGAGAAAGCAGAAAGTGGAGTCACTGTTTTCAACTTGAAAAATTGAGAGGTCCAAACCTTAAATGGGAAAAAATAGTCATCCAGGCCCAAAAAAAGATGTTCACTTTGCTTTTCAGTCTCCTAAAAACTTTCATCATTATTTTGAAATATTTATTCTCAGCTAACAAACGCAATCTTTTAAAGTTTTTTAAGGCTTTCAGTTGATTATTTCCAACAATTACATTTCATGGATTTGTTATGCCTGTCGCAGTTGGACATCTGCTCCCCAGTATAGGTTCATGGCTGTGCAGTAATAGCATTATAAAGGGTGTATATTGTCCCAGCAGGAAAAAAAAAAAAAAAAATATATATATATATATAAAGGGCTGGTGCATATTGGGATTAGTGTTAAGTCACAAGGCAGAACTACAGAATTTATGAAATTTTTTGACATTTTAAACATTAAGAGTCAATACCTGGTCATTCAAATCGAAAAGAAATGATGAGTTTGCCCGATCATATATCTTCCCACGCTTGTCAGCTTCTCGGTGGGAGATTAATTCACCAGTATACTCTCCAAGATAATCATTTTTGTTTACTGGGTTCTGAGATCACATCATACAATTCATCAGGTAAAATAGAAAGCAACTATAGAGAGCAAAAAAAAAAAAAAAAAAAAAAAAAAAAAAAAAAAAAATATATATATATATATATATATATATATATATATATATATATATATATATATGTATATATATATATATTCTCCTACCTTTATGAAGGCACCCCATCCAGCGACATCAGACTTTGCTAAGAGGATCTGAAGGAAAAAGAGAGGAAAAAAGGTATGAAACAAAAGAGACTCATATTCTTTTAAATTGTATACATAGTAATAACCAGATAACTAGGGCCCGTTTGGATAAGCTTCTACTTCTTGTTTTTCACTTTCAAAAGTTAGAAAAATGAACCGTCCATTTTGCTCACCTTCTGCTGTTGCCTTAGGAGGAGCCTCATGTTTCCACATTGACCATCTCCTCGTTTAGGTGGCTCACCTAATGAACCATCCCCACAACTGCATACAGTGTATGACATAATCAAAGAAATTTCCAGAGTTGAAAGAAATTCCCAACGTTGAGATGAAATTCAGCAGCAATTGTCCAAAAGTGCCAACCAAACTGTCTTTAAACATGGACTAGAGCTTGAATTAAAAAAACTTTCAGCTCATGTATCAAACAGTCCTACTGCTCGACCCAACTGGATAGCCAATGGACAATCCCCCCCCCCCCCCCCCCCAAAAAAAAAAAAAAAAAAAACCACAAAATCTGGTAAGTAAACTAAAGCACAATAATGAAATTAAAATACTATTTTGTCTTTGGAATCCTTGAGGAGATGAATAGTCTTTATGTGAATGTCCAAAGAGGAGAAGAATTTGATTAGATGCTGAGAAGCAATGAAAAACTTATCAAAAGATTAGTAGTTTAGTGCCCCAGCAAACAAAGAAGAATCACCAAATGAAATGTTTATCCACCTCAGTAATAAACTATCTTAATTATATGAACATTAGTACCTAACCCAGCAATTCCGGCAAACATCTGGGTCACACTCACGTCCAGCAGCAAAGCATGGGCATTGACGGCTTCTGCATTGACTCTTTGCACAGTGGCATCCTCTGAACCGATTCTTGCAGCTCTTCGAGCACCTAAAGATTTAATTTATAATTGGATTCAATCGATATTTTGATTTTAATTTTAATTTTCATGCAACCAATGAAAATTTTTTTTCAGTAGAAACAAGCCTAGGCATAAAAAGTCATATTTACCACGTATTTGAGATGATATTCAATTTATGAAAAATTTTATTTATCATGAAATGAACTTACGATGCTTCACTTTATCAACTCAACTCATCCTTATCCCAGTTATATGGAATTGGCTGCAGGAATTCTGTTTAACCACACAGGCAAATGATTTCCTAATTTACCATTTATTTGAAATTACCTTCCATTAAAATTAACATGAACGATCAAAACATCCCATGACTGATTCAATGCATTTCATTCACTTCAGCATTTATCTATTCAAAGCAAATTTTAACATACCCACAATATTTCTCACAGCAAGTTCCATTATGTAGACAAGGGCACTGCTTTCCACACATAGACTGGCATCCACATGGTGTATATTGCTTACACGACTGGTTTTTCCCATCCGCGATTCTTTTCCAGATTGATGGATGACCAGCAGACTTCCAAGAATATTTAAGCTTCCTTGTTCTGCCTCTTCTACGAAACAGTCGTGTTCTTGTAGGCATCTCTTGCTCCTAACACAATGGAATAGTAGAGTATTAGATATATAGGATCTATATATCAGAAACCAGCAGTTAATAGGGCTACATTTATCATAACAGATTTACTTGCAAATCAGAATTAATTCAAGAATGCTAGTTTGCAAGTTATCTTGATTCTCTTTTACCTTGTCTTTTGTTGAGGGAAACATATTTTTCTCTTAAAAGATTCATTAATTTTCAAGAAGATAAAGACTTTTTTACAAAACATGGCTCTCCCATCGATGAAGCTAATTCAAAGTTGCTACAGCACTCTTGGGACAATTGAAGTGCATTGGGCTCTTTTTGAGAGCTTACCAAACAATACAGTCCAATATTTCTATGCAGGAAGAAGAAAAATAAGACAAGTGAAAACAAGGTTAATTTGACCAACCAATTGAATCTAAGTAGTTGAACCCTGATGGATAAGGACTTCCAGAAGACAGATAGTTCTTCTTTGTGCTCAAAAAAATTCTGCACTAGTAAATTATTATTGTGTACATAATTATTCTTAACTTGACTACAGAAAACTGTAAGCCATGTACAATAATACCATAAAAATGTTATATCTATCAGAAACTACAAAAATGAGTCTGTTAAGAACTAAACAATTATAAAATATCACTCATTTCCTTATCAACAGGAGAAGGCAGCACAATTTGAAAATGAAAGGAAAAGAAGATGGCTGCTAGCTCAGCGGGTAAACTCTATCAGAGGTTGTACCCATGTTTTTAAATATCCATGAGAAAGTTGAGATTTCCACCGAGATCCCTCTTCTCTAGCTTGTACCTCTAACCTCTTTTCAAGTCCCCACCTGAGCCAGAACACCTTCTTCACCTTCTTCATATGCTTTATTTTTATTATTTTTATTTTTTTACATTTATATGTCTCATGTACATGTTTTTTTCTTTCTTGATGATTAAGAAAAATTTACTGCATCAAAAAAATAATAATAATAATTGTACTGCAGACCATATGATCTGTATCAGCTTTCCCATTGTCTTCTGAAAATGAACTTGGTACAACAACAGATCTATGAGGCATTGCAGCTCCATCCTCAGACATGTAACTGGATACCTCTATGCAAGTCTTCAAACCAGAAAGTAAGTTCCTGGCTATGAGGCAACTGCAAAGCACGAGTTGCACATTAAGTACAAACATAATAAACAAAAAATATAGTATTTAATTTATAAACAAAAGATAAATTTCTCAAAAATTCTAATGAACCTCGTTCCAAATTCATAAAGTCAGGCGTGTGCATGAAATTACAGCATCAATATCACACATACATAAACATATGTCACTATCTTACACTATTCAATCACGATATATAACAAGTTCCTAATCCTCTTACTATCTTAGAAATCTCATAATGTATACATATCCAAGTTTTTATGCAGAATTGCATCAGGTACACCACGTTTTTCAAATACATAAAGAGTATATTAAGAGAACAGTTATGAGATTTATATGTCTTTAATCAAATTATACTGATATTTGTGCACTCAGGAGCATCTCATCCTTTTCTCATCAACTTGATTGTCCCCTCCCTCCTTCTTTTCATTCCCTCTTCAAGTCTTCGTCATCTCATTCTTATTTTCTTAATATTCTCATCCCTCATGGGAAAAATGGTCTATGAATATTAGGAAACTTGCACTCATAACAATTTTATGAAGTATCAATTTAAAAGATATTGTACTCTCGGTTTAGAAGTTGCAAAGGTGATAAGGTACCACCTAACAAGACACCATGTTTTTCCTTCATGTTATTGAAAAGTTCGTTGGCTCGTCAGTGTAACCAATGATTTAAAGAAATTTGTTCCTCGTAATAGAGAATACGGACCATTAAGTGATTAACCAGAAAGAATAACAAGCAAAACACTGACTTTATATCAAAACGAACTTGGCAACATAAACATGCTAATTTATTAGGCAAACTCAGGAACCATGCTCACCAAACAATAATTCCAAATGCAGGGACAATTTAAAATTTTTATGGCATGACCTGCAATTGTTTTGATGTAATATCAATTTTGCCAACAAATTGAATGGAAAATTCTCCTCCACAAAATAAATTCTCTTAGAATCTTTATTCCATATTATCAGTAATTGTAAGTATATAAAAATAAATCATAAAAATAAATTTTTTTTATGTAACTGAAATCCATATACCTGTTTCTTCCAAATATCTCCACTCCCTTCAAGTAAAGTTCTTTCTCAAAAGGTTTCCACTCAGAGCCAGTTAACACTCCAACCTGTCCTCGTAAAAATTTGGATGAACACTTTTCTTCAGGCATTTCTGTGACAGTTTTTGCTTCATCTCCACCATTGTTCCCAATCTCATCACAAAAAACACTGCCAGGATCAATAAATTTATTTGAACCATGTTCAATTGTTTCATTTAAAGCATGTGGTGTGCTCATTTGAAGTTCATTTTTATTGGGATTCCCAATATCCAGGGGCCTACTTTTGGCACTGGACATACGATCCAGAACTGCGATATCTTTGCCAGTCAAAGGAACTATATCTAAAACTGATAATTTCTTCTGTTTCTTGCTAAGAGAGCCCTCAATATCATCAGAAACCAGTATTGAATCTTGTAGCATCATAGTTGTGTCCTTCAAGACCTTGCGCTTCCCCAAACTTTCATCGTGGGGCACTGCCATGATGGATGCATCCAAATTTGAAACTCTTGCAGAGACTTCTGAATGACAAGCAGATTCAGAAGTAAGAAGCCTAATTTTTTCAGTAATGCATCTTTCATCAGGTGCAATGTCTGTACTATCATCACCACCTTGGTCTTCACAGTTAGCGGACACTGGAGTCCTGTCTTTCTCTTGTAAATTTGTACCGTCCATTATACGCGAGGGACTCATAGCTGAACCCTCTGGCAAGTTTTTGACAGATCTTAACTGCAGGAGATTGAAATGGAAGTAAAAATTCACAATTTCCCATGCAAAAATGGCAGAAACCTCAGCTCCTCCCCCCCAAAAATAAAAAAATAAAAACAGTAAGGATGTAATGATAATGATTATAGACACACCAATATATGTGATTGTTCCAACCTAAAAACTTAAGCTATTGGGTGGAGGGCCCAAATAGGTATATGAACCCATATCAAACTTAATACTTAGATAATAAGAGTGACAACAGCGCCCAAGAACAACAAGCTCTAATACCATGCCACATTTCTGAGCTAAAAGCTTAAGCTGTTAAGTGGAGGGGCCCAATAAGGTACATGAAGCCATATCAAACTCAATATTTAAAGATGTGGGATTTCCGAACAGTATCATGCAAGTCGACGATTTATAAACCATATATCAATTCCTTCTAGTAAAAAGAAGCTATAACTTAAAGCTCATGTTAAATCTTAGTATTAGTGCAAATTTTCTGCAAGTTCTGTGTTGCAATTGATTTTACACAGCTGGTTCAAAGCCCCAAAGAAGGAGGAATACATAAGGTGAGTAGTCAACTTAGAACATTAGTCAAACTTTTTCTGCCATGAAATACTGAAATATGTGATCTTATGCTGAACTGCTCAAGCAAGGATATGCCCCTGGTAAACCAGAACGTACCAATGACCATTGGTCCAATGGAATGGGTTAAGCAACTATGGTTAAGAGAGGTCAGAAGTGCAAATTTCCTTAGGAAATTAATGACATCAGTGGGTGTGGCACCCAGCTAGGTATGTAGGTTGGGGGCAAGTAAATGACAGTTGGTCGCAGTTGCAAGGCATTGCCTGTGGTGCAGGACAACTTGGATGGTTGGGCACGTGGCAGTGTCTAGAAGCAGACAGCATGCCTTAAATAATCTCTTGAACACTTAGCAATATGAGGCAAGGCTGCGGTGGTTATTTTTACCTGTCTTGTAGCCTATAAACGGGCAATACCAAGGCACTGCAGAGGCAAGAAGCCAGGTTTGTGTATTCATTTGAATTTTGAGTAAAAATTAAAGGTTAGGCTGTTTCCTTGTATGAATGTGTGTGGCTGTGTCTTGTGTGGTTAGATTGCCAACATTGACACTAGATAGAAAACCTTTTTTTACAGTAAAAAATTTACACTGTTGAAGTTTTCATACACATTGCAGGTGTGAGCGAACACAATCATATGTCCACATGAACAAATCAGTGTAAACAACCCCCCCCCCCCCCCCCCCCCCCCCCCCCCCCCCCAAAAAAAAAAAAAAAAGAAAAAAAAAATCGCTACCCCCCCAATAGAAGCAGAAAGGGGGAGAGGGAGTGTGCCAGGCTCCACATATATGGAACAGAAGCAGATTATGGACATAGAATGAAAACAACTGAGAAAAATAATGTCATTTATTTGAGTAATAGGTAAATGGATTATGTATCTCTTTATTTGAGTGAGACCAAAGGGACAAGAAGAAATTGATAACTACTGGTTAAAAAATTTATATTCTACAAACTATGAGCTGATATACAAACATAATGTCATTTAACATTGCGAGATCCAAAAGAAAAGCCATACCCGAAGGTAACATTGATCACTGCAAGGCTTCCCATCCTCCTCATATTCAGACCAACAGGACTGTTTTTCACTCTATCCAGAAAAATTTCTTTAGACCAACAGATAAAATAAACTTCACATTTTAAGTTGAAAAGAACAAAAACAGAACTACTTCTTACAGGATTGATTAGATTTTGAGAACAACCATGCAGACGGCAGTCAAAGACCTGTTCGATATATGCAAGCACATAAGCATGATACTAAAGAGATTTATGCATTAGATCAGATACTGTAGTACTATTAATTTATTTAATAATTGATGCAACACCACAAACTATCTGAGACCAAGTACCAAGCAACGACGACAGAAAAGATTATCAAAAGAATCTAAAGCAGCACTGAGGCTTTTGTCCAGTAGTATACTCTTCTCAGACCCAATTTCCCCAGAACCTTTTTGCTCATGTTTCTCCTTGAGCATCTCATACCGCTCCTGCCAATCTCACAAAGGAATTCTATTATCATAAAATAAAAAATATTCTTGGAAAAGAAAAACTGTAACTAAGTAAAGAACGTGTGATGCTTTACATTAAGTGAGGATAACATAGAGAAAAAGTATAGATAACACAAAGCATTCTCTGAATCATCAAGTTAATGTTGTGTGTGCTTATTTGGATTACCTGAATTTCTGAAGTGGTGCCTCCAATAAATTGGCTCACGATGTTCACTACTTCCTCACTTATCCCATGTTCCTGAAAGGCCATCCTGCAAAATTCAAAAGAGGAAGCATAAATTGCTGGAGCTAGCTAATGAATTTACAATAAAAAATAATATATGAGGTTAAACATGCAAATCCAACATTCTCTAAAATAATAATAATAATAATAATAATAATGAATGGAATACTTGAATCTGCATGTTCAGATAAATTTTAAGCTCCATAGGTGAATATTGGTATAACATAGAAATCCAGAAAACACTGTGAAAGGAAAGTGACAACAGGCTGTTTGCAAATTTCCAAAGTGTGTTTCCTCAGTTTGATCTTTCTTTCTTCTAAAAACAATCTCTCAACTGAAGGATTTTCATTTTCCAAACAATTTATTATGCTGTACTTCTGTTGCTAATATTAACTTGGTAATTTTTTTATTTTTAATTTTAATTTTATATTATTTATGACTATTTTTTCTCCAAGCTATGTGAATCTTTACTTTAAGTAACTTCATAGCTTGGAATATCCACTCTCTCATAGTTGTAAATTCTGTTTCAATGGAGCAGAAAAGTGGCACAAACTTTTCAGCACAGGGGCAATATCCCACAGCAAAAAGTTTTACTGATTTTAGATGTAAGTAAAACCTACATAATGAACTGTGAACATACATGGTTCCAAATCGTATCTAAAAGATCAACTTAAAACTGCTTTCACAATAAAAGAAAAAAATATAAAACAAAGACTACTGAACTTCTCAATAATATATATGTGTGTGTGCGCATGTGCATGCATCTGTGTCAATATGTTTTACAAATCCTCTGAACCATAACATTTAACTTCTGCCAAGCAAACCATCAATCACTTCAATTGCAGCTTTTGTGGAGTTATGATTTCAAAGAATAAAGAATTACAGTAATGCAAATGTTAAATCTCCCATAAATGTTGGCATTCTTCCATAAATGTTGGCATGACGGATTTACCCTGGCATTCTTCCATAAATGTTGGCATGTGGTTAAAAGGGATTTAATGAAAATGCTGGATCAATTCTATGAGGAAGGTACCATGGAGAGAATCTTTAATGCCACTTTTGTTGCATTAGTTCCCAAAAAAGGAGATGCATTGGATGTAAAAGACTTTCATCCGATAAGTCTATTAGGCAGTGTATACAAGATCTTAGCAAAGATCCTCGCAGTAAGACTCAAAGCAATGATAGACAAACTGATTGGCCCTTATCAGAATGCTTTTGTGGCAGGTAGGCAAATTTTAGATGCAGCTCTCATTGCTAACGAATGTGTGGATGCTAAGTTACAAAGTCAAGAAGCGGGGCTTATCTGCAAACTAGACCTGGAGAAGGCTTTTGACCATGTCAATTGGGACTTTCTTTTATATCTTCTTTCGAGGATGGGCTTTGGAGATAGATGGAGGAATTGGATTCATATGTGCATCTCATTCGCCTCCTTTTCAATTCTTGTCAATGGGAGTCCTCACGGTTTCTTTAGGAACTCTAGAGACCTCAGACAAGGCGACCCACTCTCACCCTATTTATTTATTTTAGTTATGGAGGCTCTGAGTAGACTTATCATTAGGGCAATAGATGCCGGTTGTGTCCAGGGATTCTTGATTGAAGGAGAGAGCAGACTCTCAGGCAATATCTCTCATCTGCTATATGCAGATGATACTATTGTTTTCTGTGAGACTGAGAGGAATCAACTTCGCTAACTATGATGTATTCTACTATGCTTTGAGGCAGTATTTGGACTGAGAATCAATCTGGGCAAGAGTGAGTTGATAGGCATTGGTGAGGATATTGGAGTTGAGGGGTTAGCAGTTAACTTGGGTTGCAAAGTGGGCTCCCTTCCAACATCATATTTAGGCCTTCCCTTAGGGGCTCCATTTAAATCCAAGGCAGTTTGGGATCCGATAGTGGAGCAATTTGAGAGGAGACTATGTGGCTGGAAAAAAGGTTACCTCTCTAAGGGAGGCAAATTAACCTTAATTCGCAGCACTCTAGCAAGTTTGCCAACATATTTCATATCCCTTTTCAAAATTCCATCTTCAGTTGCTGAACGATTAGAGAAACTCCAAAGGGATTTTCTTTGGGAAGGAATGGAGGGGGAAAAAAAGTTTCATCTGGTCAAATGGGGCACCATCTGCTCACCTAAAGAAGCAGGTGGACAGGGGTTTAGAAACTTGAGGCAAATGAACGAGGCACTCCTCAGCAAGTGGCTATGGAGATATGCAACTGAAATGGAAGCTTTATGGCGAAATGTGATCATGTGGAAATATGGTCAAGGAAGAGGAGATGGTGGCCCAAAATTTCTACTAGGCCACATGGAGTGGGGGTATGGAAAGCCATTATGGCAGATCTAACTGACTTTGCAAGAAAGGTGAAATTTAAAATCGGAAATGGTGTTAGAGTTAAGTTCTGGACAGATATATGGTGTGGGGATGACACTTTAATGGAGGCTTTCCCTTTTATTCATACTCTAGCTACAAACAAAGAGGGATGGGTATCAGATTACTTGGTTTGGGTTGGGGACAATCCCTTTTGGAATGTCACCTTCATTAGAAATCTTCAAGATTGGGAAATTGAAGGAGTTGAACTATTCTTTGCGCATCTGTATGATAGGGGGGCTGAAGACACTATCACTTGGGGAATGAATTCTAGCGGGAAGTTTTCAGTCAAGTCTCTGTTCAGGAGCTTATCTTCTCCTATGAATAATTCCTTTCCAGCTGCCCAGATTTGGAATCCTCGTGTTCCTCCCAGAGTTGCATTTCTCAGTTGGACTGCCACATGGGGAAAGTGTCTGACTCTAGACTCTTTGCAATTGAGAGGCTTCTCATTATCTAACTGGTGTGTCATGTGCAAAGCAGCGCCTGAAACCTTCGATCATCTTTTTTTGCGCTGCAGGGCAGCATCTGAGCTTTGGGCAAGCTGCTTCACGATTTTTGGTGTCCACTGGGTTATGCCCAAGACTGTGCGTAATGTGTTGGACTCATGGAGATGTAGAAGTAGAAACAAGAAGGGTCGGGCAGTGTGGAGTACAGCTCCTCATGCTATTTTTTGGTCTATTTGGCGGGAGAGAAACAAAAGGACTTTTGATGATCTTCAGTCCACTAGTGAACAACTTAAAAACACTTGTATAGGGCTTCTTTTTTGTTGGAGCAGTCCGGAGATTTTAGATGACCGGATGAACTTCCAAACCTTTCTAGATTCCTTGGCTTTATAGCTCTCTTTTTGCTTACATTGGTATACTATTGGTATACTTTTGTACATGGGTCTCGGCCCTTTTTTGTGAATAAAATTACCTTTATCAAAAAAAAAAAAAAAAAAATCTCCCAAGTCTAGCATCCTTTTCATACTTACATTAGAATACGATCTTCAGCCTCAGAAAATTCATGTTTCTCTTCCTCTGGTTCAGGAATCTCTTCCTCACTGTCACTGCAGATCAGCGCTTCGCTGCCATATTGATCATAGTAGATACGTCTCCTTCCAACCACTGACTGGTCTTCAGCCATTCTCTGATTTCTGTGCTGTGTAAGGCAAATTTAAGAAAACAGAGCAAAAATAAAATCTTCATCCAAAACGAGCACACAGAAGAGAATCTAAATAATTAGGTATTACATTTCATGCTTAGTATGAAAGCACAGAATAAAAAAGGAGGATGCACACAAAGAATTACCAAATACTTGTTAAAAGTATTCAATCACAGTACACCATCCAAAAATTCTACAAAATACATATTAGGATCCAATTAATAGAAACAATCAATGTCATAATATTTGTTTGGAAAAGAGGGAAAAGAAAGTAGGTGTGTCCTTCCATTTGCATCTGCATACAAATGTGCCAATAGCATGCCTGCTCAGTCCCTCTAATAGATGGCCTCAATACATTAATGCCTTTTCCTTTTTTTAGCCTTATCTCACGAGGTTGTGCAGATTATATATAGGCTGTCAAAAGCATAGATTTTTTTTTTTCTTTTGGTTTTTTTTTTTTTTTTTGGGGGGGGGGGGGGGGGGGGGGGAGATCAGGAAAACACATTCTTATTCAAAACTCATACACATGAATCACTTGAAATTGAAAGCTATCATCCTGAAAGTTAGCCTTTTGTTTCTTACAAGTATCTTCGGAAGAGAGAGAAAAAAGACCATTCAACATATAAGCACAAATAACCATTCAGAGTAACTAAAAATACAGGAAAGCTTACAACTCTGTCACACCTGTCCAAAAAAATCCAAGTAGTATAAGGTGGTATTTTCTCAATATATGGAAGCTTGCTACTTGTTGAGGATAGAACTTCATGAGTATTAACATAATCCTTGTCTCCTGATCCCTGAGCAACTCCACTATACTTAGAGAGAGGATTTTTAATTCTTGAAGAAAGAATTTTACTAATCCCATTCTCCTCCGTAGATGAAACATCCTTTGTTACTGTTGCTAACACAAAATGAGAAACATGAGTTTCTAGCTTCTTTCCATTCTCCTCAAGTTTTTCCTGTGCAACAGATGATCTGCATGAGTTACATAGTTGCATATAAATACCAATAGATTGTAAAAAAAAATGTATCCTCTCATACTGTGTGCATTGAGTTATACATAAAATCAAATTCAAAAGCCTATTTTGAATTATTAGAGTCAAGATCTGTGAAAACTAATCCATTGAAGTATGCATTTCAAATGTAGTTTTCCATTACTGAGCACGAATTTACCTCAATTATGCAGTATAAACCACATTCAAGTTGCTAAGTAAATTTTTCTATGAATAGTTAGGAAGATTGTTGCAACTAGACATATAAACCTCCTTTTATATCACAAACCCTATAATAGCAGCCTATTTCAAAAGTCAGATTTGAAGGATTGGAAGTATCGGTCAATTTGTCAAGGTGGTGCCTGCATTCCTATAGAATCAATTCACCAATAATTTCTTCATATCACCAAAGGGAGACAAAATCCAAGAAGTTGCAAAAATTTTGATGTAAAGAACAAAAAAGATAGTGATTCTCTCTAAAGTTACATTTGAGGCACACCTAAAGAGGTTTATGGAACAACTTAGAGTATCTATGATTCCATATAACCAACAGCAGCATGTAAAAAAACTAAATATCAGATGAAAAAAAGTAGTATTGTAGTCCTCTTGTTGATTAAATCTTGAACAATTCATGTGAGTTGCTACAAGTGAGAAATTTCAAAAAATTGACGTTGATTTTTGAAGCACGCTGCTGAAAAGTAGAGACAATTTTATGTACATGTGAAACCAAAGACAACCAAAAAAAAAAAAAAAAAAAAAGACAACCACACTATAAAGAAGAATACATTGATCTAAAATAACGTGAAAGGGTCCTAAAGAGGGGGAAAAAAATCTATATAAGCGACTTACTTTAATTGAAGCTACTCTTTCAGATTGAATCTGCTTTTTCAGCTGATGTATCTTATTCGATAAGGTTCCAAAAATTTCACCCACCTGTTCTCCATGTGATTTCTGTCAATATAAGATGGAACTATCAGATATAGCAGTTTTGGCAGCATCTCACAGAGTTGTGCATTTGAGAAAACAGAAATGCATAAGGCTGTGCTTGTTTCATTATCAAACAAAAATCATGATAAGAAATGTGTTTATGTTGATAGATAAAGCCACAGTCTTAACATTGAGTTTGTAGAATTAGGGCATCTCTGAGCTTGAAATTCATCATTGTGAATGGGGCCAGTATAAAAAGTAGCAGCTACCATCAGAAAATGTTTGTGTAAATTTCAAATGGTGGCATTTCAAGTAATCCTAAAATTCATCTTTTATACCATCATTTGTTGTGATAGCACCAACTTCCTTAAATGGGCCCATTTTAGATGATGGATTTGTAGCTTCAAATGCTATACAAAAATTAATGTAGCCATTCAATTTTCAAGGGACAACCAAACATGCCCTTACTTGATTATGATATTTGAATGATTTATCTAGCATCAAATGAACGAAGCTAATCCTTACCAGCACATATCCCACAAAATAAAATAAAATAAAAATCAGTGAGAGGCGGTTCTCCAAGTTAAATCTCAAAACTATTAGGGAGACTACAGAAAATAAATATTTGTTTATGATCAAGGAATTATACATAATTAAACATTCTGATACCATACCTTTTCCCCAAAAGGCCTTTTGGTTGCTGAGAGACCATAAGAAAACAGACGGAAAACTTAAAATCTCAAAACATGTTGCAATTGAATTGGCTTTTTTAGGATTCCAAGTTTCCTTCCCGTTTCCTACCATTTCTCAGCAACCAAACAGAATCAAAACTTCAAAGAATAGAATCACAGGAAATCCCCACCATCTAACAAACTGCTGGAATTCCAATAAAACTAAAATTCGCGAATTTTCAAGTATTTGATTAATCTATAGTCCAGTTAATCCAACAACTAATACGATCGAGATGATTAAGCTGCTCTTCGAATAATCATACGAATTGTCATACAATTGGAGAATCAAAATGGATCAATCGTAGTATCAACGAATTCACCTAAAAAATAATCGAATGATAGAGAAAGAAGGCGAGAAGTTAAGAGAGAGAAACTGACTTTGATTTTGGCTGCAGAGTCGCTTGCTTTGGACACCATGGCTACTCTGGAATGCGAGAAAGAGAAATGAACGATGGGAGAGAGTGTTATGTGTGAACGGTCACGACAAGTGGGCTGATGGAAGGCTGAAATCTGGTGTTTGTTGACACATGGAAATACCGATTTATGCAGCAATTAGAGTGACGGTGACGAATTAAGATACTACGTGGCGTGAGGCAAAAGGATGACTGTCATCGACGTTCGCTGGTCCTTTAGACTTGTGGGGTTAGGGAAAATAATTACAATTCAATGTAAATTAGTAAATGATTAATAACTTAACTAGGAATGGAGAAGAACTTACATGCAATTGTGATATAGGCTACATGGTATCACAGGTCAATCAAAGTCAAGCAAAGTGAGATTGTGGAATAAAAAAATATTCTGATAATTCTATTTTTCTTGGTTCTGATTGACCTGTAACACCACGTAGTTGTGTCACAGTTGCATAGAAGTTTCCTTCCTAGGAAGGACTACAAATTGTAATTATTTCCGATAGCTTGATCAATCTAAGATTGAGTTGTCATAATGTCAGATGAGTATGTGCTTGACATTATTATCTTTATGGTTCCAATTTTATTGTTATTATTTTTGGTGGGATATTACTTTCATGTTTGTAAATGCGAGGTGAATTATATATGGCCTAGTGGTGTAACAGAATGTTTATCTCAGATAACCTCAATGTAACTCATCAGGGGTTAATAAGCGCTATGCTATTGGATTATGGGGTAATTGGGTAAAGAGGTTAATCCTCTTGTCAATGGCATTACGGCACAGTGGCATTTCTTCCTCCTACGTGGGGAGGTTTCAAGTTAGAGTTCTAGGATAATTAATATTGATGTAATGAATTTCTGATTCATGTTATCCCAAAAAAAAAAAAAAAGAGGATAAAAAGGGGAGTTATGGCTGATCTAGTATGTTTGCCATGTTAGGGAACGGTGATTCTAAGGTTCAAATTCAAATGTACTAAATTTCAGTAACATGAAAAACATGAAGTTTGGGATCTTGACTATCAAATGAACGGAAATTGAGTGATCTCATATATCTATATGGACTAGTTTTAGCCTCAAACCAAAAAAGATTATACCGATATCCTATGACTTTATAATAATAATAAGGGTAAATTATAGAGAACTCCTTTGAGTTGAAAGACAAAACTAATCGTCAATGGCCAATTAGTCATGATGCCGATAAGAGTTTTGACGATTTTGGACAACACAGGTCCATTAACGGTATTATGTGCATAGTCACGTGACTAGTTTTCATCAAATTTCATTAAAGACGATTGATAGTGGGGTACATTGACAAAAATTAAAACATAAGGAGGCACATTGACAAAATTAAAATAAAAGGGGGGATTATCTATTGACCTATCGTACTTCAGAGGGTTATATGTAATTTATCCTAATAATAATAACAATAATAATAATAATTAAAAAGAAAAAAGAAAAAAAAAAGAAAAAAGGGAAAAAAGTAGACGACATGGGAAGTGAAAATATGAAGTTAAATTGGTACTGGATTGGCTTTTCTAAGAATTGCAAGTTTTCCTCCTACTCACTGGCGAACAACCAGGTCGAGAACTATGACAATCCCTTAAGCAACCACAACCATTTTAACTGCCAGCGGAGAGGCAGAAATCCCAGTTGATGCCTAAATACACACTCGCACATATAAACAAAGGTAGTTTACACAGTTCAGTAAGGTACTCGAAATTACAACCCAGAAAGAGTTTCAACTACAAATTAAGAAATTCTGGATATCATATTGTACAAGTCGTTTTCAAGACTCTCTCTCTCCCTCTCCTTCTCCCTGTCCCTGTTCCTCACAACAGAACTTCCAAGCTGAAACAGACTGAATTGGCGTTCCCTTCCATCCAACAATTAGGCACTTCCCACTGTAATCAAGAGTACAAGATTTCCCGCACGCAAATTGCTTAGCAACCAAGCTAGCTTGATACAAGGACGAGTAACTCAATTGGGTTTCCACCATTCCAAATTTAGTGAAAAACGCCCTCCACACATCCAGCTTCACCGTTCGAGTATCCCTCCCTTCCCCTTCAGCCGAAGTAATATTTCGTATCCCCTCACCTAAAAGCGCCTCTGTTATCATTCGAGTCTGATCGTTTCTACCCATACAAGCTTCAAGGCAATCGAAAAAGGCACTGCAAAAGAACAAGGCTTCGATGAATCGATTAACGAAGGAAGGTGAATTATGGTTGGCCTCGACTTCAGTGACTACCATTATGACTGGATTGAGGTTCTTCAGCACACTCATTAGAGTTTCCAAACAATTAGGCCTTGAAATCATTGTCCTTAGTATCAGCGGCGAGAAAACAGCCACGGCTTCATCAGTTTCTATCTCGAAAAGTTCTTCCTTGACATCTTTCATGTTGGATACAAAAACTACTTTGAATGAAAAGTTCAAGTTCATCGATTTAGCGAAGCTTTCTAACCTCTTACCGGTGTCCACCAGCTTCTGGTTGCCTGTTATTCCAACGGCGGTTATTTTAAGAAGTTCAATTGGGCCTTCATCTCTGTCTACAAGAGCTTGCATCAAGACAGTCCAATGAACTCCGTCTCTTATTCTGAGATCAATCAGATGGACCTTTTTGGCTGACGCAACATTTTCTATTATTGCCTGCATTCCAGTGAATTGGGCTACTTGTGTGAAGGGAAGTTCTTGGTAGCAAGCAAGGGATGGAACGCTAGAAGTGGGCATGAAACCCTCATCAACATTTCTTCCTTTTTCCTCCAGCCCCTTTGAATTAAATCTCCCTGTTTCTCTATCAATCCTCTCCCAAAGCGCTTTGGCGAAATAGAAAACAATTCTCTGAACAGGGTTACCTGTATTGGAGGCGATCCATTCACAGCGGGACAGCAATCTGCTTGCACGATCAAATTGTTGGCACCCAACTTTTTCGGCCGCGGCTAGAAGATGGTGGGCGAGTTCTATGTCGTCTATTTCTTCTTCAGACAGACCGGACAGAGCATGACCAAAAGGGTGCATCAGCATGCTAAAATCAGCATCCTTTTGGGTTGAGAATTCCACGAATCTTGCTCCAGCCACCCTCATGACTTCTTCTGTTGACAGTTTTCGAACAGCCATGTTGGTCTCTTCGTTTAGATTGCTTAAATTTCCCTTCTCTGCCTTCTTCTCCATGCTTAGATTGGTTAAGTTTCCCTCCTTCAATTTCTTTAACCCGCTACCATAATTGCTGAGCAGCCCCAAAGATGCTAAAGAAAATTGATTTGGCTTTTCCTTCACGGGTTCATCAGAATTTGAAAATCCGGTCTGGATATTCTCGAGCCCTCCATCTTCTTGGACTGGTGGAATTGGTGGGGAAACAGCACTGAAGTTGAAATTGTCGTAAACGCAATAATCTGATACGGGTTCTTGGTGTTGCTGTTGCAGCGGCGGCTGTTGTTGATCGTGTTGGGGCAAATGGGCTCCATTCTCAGCCATGTTCTCCTGGTAGAATCCATATGCAGCAAGTAGAGAATCAATCTCTCCCCAATCTTCTATTCCAAACATAGGGATCTTGTTTTTCTTTCATCACCCCATCCTTCTCATGCATTCCAAGAGGATCATAATCGCCTTGGTCCATTTCATTGATATTGGATTGTGCAAAAGAGAAGAAGGATTCCATCTCAGTGCAGAAATGGTAGGTCAAATCTTCTATGAATACTTAAAATATCTCTGTCCCGCCTCACATTTAATGAGACAACAGAGTCGTGTGTGCAGATATGCATTACGTGTGACACCTCTTTTATTTTTTAAAATGTCAAAAAAGAAAATTTTGTTTTATTAACCTTGTTTTATTTAAACTAATCAAGAAAGTAAAAAAATAAACTGGCGAGGAATGCAACCTTGATAATGATATTTCGATGTTATCAACTCAGCCTGCAGCCATGATTAATGAGGACATATGGATATGATTTTTTATTTTATATTTTTAAAAATAGTGTCCCCTGATTTAAGCATTTTTGGATATTTTAGTTGTTAAACCATGGGTTAGGATGGATACAAGAGTAGGAATGCTGTCCATTTCAGGAAATTGTTTAATCTAGATTAATTTCATAGGAAATCCAGCCAAGCAAGATTGGACAAAGGTTTCCAAAACTTTACAAAATTAAATGAAGTTGTTAAACTAGAATAGAGATGCCGCAGTTATTGAGAATTACTATTATTCCCCCAGCTAGCTACATGGAAATAAATCCCTCTATGTTTGGATAAGGAATTTCTAGATGAAATTTGTCTTTCGAGATGAAATTTGTAAAATTTTTATGAGAAATTTTCTAACAAAAATTTTATAAATTCCATTTCAAAGACAAATTCCACCTAAAAATTCCTTATTCAAACAAAGCTGATAATTGATTGTCATCCGTGATTTTCTTGAAGTCGTCCAAAAATATTGCCTTTGTCAATCAATTAACTCATGGTTAAATACAAAGCCATTCAGATTCTTCGGGTTAATGGGTTATCTGTTTAACTCCTTTTAAGGGATTTTGATTGTATTGATTGTCTTATCGTGTGTGTGTGTTTTTTTTTGGGTGATGGGCAAAGATAAATTTATTTAACAAGCTTGTTTAATCAATGAGGGTAGCACATATGGCAAAGAACCACAGTAGGAAGAGTAGATCTTGAATTTAAATTTTTGCTCTTTATTACCAGATGCATTAGTTTGTGGGTTCACTGATACTTCGTCCTTAGTATCGGACTACCAGTGCTCTGTCTGGTTCAATAGGAGGAAGTCAAGCACCTCTAGTACGTTCGGCCTTTGCAGTATCGATCTTCATGAGATTTGTAAGTTTCTCGATTAACGCTACCGATATTTCAACGCGCATGCCTCAGTCTTGTCCCTCCATTGCTAGGCACCATTGCCGAAGATGTCTGGATTTGTTTTTTTTCCTTCGCTATGCACCGTATTTGCTTTGTGTGGCATGCTATATTTATAATTTGATGCTTGGAAGGAGGTGATCTGTACCTTGTAATTTTGAACGCTGGATTGTGTGACGTCCAAAATGACATAATCATGATGTCTTTTTTGTTTGAATACATCATTTATACTTATTTTTCTTTGGTATAATCACTCAATTATATATTTATCCTGCCTGACTTCTATAATTTGTTTTGTCCCCATTTCATGCTGTGGAGGCCATGGGGCCAACAGGCCCTTTTTTTTATTCCTCATCTTTTTTGCTAGCAGGGTATCTGTAGAAATCAGAGTGCGCTCGATCAAGAATATTGATTTTTGATAACCAAGCTTCTAACAATTCTTTAAAAATTGCAATTCAATTTTGAGTTCATCCATGAATAACAAATTAAAGATCCTGGTACAATAAACAACCCATAATGTTTTACATTCCTCACAACCAGTCCCAAACCCGGGTAGAGGAGGAGGATTGTGGTAGGTTAATGGCCAAAGTAAAACTATAATCACACCTTATGACATGAATATATCCAAATACTTTATTAGCTGACCCCATGTAGCTGGAACAAAGACTTGTAGAGTTAGTTGAGACTTGAGAGAGAAATCATGCCCATCTCTCTCTGCCTCTGTCTCTCTCAAAAGAATTTACAAGCTGAAACAGAATATATTGGGGTTCCCTTCCACCCAACAAGTAAGCACTTTCCACTTGTACCAACAGTGCAAGAATTCCCACAAACCAACTGCTTAGCAACCAAGCTAGCTTAATTGATATAGAGATGACTCACTGAATTCACTTTGCCACCATTCCAAACCTTGCAAAGTATTCCCTCCACACATTTATTTTCACATTTCGAGTAACCCTCTCATCACCCTCAGTTGCAGCAATGCTTTGAATCCGCTCACCAAAAATTGCCTCAGTTATCATTCTATTCTGGTTGTTTCGATCCATGCAAGCCTCCAGGCAATCGAAAAATGCACTGTAAAAGAATAGCGCATCAATGAAGCGATTTACAAGCAAGGGTGAATTATGGTCTGCTTCGACTTCAGGGACTACCATTATAGATAAATTGAGTCCTTTTATCACTCTCATTACAATGTCATGTTGATAAGGCAATCCTTCAAAAGGATGCAGTTTTGAGGAGCTTATGTTGCATTGAAAGTGCTTCAGTGAACGGGTTGAGCCAAAGGCCCTCTTGCCTCTACTCCCAATTGCACCAGTCACTCATTTTTCCTTGAAAAACGAAGTTATGCTATATAGCTTAAGTCACCCATTAAATAGGCATAACGTGTTGTGCCACATCAATCGCCATAGAGTTTGAGCAAAAAGAAGGGATCTTTAGCTTATTTTTTATTTATTTATTTGTAAATCTTATAATTTTGAAAATGGAAATAATGGTGAAATACATGCGATGTTGAATTTGTAATCATATTAATTTTAGAAACATAGCTAGAAAAAGGATTCAAAATTTTAAGCTCCATTTGGATCTCGGAAAGAATAAGGGAAAGGAAAAAATCTAGATAACTGCTAAGAAATTAATTACAAATATGTAATCATGTTTTTTTTTCCAAAACAGGAGGGGCTTATTTTGTCCATTATTTACAAATATGTCACTTACACATTAGCCAGCTTACAAAACACATAAACAAAATAGGCAATCTCATAAAATTTTCATTCTGAAAACATATTGAGTCGACTACCAGGGACTTCTCGAACCACATTTCACAAAGGTTTTCAAGAGACTCTCTGGCTGTCAAAAGAACTTCCAGGCCGAAAGGGAATGTGATAGGAAAGCTGATGTGGATTGCAAGATTTCTCACACATTTTTGTGAGAGGTTCTCTATTGAATTTATAAGTGTGTTTGTTACAGATAAGTATGACAAATAACTATAAAGATAAGAATACAAAAGATAAAACAAATCTGATATGCTATCCAAAACTATTTGAATTCAAAAATTCAATTTGACTTGTTCTCAAGTTCTTCAATACGCTCCCTCAAGCGAAGCGGTCGATGTTGGATAATGAGCTTGTCCCTTAACTTCTTGAATCGAGTTGGATGAAGACCCTTGGTCATAATGTCAGCAACCTGATCAGTTGTAGAGATATACCGAACATCCAACCGTTTAGTGGATACACGCTCTCTCACAAAATGAAAGTCAATCTCAACATGTTTAGTGCGAGCATGGAAAATGGGATTGGCAGCTAAGTAGGTCGCTCCAATGTTATCACACCATAACACAGGAGGGTGAGGGAGATGAATGCCAAGATCAGTTAACAATGATTGAATCCACATGAGTTCAGCTGCAGCATTTGCCAAACCTTTGTACTCTGATTCTGTGGAAGACCGAGCAACAGTATGTTGCTTCTTGGAACTCCAAGAAATGAGGTTAGGCCCCAAATAGATGCAATACCCACTGGTGGAGCGACGATCATCGGAGCATCCAGCCCAATCAGCATCAGTATATGCATGAAGAGAATTGTTTGATGAAGGACGAATAAAGATGCCATATGAAATAGTGTCCTTAAGGTACCGAAGTATTCTCTTTACAGTAGTCCAGTGATCCTCAGTGGGAACATGCATAAATTGGCACACTTTATTTACAGCAAAGGCAATATCAGGTCTTGTTAAAGTGAGGTATTGGAGGGCCCCAACTATACTTCTATAAGAAGTTGCATCCGTGAGAGGAGTGCCTGTAAACTGTGACAGAGTTGAGTTTGCTGCTATTAGAGTTGAGGAAGGCTTAGAACCTTGCATGTTGGCCCTGACAAGCAAGTCATAAATGTATTTTCTTTGACAAAGAAATAAACCTTGAGTGGAGCGATGTGCTTCTAAGCCAAGGAAAAAATGTAATGGACCCAAGTCTTTGAGTGCAAACTCTGTGCCCATTTCAGAAATAAGCTCTATGATGGTACTCTTGTGGGTACCAGTGACTAAGATGTCATCAACATAAATCAAAATCATGAGAATAGAGTCTGCCCAATGCTTTACAAATAAAGAGGAATCTGTTTTGGATGCCGTAAAACCAAGTGTAAGAAGAAAAGAACTCAAACGATGATACCAGGCTCGTGGGGCTTGTTTGAGTCCATATAACGCCTTTGTGAGATAACAGACATGCTGAGGAAATTTGGGATCAGTAAAACCTGGAGGTTGCATCATGAAAACATGCTTATCTAAGACACCATGTAAAAATGCATTACTAACATCCAATTGGTGGATAGCCCAACTGTTAGATATGGCCAGAGATAAAACAGTCCTAATTGTTGTAGGCTTTACAACTGGGCTAAAAGTTTCATCGTAATCAAGACCTTCAAGTTGATTGAAGCCCTTAGCGACGAGTCGTGCTTTGTAACGATCAATTGAGCCATCAGCTTGCCGTTTAATTCGATAAACCCATTTACATCCTATGACATTCATATTAGATTGAAGTGGGACTAAGCACCAGGTGCCATTTCGTAGTAATGCATTGAATTCATCACACATAGCCTGCCTCCATTTTGGGTCTTTGTTTGCAGTAGTGAAGCAAGTGGGTTCCGTTTCTTGATAGGAAGAAAATTCAATGGGATCAATTGGATGCTTTGTGGAAAGAAATACCTTAGGTTTCCTTGTGCCGTCCTTGGATCTAGTAATCATGTGATGATGAGGAGTCGGATCGGAAGAATCAGGAAGCCGTGCAATGGGTAGATCATTTGAAGATGGTTGTAGTGAGTCCATTTGAGCTGGGACAGGACAATGGGCATTTTGAGCTGAGGACTCATTGTAAGCCAGAGAATTAGTTGATAAAGTACTGGGATGTGGTCCAAGAATTGACCCATTTTGGGGTGTTGCTAGCCTGGACACCCCCTGAGTCTGAATGGTGATTGGTTGAATTGCCAGTGGTGGATGTTTAGAACTAGAAGGAGAAGCCGGGGACATGAGAGATACAAATGGAAAGGAACTTTCATCAAATATTACACGGCGAGAGATGTAGACTCGCTTGGTCACAGGATTAAGGCATCGATAACCCCGATGACGAGCACTGTATCCAAGAAATACACATTAAGCAGATCGATATTGGAGTTTATGAGAGTTATAAGGACGTAACCATGGATAACATGCACAACCAAAAACCTTTAAAAAGGTATAATCAGGTTTCCTGCCAAATAACTTTTCATAAGGAGAAGCATTACCAATCACCACCGAGGGTATGCGATTAAATAGGAATACAGCAGTAGCAAAAGCATCATCCCAATAGCAATTAGGAATAGAAGCCCTGGCTAATAAAGTAAGACCAGTTTCAACAATGTGCTGGTGCTTTCGTTCAGCATTGCCATTTTGCGCTTGTGTGTACGGACAAGAATAACGATGACCAATACCACATTGATCTAAGTATTTGTCAAAATAGACAAATTCTTTGCCGCCATCAGTTTGTAGGTATTTAATTTTCCTTTCAAACACATTTTCCACATGAGTCTTAAACTTCATGAATGCAGAAATGGCATCCGATTTATGAGCAAGAAGATAAAACCATGTAAAGCGACTAAAGTCATCAACAAAAGATATGTAATAACGGTATCCATTTATTGAAGAAACTGGAGATGGTCCCCAAACATCAGAATGTACTAATTCTAATGGAACATAAGTTTTAGTTGGAGACAAATTGAAAGGTAAACGATAGCTTTTTCCAAGTTGACAATGAGAACAAATACCAACTGAATTATTTGGCGAAGCAGGCAATTGATTTCTGGAAATGATGAAATTCACGACCCTGGTAGAAGGATGACCAAATCGTTCATGCCACGTAGCAAGAGAGGCACGTTCACCAACAAAGGCAGAAGCTTGCAATATACCAGTATGCGCTGAACTTTTTGCATCCAAAGAATAGAGCCCGTCTTTAAGATGCCCTTGGTGTAGGACCCTCCCCGAGTATGGATCCTTGATGAAAAACATAGTAGGATGAAACTCAAAAATGACATTATTATCTTTTGTAAATTGATGAACAGATAATAAATTCTTTGTGATATGAGGAACATGAAGAACATTGCGCAATTGAAAAGTAGCATTAGGTGTTTGCAAATGTGTAGAACCAATATAATGGATTTGCAAACCTGATCCATTGCCGATACGAAGCTGATCGGTTCCATTATATTCAGATTGAGTGCTCAAATTAGCCATATCTGCAGTAAGATGATGCGTGGCACCGGAATCTGGATACCAAGAGGGATCAAAAGAGGAAGGAGGTGCAGCCACATATGCTTGAGGTGAAGAATTAGTAGCATAAGTAGTAGGACTGATGCGTTGAGAGCAACCTTGACAAAGGTGTCGATCATTAGTAGGATAACCACCAGCATACTGTCTTGGTTGGTAATGATAATGACTTGGATAACCACTAGAAGGATTATTATAGCCTCGACGGCCTCTTCCACGACGACGATTATTGAAATTTCGTCCACGCTGGGAGTTAGAGTTGTGTGACATAACATTATTGGTCCCATTATTATTCATGGCTGGCAAAGGAGAAGGAACTCTGTTGGCTAGGTTGGCAGCAGGTTCAGTAGAAAATTGTTGCACTAAATGAAGTTCTTGATTGAGAAGGAGACCAATAAAGTCTTCAATAGATATGAGATCCAGCCTGGTGGTGATAGAGGTGGCAAAGGATTGGTAGTCGTGACCAAGACCACGAAGAAGATGGAGAATCAAATCACTATCAGAAATAGGATCAGCTACAGCAGCGAGGTTATCAGCCAGTGATTTGGCCTTCTGAATAAAATCTTGCATTGAAAGATCATCCTTCTTTAAATTCATCAGGTCGTACTTGAGTTTCATTTTTCGGGCTTGCGAGGGAGATGCATAAATGCGCTCAAGAGTCATCCAAACAGCAGAGGAGGCAGAGAGAGTTACCACATGAGCAAGAGCATTCTCAGTGAGAGATGCAAGAAGCCAGCTAAGAATGACTTGATCTTGTTTTTGCCAAGCAAGATAAGAGGGATTGATGGTTTCAGGTTCAGAAGATGAGGAGGAAGACAGAAATTTAGGAGGACAAGGGTGGGAGCCATCAATATAGCCATACAAGTCATGAGCACGAAAAAGGGGTAGAAATTGAGCACGCCATAGAAGATAATTTCCACGATCCAAACGGATGGTGATAAGATGCGTGATGTGGGAGAGGTTGAAGGTAGTTAAAGAGGCAGCAGAAGAGAGATTTTGAGTAGTAGAAGAATCAGTGGAAGCCATTTGAAGTGAAGAGACGGAGGGTGGGTGGAGGGATTAAAGAAAGAATGCAGAGAAAGGTAATGATTGACGTTAGTCTCTTTAGGCTCTTGATACCATGATAGGAAAGCTGATGTGGATTGCAAGATTTCTCACACATTTTTGTGAGAGGTTCTCTATTGAATTTATAAGTGTGTTTGTTACAGATAAGTATGACAAATAACTATAAAGATAAGAATACAAAAGATAAAACAAATCTGATATGCTATCCAAAACTATTTGAATTCAAAAATTCAATTTGACTTGTTCTCAAGTTCTTCAATAGAATGTATTGGGGTTCCCTTCCACCCAACAATTAGGCACTTTCCATCTTTATCAAGAGTGCAAGAATCCCCACAAGCATACTGCTTAACAATCAAGCTAGCTTGATATAGAGATGACTCACTAAATTCGATTTCCAACATTCCAAACCTTGCGAAAAACGCCCTCCACACATCGATCTTCACATTTCAAATAACCCTCTCTTCATCCTCAGCTGCAACAATGTTTTGGATCGCTTCACCCTCAATTGTCTCAATTATCATTCGACTCTGACTATTTCGATCCATGCAAGCTTCCATACAGTCGAAAAATGCGCTGTAAAAGAATAGTACTTCAGTGAAGCGATTGACAAACGAGGGTGAATTGTGGTTTGCTTCCATTTCAGTGACCACCATTATAGACGGATTGAGTTTTTTTATCACTCTCATTACATTTTCCAAACAATTTGGCCTTGAGATCATTGACTTCAGTATTAGTTTAGAGTAAACAGCCACAGCTTCATCAGCTTCTATATCAAAAAGCTCTCCCTTGAGATCTTCCATGTTCGATACAAAAACTGCCTTGAATGAAAAATTCAACTTCATCGAATTGGCAAAGCTTTCTAACCTCTTACCCGTCACCTCTACTGCCTGCTTGCACGCCGTCATTCCAACAGCAGTAATTTTAAGAAGTTCTATTGGGCATTCATCTCTCTCTATAAGAGCTTGCATTAGGACCGTCCAGTGAACTCCGGTCCTGATTCCAAGATCAATCAAATGGACCTTATTAGCCAGTGCAACATTCTCTACTATTGCTTGTATTCCAGCAAATTCTGTTACTTGAGGGAAGGGAAGTGCTCGGTGGAATGGAAGCAATATGAGGTCAGGACTCAAAGCTGCTTTACCAGCTTCTCGTTCCTCCAACCCTTTTGATGTAATTCTTCCTGTTTCTCTTTCAATCCTGTCTTGAAGCTCTTTGGAAAAATAGAAAACAACTCTCTGAACAGGATTACCTGTATTGGTGGCAATCCATTCACAACAGGCGAGCAGTCTGCTTGCACGATCAAATTGTTGGTCGCCTGCCTTCTCAGCTGCGGCTAGAAGATGGTGGGCAAGTTCTACATCTTGTGAATCTTTTTCAGACAGACCCGAAAGAGCATGACCAAAAGGGTGCATGAGCATGGAGAAATCAATATCCCTTTGGGCAGAGAATTCGATTAACCTTGATGCAGCCACTCTCATGATTTCTTCTGTTGAAAGTTTTTGACCACCCATGCTTAGATTGCTGGATTTTTGGCCCATCAACTTTGTTAACCCTCTTCCATAATCGTTGAGGAGCCCTGAAGATGTTAAAGAAAATGGAGATGGCCTTTCTTCGTTTCCAGTTTGGATATTCCAGAGCATTCTGCTTTCCTTGATTGCTTGAATGGGCGGCAAAACAGCACTGAATTGGAAATCATCCAGCTTGCAATAATTCGAAAGGGGTTGTTGGTGTTGCTCCTGCAGTGGCTGTCGTTGTTGATGATATTGGGACAAAAGGTCTCCTTTCTCAGCCATGTTCTCTTGTAAGAAACCATATCCAGGACAATGAGAAAGATCTTTCCCCAATCTTCTATTCCAAACAGACGGTCTTGTTCTCTTTTCACGTCTCCATCTTTCTCGTCATTCCTTTGAAGACGACCAGTAGCACAAGAGAACGAGGTATTTTCCATCTCAATGAGTCAATGCAGACACCAATAAGCAAATTTAATCTAGCAAATTAATCTAATCTAATTATCTTGTATAAAATCAACACGAAGATTTGGATTATCTTTAACCTTTGTTTATTGCAATGATCATAGAAATGAAGGACATATATTGATATAAATATATATATACACATGTTCCCCAGAAGACAAGGATTACAGCTGTGATTGTGATGTTTCGGTATTACCTAATAATCTTGTTGCCATGAAACGCCAAGAAGGCCCAAGGACTTTTGAACTTCTGAAAGACATAGTAATATTTTCATTTTCATTTTCATTTTTGGGGTAAGGATCCAAACAGAGAGAGGATGAATGCACAAGCATGTAGTCAGTTTTGGGAAATTATTAATTCAAATTTCATAAGAAGTTCAGCCAAGCAAAATTCCACGGGTTTTATGAAGTTAAATAATCAAATATAGATTGAAAAGAGATATGACAGTGATCATTTAGAATTATTAAGAGAGCAAAATGGCTTGGTTTGAAAACAAATAGGAGAGAATGGTAACGAGAAAGTACACCAATGGAAGCAAGAAGGTCTTATCTGTTTCACGGTCGACATGTTTGTTGTAATTTTAACCAGTGGATCGATAAAAACATGGGCTTTTTTTTTTTTTCTTGAAAATCAAATGTTTTTGTATCAGAAAAGGAAGCAGAAACAAAAGAAGGTCCATTTCCAATCTCCATTGTCTGGTAACAAAACAGAGGCAGGCATGGAGGAGATAGTGACGAGACCAAAACAATCATACAGGGCTGCCCATTGGGCTAAGCCATGTGCTGCATTGTTAGCCAGCCCAGGAACAGATTATGAAGAGTAATTCCTACTCAAACAACTTTAATGATAATTTCATTTTGATTTGAATGGGTCAGTTATACAGTTTATGCTGCCCCAATTTGATACTCACTTTGTTTTGTCATCATTCTGTGGGCTATGGAGGGTATGGCGCCAACAGGCCTTATTTCAACTCTACGATGAGAACCCTAGGCACAGATCTACAACCAAGTGGAAATCAGAATGCGTAACACAAATCAAAGTCCATGGAAATTGATTAGATCAGTACCAAAGAAACGAAATTTCTACAAAATGATATGAAGGACATGGAGAAAATTGAAAACGCGGAGCTCTTTTAAGCGAAGATGAAGAAGACTACGTTAGGGCTTAAAGAAGCCCAAAGCGTTCTTGCTCTCTTTTCCGTCTCTCTCACGCACATAGAAAAACTGGTACGCTCTCTCTCTCTCTCTCTCTCTAGAGTACACATATAAATCTGGTATTATTTGTTTCTGTTTTTTGAACTGATCAATTTGAGGTTATAATTCACGCATCAAATGACAAATCTACCAAAAGTTATTGATTCCAGTAGTTTGACGTACTTTTCTTGAGATTTGGTGCAATTATTGATGATGTCAAGCTCTTTTCGTTGCATTTTAAGAGTTATCAGTTTAGCCCTGTCAAGAAGTCTACGGATTTAGTAGTTCGTTTATTGCCTAAGAATGCACCCAAAATTGTATATTTTGATAATTTGATGTTTGGGTAGAGGATTCTTTAAATTTTCTTGGGAATTCTCTTAACCTAATTCCACCTTTTCATAAAAAATAAAAATAAATAAAAAGCAAAGAAAAGGTCCGAAGCAACCAACCAGAGAATTATGGAAATCTCATAAGCTCGAAACCCATTTTAACTGCTAGTGAAGAACCAGTCAAATCAACTTGATGCACATTAAGAAAGAGATAAAAATGGAGAAACGAAAAAGAAAAAGAGAAAGGTAGATTATGCAGTTCATAAGGGACTAGATGAAAACAACCCAGAAAGACAAGACTGCTGACGAATTCTAAAAACCATGTTTTACAATTGTTTTCAAGACTCACTCTCTATCTCTCAATAGAACTTCCAAGCCGAAACAGAAAGCATCGGGGTTCCCTTCCACCCAACAATTAGGCACTTTCCATTTGTATCAAGAAAGCAAGAACTCCCACAAGCAAACTTCTTTATAACCAAGCTAGCTTGATATAGAGATGACTCACTAAAATCAATTTCCACCATTCCAAACCTTGAGAAAAACATCCTCCACACATCAATCTTCACGTTTCGAATAGCCCTCTGCTCACCCTCAGCTGCAGCAAGGTTTTGGACCCCATCACCCAACAGTGCCTCAACTATCATTCTGTCCTGATTGTTCTGATCCATGCAAGCTTCAAGGCAATCAAAATATGCACTGTAATAGAACAGTGCTTCAATGAAGCGATTGACAAATTTGGGTGAATTATGGTTTGCTTCAACTTCAGCGACCACCATTATAGATGGCTTGAGTTTTTTGATCACTCTCATTACAGTTTCCAAACAAGGCTTGGAGATCATCGTCCTCAGTACCAATGAAGAGTAAACAACTAAGACTTCATCAGCTTCTCTCTCAAAATGTTCTTCCTTGAGATCTTCCATGTTAGATACAGAAACTATCTTAAACAAAAAATTCAAGTTCAGCGATTTGGCAATGCTTTCTAACCTCTTACCTGTCGCCTCTAGTGCCTGCTTGCTTGTTGCTGTTCCAACAGCAGTTATTTTAAGAAGTTTTACTGGGCGATCATCTCTCTGTGCAAGAGCTTGCATGAAGATCATCCATTGAACTCCACTCCTGATTCCGAGGTCAATCAAATGGACCTTATTAGCTGACGCAACTTTTTCCATTATTGCTTGTATTCCAGTGAATTGCGTTACTTGAGAGAAGGGAATTTTTTGGTGGCATTCAAGGAATGAAGGGTTTGTACTCAACCCCAAAATCATTTCACTCATTTCTTTTTCTCCCAACCCCTTTGGTGCAATTCTTCCTGTTTCTACATCAATCCTCTCTCGAAGAGCTTTGGCAAAATAGAAAACAATTCGCTGAACCGGGTTACCTTTATCGGAGGCAATCCATTCACAACTACTGAGCAATTTGCTTGCACGTTCAAATTGTCGGCAGCCTACCTTCTCTGCTGCGGCCAGAAGTACATGGGCAAGTTCTACATCTTTTGTTTCTTCTTCAGATAGACCCGAAAGTGCATAACCAAAAGGGTGCATCAGCATGGAAGAATCAACACCCATTTGGGCAGAGAATTCGATTAACCTTGCTCCAGCCCGCCTCATGATATCTTCAGTTGAAAATTTTCGATCACCCATGTTAGCCTCAGTGCTTTGATTGGTTAATTTTCCCCCCTTCAACTTCTTGAACCCACTCCCATAATTGCTGAGGAGCTCTAAAGATGCTAAAGAAGATGGATTTGACCTTTCCTTCTTAGGTCCAACAAAATCCGAAATTCCAGTCTGGATGTTCTCGAGCTTTCCACTTTCCTGAGTTGTTTGAATTGGTGGGGAAACATCACGGATGTGGAAATCATCGAAAACACTATAATTTGAAATGGGTTTTTGGTGTTGCTTTTGTTGTTGATCTATGGACAAACGGACTCCTTTCTCAGCCACGTTGTATTGATAAGAACCATATTCAGAACAAAGAGAATCCATCTCTCCCCAATCTTCTAGTTCAAACAGATGGTCATGTTTTGCTATCATCACTACATCTTTCTCATGGCTTTCAAGAGGACTGTAAGCAAAAGAGAACGAGGCATTTTCCATCTCAATGCAGAAATCAATCGGCAATCCGACCGTAGTTAGGCAATCTAATTATCTTATACAACATCAACATAAAGTTATTATTATCTTTAACCTTATTTTATTGCAATAATCATAGATATGGATGATATATCTTCCAAAAGAAAAAAGAAAAAAAAAAAAGGCTGAATAGTCCAACCCTGATGGTGATATTTCGATGTCATCGACTCAACCTGTAGCCATGATCAATTCGACAAGGACTATTAATTAGGAGTGCTTGGTATAATTTTTGTTGTCAAAACAAAGGGTAAGGATCCAAACAGAAGTTGAATGTAAAACCACGCAGCCTATTTTGAGAACTTGTTAATTAAAATTCCCTAAGAAGTTCAGTCAAGCAAGAATAGACAAAGTTTAACTTTACGGAATTAAATTAGGCAATAAATAGAGAAGATCAGTAAGTACAGCAACGGCAGCCTGGCTTCGACAAGCTCCATCTGTTTTACCATTGACGACATATATCCCCCATTCGACTGATACGTATATCCCCAATTTCACCCAAAACCGTGAACTGCCATTTTCTTCCACTGCACTTGTAGCCTAGGTGATATATCTCTAACATTCTTACAATGAGTTGGTTTAGCGGATTTATCCCGGCTTGGTACATGTAACCATTCTTTCTTTCTTTCTTTCTTCTTTCTTTTTTTTTTTTTTTTTTTTTTTTTTTTTTTTTCTCTTTTTTGGGAGAGGTGGGGGGGGGGGGGGGGGGAATAAAATGGGAAGAAAGAAAATGAATTGCCTTTCCCTACTATTGTGTGGGCGTTATGCTATATGCGCCGACTCTATTCCTCAACTTTTTCCTGAATTCTTTTATGAGAGGGTGGGATTTATCCTCATGTGGATGCAATCTCCAAGATGTGGGCTCCATCCTTTGTAAGAGAGTGGGAGGTAAAAATTGGGGTGTGGAATAGGTGCATATAACATTTTCCTTTTTGTTATGTGGCGTGTGATTGGAACTTGACATGGAATCTTAGAATTTGATACCAGGAAAAACACTGGGCATATGACAACCCGATGTTTCCAACAACAATAATAAAAAACCACCTTGATGCCAACAAGTACATTATTTATAACTAGGAGCAATGCCATACAAACAACATAGGGATGATTTCATTTTGTTTTGGATGGGTCCCCTGTCTCCCCTGTTTTTTATTCTTTTCTTTGGGCGGTTTGAATGGGTCAATTATACATTTATATTGCCCACTTCTATGATTGGTTTTGTCCTCATTTTCTCTTGTGGAAGGTATGGGGCCAGCAGGCCTCATTGCGATAGGCACAGGTCCACAGAACATTAAAACACACATGCTATTTAATATCACTTCACATTCTCATGTGCATAACACAATCGATAATTATTAAGGCTAAAAACAGAAATATCTCATTATTCAAATGGAAAGATCCATGGAAAACTTGAGAATTATGACTTTCAAGAACCAAGCTTCTAACAATTTTTTAAGAATTCTAATGTAGTTTTTTTATTTTCTATTTTTTTGCAATCAAGTTTATCTAGATTTTCTACCCAATTAATCATCTCTGCATAGGTAAGGCCACTGCCCAATAATAAATGGAGGTAATTTTACTGTAATGGTCATTAAAGGGCATAAGGTTAGTGAGATTGTTTTTGAAATTCATAGGATAGTATACAATGGTAAAGCAGCAAAGTGGTAGCTCGTGATATGGGTGACGTGCCGTCACTAGTTCACACAAGTTTTTTTTACGTAAGAACCAATCAAATCCAGTTGATGTGCTTTAACATATAGCAAAAATGGAAAAAATAAAGAGAGAAAAAGCGAAAGGTATAGTTGATGCAGTTCAATAAGAGACTTGATAAAAAACAAAATCTAGAAAGAGTGACTACTGACAAATTCTGGAAACCATATTTCACAAACGATTTCAAGACTCGCTCTCTGTCTCTCAACAGAACTTCCAAGCCGAAAGAGAATGTACTGGGGTTCCCTTCCACCCAACAATTAGGCACTTTCCATTTGTATCAAGAGTGCAAGAATTTCCACAACCAAACTTCTTAACAACCAAGCTAGCTTGATATAGAGATGACTCGCTATATTCCATTTCCACCATTCCAAACCTTGTTAAGAATGCCCTCCACACATCAATCTTCACATCTCGAACAGCCCTTTGCTCACCTTCAGCTGAAGCAAGGTTTTGGAGCCCTTCACCCAAATTTGCCTCAAATATCATTCTATTCTGAATCATTTCGATCCATGCAAGCTTCAAGGCAATCAAAATATGCAACGTAATAGAACAGCGCTTCAATGAAGCGATTGACAAATTTGGGTGAGTTATGGTTTGCTTCAACTTCAGCGACCACCATTAAAGATGGCTTGAGTTTTTTGATCACTCTCATTACAGTTTCCAAACAAGGCTTGGAGATCATTGTCCTCCGTACCAATAGAGAGTAAACAACTATGACTTCATCAGCTTCTCTCTCAAAATGTTCTTCCTTGAGATCTTCCATGTTAGATACAGACACAATCTTAAATGAAAAATTCAAGTTCAGCGATTTGGTGGTGCTCTCTAACCTCTTACCTGTCGCCTGTAGTGTCTGTCCAACAGCCGTTAGTTTAAGTTCTATAGGGCATTCATCTCTCTGTGCAAGAGCTTGCATTAAGACTATCCATTGAACTCCACTTCTGATTCCGAGGTCAATTAAATGACCTTCTTAGCCAATGCAACTTTTTCCATTATTGCTTGAATTCTAGAGAATTGCGATACTTGAGAGAAGGGAATTTTTTGGTGGCATTCAAAGGAATGAGAGGTTTGTACTCAGCCCCAACCTCATTTCATTTTTTTCTTTTCCCTCCAATTCCTTTGACGTAATTCTTCCTGTTTCTACATCAATCCTCCCTCGAAGAGCTCTGGCAGAATAGAATACAATTCTCTGAACCGGATTACCTATATCAGAGGCAATCCAATCACAACCAGGGAGCGATCTGCTTGCACGTTCAAATTGTTGGTAGTCCACCTTCTCTGCTGCGGATAGAAGTAAGTGGGCAAGTTCTACGTCTTTTGTTTCATCTTCAGATAGACCTGAAAGCGCATAACCAAAAGGGAGCATGATCATGGAAGAATCAAATCCCGTTTGGGTAGAGAGTTCAATGAACCTTGCTCCAGCCATCCTCATGATATCTTCTGTTGATAATTTTCGACCACCCACGTTAGCCTCAGTGCTTTGATGTCGTGCGGAAGCGCGATAAACAAACAATTTCTATGGTGGTGGAAGTGATTAATCAAACAAAGCAAGTGAATCGATCGAAGCACAAAAAATAAACAAGCACACAAAGAAAAGGAGACACAAGATTTACGTGGTTCAACAAGATGCCTACGTCCACGGGCAGCAATGATCAATCCACTATGTGTTTAAGAGAATACAAGAGTAAGAATACTCACAAAATTCCTAGATCCCCTTTACACCCAATGACGGCTTCCAAGCGGCTCTCCTTGCATAAGGATGAAACCCTAAAAACAACCCCTTATATAAAGTGGGTTATAACATAAGTGAGTAGGTCGGGTTAGGTCAAAAAAACCCAACTTAACAAAATGGGTTAAAAGAAAGAATTAAAGACAAATTCCAACACTTTGATTGGTTAATTTTCCCTCCAACTTCTTGAACCCACTCCCATAATTGTTGAGGAGCTCTAAAGATGCTAAAGGAAATGGATATGACCTTTCCCTCTTACGTCCAACAAAATCTGAAATCCCAGTCTGGATATTCTCAAGTTTTCCACTTTCCTGAGTTCTTTGAATTGGCGGGGAAACATCACTGTTGTGGAAATCATTGAAAACGCTACGATTTCAAAAGGGTTGCTGCTGCTGCTTTTGTTTTTAATCTGTGGACAAACGGATTTCTTTCTCAGCCATGTTCTGTTGATAAAAACCATATTCAGAACAATGAGAATCCGTCTCTTCCCAGTCTTATTGTCCAAACAGATGGTCGTGTTTTGTTTTCATCACTGCATCTTTTTCATGGCTTTCAAGAGGACCATTAGTGGAAGAGAAGAAGGAATTTTCCATCTTAATGCAGAAACCAATCAGCAATGTGACTTTAGTCAGCAATATGACTTTACTAATGGAAGACTCACTCACACATTTGTTTCACTCCACACCACACACACAATGGGGGCTTCTCCCCTTTTATAGATGCTGCCCGGCTCTTAAGAAGTCGGTGAAACCGACTTGAAGCTGCTAGAAGCTTCAACAATGGCGGTGGGAAAATAAGATAAAGAAGGGAGAGAATGAAGCTTCTAGAGAGAGAAAGAGAGATGAAGAAGATGATGAATAGTGAAGAAGGATCCAGAGAGAGAAAGAAAGAAAAGAAAAGGAGAGAAATCTGGAAATTTCTAGAGCGAATGAGAAGAGAGAAAACCAGAAAAATCTGGAGAAGAAAGAGGTAGTGATGAAATTCTTCAACAAATAATGCCACGAGGACTACAAAATTGTACCTGGTATCATTTCCCTTGCTAATGATACAAAGGGCAAGGATCCGAACAGAAGTGAAAAACCACGCAGCCTATCTGAACTTGTTAATTGAAATTCCCTGAGGAGGTCAGCCAAGAAGAATAGACAAATTTTTACTTTACGAAATTAAATAAGGGTATCAAACGGTAGAGAAGAGACAACTGTCATTGACAGGTACAAGAGAGTAATATGACTTCGTTTGAATATAAATGAGAGAGAATGGTACTTGGAGAATACAGCAATGGCAGCCTGGCTATGACAAGCTCTATCTGTTTTACATTGACGACATAGATACCCCATTCCACTGACACATATCCCCAATTTCACTGAAAACAATGAACTGCCATTTTCTTCCAAGCTCTATCTGTTTTGCCATTGACGGCATAGATACCTCATTCGGCCGATACAAATCCCCAATTTCACCCAAAACAACGAACTGTCGTTTTCTTCCACTGGCCTTGTAGCCTAGGTGGTGTATCTCTTACCTTCTCATAAAGGGTTGGTTTGGCAACTTAACCCAGCTTGATACATGTTACAAAATATTTAGGTGGTTGGTGGAGGGCTATGAATAAAGTTTAGAGTCTGGTATCCAAAACGGGCACTGGGGTTTTGGGGTGGCTTTGGGACTATTGTGTGGCGTGCTGTGATGAGAATTTGATATGCTTGGAAGGATGGGACATGCCATCTTAGAATATGATACCGGCTAAACACTGGGCATTGTCTACAACAACAACAAAAAAATGACCTTGATGGTGACATATTCATTATTGAAAACTAAGTAGTGCCATAAAAACAACATAGTTATGATTTCATTTTTGTTTGGATGGGTCCCCTGTTTTTACTTCTTTTGCTAGGGTGGTTTGAATTGTTCAAGTATACATTTTCATTGCCCCATTTCTATAGCTGTGGAAGGTATTGGGGCCAACAAGCCCAATTTCAACTGTATAATGAAAACAATAGGCACAGGTCCACAAAAACATTAAACGACACCCGTGCTATTTAGAATTACTTTACTTTCTCATGTGCATAACACAATCGATCATTAGTTGGGCTAAAGACAGGAAGATCTCATCCCCACCCACCCACACCCCAACAAAAAAAGAAAGGCAAATCGGAGGGCCATTGAGAATTATGACTTCCAACAACCAATCTTCTAATCATTTTTGAACAATTGTAATTTAGTCCTTTTATTTTCTATTTTTTGCAGTCAAGTTTATGTAGAACTTCTACCCCATCAGTCATCTCTGCGTAGAAAAGGCCACTGCCTAATAAAAAATGGAGGTGCTTGTACCGTAATGGTTCCTAGGATAGTATACAGTGTCCTGTTGAGAAGGCAATTCTTCTTTTCTTTTTAAATTCTTGTTAAAAGGGTAAGAATTTCATCTTCATAAAAAATAAAATAAAATAAAAAATATATATATAAGGGTAAGAACTTCATAGATGAAGAGTTAGATCAGTTCTACCGACTTCAAAATTTTTGCATACCTTGAAACAACTGCCAATAGAGAGAACATCTTGCAGTTTGCTAAAAATATATCTTGAAATATACTCCCAAACTGCAAATAGTTATTCTCTTTGATGAAAATGAGAACTACTTGTGGGTAATGGTGATGTTGGGTTTAGAGAGAAGGTATAATGGAATTATAATGAGGATTGGTATACAGGGGCGAGTTTGGAAATTTTTGGGGTTTGGTATTATTCCACTTTGTTTTGTCAAGGAAGAATATCTCTTCCTTCTTCATGTATTGCTCTTTTATTTTTATCCATATAGTGTCGTTTCTTATAAATTAAAAAAAAAAAAATGGTTATGTCACGGTCCCTGTCCAATTCTATAAATAAATTTATTATGCATTATATAGACCATTTAAAATAAAATAAAATAAAATAAAATGGTGATGTCACGGTCACCTGTAACGTGGCATCTTCTGTCCGTACAAGTTTTTTCTGATGAGAACCAGTCAAATCCAGTTGATGTACATCAAAAAAGAAAAATGGGAAAACAGAAAGAAGAAAAAGAGAAAGAGAAGGTAGTAGTTGCATTTCAGTAAGGCACTTCATACAAACAACCCAGAATGAGTGAACTCTAGACGAAATCTGGAAACCATATTTTATAAATGTTTTCACTCTCTATCTCTCAACAAAACTTCCAAGCCGAAAGAGAATGCATGGGGGTTCCCTTCCATCCAACAATTAGGCACTTTTCATTTGTGTCAATAGTGCAAAAATTCCCACAAGCAAACTTCTGAGTAACCAAGCTAGCTTGATATAGAGATGGTTCACTAAATTCCATTTCCACCATTCCAAACCTTGCGAAGAATGCCCTCCACACATCAATCTTCACGTTTCGAATAGCCCTCTGTTTACCCTCAGCTGCAACAATGTTTAGAAGCCCTTCACCCAAATATGCCTCAAATATCATTCTATTCTGATCGTTTTGATCCATGCAAGCTTCAAGGCAATCAAAATATGCACCGTAAAAGAATAGTGCTTCAATGAAGCGATTCACAAATTTGGGTGAATTGTGGTTTGCTTCAACTTCAGTGACCATCATTATAGATGGCTTGAGTTTTTTAATCACTCTCATTAAAGTTTCCAAACAAGGCCTTGAGATCATTGTCCTCAATATCAGTAGAGAGTAAACAGCAACAACTTCATCAGCTTCTCTTTCAAAAAGTTCTTCCTTGATATCTTCCATGTTAGAAACAGAAGCTATCTTAAATAAAAAATTCAAGTTGAGTGATTTGGCGATGCTTTCTAACCTCTTACCTGTCTCTTCCATTTCCGGCTTGCTTGTCGTAGTTCCAACAGCAGTTATTTTAAGTTGTTCTATCGGGCATTCATCTCTCTGTGCAAGAGCTTGCATTAAGATCGTCCATTGAACTCCACTCCTGATTCCAAGGTCAATCAAATGGACCTTATTAGCCGATGCAACTTTCTCCATTATTGCTTGTATTCCAGTGAATTGCACTACTTGAGCGAAGGGAAGTTTTTGGTAGCATGCAATGAACGAGATTCTTGAGCTCAGCCCCAAATTGATTTCATCTATTTCTTTTTCTCCCAACCCCTTTGGTGCAATTCTTCCTGTTTCTGCATCAATCCTCTCTCGAAGAGCTCTGGCAAAATAGAATACAATTCTCTGAACTGGAGTACCTGTATTGGAGGCAATCCATTCACAACGAGTGAGCAATCTGCTTGCGCGTACAAATTGTTGGTAGCCCACCTTCTCTGCTGCGGATAAAAGTACGTGGGCAAGTTCTACATCCCCTGTTTCATCTTCAGATAGACCTGAAAGCGCATAACCAAAAGGGTGCATGATCATGGAAGAATCAACACCCGTTTGGGCAGAGAGTTCGATGAACCTTGCACCAGCCACCCTCATGATCTCTTCTGTTGATAATTTTCGACCACCCATGTTAACCTCAGTGCTTTGATTGCTTAATTTCCCCCCCTTCAACTTCTTGAACCCATTCCCATAATTGTTGAGGAGCTCAAAAACAAAAGAAAGTGGAGATGACCTGTCCTTGGGTCCAACGAAATCTGAAATTCCGGTTTGGAGATTATCGAGCTTTCTACTTTTGTGAGCTGGTTGAATTGGTGGGGAAAAAGCACTGACGTGGAAATCTTCGAAAACGCTATAATTTGAAATGGGTTGTTGTTGCTGCTGCTGCTTTTGTTGTTGATCTATAGACAAACGGGCACCTTTCTCAGCCATGATCTGTTGATTAAAACCATATTCATATTCAGAAAAAAGAGGATCCATCCCTCCCCAGTCTTCTAGTCCAAACAGATGGTCGTCTTTTGCTTTCATCACTACGTCTTTCTCCTGGCTTTCAAGAAGACCATAGGCGGAAGAGAAGAAGGCACTTTCCATCTCACTGCAGAAATTAATCAGCAATCTGACTTTAGTAAAGGCAATCTAATCATCTTATATATATAAAACATCAGCATAAAAATATGATATATCTTTAATCTTAGGCTATTACAATAAGCATAGAAATACATGGTATATCTTCCTATAATGAAAAGAAAAAAGTGTCGTGATGTTTTGATGTCATCGATTCAACCTGTACCCATGATCAATAATGCCACGACGACTACAAAATGTACTTGGTATCATTTCCACTGCTAATAATACAAAGGGCAAGGATCCGAACAGAAGTTGAATGCAAAACCACGCAGCCTATTTAAACTTGTTAATTCAAATTCCCTGAGGAGGTCAGCCAAGAAGAATAGACAAAGTTTTACTTTACAAAATTAAATTAGACAATCAAATGCTAAAAAAGAGGAGATACGACTGTCTTTGAGAGGTACAGAGTAAAATGACTTGGTTTGAAGATAAACAAGAGAGTCTGATACTTGGAGAGTACAGCAATGGCAGCCTGGCTTCGACAAGCTCTATATGTTTTACCATTGGCGGCAGAGATACCCCATTCGACTGACACATATCCCCAATTTCACCCAAAACAATGAACTGCCATTTCTTCCACTGGCTTTGTAGCCTAGATGGTATATCTTTCACCTTCTCAGAAAGGGTTAGTTTGGCGAATTTAACCTGACTTGATTCATGTTACAAAATATTTAGGGAGCATCTGCGGTCTCCTACTTTGTAGTCTGTTTATGCCCCTCCTGGTTCCCAATTAGTAAGATGCTACTATGATCACGCTTGGGTAGAGAAACCACTATAATTGCCCCTCTACCCTTAGTTATTTATTTATTTATTTTGCAGCTTAAAAGGACAAAAGAAAACAAAATATTTAGGGATTGGTGGAGGGCTATGAATAGAGTTTAGAGTTAAGACCACGGGAATTATTATGTGGCATGCTATATTAAAATTTGATATGCTTGAAAAGATGTAACATGGTATCTTAGAATTTGATACTGGGGAAACACTGGGCATATCACAGACATGATGTTTCTATAACACAAACAAACAAACAAATAAAAATAAAATAAAAAAATAAAAATAAAAAACCACTTTGATGGTGACATATTGAAACTATGAGTAATGCAATACAAACAACATAGTTACGATTTCTTTCATTTTTGTTTGGATGGGTCCTCTGTTTTGACTTCTTTTTCTAGGGCGGTTTGAATTGTTCAATTATACATTTGCATTATACCCACTTCTAATCTTCTATAGCTGTGGAGGGTATGGGGCCAACAAGCCTGATTTCAACCGTATAATGAAAACAATAGGCACAGGTCCACAAAACCAAAAAAAAAAAAAAAAAAAAAAAAAGGAAAAGCCGTGCCATTTTAGAATCACTTCACTTTCTCATGTGCATAACACAATCGATCATTAGTTGGGCTAAATAAAATAAAAAACCAAAAAAAAATAATAATAATAAAGAGAAAATCGGAGCGCTATTGAGAATTATGGCTTTCAACAACCACGCTTCGAATAATTTTTTACCAATTGTAATTTAGTATTTTTATTTTCTATTTCTTGCAGTCAAGTTTATGTACGTAGACCTTCTACCCAATTCATCATCTCTGCATAGGTAAGGCCACTGCCCAATAAAACATGGAGATAATTTTATTTTAATGGTTCCTAGGATAGTATACAGTATCCTGTTGGGAAGGCAAATCTTCTTTTTCAATTTTTGGTGAAAGGGTAAGAACTTTATCTTGGGAAGAAAAAAAAGGAGAAAAAAGATAAAGAACTTCATAGAGGAAGAGTTAGATCAGACAAAGGAAGTGAAAGCCAATACCAGAAAATACATAACTTTATGAACCAAAAAATAATAATAATACGTAGGTCTAGCAATAGTGCAATACCAGCTTTGTCATGGGCTAATGGGCTTCCACAAAAAAATTTACGTACCTTGAAAAAACTACCAAGAGAGAGAATGTCTTGCAGTTTCCTAATAATATCCCTTGGCATATACTCCCAAATCGCAAATAGTGTTTTTTTTTTTTTTTTTTTTTTTGTGTGCAAATAGTTGCTCCTTTGATTCCACTTTATTTGATCAATTTTGATTAACACATATTAAGATAATGCAATAAATGCATTGCCATGTCATCTAATTTTTTCAACTTTCTAATTTTGCCCTTTTATAATAAAATGTGATTGTTAATAAGGAGTACAATAATAGTAATTTTAGAGATTATAAAAGGTATTTTAAGAAACTAAAATACTCCGTAATAATTTGCTTTGACTTTTAAAAATGATTAAACATTTTAGAACATCTTAAAATGAAGAAAAGTGAACAAATAAATTGGAATAGAGGGAATACTATCTTTTTTTATGAAAATGGGAAGAACTTTTTTTTTTTTTTGAGCCCTGAAAATGGGAAGAACTTGTGGGTATTGGGTAATGGTAATGTCATGGTCACCTTAATCATGAGCCAAGGGTAAAGCAGCGTGGGGGAAATGACCTTTTGCTAACCACTTCCTAATGTATGCCAAACAAAAGGTTTGCCTGTCCACTTGCTATAAATTGAATATCAACGTGATACAATCTGACTACCAACTTTCTTATATTTGGTATTACATTGGGAAATGGTCACTAAAAGGTAATTTCCCAAGCAGCCGGGGGTGAGGACAAACGCAGAAATAGAAAAACTGGCAAACAGAAAGAAGAAAAAGAAAGAAGAGAAATGTAGTTGTATGCATTTCAGTAAGCGGAATTAAACAAACAAGCCAGGAAGAGTGACTATAGGCGAAATCTGGAAACCATATTTAACAAAATTTTTGATTCACTCTCCATCTCTCAAGTCTCAACAGAACTTCCAAGCCGAAAGAGAATACATCGGGGTTCCCTTCCATCCGACAATTAGGCACTTTCCATTTGTATCAATAGTGCAAAAATTCCCACAAGCAAACATTTTAGTGACCAAGCTAGCTTGATATAGAGATGGCTCGCTAAATTCCATTTCCACCAATCCAAACCTTGCGAAGAACGCCCTCCACACATCAATCTTCACGTTTCGAATAGCCCTCTGTTTACCCTCAGCTGCAACAATGTTTCGAAGCGCTTCACCCAAATATGCCTCAAATATCATTCTATTCTGATCGTTTCGATCCATGCAAGCTTCAAGGCAATCAAAATATGCACTGTAAAAGAATAGTGCTTCAATGAAGCGATTCACAAATTTGGGTGAATTGTGGTTTGCTTCAACTTCAGTGACCATCATTATAGATGGCTTGAGTTTTTTAATCACTCTCATTAAAGTTTCCAAACAAGGCCTTGAGATCATTGTCCTCAATATCAATAGAGAGTAAACAGCAACAACTTCATCAGCTTCTCTTTCAAAATGTTCTTCCATGATATCTTCCATGCTAGACACACAAACTATCTTAAATGAAAAATTCAAGTTAAGCGATTTAATTGGCAAAGCTTTCTAACCTCTTACCTGTCTCCTCCATTGCCTGCTTGCATGTCCTAGTTCCAACAGCAGTTATTTTAAGTTGTTCGATCGGGCATTCATCTCTCTGTGCAAGAGCTTGCATTAAGATCGTCCATTGAATTCCACTCCTGATTCCAAGATCAATCAAATGGACCTTATTAGCTGATGCAACTTTCTCCATTATTGCTTGTATTCCAGTGAATTGCACTACTTGAGCGAAGGGAAGTTTTTGGTGGCATGCAATGAACGGGATTCTTGAGCTCGGCCCCAAATTTATTTCATCTATTTCTGTTTCTCCCAACCCCTGTGGTGCAATTATTCCTGTCTCTACATCAATCCTCTCTTGAAGGGCTCTAGCAAAATGGAATACAATTCTCTGAACCGGATTTCCTGTATTGGAGGCAATCCATTCACAACGAGTGAGAAATCTGCTTGCGCCTACAAATTGTTGGTAGCCCACCTTCTCTGCTGCGGATAAAAGTACGTGGGCAAGTTCTACATCTCCTGTTTCATCTTCGGATAGACCTGAAAGAGCATAACCAAAAGTGTGCATGATCATGGAAGAATCAACACCCGATTGGGCAGAGAGTTCGATGAACCTTGCTCCAGCCACCCTCATGATCTCTTCTGTTGATAATTTTCGACCACCCATGTTAACCTCAGTGCTTTGATTGCTTAATTTCCCCCCCTTCAACTTCTTGTACCCATTCCCATAATTGTTGAGGAGCTCAAAAACAAAAGAAAATGGATATGAACTTTCCTTCCCAGTTTGGATATTCTGGAGCTTTCTACTTCTGTTAGCTGGTTGAATTGGTGGGGAAACGGCACTGACGTAAAAATCTTCAAAAACGCTATAATTTGAAATGGGTCGCTGCTGCTGCTGCGTTTGTTGTTGATCTATGGACAAGCGGACTCCTTTCTCAGCCATGTTCTGTTGATTAAAACCATATTCAGAACAACGAGAATCCCACCCTCCCCAGTCTTCTAGTCCAAATAGATGGTCATCTTCTGGATTCATCACTACATCTTTCTCATGGCTTTCAAGAGGACCATAATCGGAAAAGAACAAGGCATTTTCCATGTCAACGCAGAATCCAATGAGCAATCTGACTTTGGTAAGGCAATCTAATCATCTTATATATACAAAACATCAACGTAAGAATATGATTTATCTTTAATCTTTGGTTATTACAATAATCATAAAAATGGATGGTATAAGTCGGTATCATTTCCATTGCTAATAATACAAAGGGTGACGATCCAAACAGTTGTTGATGAATGCAAAACCACGCAGCCTGTTTGAACTTTTTAATTCAAATTCCCTGACGAGGTCAGCCAAGAAGAAGAGACAAAGTTTTACTTCATGAAATTAAATGAGGCAATCAAATGGTAGAGAAGAGATACATCTGTATTTGAGAGGTACAAGAGAGTAAAATGACTTGGTTTGAAGATAAATAAGAGAGAATGGTACTTGGAGAGTAAAGCAATGGCAGCCTGGCTTTGACAAGCTCTGTCTGTTTTACCATTGACGACATAGATACCCCATTCGACTCATACGTATATCCCCTAATTTCACCCAAAACAATGAACTGCCATTTTCTTGCACTGGCCTTTGTAGCCTAAATATTATATCTCTCATCTTTTCCAAAGGGTTGGTTTGGTGAACTTAACCTGGCTTGACACAAGTTACAAAATATTTAGGGGGTGCAGGGCCGTGAATAAAGTGCAGAGTTTGGAGGAATTGAACTATTTGAAAGGATGTAATGGAACTGTGATTAGAATTTCATGCTTAGAAGGATGTGAAATTGTACCTCAGAATTTGATACCGAATAAACACTGGGCATAGGACAAAGCCAATGTTTCAGCAACAAAAAAAACCACCTTGATGGAAACATATATTATTTATAAACCAGGAGTAATACCATACAAAAAACATTAGTCCCCTGTGTAAAAACATTAGTCCCCTATGTAAACACAAGGGACTAATGTTTTTTGTGTGGTATTACTCCTGGTTGTAAATAATATATGTTTCCCTCAGGTGGTTTGAGTGGGTCAATTTTACAATTGTACTGCCCCAGATATTGCCTTGGAGCATATGGGGCCAACAGGCATGATTTCCAATGTCTAATGAAAACGATAGGCCACAGGTCCAGAAAACATTACATGACACCCATTCTTTTTAAAACCACTTTCTGTTCTTATGTGGGGCAAAAGACAGGAATATCTATTGTCCAAAAAAAATAAAATAAAATTCCATGGAAAATCAGAGGGCCCTAGAGAATTATGACTTCAACAACCAAACTACTAATAATTCTTTGAACAATTATAGTTTGGCTTCCATGAGTTTCTCTTAAATTCGTGCTCAAAAATACAAATTACTTTACACACCCATTAACCGTTCGTCACAGATTTGAGGTTGTGGACTTTTTACACATGAACTGATGTAATTTGGAAGGACTTTTTGGCGAGTATATAATTTGTCCAAAGCGCCCATATATGCTGACGTTGCCCGTACATCAATTTTTACGTCGTAATAATACAAATTTAAAAGAAGAGCTCATAACAAGATAATTGATGCCCTCATGTTCATAAAAATACTAATGCTAATCATCTTGTGGAGATCAAGTTGATACAGCCTCAGGATGAGGTTCTTGTTGCTCAGCAAGCTGTTTGAATTTTGGTAGATGGAAGCTTGGGATAAGAACACTGGGAGGCTGTAGGGTGTTTTGTGATCTTGAGAGTGGATGGTTCAATCTTATACAGGCATGGAGTGAGAATAGTATGGCTTAGTGTGACGTTCTGATCTTTACCCAAAAAGAAAAAATTAAAATAAAAAATTAAGGGGGAAAAAGAAAAAACCCAACTCAAGAAATGTGTTGCCGATGTGGTCCCTCAATTTTTAGATTAAATTCCATTTTCTATGATAAACATCACCCGAAAGCTGTCCCCTTCGAAGTTGATGTCCTGTTTTAACCGAGTATTTTCCATTGTATTTTATATTGGTTTCATTTGTTAAAATAGTTCAGCCTAATGTTCATTTCATATGCTATTAAAGAGTACAAAAATAAAAATAACAAGAAAAATGTATTTTACAAGGTATTCTGAAATTTTATTTTCACATTTTCAAATACAACTCAAGAAATGGTTCCCAACATTTCAAAGTCAATTTTCCACATCTGCTGCCAAACAGGCCCCAACCTCTGTCAAAATTTTCTCAATTTGAAAAAAAAAAAAAGAAAAAAAAAAGGGGTTTTCAAAATGCATTGCCAAACGTTGTATTCTGTTATCGCGTCATTTACCATTTCTCGTTTTGGAAAACAGAAAACTGTTTTAGAAAACATACCAAACAAGCTCTCTCTGTCTCTGTTTTGGCAAATCTTCGACTCGAACCGGATTTCTCAGAGCAGCCCCCCCTTTTGCAGTCGCATCCAACAAATCCCCATGGCGGAAGAGAAGCACAATCTGAAAAACCCAGCGGTGAAGAGGATTTTACAGGAAGTGAAGGAGATGCAAGAGAACCCTAGCGATGATTTCATGGCCCTACCTCTCGAGGTATACTTCTCATCACCCTCCCAATTTTCTAGGGTTTTATTCCGTATATCTTGTCTACTATGTGTCTGCGTTTTTTGGTTGCTGAGAAAAATGTAGGAGAAGAATAGAAAACTGGAATTTTAAATGGTGGCTGAGTCTATTGAATTTAAAGTAACCATTTGGTTTAGGTGGTTGCGTTTTTCATGGGTTGGAAAGTTTTAATTTTTCTTCTCTTTTCCTCTGTTTTCTCGGAAACCAAACAGAGGGTTTGGGAAATTTAGCGTAGGTTTGGATGCAGAGCATAATAAAGATGCCAATAGTATAAAGTTGCCTTGTTGATATGTATGATTTTATTAAAGAAAAAAAGTATTCCATTGTCATTGTGCCACCTTATAAGCTGGAAACAATCCAATCATCACTTTGTGTCCCTATAGCTTTGGCAATTCCGGAAATTAAATTCAAACATCAAATTGAGAGATTAACTAGTTGCACCCATGAGTCATGACAATCAACCAACACGTTGTGGTGAATAATAATCACTTCATGAAATAAAATAATATAAGAACTCAGTCTCAATTTGGTTCAAGGTTCAACTCGTGATTTGTTGCAAGCGAACCAGGAGTCTTACAAGTTTTGAATACAAATCATTGAGTCTCAGTTGCAGTGGGAGCCTCACCTACTGATCAATATCCTTGATTTTTTTGTAACCATAACAAAGTGATATGCTGCTTACTGTAATGGATTGGAAATAATTTCCATCTGTCTATGTTTACTTGTGAAGATCTAATTCTTACTTGTATATGGTCAGGACAATATATTCGAATGGCAATTCGCAGTCAGGGGGCCATCGGATACTGAGTTTGAGGGAGGAATTTACCATGGAAGGATACAGTTGCCTGCGGACTATCCATTCAAGCCTCCTTCATTTATGCTTTTGACTGTAATGTCCTAATTTACCCAGAACATATATATATATATATATATGATGATTCATGGTCTCAGCTTGGTGATATGGTGCTGTATACCGCTGAAGTTGTGGCGGTAAACGACAAACAAACATGATTACATAGATCACGCAAGCCCAGTGCTGGTTCTCTAACATACAGCTTTCAACTTTTCTAGTGGTTTACAGATTTTTACCATGGAGTCATTTGAAATGCGTATTTGCATGTTTTATGTATGTTTATCATTAAATTTTGCTAGTCTGAATTTTTTTCATTGAAAATTCTTATTATTTATCAAAGTTTAATGTGGTGCTTTCAGCCAACTGGTCGCTTTGAAACACAAACCAAGATATGCCTAAGCATATCTAATTATCATCCTGAGCATTGGCAACCATCATGGAGCGGTAAAGTTCATTTTGTCGTTTGTGAAGACTATTTTGGTGGTGAAGTTGCCACTCTAAGGAGTGCAAAGTCTCTTTTGTTCTTTTTATAGATTCCCTATAGTTTTAGTTTTGGGGCTCTTGTTTGATAGCTCTTGAATATTCCATATGTACTTGGGTTTTACTTATTTTAATTTTTTTTAAAAATTGTCTAGGATACAAGCCTTTAGATCAAAAGCAGTTAGCTGGGAATATCATTTTTATATACAAACATGCGTCATGCATTTGATATTTTAGTGAGATATATTTTGGGACTGAATCTCTTGAATATATGAAGTTTTGAATTCGCTGTTGAAAGATATAACATTCGGTTAAGCTCTATTTCCCATCAGTTTGGATAAGCTTTGCTGGCTTCATGTTAATGATTTCCTTACTAATCTTGCAAGCATCATTATATGCATTTACTTTGCCTCTGATAACTACGGTTTTAAATCAATTGAGAGTCTTTTATTCTCGTGGCTGATATTTTGCAGTTCGGACTGCTTTAGTAGCACTGATTGCATTCATGCCCACCGACCCAGGGGGTGCTTTGGGCTCACTGGATTTTACGAAGGAAGAACGGCGTACTCTGGCAATCAAATCTCGCGAAGCAGCCCCAAGATTTGGGACTCCTGAACGTCAAATGCTAATTGATGAGGCTAGTTCCCCCTTAAATTCTTTTTGTTTGTACCTGTTGGTTATACTCATAATTCCGCTTTAAAATTTTAATTTAATGCCCAAATCAAAATGAAGACAAAATTTCAAAGTTACTTTGATTATACCAAATGGCATATGTATGTCTCGTGGAATGATATTCTTCTGTTTTCTTATCTATAGAATTTGAATTCACATAATCACATCATCCTATATGATGGAGTTAATTAGTGAGTGATACTATGGTCAGCATCCAAAACTTCATCATTAGCAAAAATGATAGACAAAGTGACTTTTGAAATCCTAAGATGATAATATACGTGATAATGCCATTTCAAAGGCTATGCAAATTTAAATGGACTCGTTTCAAATTTTATGCAAATGGAGCAGATTCACCAGTATATGCTGAGGAAGGCACCCCCAGTTCCCCAATTAGTTCCACCACAGATGCCTGAAGAGCACTCAACTAATAGAGAGATTGAAACCCCCGAGACTAATCACCAAATTGCTGATGCTATAGCTGAAGGTGAGGAAAATGCTGCTGACCCACGGATAAATGACATGATCATTGAAGATATGCGTGAGGTCAATTGGAATGCTAATGCTGGCCCCTTGAGAATCAGTTTTACTGCGGGGATGAGAGTATCACGACGTGTAGCCGAAGACCCCAATGAGCAGTTGCAGAGGCCAGAAGCAAGAAGAGGGAGTTTTTCCGATGATCGTTTGTTCACATGGGCTGCTATTGGGCTAACCATTGCAATTGCTGTTCTTTTATTAAAGAAGTTTCTGAAAGCTAGCGGGTATGGTGCTAATGGCATGGATGGGTTATAGATGTACAAATGGTGGATATTGGGTTGACAGTGTTTATCAAACTTGCTATAGCAAATTAATAAACAATACATAATTATCGTTTCTTTCCTTTCCTTCATTACTGGAAAAAAGGTTATAAACTGAAACTTTGGGTATTTTCGCTGCATTGAATGATTGAATCGTTGACTGTAATAGCACGTTTTTCAAATCCGGGTTCGTTAATAACACCACTTTTCTTTCATCCTAGAAGAAGGGTTGTCTGCTCCGAGTGCTGTTGAACCAGAGCATCATTGAATTTCTTGGTTAATAGGTATGTTCTACTTGTAACATTGACAGAAGCTCAATAATTATTTTGGCGTGGTGATGTTTGCAAATATCAGAATTAGTTCGAAGCTAGGGAGTTTCAGATGGGAATTTTTGGATACCAAAGCCTGTACGGTTGCATCCAACCCAAAACTTTTTTTTTTTTTTTTTTCGTTACATTAAGCAGGGTCAAGTTTCAAACTACAGACCTGTGGCGCCTTTAATGTTAAATTTCATCTATTAAAGGACCTAATGAAAATTTATTCATAGAACTAGAAATTTAATTATATGATGGGTTGGAGAAGAATACAGTTGTGAGGGATACAATATTGTTTTACAAGTAGCAAACATAAAATTAGTTCAATACAATATTGAATTCCTCTCTGACCATATTATAATAATAACAAAGAATTAATTTTTGAAAAAAAAAAATTAGAAAAAGAAATGATCTAGTTTAGACCTTGTCTTCATTTCCACAAGAGTTACCTGTAGTCCCTTCTACCTTCCTAGAAAGCAGAACCATCCCAAGCCACATAAGACCCTTCACAATCCTAACCATTCCAATTGTGACAGTTAGGTAATACAACCACCACCCAACAAAGTCAGCCACCCCAACACCCATCAACAGCTTTTTCTTAACCTCGGCCAAAATAACCAATGACTCAACCTCATTCCTCAATCTCCACCACCATAAGGATCCACAGCTCGCTGCCAGAACCACCCTCTCAACCCACCGTTCCTCCCTTGCAACCCCAAAAACTGTGTCATCAACAATAGGTTTCACAACAGTTCTAGACCAATGAAGCATAGTCTCATGCAACCCCAAGAAAAATATGACTCTACCAAACAAATTCCTCTCATCACCAAAACTAATGCCATCAATTCCAGCCGCTATGCTCCCTTCGATGCCCAATCCAACGCAAACTTGTAACGTGCAAAGGAAAATCCATGCAGTGTATAAACGGGAACGATAACTGGGCCCTGGCGATTCGCCTAGAAGGGTGATTTTTACCGGTCAAGCCATGGATAAGGGTGGCCACACTGATGATGGATACAAGAGCGTGCAGAAGAGTTGGGTTGCTGTAGAAGAAAAGGGAGAAAATAAGAGGGCAAGGCTGTGGTAAAGGAGTAAAGGCTAAGAGATAGTGAGCACTAGAGAGCCGGGCTAGTAGGAGAAATGAGAGTGGAAGGAGGAGGCTGAGAAGGGTGATTGTGAGGATATGAAAGGGTTCTCTCAGGAAGTCAGAATTCAAGAGGTTCCTCCCCTTTTGCTGCCATTGCTTCCAACCCATTTTTAGTGCTAATTTGCAAAAAGCAACAATGACTCCAATTCTCCGAAAAGTGCCCCCTTGTCTACATGAAAAGAAACATAAGATGAGTACTATATATGCGAGTAAATAGGTTGTTGCAGAAAAGGAATATAGAGTGGTTGTCACGTCCATGGACACAGTTAGTTGCCATATGACATGGTCTCAATCCATGCCTTGATATATGTATATATATGTATATAAAATATTATTGGAGAATAATTATCCATTCAGTATATAGATAAAGGCTTTTATCTATTTGACTACGCAGTTGCAGAAAATTGGAGGGACGTCCATTTTAAGGCATGGAAACCCAATTAGTGAGCATATAGAGGCATGTTTCTATGCAGTAATTTGCATTAGTGCTGGTGATTTGTAGCCAATTAGGCAAAATAAAATACTTATTACAGTTCTATACCATTCTATCTATTTAAATCAGCACTATTGCGGCTCATAGGAATTTCTCAAACAAAACAAAAAAAAAAAAAAAAGACAAAAAAAAAGAAACAAAAACGAAAAACGAAACAAATTCCATTATGTAATTGTATAGTTTCATACGTTGACTTTTGTAAATTATTTTATAAAGACTTCGTTAGTTCAAAATTTTGTTATATATTAACAATTTACTACCCCTTTCAATAATTAATTTGTATTGACATGGGAGAATATGCTTGGATTACTTCACATAGAGGGCTCAGTCAGGCCGATCTGAAGGTACTCGTATTACTTTAACAATCCATGACCTCAGCTCGAATGCGAACTATGTTTAAACAAGATGTTACAACCTAACGAGCTGAGCTTGATGGGCCAATTCCCAATTGAGCTCTGCTTCTGCACTCATATAGGAGCTATGGCTTCAATCGAAGATTTGACATATATGGCTACCAACTTGTTAAGCACAATATATCATAATTCTATTATCACCCATTAATCTAGAAAGCCTACCTAATCTTGGTGATTCTTATGAAATTTTGATTCCATATGCATATCTATATTATTATTGGAAATTTTTAAGCACTCAACAGGCACGCATACTTGATACTGATCAAGACCGTTTGTGTTTGTTACGAGTAGTCTCAGTTCAGCATTGTTGGCCCGTGTTTGTCACGAATGGTCCCAATCAACATCGCATATGCACGCTATGGAGCCTTTTTATTTCCTTTCTTTTGGTAGCAAGGGGTGTCCTCGCACGCGGGTGAGACTAATCACCAGATGAACACGCGCGTGCAAACACCCCCACCCACACGTGCCAAGTAAATGCAAGAAAATTCTACGAGGGTGGGCCCCTACAAAGAAGAGTCAAATTCAGGACGGCATCATGCCCCGCCCCTGGCCAATTCGCTCACCCCGCACATATATCATCCTAGCATGACCACATTGAGGCCTTATCCATTGCCTTTGTCAACAAACGTGTTTTTCCTCGTTCTGTGACACACATGAAACATATTTTATTCTACCATCCTCCTTTGACATTTTCTTTTCCATTTTTTCTTTTCTTTTTTTTTAGGGTAAAATTCTTTGCTTGCACCAAGAAGCAAGCTTGTGGTATTTTTGGCCATATGTTGACATATTTATTTATAAATTTTTGATGTACTCAGCTTTTCATGATGTGTATAAATAAACATAAAAAATTATACTACACCAAATATTTAATTTTTAAATTTTGATTTTAATTAACAGGTTAACCTTTATGTTGGGTGGGCTCAAGAATTCTGCTGGTACCCTAAATCATCACTAAATTATGATTCTTACATCTTAACGGTGCAAATTACTCTACGATTTCATCACTAAATGGACGGTCTATGATCAAGTACTCAATAGGGTAACACGCACGTCAAATATGGTCGATGATGTGGATGATGGTGAATAATGTATAGCCCACATGTAGAATATCATGCCCCGGATTCTTAATATCTTATGGTGAATTGGAAGAGGTTTTTTGGATTATTGGTGAAAGTTGAATGAGTCTTATTTGGCGTGCTCCATGGGAGACATCTACATCAAAGAGCATTCATTAATTGGAGTTGTCTTCTCTGTAATTTGGTAGTTGCCCTATCCTTCGTTTTGTTAATAATAATAATAATAATAATGAGGATGATGATGATGATGTGTGCATGAGATAAGGGTTGAACTGGTCTGTTTAGAACCATAGCTTGTTTGGAAATTCACTTTTAATTGGCCCGTTTTCAAAATTTAGAACGTCTCCAAAAGTGGTTTCACCATATTTGCTATCTTAAATCACCAAAAAAATGGCTTCAAGGGAAGCAGTAAAGTAGAGTAGCAAATCTGATTAAACTCATCTTCAACTAATTAAGTTCCTATATTTTCCAAACAAATAGTGTAGAAAGGTTTCTTTATAGTATTTATGCCAATATGGCTTTAGGAACAGTAAGAGTGCATTAAATTTAATTTCCCAACTTCATGTGGCAATTGGCATTTACTGTGAAAACAAACGTAAATTCTTGGCGAGAAAAATGGTATAAAAAAAAAAACAAAAACAAACAGAGAAAGATATGGAAACTAGACAAAGGGCCACCCTCTATCTAAGCCTACATCTACACTGATTTTTCATGGTTTTTGTTGCATTTGCATCCACCTAAAACCCTCTTCCATATTAATTGTAGTTTTCTTGCTAATTTAGTAAGGATTGTTCTCTCTCTTTCTCTCTCTCTCTCTCTCTCTCATCAGTTTGAATTCTATCACAATCGACATTTTATCTGTTGTCTAAATCTAAGACTTGTCTTAGTTGTCACATTCGGAATTTGATTTTAACACTTCAAAATTTCCAATTTCTTTATGATATTGGTAGCCTCACATTTCTCCAAAATTCCATCCAAGGTTTCGGTGACTTAATGAGAAATGAATAATAACCCCATCAGGCAGATGTTACAAATTTTCTTATTAACTTTGGTTGAATTTCTGAATTTAGAGGCAAATGTTTTTGGCCCAAACCATAATCAATTACATCCAAACACTCCAAATTCAAAACCAATCCATCTTAAAAAAAACATGGTACCCAACAAGCCATAAAACACCTCATCTACTTGCACGGTTGCGCCTGACACATGTGACCCACAAACACAGGCTCATCAGACCGCCAATCAATTTGATCGTAGTCAGTCCCCATGTCCTCCCCTGATTAATTAATTGCTTATATATTGGCGTATGATTAACCATCCAGTTGCAAAGGGAGGGGCCTGGTGGGGGTGGATCCCTTCTTCAAACTTACAGTTTAAGTACCTTGCAAACATTAATGCCGAGTTAGGTCTACTCCATTAATACTATCATAATTGAATAATATCCCTCTCAAAAATAAAAAATAAAAAAAAGGAAAAAGTAGAAGTAATACAAAATTTATTGAATAGTGATAAAATCAAAATAAAAATATTCGGCCAAGTAATTTTTATGTTACCCAAAAAGAAAAGAAAGTTTTTTTTGTTTTTTTTGGTGGGGGGGGGGGACAACATTGGCTTACCTAGTTATAATTTGGTGAAGAGAATTGGGAGTCCTAAACCACACAAAAGTCCCAAACCCTTCTGGGATTTCCATCTCCTCCATCATCGTCTTCTAATGTGCGCACCTCTAAAAGTTAAAGTTGCTAACATGCGCCCCATGACATGTCATCCCACCAAATCCAGTAATGCAAAGGCACTGTGGACTAGTGTGTTTGGAAGGGAAGTTACTCGTATATATAGGTGCGTCTAGATTCACAATGTTGGATTTGGTAAAAAGATTTGTGAACTTCGCATACACACACTTATTCCTACGGGCATGCAACCAGGCCCCCCACAGGTGCCACCCAATCAATGGGCGAGTGAGGCTAGCATGTTTGTTGGATGGAAATATCTCATATATCTATAGCTACATGCAGTGTACACAGGGGTGGTGTTTTTTATTGCGAGGTGGGGGATGGTGATATTGCATACTTGTTTATGGCTTTATATTTAATGAGTGAAAAGAAAGAGAGAAAGCAACTTGGGGGGGGTGTTTTGTCATCTCATGCCTATCCTATTTTTGCCTTTCTCTTTCTCTCTCTTAATCAATTGGAGCTCTGATTTTGATCCATTTCTTTACTGTTTCTTCTGCAACTTCTTCTCCATAACAACTCTCTCCTTGGCTCTGATAACCCTTTTGGCATACTTTAATTTAGCAAGAAGAAGAAGAAAGCTAGTTAGCAAGCAAGAGATCTGTCATGGAGGGCTCTCTCAGTCCAGAGTTGGACACAAAAGTTCCTGAAAAAATCAAGCCAGAAACTCAGGCATCCAAAAAAAGGTGTGTGAGTGTGTAAGTTTTAAATTTGGTGGAAGATGTTATGTATTTGTTTAGCATGATTTTATGAGGGAGTTTCCTTCTGTATTTCATCTTGTATTTAAAATTTGTAATTTTGTTCTATATTTTCTTTTCATTTGCTGGTACAGGAAGGTGGTTGAGAAGACTGTGGTGACAGTGAAGATTCCAGCAAATGGTGGGAAACAGAAGAGTGAAGGGCCACCTTCTGATTTTTGGTCTTGGAGGAAATATGGGCAAAAACCTATTAAAGGATCTCCTTATCCAAGGTTATATACACTTCCTTTTTCCTATGAATGGTCTTTTTTTTCCCTTACTAGAGCTTTCTTGATCTTAATGGGCTTACATTTGTAACCCATCATTTTAGCTCTCTCCAAGAAAGTTAATTACATCAGTCCTGTTCATAATCCTTAAAATAGCATGAATTTTTTGGGAGTGATGTGGATTTTTTCTTTCCTTTATCCCTTCAATTTTCACAAAAGTGATCCAAAATTAAGATTGAATTTCTCTCCATTTCTCCTATGTATTTCCTTCTCCAAATCAAAGTGTTCTAACTAGTTTTCTTGCCACTTCTTGCAGGGGTTATTACAGGTGCAGCACATCAAAGGGTTGTTCTGCCAAAAAACAAGTGGAGAGATGCAGAACAGATGCTTCAATGCTCATTATCACTTACACCTCTAACCACAACCATCCAGGCCCTGATCTCCACACCACCAATCTGACCCAACAACCAAAAGAACCCCAAATAGACCAATCCAGTGAAGAGATCCCCACAATCCCAAAGAAAGAGCAACCCATCATGACCAGTGATGAAGATGCTAGTACTGAAGAACATTTCCACTACTTCAAATCCCCAATTGGTAGTTCACAAGACACCATTATCAACCAATTAGAAGATAACCCTTTTAAAATAGTAGACCTAGAAAACACCCATGACTCACTGGGTCTCCTCTTTGATGAAGAGCCTCTTTCTTATCCTCATCTTATGACCTTCTCAACACCCAAATCAGAAGAAAATGACTTCTTTGATGAGCTTGAGGAACTACCCACGTCATCTTCATCTTTCACAAGCTTCATGAGGAGCAGTTTCTTGGATGAAAGGATTCTTGTTCAACCTTCTTTGATCTGACTGCTTTTAGTGCTTGGAGCCTTAGAAAAAATGTATATTAGAAATGTTCATATATGACATACCTACCCACTACTGGTAGCACTTTCAATTGGGCCATTAGCATCTTTTATTTCCTTCCTCTCTTTTTTTTCCCCTTTTGGGTTCACCAAATGAGAAAAGTAACAACGCTATGGCATGAGCAAAAGTTAGTGGGAGTGATGTTATTGTTATCTTTTTCTGGGTTTTTGCGAGGTTGGATTAAATGCATGCTCCTGAGTCCTGACATATGAGAAACCCACCAAGCTCAAAGAGGGAGAGGTGGGGGCTCTTGATTGTAAATACATATAAATTTGCATGTGTATACATATATATGAGCACCGACCACCTGCAGGCAGATGAGTAAAGTCATATAATGAGTAATCACTTTGTGGGATGTCCCACACATCTTGCAGTATCACAGTCCGTCCATTTTGTGTGTCATATACAGATGGCAGTGAAGGTCTGCCCAAGATCAAAATCATATAGGGGAGTATATGATATGTGTATGTAGATATAAATAATAATAAAAAGATGGCACGAGATTCACGAGGTGAGTGGACAAAGATGTATGTGGGCTGAGTGGTTGATTTGGTGGAAGAGATGTTTTGCCTTTTGGCGGTTCTTTTCGTTGATTGAGGGATCGACTGGCTTCTCGTTACGGTTTCTCTCTCCTAAAAAAGCCTAATAGTACTTTTGGTTTTCTTTTTTTTTTTTTTTTTGGTGTTTTAGCAGTTTCAGATTCTCTGCACAAAATGCCAAACTATTATGTTTCCTTTTTGTGGGGAAGGCCAGGGATTGTATGAGACTTCCAGAAAAGACTAATCAGTGTATAGGATTTTATTCGTTCACGTAAGTTAAATTTAGGAGCTTTTTTTTTTTTTTGTTTCCTTCGCTTCGTATAATATATTACAAATGATATGACATGAAATTAAAAATTCCAAAAATATTTTCAGAGAACCAACGAAATAGATCACTTCATGGGGGAAATTTAGAATCGACTTGTTTCAAAAACTTCCTAAAAGAAAACTGGAATGCTTTTGGTTAAATGGAGCAAAAGCCATCTCAGAATGGTAGTAAAAGCATCTGTAAGGGTATTCAATTTTCACTATTGAAAAAAAAATTAAATTCAAGGTCCACCGGAGGTCCAAACGTGCCGCAAAAAACTCGAGAGAATGCTCGAGGTGCTATTGGTTATGTTTTTAATGGCTTTGAGGTCTTGGAACGACGCCTGTGATACAAAAGCAGGACCCTGACAGATTCACGAGAAAGAGAAGAAAAGCCGAAGAAGATCATCAGCCAGAGGAATTGCCCATGGAACAAGTAATATCTAGAATTTGATACATTTTCAAAACATTGGTTTGGATAGAACAAAATGGCAAAACTCATGTTTCTTTAACATCCAGTGGTGCAAAGAAATTAAACATCATTAAGCATACAAAAGGAAAAAGAGTACAAATAATGATCCTTTCCATTTAACTCTCCAATACTACCATGTCACTTGCAGCAATCACTGTGAGAAGTTTATGAACTAGGCTGGTCTGACTGATCTGCAGTAGCTGCCAGCGGCTGGAAAGCTTTGAGAGGATTCATAATAACACCATCTATAAGCCCGTATTCTTCAGCTTCTTTTGCACTCATGAAGAAATCGCGGTCAGTATCCTGGTTAATCTTCTCAAGGCTTTGACCAGTGTGGTAGGCAAGATATCCATTCAGGTTTGCCTTATGATGCAGCATTTCATTTGCCTGAGAAGCAACAAAATCATGGCTGCCCATCAGGGTGATGTTTATGAAAAAGCACAACAAAAATTAAGGATAAATTGATAGAAGCTTCAAGTATGTATGCATCGCACTGTATGCTAGGACAACTTCTCATCCTTCTCCCTAGCATTTGATAATGTCAATGGTGGATGTGCAACCCATTAGTTTCAAGATATTTTTCAAAGCCAATCCTCAAACAGATCATATAATTAACAACAATCTAATCCCATAGTTATTTTCCTTTGGACCTCTTACTAGAACATTAAACCTAGAAAGAACGAAAAGGATGGTTTTAAACAGCATATTGTAGCATAGTTCATGCTCTTGGAGGACCCATTGATTGTCTGTTTGTTACTGGTTCTAACTCTTTGACATGTAACTTGATGATTATGCCATTGCCTAACAAAGCATTTAAAAATCCCTTCAAATAATTGGTTCCATATTGTTTTCCATGGAACTTGAACACACAATGTCATACTTTTAAAACAAATTCATCAAAGAAATAAAAACAAAACAACACAAAACAAAAAACTAGGAAACCATAAGAGAATTGAAATCATCACCAAAAATGGTAATAAACATACAACTCAGTACCTTTAAAAAATAAAAATAAAAGAATTATAATTCTACACATGAAACATAATAAACTAATCTCAAGTGCAGTGAAAAACAAAACAGATTCATTTCAACTGCCATAGAACAACGGAAAAATAAAAATAGATAATTTTAAGATAATGTCTAAAGCCCTCTAAACTTATTCAATATGTGCAGCTTGGGTTTCAGTATTAAATGCAATATGTATACTATAAAGCTTTAATAATCCTATGGAACACAGGCATATTAATTTGTCTGCCATGTTTGATCAGATGAATCAAGATGTAAATGATATAAACCTGAATCTCTACGTCAGTTTGGCCACCTTGAGCTCCACCAAGAGGCTGATGAATCATTATCCGTGAGTTTGGCAAGCTGTATCTTTTTCCTTCAGTTATAAAGGAGATGAAAGACAGATATGTTTGTAAACTCAGGAAGCATAAGCATTATAATGGAATTTCAAACTGCCCACAATAGAAGTCACAGAAATAGTTTACCTTTAGTCCCAGAGCTAAGCAGGAAAGCCCCCATACTGTTAAAAAATAAAAAGATTTATTTGTTGTTAAATGAGAATGTTTTGGTTCAGCAACTAACTCAAGAAGAAAAATATATAATGTTCCACCATTTCATTTTATCTAAGATCATATCTTCTGCAAAATCATTGACATCTAACACTTAGGAGGGAGAAATCCAAAACAACAAAATACTTCAATCTTTTAAATTGGAAAATTCACTTCGAAGAAACAAATTGCACTAATGTTTCTGTATGCCGCTGATCCCCAACCAGGGAAAGAGCGTGGCGTCAGGTTAATAATTAATGCTATAGTTAACAGCTCAACGATGTTGGGGACATGGACCTACAGCAGAAGTGCAGAACCCATGAAATGCATAAAAGACTATACACTGCAAGCTTCAAGTTTAAATTTAAACAATGAAGCATATAGTATCACTACAAATACTAGCCAAAAAAAAAAAAAATGAAAATAATAATAATAAGCATATACTATGAAAAAAAAATTGCCAAAAGTGGATTTGTTACAATATGAACTATTTGAGGTTGGAGTTAAACTAGTGTAGCAATTCTGAGGTCACAAATTTGGTATCTTATTCTAGAGCATGAGAAATAAGTTAATTCTTACTGACTTGATCACATCTCTAGAGAATAAAAGAGACACCTTCTTAAAAAATATTCCTCTTCTTCTCTCCTGCCTCTACAAACCTTATATCTATGTTATGTGGATCATTTGCTTCAACCCAAAGTACCCGTGTCAACATGTCAAGATGTGAATGTGGGCACTCTGACAGGACACTTCAAAATAATAATAAAAAAATTGAAAAACAGATGAATCCAACACCTAGAGACACCTACACCTGACCCCCGTATTTAAGTCCATGTAAAATAACCCTACCTCACCAGAAACTTAGACCATAAACCATATGGGCGGCATCACTAATGTGCGTCTGTTCTCAACAATAGAGAAAACCTAATCCATGAGTGCAAAAGCAGTTTCCTTCCATCCAAACAGATACCCTGGGGCTGGGCTTGTGTTGGCCCTGAAACCTCTCTGTCATTCACCTCTCACCAAGATATATGCAGATAAAAAATAAAAAATTAAAAAAACTGATAGGGAAAAAAAAATTTAGTAAATTAGACCCATAGACAAAAAAAAAGGGACAAATAGCATAAATTATATAAGTATACTGGTCATTTACTTAACTGATTTAACAAAATATGTAGGGGTTAGTAATCACTTAGGCATTACATATAATGCTTTGAAAAAAAAATGGCGCATATTTTAAAATAAAGTAAATAAAGTGATGTATCACCATAAGGAAACAATCCAGTCATAAAAAAATCAAAATAAATAAATAAAATAAAAAAGAAGGCAATTCAGTTCTTGAAAAAACGAGACAGCTCCATTTGGAAATTAAGGTATGAAATAGAAAACCAATATCAATAAATCTTTTACCTAGCTGCAAGTCCAACACATACAGTGGAAACATCAGGTCGGATATGCCTCATTGTGTCAAATATGGCCATGCCTACAGGGATAAAATGTAAGTGAGTCAGGCAAGTAGAAAATAACAATAATCTGAACATCCAAATAAACAAAATAACACAAAGACTCAGCCGTTATAAAATAGAAATTACCAGCTGTAACTGATCCCTCCAGGAGAATTCACATACATGACAATATCCTGTTCAGAAGAGACAGAGAGAAAGAGATTAATAAACATGACCGTTAGGTAAAAAGCTTAATCTTTGAGTCATCATATAGTAGACTTTGAGGACTCATAGAAGACTCTGGGCACTGGACGATGTAAAGTAGCATGGTTTTAGTTCTCAAAACAAAATTTAAGACATGGACACGCATCTAGATTTTCACATAAACTTATTCTCTATTGCTTCAAACTTTCCCATTAAGTATTTATTTCTAAAACATAAGTAATACTTATCTACAACAAGGAAGGTTTATCAAGTCTCTTAGATCAAAATAAGTAAATTCCAGGCTTCCAGCACAAAGAGCTAATTACATTGGGGCAGATGTGGCAACCCATCAACCAGATAGCATGCCACTGAATGATGCAGTTAGTAAAGAGGAATTGTAGATGACAATTAATCAAATAAGTAAACACCAAACAGACCTTATGAGGATCAACGGCATCAAGATAGAGAAGTTGAGCGACTATAATGTTTGCCATATCATCGTCCACAGGACCACCACAACGAATTATTCTCTAAAAATCCGATTAAACACCAAATTAAAAGAGGATAAATAATAACCAACAATTCAAAACCCAATCTAAGCGACCACAGCAAAAACTAAACATTATCCCTTACATGTTGAAAAAGCTGACTGATAACACTATGAAACCGCTCTAGCACCATAGGAGGTGGCCCTTGCCCTCCTTGTGCATACACAGGAAAGTACGGCGAAGATGGGATTTGCAAATCATCCCTAACAATCAAATTAAAATATATATGTAATTTTCATAACATTCAAAATAAAACAATAATAAGATTTATATGCAACGGGAATCATCAAATAAAACCAACCTAATGGACCAAATCCCCTGCCGAGAACTCTCGGGTGTCCAAAACTCGCCGGAGTAGACTGCCTTTGCAGGAGAATTCCGGCGATTCTTTCCACCAACAACCAATTTTCTCAATTTCCTGCGTATCATAAAAAACTTAGTAAAAATAAATTTTTGAGTCCGGGTCTTTGTTTGTTTGCCCAGAAAATTGTATCCAAAAAAAAAGAAAAAAAAAAAAAAAACTCATTATTAATCCAAACGGTTGTACTACGCTCAGCTGAGTGAAGTCTTTATTTTCTCACATCCTTCTTACATAGAATTTTAGAAGTACTCATCTTTCTCTTGGGAATAAAAAAGGGAAAAAAAGAAAAAAAAGTACTTCCGAAATACTAACCAACCAATGCATTACGATCAAAATTTTCGAGTTTCTTCTCATTTTCCTTCATTTCCTCGGCAAGTAAACGCAAACCCCAAGTTCGAAAAACCAAACTGTACGAAAACATGAAGAGAACAGAAGAGATAGAAGAAGCACCTGGAACGAAGAGGTTCGAAGGAGAGAGAGAGCTTCTGAGCATCGGAACAGGAGCTAGGGCTGGAGGAGAAGACGAGAGAGTTGAATCTAAGAGACGAGGCCGATGTGGAGACGCATGCGTGCGCCATTTCGGCGATTTATACCGTAATTAGGAAACCAAGCGGCCTTATCCGTTAAAAGTTAGGGCAAGGGTTGCACCGCAGTGAGAGAGAGGGAGGGGCGGTTGAGCAAGCAAGGGACGGAGGCTTCTTCTGAATATCTCTTGTTGCGTATGGCGCATCAATGCGCAATGTAGAGTGGAGCCTGCAAGATTCTTGCCCTGACCCGTGAAGTTGGGAGGGTCCGACTGAGATAATGGGTTTGGTTGAAGGTTCGGATTTTGGGTCGTTTGGACTTCGGAAACATCCACAAGGAACAATGGGCTTTTTTTCTGAAAGAAGATCCTAATTCAAGCTCCCACTTCTTCTCAAAGCGAGTCACTAGTCAATTTTATCTTGAACGATCAGAAAGTAAGCACTGGTTTTACCTGTGTTTTATAAATTAATTAAGCCAAAACTATTACCCAAAAAAATAGAAAAATTAAATTAAATAAAAAAATAGAAGTATTGGAGTTGTTTGAGGGATTTGAGCATTAAAGATGTTCAGAATGAGGCCCACATGACTTCTTTTACTCAAATTTCTTAATGATGAAAAGGGGCAGCAGCAAAAACTGTCATGATTTTAAAAATTAGAGGCATCAATTGTACAATTCTAAAGTTCATTGGGGTTTTGTGAAATCTCTCTTAATATTATAAACTCTGCCTTACCTCATATTATTAGACGAATTTACCATAATTAATTTTTTATGTGCCTAGTATTTTTCTTCTGGTACACCTAAAAATATCGCAATATAAAACTGTTTCAGCCTTGCTCTTCCAGACTACAAAACAGAAACCATAAGATATCAACCAAGAGTCATTAAACTTCTGCTGGAAGTAATGGTGGTAATGGTCAAAATGGCTGCTTTCTAAAAGAATCACTTTTATACCAACTGCCTCAACGTTACTTGGAAACCCAAAAATAAAACATATAACTTCTTGAGAGTTGCATTCCAGACACACCCTTAAACACCTTGTGATATCCTATTGGGTCAGGCTATTGCCACCATGAAATATTCTAAACCTCCTATTTAATTTACATTTTTAAGGTTTTATGAAAAATATTAAAAAAAATTTACAAAAACTAATCATATAGTCTATTAGAAAACATCATTCCAGACAACTTTATAAAAAAGAGTTTTTCTAAAATCTGTTATTTAAACATACTTTTTGGTAATTTTTCATGGAAAATGAAATAAAGATTGTAAATGGCCAAAAAACCTACTTAAATAATAGATTTTGAAAAAATATCATTCAGAATGATATTTTCTAATGAACAATACTATTAGTTTTCGTAAAAACCTTTTATACTTTTCATAAAACCTCAAAAGGTGTAAATTAATAAGAAGTTTTGAGTACTTTATGTGATGGCAATAACCTCACTCTATCCTATTATTATTTGAAATAATTTATAAAATTTAATGAATTAACCTAAACTTGATAGTTATTGGCCATGTTCGAAGCAAAATCTCCGGTATAATATGATTTTCTCACCCTACCTGACCCCAGTGGTCGGGCAGGAGATAAGCCGGTGACTGTATCTCAATCCAAACAGGTTGTGCTCAGATGAAAACATCCATAAAATCATATGTGAAGATGATCATGAAGAAGCTCTGGCTATTTTTCTTCAATCATATGGCCTGAAGGTTCATCTTCTATCCTTTACCTGAAAGCTCAACTCTGCAAAACGCGATGTAGCAGACTTCAGTAAGGATGGTAGTTTGACCTCTGTAAAACAAAGCTGTCCAGAACACCACAATATGCTAGATACAACGTATGCAATACGGAGTAGGAATCAAGCCTGGAAGGTGTGCAAGGATTTTGTAGGAATCAAGCCTGTAATGTCCATGGATTCTGTAACTACACTGAGGCAAAGGTGCGCATGTGGAACCCATGGTGCATGTGGTGCACCATCCAACCACAGCACAATAGTTTTGACCGTCGTGAGTGTGGATAACATCCCTATTACCAACAATTAAATAAATGCTGACTTATGCTACACAAGAAATGCATTAAGCTTTCACTGACAACACCCACTATACAAAATCAGCATCAACAATGTTTTATTCACTCAATCAGCAGTTAGGGGCTTGATGCAAGACCAATTTTGGAACCCAGCTAAAGAAAACCTCTAGGCACTGAATCTCCTCCCAGTATGAACTTTCTAGTAACAAGTAAACTTCAAAGTTTATACAGAACCCATTTCACATGATAAAAAGGTCCAATCCACCAATTATTTTTCTACACAAGCAATGAAACAATGACATCCATAACTGAAACTCTCATTTTAACAAGATCTAAGAAGATCCTGTCTTAACAAGATCTAAGTAAAATACTACTGAGAAGAAAACGATAATAGATGAAATTCAACTTAACCTGCATGGCCGTAAGATTTAACAGAGAACTAAATTGAGAGTCAGGAGACATAAGGATAAAATAATTTCCCAATGTGATGTTAAAAATATCATCCCTAGACTTACTATCAAGTAATAGCACCATTGCCATGTAAAGAGGTTTGGACCTGTGGTCCACTATCGTCTCAAGTTCACCCGAAAAATGGGAGGCCCCCTAGCCTGTTAGTTCTATAACAAATTCATACTTGTCCCTTTTGAGCCAGCATTTATAGCACCTAACAGGTTTCATATGCAAATTTATACAGCTACCCCTAAATGCAACATTTTCCCCACACCCACTTCCAAACCCCCACAAAAAAAGGAGGGAGGGGGGGGGGGGCCTAAAGGGAATTTAACAGAAACAAATACACGTTAAATACACCATATGAACAATGGAAGAAGATTGAATGATAATGAGACATGAGATTGATAGAGCACCTCCCAAGCAAAAAGAGCTCAACTACAATGGATGAGGATTCACTCTATTCCAGGTGCTGTGGGCTTGATAAAGGCTATAAACAATATTAGCTTCTTCATAAAACAGTATTCATCTTTACTTCTTTCGCTACATTCCTGTCCTCCCTCCCTCTTCCAAACCCAAAAGAAAAGAAGTTTAGAAGTGCATTGTTATTTTCACTGAATGAAACAAAAATTTGAGTAATTATTAATATTTCTGTTGTACATTACAGCAAACAGACAACCCATACTTGTATAAATCTCTCTCTATATCAGGATAACAAGAATTGTTCTTTAACCGACTCTAAGTACAAAATATATTAACATAGATCTGCAGTATTACCTGCATGCAACAAGGTCAGGGCATAATTGTAGAAAACATCAGCAGGTACTTTCAACTTGCATTTTTCCCTGAATTGCCTTGTAGCACTGGAGACTGCAAAGAGGAAGCTTTGACTTGGAATCCCGATACTTGTACGGGTTAGTACAAGATGGACCAGCACAGGTTTCACGAGGAGGTGGATAACTGCATATCCATGGCAAAAATTTTCAAACCATCAGTAGACAGACAGGCTTCATTTGTAATAGACAATCACATATGTGCATGCGTGCTAACTTCATATTTACAAAACAAAAGAGAAGGATAATACCTGCAAGGTTTGGAGTCAAATATACTAGGAAGACCCATATCCTCAGAGAATGTCACAACAGTCCCAGTTGGGCCCATGACCCATCTGATGGTGTTCGATGCAAGCATCAGAGCATTGGCAGCCCTTTCCTGTACGAAATAACATAAAATAACATAAATGATAAAAGTAAATGCATAGCTCCATCCCGAGAATTAAAAAAGATAGTTTATCTAACACCACCCAATACCTGTGCCAATTCTTCCTGGCGCTTCTTGATTTTATCTTCTCGCTTCTTCCTGCTGGAATCTTGACCAAGTATTTTTCTAATTGCCTCAGCCTACAAAATTCAATCCAAACACATATGTTTACACTTCTAAATATATCAAATGTAGAAAAGGAATACAATTGGTCATGCAGAGCACAAAGAAAAGCAAACCTCAGATTCCCTAGCTGCCTTTTCATTTTGCATTCTGCGTCTCTGCGCAGCCTCAGATTTCTTTAATTGTTGCTCCACTTCTGAAAGTTTCTCCTTTTGCTCTGTAATCAATAAAAACAACCATAGAAATTGAGGAGTTGGATTAATAAATCCAACAATATTAATGTCAAAACAGTTTTCAAAGGCAAGAAACTAAAATGAAGATAAATCCTCACTTCTAGGTGGAGCAGGTGGTAACCCATTTGGAAACTCAATTAGGCTTGCACCAGCTGTAGTAGAGGCATCTTTGCCAGTCTGAAGGGCCCGTTGACGCGTTGTGAGAGTCATTTCCCTCTTACCATCCATCAATAAATCGATAGATTCTTTCCTTGGCTTCTTCTTACCTTCGAGATCACAATCAGATACCAGTTCTTCTTCCTCGTCGTAATCTGTATCCTCAGATACTCTATCTGATCTGGACTTCTTACTATCTTTACCTGACCTTGATGAACTAATATTTTCCAAATTTTCATCATAATTCCCATCAGCCGTCCTAATCTGAGAAACCCTAGAAAGTTTCCGTTGTTTCTTTCTCGATTCTTCCTCTTCATCTTTATATCCCAAGGTAAACTTTGAAGACTTGAGTTTTTCAAGGTATCGGATCTCATCATCTTCATCGCCATCATCAAAAGCCCCATCCAATAGACGCCTTTTAGGCACCCGCTTGCTCTTACGAACTGGCTCAGACTTGTCTCCTTGCTTTCCAGGGCTATTCTTTCCAGACATCTTCCTCATCAAAGAATCCTCCTTCCCAAGCCTAAAACCACCACTCGAGAAATCCTTCCACGGGATTCCTTGCAAGCCACTCCTCTTATCTGGAGGAGGGGAAAGATCATCATCTGAATTGCCCTGAAATAAAATCATGTTTTGCTGTCAAGATATCTTGGATTCTAAAAGCTGCCCTAAAATAAGGACAATCATTATGGTGATAATATACATATTTATTTAAAAGATTTTCTTCCATACAAATAAAGGTACAAAACTTTCATTTGCCAAATTAATTAAACCCCAGCTAGGTTAGTCAGGAAAAACAACACCATAGGTCAGTCCCAAGACTAAATAATCAAGATCAAATCAATTAATTAAGTGCAGATCCTTCATAAGATTTTGTAGATCCTACAATAAAAATTAATTTGACAAACCCTGACATTAGATGCTATAAAAAGCCAACCAAATATGGCTCATCTAACCTTTATAGATTTTGTTCCTTCTAAGCTAGAAATTTCCTGCCCTAACATTGGATGCTCTAAAACCCAACTACATATGCCTCATATAAATCATGGGTGTACTGAATACAAGGTATGTAACTCTCACTTAAATGAGAGAACATAGTGAAGCTGAAATTGGCAAATCAAAAAACACGGAACTTTTCGTAATATGTGTAAAAAATTTAATTGCCCCGGTTCACAAACTCAAGCTGGCATGCAGCAACAATAAGTACCTGAAGAATTAGCTTCTGCCGTGGACGGGTGGCATCTGAAGACCGAGAACTCTTTGTAGAAGACCCATCCCCTGGCGTGCCATTAGTGGTGGAGTTGGCATGAATGGTCCGCGTGACGCCACCAACTCTGAGCTTAACTTTTTTAACCTTGCTCTCATTTCCAAATCCATCTGAAGTCACTCCTGACTGCATCGAACTCTGACTTTCACTATTCCTTCCATTAGGGATATCTGTAGTCCTTGCTTGCAATTCCAAGCTTTCCTTCACCTTGCTTGTGCTTTTCCAGTTAGCAGGGGCAAGGACACCTTCACTACACCGTTTGTTATTCAACCCACTTCGCCCCTGCTCATTACCATAGAATGCATTGAATCCTCCATCCTCCTTGAGCTTTTTATGGGGTTTTTCACCTTCGACTCTGCTGGAAGAAGTAACCCTTGACATGCATTGATTGAGATTGAACTCTTTCCTCTTAGAACCAGTGTCACGAACAGTGTTATCATCACTTGAAACCTTGCTCAGATCATCTGAAGGTGGTGTTGATGACACAGGTGACCGATCATGACTTTCAGAAACTGGCTGGGAATCAGGCCGAGGTCGGCGGGAAGTTTGACTCCTCTTCTTCCTTACAGCATTGTTGATGCCATCAAACCGAGTACCGCCAAGCTCCTCCATATATAAAGACTTGTTATAACCCAGGTCCCGTAACACAACAACTTCTCAAATAATAAAAGGAAAGGAACCCATAACAGCCACAACTGCAGGCAAATTTGAAATGCTACACCAAAGAAACATGGAACAATTAGTATCTAGTATTGAACAAATCCTTGAAAATAACCACACCTATATTAACCCACACTATAAAAGAATAATAACCGAAGGATAGAGGAGAAAACCCCTCATTTATCGCAAAAAATCCTTGACAAAAATTTACAAAAATAAAGGATTTTAAATATATATAATATGTAAAACAAAATAATAAAATAAGGATCAAACAAAACCTACAGCCAATGACTAGTACAGTAATATAAGAAGGTAGTGAGAAAACGAAACTCACAACCACATTGGATGAATTGTCAAAAAGGTTGGGATTAAAAATAAAAAAACACAATGTGCACAAAGAAGAACCCAGGACCCAGAGCACAAAACCTCAGTAGGTAAACAGATCCAGAAGGTAAAAGAGATGAAAACCCAACAAAAGACGAGTAATTTAGATGTAGAACGTGAGTTACTCTGAAGTACATATCTCCAACCAATATATGCACTTATATATCTGAATAGAGAAACAGTAGAATTGAATAAAATATATGAGAATAGTCCACCTATAAACTGAACCATCAACGAAGAACCCCAATAGAGGAGCAAAACAGCAACCCCAGATCAACCCATCATTTAAAAGACAAAAATAAAAAATAAAAACCAAAGAAATCCACAATCCAGAAGGCCACATGAATCAAACCCTATAAATTTTAAGGGGAAAAAAAAAAAATCCAAACCCACACACATCAAACCATGAAAGAAACCCCTAAAAAACAAAACCCAGAAAGGGAAGAAAACCCACATTCATAGATAAAGAGAAATCCAGACACCGAAAGAGAAATTAAACTGATACACCCACATAGAAAAGCCTAGTCGCATCAGCAGAAACGAAACTCAGAGAGAGAAAGAGAGAGAGTTGCGTTACCTTGTCGTAAGGAGACGAAGTTGAAAACCCTTGTGAAAGAAGAAAGTAGAGATAGAGAGAGGAGAGAGGGGAAGAAGAAAGAGAGAGAATGGGTGGTGGGTGGATTTGATAGCTTCTGGGTGAAGCGTGGTTGGATCGAGAAAGTCGCGGTTTAGGGTTGGAGAAGGAGTTGTTGATGTTGTTTGGGTTAGAAATAAGAACGAATACGAAGAGAGAGAGAGACGGTAATGGTAAAGGAGACGCCTTATAATCTTCTCCATTTTTATTCTTATACAAAGCCCACACACACACACACACCCCTGTGTTTTTTTGTTGGATTAGCGTTTGTCTCCTGTGTTGATACGGTCACCCGACTCACCCCAACCCAGTAACCCACCCCTCCCTTTCTCTCTCCCTTTCTCTCTCTAGACTCTCTCTCTCTCTTCTTAGTTTCTCTCTCACATCGCCTTTGCTTTTATTTTCCCTCCTCTTCTACACACGGTTTGTGCTGCAATTGTGTGCGCACGTTAAGACAGGACGCACCCCTGCGTGTATGTTAGTGGCTTCCGTCCTCGTTCTTCTTTCGTGTGGCGTCTCACGTGTGAGGCTCTCGTCTAAATGCTGGAGTGATCCACCATCCCTCCCCGGTACTTGGTCAGGCTTACGAAAGTACCCTTTCTAAGTAAGAAAATACTGAGTAAGAATGTAAGATGTGGCAGATAATTATTTTATTAAGCATAATGTTATATTACCAAATCATTTATCTAAATTTACTTATTTAATTAACGTGTCAACAAGCCTTTGCGGGTTGGTTGAGCAGTCAGGTCATGGATGTGCTCCTCAGAAATCATCGTTTCAATTCTTCACAGAGATTGCTACTTATATCTCACATAAGTCGTTAGGAGAATAGTTTGTGCCGAAACCTCGGCAATAATAAGACTTAAAATAATCTTAATAATTAATCCAAAAAATAAAAAAAATTAACGTGTCAACAAGCATGTTAGTTACATAAATTAATAAAACAATTCATTAACAAATAATTTTCTATCATATCAGTTGTTATATTAGTTAGATAAGTAAATTTAAATAGAAAGTTAGAAAGTTTAATTATTTTTATTAACAATATTTTTTATTACAGAGTAATTGACATGACTGTCACGTCAATTATCACACCAATTAGATAAGTAACTTTAGACGAATGATTCAAATAAAATAACACTACTCTTCTAAATGTGCCTTTTAAGATTCAAGTTTTTTTCCTTTTTTTTAAAAAAATTTTTTTTGTAAGTAAATTCAAATTTTCCTTCTGTTTGTCTCATATCCCTTTAAAAGTGAATTGGTGAAAAGAGGCATATGACTTAATGAGGAAGACCTTTGGCCTATGTGCCACTTCAACTGAAACGGATCACCTTATTTTGAATAGTGATGTAAGGAAGCACTTATAGTTTGCCACCCTTTTATCATTTAAAGTTTCATACTCTTAAAGTGGTAAGGATAGTCCTTTTTCTTCTTTTTTTCAACACCCTGATTTCTTTTCCATCATTCCAAAATCTTAGAAGGATGACCTCCATTTATGGATGGTGATTTTCTTTGAGACCATTGGATTAGTAGGAATAAAATTATTTTTTAACACAAAAAACTTAAATCTCTTGATACAATCCAGAGAGGGCAAGAGGAAGAGCCATTTTTTACTCAGACAAATATTTTGCTGATATAATCCAAAATCAAATTCAAATAGCTTGGCTGATCTTATAGCCCCAGTTGTAAGACTACTGAGAGACTTGTACGAGAGATGAACTACTTGCCGCACAATGGTTCGGTGCATTTGAAACTTTACATTGGAAATAAAGAAGATAAGATATTTGAATCTCAGGGGTGGGCTGGTAATTACCGAAGCAAGGTGGTGGGATAAGTGTGAGTGCCTAATTTAAGGGAAAAGACTTCATGTCCAAAGTTTAAGACATTTTCCTGTGCCTTGGGCTATGTTTGGTTTGACATAAAGCTTTGGATTTTACTTTTTATTTTTGGGGGTTACTAAGCCCGTGTTTGGTGAGGGGGATTTGGGGAGGGATGGAAAGGGGGAGAGGGAAGAGGGGACGGATGGGGATGAGGAGGCGTGTTTGATAGGAGGGGATGGGGGAGGGGGGAGGGGGGAGGTAAAGGGAGGGAAAGCCCAAATCCATTCTTTTGCACTTTTTGGAATCCTCCCACTTTTGGGCGGAAAAGTGAGTGGGTTGGGAGAGAAAAGACCAACTTCTTCTAAAAAGACAAATTTACCCTACATTACAATATTATATACATGTTAACTGATAACACCTTTTAAATCATTTAAGGATAATATGGTAAAATTACTTCTCAATTCATTTTCCTTTTTACCAGACAAAAAGGAAGGAAAGAGGGAATCTCTCCCTTGGGGATGGAAAGTTCATCCCCTCCTTTTCTTTCCTTCCACCTTTCCATCCCCTCTACCAAACATAATAAGAGTTTTGTAATTCTTGAATAAACTTTGATATGAATTTCCCCTACTCATAATGGCCTTCACCTTTATAACATCACGCAGATTCATGTTTGTACCTTGTCCATAATCATGTTTGTTACGGCAAAAGAAATTTTCATAATTTCACATCAATTTGTGTTTATAAACTTGTTCAAGAACTCAATTAGGGTTATCTGATTGAAAGATTTTTTTTCTAAATCGACTGAGGTACCCATTTTTTTCCTCCTTCATATGAATGTGGGAATGTGGGCACACTCCATATAGCACATAAAACTTATTGTGCTTGTATTTTTTGCTTTGTTTCCTTGCCGCATTTGTCGTTAGATCATGTAATTGGTCTCTCGATCATATATGTGTAACTTAAAAGCAAAGAACCAACACTCGAAAAGGAGAGAAAAAAATAAACAAACAAACAACAACCCTCATTGTTTGCATTTTGTTCGACTGATTAAGCAAGACAGCATGCAATTGAACAATCATAGTGGTACATCACATAGACTCCCTTTGAATTAGATTGGTGTTTGGTTGCTACATAACAAAAGTTCTAGCCCTAATCCAACCCTATTTTTTGCTGCATATGCTCTGCAATCCAAGAAAATATTTTTATTCCATAATTACACACACAATAAAAGGGGCATAATACAAAGGATGGTGAAAATGTAGCCAAATTTGAAGCCGAAATAGGGTTACCCTAATTTATGCCAGAGACTCTATGAGAAAACCCAGATTAATTCCAAGCCCGGTGACAGGTTTTACATGCCTGAATGTGAATTTGGACATTTGGTTTACCAGATGAAGGAACATATCCCCTTCTCACAGCCAAACATGCCTCCTTTTTGTTTGGATTGATTGCACTGCCCCCAAAAAATCAACCCACTGACCCAACCAAAACTTTAACAAGCTTGAACAATGTTACAGAAGAAATACTCCAAATCAAAAGCTATGTCAAAGCTTCTTCCTTATTTCTAAAAATATGTATATTTATCTGTATAAAATTGTTGTGCTGCATGGAAACATGATTAAACAGAAGGTGCATGTGATGTCAAATAACACAACAATGGCTCTCCATGGAATGATTAAGAAATATCAATGAATCAAGGAAACAATAGCCAGACAATTGCTAGCCAACTTAGTGAGCGTGTCATCGAATTTGGCCATTGGCGACTTAACTCCTGGCATTTCAGCAAACCCATCCTCACAAGTAGTGAAATCCGTCAGCGCTGCACTCAGCATGCTATTCATTGTGCCAACATCATGAGTTGCGATTGCATCAACGGCGCTTTTGAGGTTATCAATTGCATCACTATAATTTTCTTGGCATGTTTCAAGACACTCAGCTGTGATGGATGTTGTAGAAGGATCATTAGCAATTTTTGTTGCCATCGCCAAGGCGGCCTTAGTTTGGTTAGCGCAAGCTTTTATCTCCATCTTAAGGATTGAAGCAGGGTTGGTCTTGCCACCGAGATATGGAGTGATGGTGGAGAAGCAAAGGGAAGGATGGTCTGTTGCGCGGCATACTTTCTTAATGGCAGGATCAATCGATGAGGATGGGAAGAAATCATTAAATGAGATGGGTGGTGGTGGGGATGAGATGGGCAAGGAGGGGTGCACCGGTTGATGCTTTGGAGGTGAAAATGGAGGCGACAAGGGAAGGCCATCTGTGTAGTTCCGAGGCACACATATGGCTTCAGCAGAGAAAGATGATAAGAGGAGAGAAGAGAGGGAGATGATGAGTAGCACGTGATTGTTAGGCTCCATTATCTCTTTTCTTGGAGGAGAGTGATGAGAGGAAGAGGAGAGGCAAAGGGAAGGGTAAGGTTAAGGGAAGGATTTGGAAGGGCAATGGTTGTCCATAAAATAGGGGTTGTCATGCAATTTTTACTTGCTGTATTTTTACGGTAATTGGGTAACTGTTTTTGTATTGATTTAGGAGGGTTTGGTAATGGTCTATGGGTGTTTAAAAAAGAGAGAGAGAGAGAGAGAGAACCAGGCTAGAAAACTAGGTTTTGCTCATAAAATAAGCTTATACGCACGTTTTGTTACTTGATACCTTTTTTAGCAATTTAATTCCGTGATTCAAGGCTCCTTCTATTGGAGTATTGGACTCAAAGTCCTTAAATTTAAAATCCTTTTATAATTATGGGGCAGGATTAATTAGAATACTTTTGCTAATAAAGGGGAAGGAATTTATAAATTGAAAAATAATTGGTCAGACCAGTCATTTCGACGGTGCAGATGTGCATTGTATTGATAATTTGATACTTCAAATCAAGACAAGATATTCAAGGACGTCATTAAGTAAATATAAAAATAAATCAAGGGAGAATTAAGGAAGAGACCACACAAAGGGATATGGAAACAAATCATTAAGAGAATGCTATGACTCATGAAGTATAGTCAAAGAATACTATTTTCAATTTTTAATGGGAAAAAAAAAATCTACTAAAAAAAAAGAAATAAATGATTAAACTCATCACCGTCCCCTAAGTTTTGTTAATCAAACTCCATGAAACAACCGTTTCTTGATCAAATTGATGACAGGCCAATGTAGGTTAGCTATATGAATATACATATCATAATGAACAAAAAAGTTTGTGCCTAGCTGATTTCCCGTTGGTCACCCTACTTGTCAACGGCATTTATCTGTGATGCTTGACATGTAATTAAGGACAATTATTCATCCAATCATGTGATACAAGTACTCAAAAGACTTTCCAAACTAAGAAATGCAAATTATTGATTATGGCAAAGCAACCAACCTTGAAAAATGTCCAAACAGTGTGAATGAACGGACTTTTTAGTCCAATGGATACAGCAACTAGCCTAACAGATCGTTCAGGTGTGTGACCCTATTGGAAAGAGTTCCAAGTAGCATCTAAATATAGTCCAAAGCTTCCCACATTTTCCAACAAGGACACAAAAAACACACACCAAAACGCAAAAGTAGGGAATTTGAAAAACAGAATGACAGAAGGAAAAAGGAATCGAATGGAAACCCTTTAAAGCCAATCCAATAAAAGAAGATACAAGGCATATATACACAATTTCATCCTTGTAGAGAGCAGCCACTGCCTAGGGGAAAACCGAACAATGGGTTCTCCACGAGGAATGAGATAAAGCATCCCCACCCTGTCCCCAAAAAACCAATGACACTTACAAAACCTTTACCATTTCCAAACTCCTACTCCAGACTTTTCCCTCTTTCAACTGGTGAATTCCTCACATTGTGGTGGACAGTCAAAAACTTTTGATCAAAGGAAGGCTTCCAGTATACTTACCAGGAAAATTCTCATCTTCCTTCATGTAGATCTTCTGAGAAAACCACAGTTCGAGAGACATTGTCATTATCAAAAGTGCTTAGACCAGAGTAAGGACCCGAAGAGAATATCGAAGATGTCCCATCAGACTCAAAGGTAGTAGATGACTGCCTGAGGTTGGGTCGAGTGTTGGAGGAGGCTAACATGGAATCTTGATACTCTGTGATGCGCTGCACCATTTTAAGTGACTGTACCACCTCTCCCATTGTGGGCCTCTGGCTTGCCTCAGGAGCAACACAAGCTGCCGCAATTGTGCAAACCCGTACAAAATCTTCCTTTGGGTACTTTCCTGCAAACCTTGGATCAGCAAGCTCTTCCAACCGATCCTTGTCTCTAAGAATTGGCCTGGCCTGAAAGCAATATAACTCAGTTGTCTTATATTTTGTCCAGAATTCCAAAAGAAAGTAAATAAATATTTTACTGTAAAGAAAGGCCCAACTCAAAAGAATAGGATAAGGAATCATAAATGAAAAATATAATGAGGGATGGATGTGGTGAAATTAACTAACCCAAGTAACAAGATTCTCCTGTCCAGATGGTTGTGACATATCCACAGGCTTCCTTCCAGTCAGCAACTCAAGGAGGACAACCCCGTAGCTGTAAACATCACTTTTTACTAGTAGATGTCCAGTCATAGCATACTCAGGGGCTACATACCTGTAAATCAATTTGATTATATATTGATACCAATTTTATAGAGGGGAAATAACAAGTTTGAGAGGAGTAAGTGAAACTAACCCAAATGTGCCCATCACACGAGTAGACAGGAAATTTGCCCTGCCTTCAGGCGCCTGTTTGGCAAGGCCAAAATCAGCAACTTTAGCATGAAAGTTGTTCTCAAGCAATATGTTGGAAGCCTTGAAATCTCTGTGGATTACACAGGGTTGTGAGTCCTCATGCAAGTATGCAAGTCCTCTGGCCGCATCAAGTGCAATCTTCATTCTGGTATCCCAATCCAAAGGACAATTTAAGCCCAGGGGACCTGAGGCAAATCAGAACCACAGCAAAAAATGTGCATCAAGGATCTGGTAAAACTACTGTCATCGTTTTTTTTACTTTGTAGGTACTCAATCTTCACTAAAAACAACTCCAATTAAAGGAACATGTTGATGAAAAGATGCCAAAAGATTCTGTGATTGAAGAAAGCAAACTACCATGGAGCCAGGCCTCTAAACTTCCATTTGGTACAAGCTCATAACAAAGTAGATTCTGTGAGGAGTCACGGCTGCTATAATAACCCACAAGTTTCACAAGATTACGATGATGCAGCCTGCTAAGCATCTCAACCTCAACCAAAAACTCTTTATCCCCTTGTTGCCCTCCATTAGTAAGCTTCTTGATTGCTACAGCTGTACCATCACTTAAGACACCCTTGAAAACCTTTCCAAAACCACCCTCTCCAAGTATGCTAGCAGGTTCAAAGTTATTTGTTGCTTCCTTAAGCTCTTCATATGCAAGAAACCGTGTACTGGTCGGATGCCGAAGAGATCCAACTGCTGTTACTGCCTCGGCAGTCCTTGGCTTTGCTGAGGAAAAAAATGAAAGGAAACCAAGGAAGAAATAAATAAACCATAAAAAGTTTGGAAAAAGAATTAAACACAACATTCATGCAGCAGTACTGTTCGGTTTTTTTTAGCTCATGCATTCCTCTTTTCAGCTAATTAAAGTGGTGTTACTCCAGGAAGTCCCATGAATTAATATTCCATAGCCACCTTCAGTATTCAAGTTTCATACATGCCACTTTTAAATATTTGAAATGCTTTTCTAAGAGCATAATGAGGAATTGTTGTCTGTTGAAGGAAATACACTTGGTCTGATAAATGGCATACACAAACCAATCGAGTTAACGGTTAGCACAACTACTTTCTACAAACGGGGTGATGAACTATTGACAAATAAGCTTGATCAAAACTATTGACAAATAAGAAGCTTCACTAGGTTCAACAAAACCTAGTCAATCTCATCCTAACCAGATTTGAATGCTCGTCCCATGAAAAAAGGGGATGTTTGGAGTTTGGACATTCCAATGCACCAATAGAAGGCCTTTGTTCTTCTGGATTGCCATCTCATATCCAGCTCTCTCAACATTTGACATGAGCAGTTAAAAGTTTTGAAAGTTTTGACTTATCAAATTTTTTTTATCAATGACATAAAATAAATTTATAGAGGATATTTGTTTCTTGAATGCCATATCTTTCACCACTGCAGTCTCTGGAAGTGGTATTTAATACACATTCAATTTTCTGCTTGAGCTTAGTTACACAGGAACATTATGTAAAAAATTATCAACAATTAAACCAGAAAAACAACAGTTCATCTATGGACCTAAAACTGCATTTAAAATACATACCAGTCTCTTTAGGAGATGATTTTGTCTTCCCTTTGCGGGATGTGCATGAACAAATTATAAGCACAGATATAAGGGCAATGATCAGCGTGCCAGCACCAATACCAATAATAAGGACCAAATTTGGATGTTTTCTTTTGTTTGAAGCAGCAACTGGGGTAGAAGTTGAGGGCTTATGTAGTGGTGCTTCCATAGGTGATGCAGTAGCATGAGGAGCTGTACAGCAGATGCAAAGCTATTTCACTATATATGCTTAGCAGGATTAACATATACCCCCCCCCCCCCAAAAAAAAAGGGGGAAAAAAAAACATATATATTAAAAAATGAAGCCAAAACAAAGGTGCTACCAAAAAGGGCAATAAGTTTGTACAGTAAATAAATGGAAGAAATGTAAAATTGTAGCATAGGGATTATGCAAAAACATAGGAAGAAAATTAAAATCTAGCGCAGAGAAATATTTCATTCTATAATTTTTCCTCTTTCCATTTTTTTTTTTTTTTTTTTTTTTTTTTTTTTTTTTTTTGTTGATGAAGTAAAATATGAATTGCAAGGAGATAAAAGTAATGTGTAATCAGTAAAAAGAATCATTTCAAATAAGATCACTCTATGCTACAAATAAAGGAGAGAGAGAAGAGGGGGGGGGGGGGGGGGGGGGACCACAAGCCAAAGAAACAAAGATGGGGGTTATTTATACATAGTAATGCACTTCAAATATCTATTCTTCTTGACCGTCCCTAGATCTATAGGACCCAAGTTGTCATGTACCTCCATTTACTCATCCTTTGACCTAAATAAACCTAGACTTTGGCATAAGTTGTCATGACGTCAAAATGGGAAAATTTCTAGTTCTCTCATAATAAAGAATGCTTCATCATTGCAAATACGCATAATTACAGTGAAATCCTAACAGCATAAAAGGGCAGGTTAGAATTACCATGAGAAGGAGCTGGGGGCTTAAACCAAGTAATATTAAGAAGTTTGTAACCACCCACTAATGTAGGGTCCACATGAACCTTATGCGTGGCAAGTGAAGAGTTTATTGCAGATGCATCATCAGCAGAGAAACCGATCCCTGTATGTGGAGTAATATCCATTGAAATATTTAGCCTTGCTAAGGGAAGTACATAAAAGTTGATCAGCTCAATCTGAGAAACTCGCAAGCCAAGCTGTGAAGCTAATTCTTCAAGAAAAAGACTCCAATTTGGGTTTTGTGAGACATTTAAAAGGAGAAGGTCAAGCTTTATAGGATACACACAATGGCAACCCTGACTCCCCCGTTTGAGCACCATATCAGGTTCACAACAATCTGGCAGAGAAATAAATGGCCATGTTAATATCAAAGTAAGGTCCCAACATAAAGATTTGCCTCTAATTTAGTCAAGAGGTACGTGAGTTATTTACTCTAGCATCCCCATGATAAATGCATGATAGAAGGAATGTCTATTCCTATTTTTCTATCAGCCTTTTTTTTTCTTCACAACGCGGATAAGTTGCTAAGAAGTTTTAGAAACATATATAAAAATAAAATTTTAAAAATAGATAAAATAATGATCCAGAATATATCTTACCGGAAATGGAAGGAGATAGCGGTGGCTGTGCTAAACCAGCAGGAATTGCACCAGCACTGGAATGTGTTGGGGCAATACCTACCAAGCGAGGAGGTGTAAGGCCAGAACTTGGAGGCACCAATCCACTCCTCTTCATCGATGGTTTCGACAACCGTGAACTCGTAGGGGGGTGACCGGAAGTTATTAGTGGGCCATAATAAGGAGGCCGAGCTGGTGCAACATGTGGAGATATCTGCTTCCACTGTGGTCTATGAAACAGTGGCAGATTGTCTGGCAGGGGCAGATCAGGAATGGTAGGCTCAGCCAAAGGCGCACCACCTGGAGATATTAATGGTGTTTCTAGCTGATTATTTGGTAAATTGGCATCAGTGATGTATATCACGTAACATAAAATGAGTAACTGTTTCAGCAACAACCATTGGGTCTTTTTCAACACTCCTGCAATTCATAAACAAAACAAATTCAATATATCAACTGCAAAGAAATTATAATAGCAACCACGGCAGTAGGCGGAATAACTCATAGTTTTTAGAATATACAGAAAAAACAAGAAATTAGATAACAAAGCGATGGCAAGGTTTCTGATTCTTTGTCTCAAAAGCACCACGCTTCTCCAATGACCAAAAACTGACGCGTAACGCAAAATTCAACTATTTGGCTCATGTGAGGTTTCATTTTATAGAAAACAAAACAACACCATTCAAAGTCCTTTTTTAGCTTAGTTCTCTTAGCAAACAAATGGAGGGTATGTCATCAAATATTTGATATTGGAAACACACAATCAAATCAACTCAGCTTATCCAAGCCTTGAACCCAGCTATTTGGGGGCAGCTACATGAATCCTTTTACGCCATTTGGTTCTATCAAGGGCCATCAATTCAATCAAGGGTCCATCAATTCAATCAAGGGTCCATCCTCTGTCAAATACCTAGCACACAAATTCTTTCTCACCACCTCCAACCACATTATTTTGGGTATTCCTCCTGTCCTTTTAAGGCCTTGACTTGAATCGAGTCACTCTTATGTACAAGCGCAAAACACACACTAGATCAACAGAGTTGAAAACCAAGAACCGTAACTCAACCAACTTGAAATTGCAGTAAACAGGCCATAAAAAATTATCAACCCAATTAATGCCGTACATTTCACAGATTTACTTACCCTCCGTTTGGTTTCTGAGAAAATTGATCAAAGAAAACAAAATTATGAAACCTAACTTTGCTTTGGTTTCCAAAAATAGACGTATTACTTGCAGTTCAGTGGATGTTTTTGTTTCTCAGGTCCCGCTCTTCCTACATTTTCTCGGCAACTAAACAGAGCACTACGAAACACTCAAATAACAACTATGAAAATTCTACGAATCAAAATTTCAATTTCTTCTCTTTTCCTACATTTTCTCAGCCACCAAACAGAAAATTGAGTGTGACTCAAAAAAATTACCATAAATAAAACCGAACTCCAAAAGTGAATTAGAAGAACAATACAATAAAAGCAATTAAGACTAAAATTACCCGTGCTAACAGAAACTGTGAGCACCGACATCACTGACGCCGTCGATTAACGTGAACAACTCAGATCTGTGATATTTCGGCAAACCAACGGCAAGATCTCTCCGGAAACGAGCATGAAACTTGAATTTGAGAAAACACTATAAGCAGAAACCAGCTGTCACAGCCACTGAATGAGGATCTAACGGCGGAAATACCACCAACAGGATGAGAACTCGGAACGGATGACTCGGAAACGCCATGACTCGGAGTGGAATCGGAGAGAGATAGAGAGAGGGGGATTGAGCTCTGAGAAACCGGTTGTGGAAACTATCTTGGAGGAGTTATCGTTGCCTTCACTCTGTTATCAGTAGTGAAGCTTCTGATTTACAGTACTTGTTTTTGTTTTTGTTTTTGTTTTTTTATTTTGTTTTCGGCGTTTTGTTTCTGTTTTGCGAAGCGGAAGCGCAGGCTTTCATTTCGGGGACTAACTTGCGCCTTTAACGGAAAAGAACAAGCTTAACGGTAAAAGACACGTCATCGTTTAATTTATCTGCAAGGCAGACCAGAGCCGTTGATTTGTCCGATGGTTAACAGATGAAACAATCATCTTTGACCTGAAAGCAATCTTTTCTTTTCTTTTTATTTTTTTCTCAATTTTTTTAATAATAAAAAGCAATCCTTTTTGGAAATTGAAAAGCAATTATTAATCTATATAATTCTCATACTGTGTATTTTTTTTTTCTTTTTTTTAATAGAAACATAATTGCATGCTTTATATGGCTCTCAACCCCTTAATACGTTTATTTCTTAGAAAAGACCAAAATTAACTCTATCATGTTAAATCTCCAACTTATAAGTTTAAACTTATAAGTAGAGGATTCAAATAGGTATATGAAATTATGTCAAATCTAATATTTAAATCCAATATTTTGATGACCTGGGATGTGGTATATTTTTTCAACACTTCCCCCTACATGTAGGCTTATAAATCTATCACATAGATAACAAATATAGACTCAATAAGCCCAAAAATGACATACTTTAATACAATACTAAGTTTCCAACTTACAATCCTAAACTTATAAGTAGAAAGCCCAAACAAAGTATATGAAACTAATCCAATATTTAGGCGATGTGGGATGTTGTATATTTTTCCAATATATCATACCTATATTTGTAACACAAAAATTAAATGGAGCAAAATAATAATATTGTATTGCTTGCTAGTAAAATTCCTCGACAATCGAATGCATAAACTCGTAGGTAGATAATGTATTATATGAAACTAATTTAAGTCTAAGGATTAACAAGAGTAAGCATAGGATATCTATGGTTGGTCAAAAAAGAAAAAAGAAAAAAAAAACAAAAAAGAATTACAGAGGCATCATGTAAAGTTTCCAACTTAAAAGCCTAAGTTTATAAGTGGAGGACAACCTAATATTTGGGCGATGTGGGATATGGTATATTTCTAACACTCCTCCTCACGTGCAGGCTTAACACAAGCCTTGCACGTGGACAATAAATACGGGCTCACGAGTGAAACAGGTTTAGGAACGACATACTCTGATACCATGTTAAGTCTTCACTTACAAGCTTAAGCTTATAAGTTGGAAACTTAACAAGTATTTGGGCGATGTGGGATGTGATATATTTTCAACACTCCCCCTCACATGTAGACTTAATATAGACCTATCACGTGGACAACAAATACGGGCTCAATAAGTCCAAAAACGACATGCTCTGATACCATGTTAAGTTTCGAACCTAAAAGCGTAAGCTTATCAGTGGAGGGGCCAAACATGTATATAAAGTTATGTCAAATCTAATATTTGGACGATGTGAGATGTGGTATATTTCTAACATATTATGTATTATACTAGGTTAAATCAAAAGAGAATGAATTACGCCCCCCCCCCCCCCCCTCCCTCCTCTTTTTTTTTTGGTTCAATATATTCTTAATACTTTCATAGTAAAATCTTATTGAAGAGGTAATGCAGTGGAACTTGCCCTTTAAAAAAATCTACAGAAAAATTAAGAAAAAGTTGATTGAAACATAAATCTTTTTGTTGACTGTAGTTTTACATCTTTTTTTTCTTTTTTTTTTCGCTTTTTGAAGTACCATACCCACCATGCCTTAAAAAAAGACTATCATAGAACATTTTGAAGTGCATCAAAAGACCAACGACCAAAAGCCCTCTAGAGTATTGGGATAAGCATCAATTGACTTTGGTTTAAAAAGGTCCAGCCTTCATAAAAGTCTTTAATTCCTTGTGACATTTGATCACAACAGTGCCCAACAAGCACACGGATAAGACTTAGGATTAATTTGATAAAATAAAAAAATAAAATAATAAGTAGACAATAGAAGTGCATAAACCTTGCAAAGATCGTTACTTTTGTAGGTATAAGGCATTTCACACGAACCGTTAAGGAAATAGTTTAAGCTGAAATATCCGCGAGAGTAAGACCTAGGATACTCCTAATAGTTAATAAAAATAAATAAATAAATAAATAAAACAAAATTTAAAGTGACTAGAAGAGGAACGAAATGAGAGCTTGCAGATGTTGTACTTGTACCCAACACTGATGGAAAAGAAACCATGTAGTTTATACCCTATATATATATTTTTTTGATCAGCTAGTTTATACCCTATTAATTACTAAAGAAAACCGTAGTAGCTAGATAAATAATAATAATAATAATAATAAGACCATAATTTGTTTATCTGGTAATCCGATATCTCTCTCTTCACCAAACAATATCACCCTAGGGCCTAGGGCAATCAAAAGGATATTAATTTCAGCCAATCACAATTGTATGGCTTTAAGTCGCTCTCATATAATCAATGTCAAACAAGCCATACTTTATTTTATTAGCACCTAACTAAAGCAGCAATAAGATAAAACTTAATATATTCTTATTTTGAAAAAAAAAAATGCACCATTTTTATCACATTAACAATTATGCATGTCGATCACGTGTCACAAGCCGTGACCACGAGTGATAACAGCAGCAAGATCTTGTTGCCAACATAGCAAGGCTTGAATCGAACGATAATGACGTTTCGAGAAAGCCTTGAAAGCCAGCCAGCCGCTTGTCATTTGGCAAAATATGGCAAGGGCCATGCATAAGCACCAACACATCAGTTAACTGCAACGACAAGATGACGCAACCAACTGTCAACAGGAATTCTAGTATTTTCATTAGGCCGTGCCCTACCTATTCGCCATTTTGTCAATAACCCTACAGTTCAAATGATTCTTTGATCGAGATTGTATATCTTAAATAATGCAAAATCATGATCTTAGTTTAAACATCACTTTCAACAATCCGAAAAACGGATATGACCATTTTGGTATAGTTCATTACTACTCATATGAGTTTGATGATTAGATACCATTATTTCCATCAATTTGGGCATTTCTATTTGCATCTTTGGAAATCATGAAACTTCTTTTGGTACCAAATTTGAGAGTTATATCATACTGTCAACTCTGTGGTTGAGAGTTTTTAGGATAAAGCTAAAGAATTTTAATTGCAATACCACCCAGAGACAGATGCACAAGGACTACTCAAGGTGGGGGGAAAAAAGGAGGAGGGGGGCCGGGGTGGGGGTTGCCTACAAAACTTCCTATCATGAGAGATATGTCAGTGACCTTTTTTCTAAAGAAACAACCACCACTCCAATTGATGAGAAAGTTCAAAACTTCTACAAGCAGAAATCACCATGAAACAAGCCCCAAGGAAGTGAAAGGTGTATAAAAAAAAACTGTAGCACCAAATTGACAGTTACCTAATTGAATGGGCATCTATGAGACCATACATATTATGCAAGAAAGATATTCCCTCTTTCTTTTTCTTGTTGAACGTCATAGTCCCAATCTGTCATGGCCAAAATGATTGAAAATGACAATAGAAATATCGAATATATATCCTACTTTTATGCAGACAAGCTTCAAGGATTAGAAAATTCCCAAGAAAGGTAAAATTTAGAAGAGGAAGGGGCTAAACCCCATAAATTGCACCAAATATATTATCAAAAGCACACTCTTGCTAGGACAAAATGTATGATGGTGGTGGTTGTTGAAGCACAATATTGCAGGTTCACCATTTGGTTTCTTCAAATGTGCAGAATCTGTGTCATTAAACAAAAGGCCAATCCAACAAGTACTCAGAGTGATGCTCAGTCAATTTACCAATCTTTGTCGGGAAGGTTTCCTTTTTCTTCACCCAACCAACAAACTTCTGCTCACATCGATGGCCTACGCATAATTTGAAGGTCCGGCTTTTTATCCCCAGCTGAAAGAAGATATATTGAAATTTACCTCGCAAATCACTAGAACCACTGTGTAAAAAAAGACCCTAACATCAAACCTATGTGAAGAATGAGAAGAACAAAGAAGGACAAGAACATACCTGGAGAGAGGAGACAGAAGGGAGATGGGACCCGCGTTTAGAGATCGTCAGCGAGGTCGGCGGAGGTCGCGTTTCGAGCTTCTTGGAGATGGAATTCGCAGACGGAGAGAGAAAGAGAGCGAGATAGGGGATGGATGACGGCGGATGGCGGAGACCGGCGAGGATGGATGGTGCCACGGAGGCGAGCCGGCCACGATGGACGGCGACGGTGGGAGGAACCCTAAATCACGAGAGAGAGGTTGAGATACTGATAACTCGCCGGCTAGAGAATACAGTGGTCGGAGGAGTGTTACGCCGGCGCCGATGATGTGGACCAATGCTCTGAGAGAAGATATGGGATTGAGGGGCACAGCAGTGGGGTTCTACGAGAAGAAGCGTGGCTGACTGGCTGGCTGTACAACGATTTTTCCCCCAATCTATTTTTTCTTTTAATGTTACTAATCACGCTTTTTTCACTTTAACTGTAAGGGCTGAAAGCGCTGTTATTACAAGCACTTTCGTTTTATTTTTTCCCATTGAAAGCCTCTTTAATATTCACGCTTTCCGTGATTAAAAGTGGCAGTACTACTGACAATTTCAAATTTGCAATTATTAAACACGCTTTCCATTAAAGCGCTTTCTATTAAAGCGCTCCTTTTAAACACCCTTTTAATCGTATGCCTTTTTCATATCGCTTCTTGAATCGTATTCCTCCCTTTTTCCTCATTTCAAGATGGAGCAACTTTTTTGGTCACGTGGGTCATTATACGGAAAATTCACTGGAGGGAACCCTACACCTCAGTAGGCTACCGTGAGGTGGCGGCCACAATAACAAAAGCTCCTTATCCCCACAACAAAAACACAAAATCCCCCAGAATTCGAAACCTGAGTAATGTCAGAAAACGAACCCTAGAAGTGCCCAAACAAGTGAACAACACCCGACACAGAAAATTGGGGTTTTAGCAGAGATTCTCCGCATGAAAATTTAGGGTTTCGTTTCGTTTCGTTTCATCGAATCAATCGAACATGTCGAAGAGAAAGTTTGGATTCGAAGGTTTCGGCGTAAACCGTCCGGCGACCTACAACTTCGAGCGATCCGAGGCTCCTCAGAGACTCTACGTCCCGCCTTCGTCACGTTCTGGCGCTCACGACAACTACGAAGACCACGACCTCGACAACATCGAGTACGACGACGACCGCGACGCTACAAATGATGCTAATGGCGGCGTTGGTGGTGGTGGTGAGGATGACGAAGTTGATCCCCTCGATGCGTTTATGGAGGGAATTCACGAGGAGATGAAGGCAGCTCCTCCGCCGAAGGCTAAGGAGAAAGCAGAGAAGTATAGGGACGATGAGGAGGATGATCCGATGGAGAGTTTTCTGCGGGCGAAGAAGGATTTGGGGTTGACGTTGGCGTCAGAGGCGCTTCACGCTGGTTATGATTCGGATGAGGAGGTTTATGCCGCGGCGAAGGCGGTTGATGCCGGGATGCTCGATTATGATTCAGATGATAATCCAGTGGTTGTGGATAAGAAGAAAATTGAGCCAATTCCAGCCTTGGATCATAGCTCAATCGATTACGAGCCCTTTAACAAAGATTTTTACGAGGAGAAAGCTTCGATTTCAGGTAGAGCTTATGAAAGAGAACAATTTTTTTGTTCGGTGATAGATGTTGATGATTTAAATGTGTTATTAGTTTTGTTTTGGTGCTTCATAATTCCTATATAGTCAAGTTCTATTGTGCATAAATCATGGCAGAGAGAACCTAAATTTAGTGCTGCAAATTGGGTTTTCATGTCCAAATACTCAGATGGGTTCACACTAACATATTCACTCGTTCGGTCTATTTGTCTTAGTATTTATGTTTAATGTGAATAATAACAAGGTCAATTCGGTCTATTTTCTTCCATTTGTGTTGTCCATTTACATGGTTTTATTGGTCTCCTTGTGCCAGTTGCTTTTCTTTATGCCTGTGGCCGACTCAATTCAAAAATCTGAATGAAACAAAAATTGATGTAGAAATTAGGAACAAGAATGGTAGAAGGTGGAATGTATTTCTGCCTAATGAAACTGTAGTCTTATTTGATTTGATGTAGTGTTAACTTCGCCCCGCAAAGTAAAAAATTCGGATTAATAGTAGCTTTTGTAAATGAGAGTGGTGGATCATAAAAGCGATAATGCCTCTTCCTGCTGTTCCATTCCTGCGAACCAAATGCACCACTGTCTTCTATTATGGATATATATGTATATATAAATATACATACATACCACAATGCTGAAGTTAGGGTTTGAATCTACACTTTCTAGCCACCTGAAAAACAAGTCAGTCAGTTTATTTGAGTGGTATATGCCAGAATGTTACACTTGAATCTTGATTGACATGCTGCTCATGACCATTATTGTCGTTGTCACCGTCTTTGTTGTTATTCCTATGATCCTATCCGTATTTATACTCATGCCTGTTGTTTTCATGTCTATTGTTGAATTAATTATGCATATGATCTGAGTTAATATCTTTTTTTCCCCACTTCTCCAGGGATGAGTGAGCAGGATGTTGTTGACTACCGGAATAGCTTGGCAATTCGTGTTTCAGGTTTTGATGTTCCAAGGCCAGTCAAGACATTTGAAGACTGTGGTTTTTCTCCGCAATTAATGAACGCTATTTCAAAACAAGGTTATGAAAAGCCTACACCAATACAGTGCCAAGCTTTCCCAATTGTACTTTCTGGGTCAGATATCATTGGTATAGCAAAAACTGGTTCTGGAAAAACAGCTTCTTTTGTGCTTCCCATGATTGTTCATATCATGGATCAGCCTGAACTTGAGAAAGAAGAGGGTCCTATTGGAGTGATATGTGCACCTACTAGAGAATTAGCGCATCAGATATATTTGGAGTCCAAGAAATTTGCAAAATCACATGGTATACGTGTGTCTGCTGTCTATGGTGGAATGTCTAAACTTGATCAATTCAAAGAACTCAAGTCAGGATGTGAGATAGTTGTTGCTACTCCTGGGAGATTGATAGACATGCTAAAAATGAAGGCCTTGACAATGTTGAGAGCAACTTACCTAGTGCTTGATGAAGCAGATCGGATGTTTGACCTTGGATTTGAACCACAAATAAGGTCTATTGTTGGTCAGATAAGGCCAGATCGCCAGACCTTACTCTTCTCAGCGACAATGCCCCGCCGAGTTGAGAAGTTGGCTAGGGAAATTCTTTCTGATCCTGTAAGAGTTACCGTGGGGGAGGTGGGAATGGCCAATGAGGATATTACTCAAGTCGTTCATGTAATTCCTTCTGATGCTGAGAAGTTGCCTTGGCTTCTTGAAAAGCTGCCCGGAATGATTGATGATGGTGATGTTCTAGTCTTTGCTTCAAAAAAAGCCGCAGTGGATGAGATCGAATCACAAGTAGCTCAGAAAGGGTTTAAAGTTGCAGCTCTTCATGGTGACAAAGACCAATCTTCTCGGATGGATATCCTGCAAAAATTTAAATCTGGCACTTACCACGTTCTTATTGCGACTGATGTTGCAGCTCGTGGGCTTGACATCAAGTCAATTAAGTCAGTGGTGAACTTTGATATTGCTAGAGACATGGACATGCATGTCCATCGTATTGGTAGAACAGGTCGTGCTGGTGATAAAGACGGGACTGCATACACTTTAATCACACAGAAAGAGGCACGGTTTGCTGGTGAATTAGTTAACAGTTTGATAGCTGCTGGTCAGAATGTGTCCAATGAATTGATGGATCTTGCTATGAAGGTAATTTTGCATGATGAGTGCTGTTTGAGTGTGACACTTTTAAATATGGTTGATACATGTGAAATTATGATTGCATGCTGCTCTGTTTCCTTTTCTATTTTTTGTTTTATTTATTTATTATTATTTTATGTTGTGGGTACTCTATGTAGTCAGGGTAAAGGCTTGGTCGAGTTACTTTTTGTGTGTGTGCGTGTGCGTGTGCAATTTGAGGAAGTGAAACCACCCGAGTTGATCTAGTGTAGAATCTCCTCTTATAGTTCTTAACTCCATTAAATGACTATTACATTCTATTTAGAAATCATGTAATTCATGTTCAAAACAATAGTCCAAAGATCCAAACCAAAAATCTGTAGATTTGAAGGTTGCAGTCACATTGTCTATTCAATTCTGATTTTAGCCATCATCTTTGGACACAAGTATCACTGAACTGATTGAATGGTGGAACAAGATCCATGCATTAATGGTGTTGGATGCCCATAGTGGTTAATGGGTTTCCTAATCTCCCATCTCGATTTAGAAAATCAGAGAGAATGGTTCAGTGCTATTTGTATTATATTTGCAGGTTGAAGAATCTGTTTTCTTGGCCTGCACTTTAAAGTCGACATGCAATAATATGCTAAATTCTAGAAGAAAATACTAGTTTTCAACCATTATATGCCCCTTATTTTTTGGCATGTATTTTAGAGACGTAGGAATCTGCCCAGTATAACAAAATTTGTTTTTAGAAGAGTGGACAGGATTTTTTGTAAATGTTGGACTGTTGTTCAATACCTATATCTAGGCATGCCACATCAGGGATGAATATTTTTGTTAAGTTAATGGGTGTTGTATTGTAGGACACAAATATGAGATGTGTGAGATGGTAAAGGGGGCCAAAGTAGCAGTGTCCTCAATACATGGCTTTTGGGGATATGTTTTAAGTCTTGTGGCCTTAATATCTATGTTCCATGATAAGCTCCATATTATGGTATCTATTTCCTCCATTACAAGGATTGTTTCAGATGGCAATATCTCCTACTTTGAACATTTACAATTTCCCTTATTTTCACTTTTTGGTATTTTGAGATATTTTATATTTGACGTAAATATATTATAATTATTGAGTGACATTTACCTTGTAAATTATTAGGATGGGAGATTCAGGTCCAAACGTGATGCAAGAAAAGGAGGTAAGGCCTTTCTGTCTTGCAATAACATGCCCATGGGATTGATTACAATTTTTGTTTCTTTGTTTGCTCGAGAATCAGTGCTACCTTAATATGATTATGTTCTAAAAAATTCCTCAAAAAAGACGATCCTTTTTTTTTTTTGGATTTAGTTTCCTTGTTTTGTGTCATACAAAAATGTGAAAACTAAAGTTTGTCTTTCAATTTTGCATTGAGATCTTGTCTAGGAATAGAAAAGTTTAAGTATAGCAGATATTAATAAGTTCACTATTTTAATTCTGGCATTTATGCTATTTAAGGATATTTGTTTTTCCTGGAATGTTAAAAAAACCCTCAAGCTATATACGACATGTGTAATTTCTTTTGCAGGTGGGAAAAAGGCAAAAGGGAGAGGAGGCAGTGGTCGCGGCGTGCGGGGTGTGGATTTTGGTTTGGGTATTGGATATAATCCAGAGTCCAATAATACTCCATCTGTCTCTGCTCCAAGTCGATCTGCTGCTGTTAATTCATTGAAGACGGGAATGATGGCACAATTCAAAAGCAACTTCGTAGCTGCTTCTTCTAATTCTTCAAATCAGGGCTTGAATAACAGTTCAAGTATGTATGCCAACAAGAGGCCAGCATTAGCCGGCTTTGTTTCTGGTGGTACAATAGGCGGAGACATGAATAGAGCACAGACAACCAGTTCATTCAGTCCTTCTGCCCCCATTTCTGGCGGAACCACCACTGTTCAGAACTCCAGAGAAAATGCAAGTCAAAATAACTCGGAAAGGTGACTTTCTGAGCTGAACTCGCATTGTTTTGATTCAGTAGTATTTAGGTTGTGCGATGATAAGTTTTAATGATGAATATTTTTTTTCCTTTTTGTACGTGCAGTTCTAGAGATAGACCAAGAGAAAGGCGGAGGCCCTCTGGTTGGGACCGTTAATCAATGAATGTTGCCCTTGCCTGTGAATGAAAATTGTTATATTTTAGGCCAAGTTTTGATATGAACTTGTCTGTTAATGTATACCTGCCCTGTGAGTTCCTTTTCTCTGTTTTTTCTTCTTTTATTTAGTCTGTAATTTTGTCTACGATTTTTGCTTTATAATTCATAGAAGTTTTTCCAAACCATATTGCATCAACTGTATCAATGTGATGATTCCTTCCTACTTGGGCTTTGTTTGTTATGGGATCAAGTGAAGACTTTTATATTGAAAAAGCTTTATATATAAAAGGGCGTGAACCCTCTGTATACGCAGGTATAAAGAGACAAGAAGTCAATTATGAAGACAAAGAATGAAGAAAATTATGAAAGAACCCTGATTACTAAAATCATATGGACCTTTTCATGCAAAAAGTTCACTTTTCTAATCTAATCTTCGATTTCGCAGTAGTTAAGTGCCCCAACAAACCCTTCCCACCCCCCACCCCGGCCCAAAAGAAAAAAAAAAGAGGCCCTTTAACGCCTGCAAAAGTTCTTTTACCCTATCTTTTCATGGTGTCCAAAAATTTGCATAAGACATATCTTCCAAACCGATAAAGGAAAACTATTATCATTCATACACCACCACCGTTCGACCAATTGGATGACCGAAAACTATTAAAACTGTCTTATGTTAAATCTGGAATGGGACTTCTGCTTTCCATTCTTTACGAGAAAAAAAAAAAAAAATTAGGTTCGCGTTTTCTCAAGGTTTCTTATTGTTCATAGAAACGCTCTTATGATGCTGAAAAGCCTTCTTTCTCGGATGTGATACGTTCCTACTTCTATTTTTAAGGTTCTATGTTTTTTCCTCTTATAGCATGTCCGATGCTTCTCTCTTATTCAACCACATCTGCACAAGGACAACGTCGATTGCAGGAATGGAGAAAGCAGACATTGTCGTGACCAAAAAGAGAATTTTATGTGGTAACATGTGTATAATATTTCCAGGAATTAAGATGCATGAGGGTGTAAATCAATGCTGACTAATTCAAGACAAGGTGGGCAGCATTATGCCTTTGGACATTCCATTACATCGATGTTTCTGTTAACTTCTCTACGTCGACTAGCATTGGGGCATATCTCCAAGCAAGGCTCCTTGAGGGTGCTATCATCTTCAGGCAGAGGAGGAAGGATTCCAAACTTAAACTGCCACAATCAAAATCACATGAGAATAAATTACTGTAAATTCCAGTTCTTCACTTCGCTTTTAACTACATCTTTAACAGAAAAACAGTATAGTGTTGAAACGGGACGGCAATACTTGCAGGTTTCATTTGTAGCATCCAAAGAATATGACATATTAAATTCTGTTCTTTCAATTCAAGATATTTAAAAAGGGTATGTTTGGACAAGAGGAAATCGAATTACTATTTGCATTTGAATTCATGAATTTTGACATATTTGAATTATATTAATTATGTGGATATAAGGATTTTGTTGTTTGGATGGCAAATCAAATTTTGTGGAATTGACATAGTAGTTTGGAATGAGGGTGGGGATGCAGATGGAGGAGGAGGGCGCAGCAGTAACAACAGAGTGGTGATTGTGGCAATAGTGATGGTGTGGTGGGCAGTGGTTGTGTGTTGAAAGCGGTGGCTGAAATGGTGTGGTGAAGGTGATGATAGTAATACTGGTGTTGCAAAGGTAGTGACACTACTGGTAGCAGTACTGGTATACTAGTGGAAGTAACGGTGAAGTTATGAAAGAGTCGTGGTTGTGATGGTTGTGTTGGTATTGTCAAATATGGTGACGGTGTGGCAGAGGTTTTCGTCGTGGTGGTGACCATGTTGGGTGGAGGTGGATTTGAGTCATGGGTGCATTAAGCAATATTTATGTCCTCCCAAGTGAGGGTGGAAGCAACTTAATTCAAAGACAAACTTGGGAGCAGACTTTTCCTCCAATTCATTTGGTGGAGAATTTTTCAATTCCATTTCTGCTTTCCATCCAAACATAAGAAATGAATTCTGAGGGGAAAACTCTAATCCACATCCTGAATCTGTTGCTGATTCTAGATTCTCTGTTAGTCTGTCAAAAGAAATATAAGCAGGTGCAATTTTGATAGATGAGGTCATTAATTCATTTAAACACTAACGACTTCAACAAAGTGAATAATTTTACCTGACAGCTATAATCACTGAAGTTTGGCTCCATCAGTAAAGGAACCCCCATGTCCTCCTTGAAGAAAGTCTAAAACAACCCCATTACCAGAATTAGAAGCTGAAACATAGAGAGCTTCTTTTTTTTTTTTTTTATAATTAATTTGAAAGCTCAAATGTAAACTAAGAAACTATGACTAAAATTACTCTTCATTGTTAGATTATTATCTCATAAAGAACAAATAAAATGTATACACATCAATTCCATACTTATCCAACCCTTGGTTAGTCCCATGGGATAGTTTACCAGTGATTGGTAGTCTGCAAGTTTCAACATAGCAACCTTAAACTGGAAAATATTTTGTAAGATGTTTAAATGTCCCACCATTTTAGTGAAAAATTATTCTAAAAATACTGAACAGAAGTTGTCTCCAAAGTTTTTGTCTAAATTACCACGGCTATGTCTCTTTGTACCCAATCATGTTGGTATCACCTTGCAGTAGTCACAATAATTAAGGAAACTATTCCTGTTGTGTTTCCAAAGAATATGAACAAAGCATGAATGTATAATGCTGCAAGGACCCTTTTACAGCAATGTGCATATAAATATGGGAAAGCACAAATAGCTAAAATTTACAAGCAATGGACAGCTGTGGCTGCGTATGATAGTATGAGTGACAACATTCTTATATGTATGATCCACCTACCACTCTTTCCCCAACCTCTAAAGGGATGTTTTTGGTTGTGCTATACCCAGACAGGATGACAGATGCTGCTTGCAGTGTTCTTTTGTACCTGCCTAGTGCAGCACAGGGCAAAGGGGGGAGAGGGGTTGGGGCGAGTCTTGAGAATTATTTGGAAATAACCATTGACAGTGCAGCCAAGCTACCTACGAGTTAAAAAGATGCATCTAAACACTCTTACAAACATGATATAAGAATCACTAACCTGTGTTGGAAGTTTACATGTATTGATACAGATTCCTACACATTTGCTTTCCTCTAAATACTTGCATCTTTCTACAAACACCTACATGAATGGCCAACCGACAAAAAATGAGGATCAGGATTGCCCATTTATACCTATAAATATCAGTTTAAATAAATTGCTCCTTAAATGACATGAAGTAAAATGGGAACTCCAAATCATTACCCCACTTCTGCATGAGGATCCATCAGGAAGATCAACAGAATTAACCGTGCATGGACCCATGAGCCATTGACAAGTGAGTGCAGTCACTCTTGCTTCAAGACAGAATAATTAAGTTATCCACACCAAATTTTTTAGCTAATAAATTATTTAAAAAGTATTAATTGAACATTTACGCTCGGCTTAATTTTTGGAGAGAAAGGAGTAAAAAATATGCTTAAAAAGAGCTTCCTTTTCAAGTATCTTTTTACCATTTTTCAGCATTTTCATTTCCTTTACCTCACCTTCTAAGAACGAAATGGAGGGCTAAGGGATCCATAACATTGAGCTCTTGGAAACCACACTTAAAGATTAAAGATTAACTCACCAACCATCATGGCAGCCACTTTTCCCCCTCCTATAGGTGCTATGAGAATCCGATAAAGTTCTAAAAGCAATGGTGGAAACAGTGATCTTAATATCCGTACCTGCCATTCCCAAAAGAATAATTAGTAAAGCCTCAACCTCTAGAGTAGATGGTAAAGCTTCAAGCCCTCAACGACATTTTACCAAAGGCCAAAGTTCGGAACGTGTATTCATGCTAACTCACTAACATCTAACCAAATAGGCCCTCCCACACACACAGACACAAAAAAAAAAGGTAGTTGCAAACTTAACAATAAAAGATGAGAGATACCGCTGCTTCTTTGGTATCAGAATTAGTTCTCCCCTTCATCATGAGTTGATTTGCGACTTCGATAAGTCCATCGTATCCGGGCTTCTCTGAATCCCATCCAACCTCCTGTTATAGCCCTTAAATGCAACACTTGCACAAAACAATAAGAACTTGCAGCAGCCATCAAGCAAGCCATCTAACAGTTCATCTTAAAACATAACCTTCTGTTAGGTTATCCAGAAAAAAAAAATGCAGGAAAAGAAAAGAAATGATGAGGCTCATCACGTTTTCACACCATTTCAAAACAATGGACTAGCACTGTCCCTTCAATTTCAAAAGTGCCACTGCCAAATCATTTCCCTTATGAAATTCCCATTTGTAAAGCTATTTCCGATTCAAAATACTAATTATTATTCCCTCAATTTTATCCGCAACCAAACAGAATTCAGTAATTGAACTCTCTTACTCACCTCGACCATTTTGCTCCGAAACAAATTGAGAAACAACTGGTCGAAGACTCCAGGCCTATATTCGGGTCTCAGAGCCATATCCGTGACTTTAATCTGAACAATTGACGAGCAAAACGAAAATTCAAAAGATATAGATTTTATACAGAAATTTGATTGAAGGAATTGCAGAGAGAGAGAGAGAGAGAGAGAGAGAGAGTGTAGAAGATTGAAGAATCGCACCGAATTGGATTGATGAGAGGAGCAAGAGACGCGAAAGCTAGGGTTTCGGGGGTGGTGTTTGGGTAGGGAATGACGATGTGAAGGGGAAGATGAGGGAATGAGGGGGCGTAGAATAGCCACAGACTTCATTTTTCCTTTTTTCTTCTTGCTTTTTTCCACTACAGAGCGTTAACTGTCCTCAGTCCTCAACAGAAAGTAACGATTTCCAGCGGGTGATTTGAAAGACCTAAATGCCCCCCATGCTTATCTTCAAAATTACGGATACGATGGGCTGATGGAGTTCTGAATCTGTGGGCCTTGGCCCACTGTGTAGTGAAAATTTGCAGGAGTCGTCCTCGCTCCCTTCCTTTTCAAGGGTGCTCCTTCCTCGAGTCCTAAACCGAGGCCCCCGCTCAGAGCTGTGATTCGCTGTTTTTTTAAAAGAAATCCCTTTTAGGGTAAGCATCCATGCCAGGTGGCGCAAAATTACGCCGCTTGTACCAAATGCCACCTACGCGGCCACACCTACTCAAACACTAAACACGCATATCATCGTCCTGACGTCCTCCCTCACTTAAACCATTAAACCCTTACAAAACCCCCCCCCCCCCCCCACCATTGCCACATCTACAGACTGTGACAAACATGAAGAACCCTAGCCGTTCGATCTCCACGGTAACGTCCTTCGCTAGACGACTCTGCACGGTGGCGGCGGAGGACGCGGAGGATATGGCCGTGGCGGCGGCCAGGCAAACTGGAAAAGAACCGGTGCTCTACCGGAGGCTGTCGGCTTTGGGAGCCACTGGCAGGAGTGTGTCACAGACGTTAAATCAGTACGTTAGGGAGGGCAGAATCGTCAGGAAAGAGGAGCTCGAAACTTGTATCAAGGAACTCCGGAAGTACGGGAAGTACCAGCATGCCCTTGAGGTTTTTCCTCTTTCCCCTTTTACCCCCTGAGAATTATGAAATTCTTCATTTGATGATTTATTGTTAAATTTTATAATTAGAAACAAATGTGCAGCCGTGGTTGTTGATTTTAATCTAAGCATACTCTTATTACTGTTGCCCTCTGTTTGGGTGCCGAGAAAAATGAGGAAAAGAAAATAAATTAAACTGGTGTTTTTGGTATTGCCTTCGAAATGATGCTGAAAATGCGTTTCTGAAAACTGTTTTCTCAAAGAATCTTTAAAAATTCCTTGTCGTCCTGGAAGGTCAAAGAGTTGTTTTCCGCATATTTATTTTCGAAATTCAATTAGGGCCTGTTTGGGCAACCAAACGAAAATTAAAAATTATTTACTCCAACTTCTGGAAATTCAAAATTGAGGCATTTCACGAATTTCTAAAATTGATCCCATAACATCACATATAGTGATTACTCCAACTTTTTAAAATGGTCCCATTCAAGATGAGGATTTTTGCTTTCAATCCTACATAAAATATTCTACAATCATTTAGTTCTCATTCGGACAACCAAATAGTCCCTTTAGTTTTAGAAAATGTGAACTACTGTTTAAACGAATGTTAGGACCTTAATCAGCTTATCCCTTCCAAGACCCCACTTAGCAGAACCAACGCGGGCTAATGGCTGTTGTATTTTTTTATTATTATTTTTCACTGTTTGGTTTCTGGAGTTATCCCATTATAGCTTGTATAAATGAAACCAAAGTTGATCATTGTGGGTGCACGTTACTACATCAATTATGCTCCAGGCAACCACAACGACAGACCAGCAAGAACGTACAAGAGGATTAAAACCCACAATGACATCACAAATGTTTTTATTTTGAGATTGATGTAGTGTCTTGTATTGTTCTGTTTTTCCTGTCTTCTTTGTTCTTTGAATTTGAACTGCACATAATGATTTTTTTAATATTTTGTTTTGAAAAACTGTTCTTGATCTCTATGGTACCTTAATTTATTTGATGTAGATAATGGAATGGATGGAGAATAGAAACATTAAATTTTCCAAAAATGACCATGCAAAATGCTTGGATCTTATATCAAAAACCAAGGGCATAACTGCGGCTGAGCATTACTTTGACAGCCTCTCACCATTGGCGAAAAACCGATCAACTTATGGAGCTCTCTTAAATTCCTATTGCAAGGAAAAAATGGCGGATAAGGCACTGGCTCTTTTCAAGAAGATGGATGAGTTGAACTATGTTGTCACAGATTTGGCTTATAACAATCTTATGTCCCTATATATGAGATTGGGCCAGCCTGAGATGGTGCCTCCCCTAGCAGATGAAATGAAGCAGAGGAACATCTCACCGAGTGCCTTTACTTATAATCTCTTAATGCAAAGCTATGCATGCTTAGATGATATCGATGGGGTGGAAAGAGTTTTCGAGGAGATAGAAAAGGAAGACAAAATCAAGTGTGATTGGACTACATACAGTAACCTGGCTGCAGTCTATGTCAAGGCTAGATTTTTTGAGAAAGCTGAGTTAGCTCTTAGAAAGTTGGAGACAAAGATGGAATATCGTGATCGCAGAGCTTACCATTTTCTGATTAGCTTGTATGCCGGTACTTCTAATCTAGGAGAGGTTAAACGAGTATGGAATTCCTTAAGTTGGGCTCTTCCAGAAATTAACAATATAAGTTATCTTGTTATGCTTCAGGCTCTTAATAAACTAGATGACATTGACGGCTTAAAGGAATGCTTTGAGGAATGGGAGTCAAAATGCTTATATTTGGATACGAGGTTAGCTAACACTGCCATAGGGGCTTACCTCAGACACAACATGATCAATGAAGCTGAACTGATCATCAGTGATGCCACTAAAAGAACTTCAGGACCCTTGTTTAGGGCTCGTGAGAAGTTTATGGCTTTCTTCTTGAAGAGTCATCAGATAAATTCAGCTCTGAGGTATATGGAAGCAGCTGTTTCTGAAGTCAAGCACAATGAATGGCGTCCTGCCCCAGAAATAGTGAGTGCATTTATGAAGTATTTTGAGGAAGAGAAAGATGTTGATGGTGCTGAGGATTTTTGCAAGATGTTAAAGAAGGTTAATTGTCTTGATTCAAAGGCCTACCATTTATTGCTTCAGATTTATAAATCTGCTGGACAAACAGCACCCAACATGCGTCAGAGGATGGAGGTAGATGAGGTTGAAATTAACTGCGAGCTTCAACATTTGCTTGAGACAGTTTGCAGTGAATAGATTGAAACTGTAGAGCAGTCCTCAATAATGTAACAAATGCTGAAACCTTACTTCTCTTTTTATTTGGAAATATCCACTTAAATATCTTTTGTTAAGGTTATGGCAAGCTCAGCAGCTGATGAACGCAGTAACTTCGCACGGAGCAAGTTTATTGCAATTCAGAGTGCCTCAGTTCTTCAAATTTGGGAATTTTTTCAGTGAATGTTCATTTTAGAGTATTGCGAGTGTTGCACTTTGGAATAGTGTTTGATAGTTGATACAGCACGGCATATAGGATGCAGAAGTGTCATGCTCTCAAAATCTTAATGTGAAATACCTTATTCCATCTACAATATGTTTATATATATTATGTAGTATATCCAGGTGATGGCACTAAGAATCTAAGATGCTTACACTTGCTTCAGCTTCAACAACACGTAAAGCGATGAGGGATTTCCCACTATATATTGAAGTGGCAAAGAAGGTGGGTAAAGAGCGGTTAGGGGTTATAAAGTTGGCCTTTAAACGAAGTTGGTACTTATACCATGGAGGCATGGACGTGTTGAAGCCCTTGCTGATGCAGCTTGCGAAAATGTGCATGGATTCTAAGACATAAAAAAGCAGAATTATAGTAAGCTTTTACTAAATGATTTCTTTTAATTTGATGGGGCTGAGGATCCTACGTAATTAGTCGAACTTTGGGTGCTCTTCCTTTTTGAAAAAAATAATAATAATAATAAATAAATTTGGGGCTGACCCTCGCCCATGCCAGCATCCCTAATTTGCCTGTAGGTTGAGGCTGCGATGTTGGATGGAGGTGGGTAATGGGCTTCCGTCGTAGTGGTGTTTGTTTATGGGTTTCACGGTAAAATCGTCGTTACACAATACAGTGATAAAATTGTATGTTCTGTTTTTTGGCAAGTAAGATTGTAGGAGCCTATGTCACGTAACCACTGTGTGCCCTGTATACTAGTCTAGTTGCACACTGACAAATAGGTTCGAGTGTCGCAAAATATTCATGTTTAAGGCGTACATGAAGTATTGTCTTTGAGAGTTAATTTGTGCTCTAATAAGTGAATTACTCAATGCATTTAGGTCATGTTTGTTCAGTTGGAATGGAATGGATCGGAATGGAATCTGATTCTATGTTTAAAGTAGTTGGAATGAAAAGTGATTTGAATGAATTTATAAATACACTATTTGATTCTATTCCCATTCAAATTATTTCATCCAAACATACTGTTTGGAATGAATTGGAATGAGATTCCATTCCATCTATTCCATTCCAACTAAACAAACATGGCATTAAGGTTTCTTCAAGTTTTAGCAATTATGTTCCTCATATTTGCGTACTCACAAGTACAAGTAATTAACGAACAGTTCTTAACCATTTTATAAAAAATATTTAAAAAAAAATTAAAAACACTTGATGAATTTCTTGGACACCATAATAATATACGTACCCTACTAACAAATAGCTAGTAATGGACAAAACTACATAAACACTATAAAGGCTTAACCGGTAATATTGTCAAACATAAAAATATGTAATTACTTTGAATCACAATCTTGTATATTTTATTTATAAAAAATACAACATTTAATTTTATTGTAGGCCATGACTATGGCCGTAGTAGCTAGTATAGCAGTAGTTGTTATGATGTCAAAACCCTTCTTGGTCCGTCCACCACTACTGTCCAAGACCCCACAAGGCAAAGAGAATAAGAAGGATGAAGTGAGATAAATTGGAGTGGTAGGCTATAGTCAATGCACTTATACCGAGTATTCTTCCCCTCAACCACCCACACAGTCCCACCCCCCAAAAAAAAAAAAAAAAAAAATACCGCCCCCACTTTCCTCTGTTTTTTTTTTTTTGTTTGTAAAGTTGGGTATCGGGTATCTCTTATAAATTGAGGTCCAGGCCAAGTACCGGTAGTCTTACTACTTCCTAACTTTCCAATTTCAAAGCCGCGCCATGGGAAAGAGAAAAAGGGATATTGTGAAGCTCGAGTGCCCTAAGAAGAGGAGCGTCACCTTTTCCAAGAGGCGTAGAGGGCTTTATCAAAAGGCTTCAACTTTGTGCACTCTATGCGACGCCCAGGTCGCCATTATCGTATTCTCGCCCAGTGGTAAACCTTATGAGTTCGGCCACCCCTCCTTCGACTCCGTCATTGACCATTACCTCAATGGAACACTTCCCGCCGGCGGCCCTACTACCCCCGAGGAAGCTGCACTTTTGCGCGACATCAAAGAACGCGAAGGTTTGCTTAAAGAAGAAAGAGAACGTCGAGTTTCGGTGAAGGAGAACGAAGATAAAGGTGGAAAGGGAAAGGAGAAGGTGGAGGAGTGGGATGATGGGTTTAGGGTTGAAGAAGACCTGTCATTGGAGGGATTGCAATCTTGGCATGATAACTTGATGGAACTTAGGGAAAAAATCAAGAAGAGGATGGGAATTATGTTGTCTGCTGCGACGGCGATTTCGATTGCCGGCGGTGACGGTAGTGGTGGTTGTTATGAGGTCAAAGCTCTTCCTGGCCCATCTACCACCGTTGTGGACAATACGAGTCCGATATCTACAGATGATGATGGGAATTGGAATATAAATTACATGGGCGATGATGAAGTTAGCAGCTATATTTCTCTACTGAAGGACGCGGTGAATACTAGTGTGATTGGTGAAGAAGCAGGTTCAGAGTGGCGAAGGGACAACGATTTGGGCGACTACTTGGATGTTTTTGGTTCGCTTCCTTCGCTGTTCTGATTGATCCAATGAGGGATTCTTGTTGGGACTGTTGTTTTCCACTTCCTTTTCCGTTAATGATTATTAATATTTGTTGAGGAAGGTAATAATTATATTTAGGGTTTAATTTACTTGGATGGCGTTTTTGTGGATTTTTGGGCTGGGGTGCTACTGCTGTTTGAAAGTGAAAGGGAAGGGGGAGACTGGCCAGTATGTATGACTTGTATTTCGGATCTAACTATTGAAATTAATAATACTACCTATTAATTAATCTCTTTTTTTTTTTACATTGTTCGATCTTTCTTGAAGAGGAATGTGAGTTTTTTCTTTCTCCTTTTGTTTTTTCAATTTCAACCCCAAAACAACCGGAAAAAAGAAAAAAGCAGCAGTTGCTAAACTTGAACGGGTTAGGGTTTCTTGATATTGTTTCTGTCGCAAATAGAGCTACCTGAACCAGGTGGTGTGTTTTTAATTTTCCCGCCCTTTGTTCTGACACTTTTGGCCCACAAAAGAAACTCTAACCCTACATTTTATCTCGCAGCAAAAATAAAATCTACCTCACATTTCACCCGGTGCTGTGCGGTGGAGCCACCACACCAACTGGTGTGATTATTTTGGAATATGGAGGGTTTTTTTTGTGGCTATTACAATGCTTTTGTACTCAAACCATTAATAGATGTCATTGATGTCAACTTTATAGTGGGTAAATCATCCACATATAAAACTATCAAGGCGAGCCTAGTGTTAAAGGAAGGTGAGATAAAAAATAAGAGTATGATAAGTTATGGGTTCAAATCCCTCCCTGTTGGTCCAAAAAATAATTCTAAATACAGGTCAATTTTCCAAAATATATAACTTAATTTTATTTATTTCTCCCATATGTGTGACAATTAATCTTGTACTAAATTTTAAGCAAAATTCATACAAGGTATGAGTCTTCCCTCTTTTTACACGAAAATAATGTGTTTTTTTTTTTTTCCTTTTTCCCTTCTTGTTTTTATATTTTCAATTTGGATTTTGTTAGTAGGATCAAATTTGACCTTATCATTAACTCATAAGGGATGGGACATGAGTGGATTCCACTCTTATGAATAGTTGATAACTCATTTTTCCCTCTGTTTAATTCTCTTCCATTTGTCTTATAGAATTGGGTATGAAATTGGCGTGCCAGATTGCTCTCAAGCCTAATCTCTGGGTGGCTTTTGAAAAGAGATACCTTCAACTATTATCAATTATTCTACACCTCTTAAAAAATGGCATCTTTAGCCACAGACCATATCCGTCTCTAAAAAGCAATATTAGTGACTAGCGAGATAATTTTCGAAGCTTATTGGTCAAGATCCTCCAAAGAGGGTTGGATCATAAGCATTGCAGTCAACATTTTGGGTAATTTTGATGCACAATCTATGCATTAGATAGAAAAGTGTTCATGAAAAATGTGTATTTTTACACTATGCTCTCTCTCTCTCTCTCTCTCTCTCCACCAATGTTTGGGAGGGAGACACTAGCAGTCTACTCCCGCAACACATACCTAAGAAATAACTCACTGCAAAATTTACTGAAGCGTTTTCTAGTGCCCCTCCATCACACATCAACAACCAGTCAGCTGGAGGATCACAAGAACTCCACATCATCTTCCTGTTGCTCCATGACAATGGTGGCAATAGCAAGTCTATATGCTGTAGACCTAAGATTCCTAACCAGGACATATATCTCCTTTCTCCGCCGCTTCACGGGCATCTCTTTCCACTGCTCCTCTCTAAGACGAGCAAGTAAGATTGCCTCACAAAGAGCCCCTGCCACTGGCTTCTTGCTGCAAATTTATAGATATTGAATCCAACAAAATATTAAGAACATTGATATATAAATATATAATGTATACCATAGCGGTAAACAGAAGTTGGCAGTTGGGATGTACCAGAAGAAATACTAACCTTCCTCGTACAAATCCAGTTGTGACAAAGCCAATTGGCCACCGATGAGATTCCCGGGCAACAGGGTCTGCTGGTATCTGGATTTCCCAATTACCGGAGGATTGCTCTTTGAAATACGAACTCACACAGGACTGGGGTATCTGAAATCCTTCCTCGTTATTTCCTGAACTGCATCATTTACATGTGGGCTTTTCTCAGTCATGGCCTCATGGGCAAATGGAGCAGATATTTTCAAAATCATTCAAGTCATAGCATGTTATTAGACATTTTAATAAAATTCAATGAAGTTTAAAGGTAAAAGTAATTTTTTTAAAGGTGAAAGAAATTTTAAGAAAATAATAATAATAATTCTTCATGAAGATAAGTCGAAACTTCACTAACAAACTAAACATCCAATTAGGATGAAAATCTGTTTGGAAAGGCATGCTAATGTTCCATGGGATAACCAGGGCACAACTCAGACTTTTACCGGAAACTATTATGTAATTTCATTTTCCAACCATGCTAGAGCAAACAAGTTGCATAAAATTAGTCCACCCCCCAAACACACACCCACACAAAAAAAAATAAAAATAAAAAAATAAGAGAGACTTTCAAATCCTCCTGCAAAACCCCAATGTCTGAACAGCAGCCACTCGGGTCATAAAGATGGGAAGAGAAGTATAGAGAAATAACTACCTGGAAGTCCACAGTGAGATATCTGTAGGATGAGGTGCACAAACTACCGCTCCCTCTTCAAAAACACCTTCTCTGTAAGTGTGAAGAAGAACTCTAAGAAAACATAGTTTTCGGTCATAATTTAGTTGGGTGGCTCCATTTTGCCCTAGGCTAAGCTTGCGTTCATCCTTTATAAATTCATAAAAGCTCATCTTCCTACCTGGTAGGTTAGGAAATAAAAGCAAGTGATCGCCATGGATTTCATTCAAAAAATTAGATAGTATGTTGGATGTCCTCGCTACAAATCCTTGAAATGAAACAACATGATGACCAACTGATGCTTTATCACAATTTTGATAGTCTGATTTTGTCAACAAATTGCCACTGACCACATCTTCACTACATATTTTCTCATGAGGATGAGAGCATAGCACTCCTGTGGGCCCTTTGTCAAAAGCCAACCGGACACTATCCCATGGAGGTGGGATAGGAACTCTTAAAGATCTCATAGCAGGAGGCCGACGTTCCATCTTCTGATCAGAAGCAGCAGCTTCAGTTGCCATAAAGCAAGAGTATGCATTACAATCAGGAAAATCGGAAGGAAAGTGTGGCAACCCAACCTGCAAAAGTAAGAAGTTATACATGCGATATTTGACAACCTCATATATAACTTATAAAGAATAAAGATTCACATACTTCACTTGCAATCCATCGCTTCTCTCTCAAGCCTATCGCGTGAGCCCCATTGGAGACAAGAGGAATCCAGAAGGACTTGACCCAACTTATCGGGACCACAATAGACCATCTGAAAAGGACAGTTAAAAACTGCTAAAGTATTTTTAGAAAAATTACATAATTCATGTCTGTCAAAGACCTGCATTAAGTGTTCAGGCTTTATCTTCTCATCTCAATTAAAACCAGATATTAGACAGATTCACAAATTAATACAATGGGAAACAGACTGGCTTCATTATTCAATATGAAAATACAACAGCAAAATCTTTGTTTATGACCATGGCAAGGAAATAGCAATGAAGTAGGTTTTAAATGGGAGGAAAAAAAAAAACCATGATTATCAATAGACTTCTCTTCATGGTGGCCATAAACACTGGAAAATTCTGTTCAAAATTTTGAGTAAACAATATGAAGAGAACAACGGAAAACAAGACGCATACAGATGAAAAGATGATTATGGAGCCTTAGTATTAATAAAATATGCATCTCCTTCTCATTGTTTATTCCAGAGATGAGCAAAGAGTTGTTTATTGAAACAAAAAGGGACAATGTTGCTATAAAAGGATGGTCTGTAATGCAATTAGACACCTCTTTTACAGATGTGTGAAGTCCAGGCCACGGTGGTGCTGACAAGAAGTCCAATTATCACAATAATATCAAATAATAACCAAATTTTGCACAAAGTACCAAACCCAAAAACCAGTATTCAGTTGTGCACATGAGAACTGGAAAACTAAGAACTAAGATCATGAGACTCACAATTTCATTACAGTTATTATCAAATGAAAGAACAGAACAGGGAGAAAAAAGTTACCCCATAAGAGAGCCCTTATGGTTAGTATTCTTTAAAAGCATAATAGGGCATGATCTTGAACACTTCATCTTATTTGATATATTCAGTTCCCCAGGATTTGTCTCACCAAAGCAAAAGAAAGCCAAACGCAAGTGATGTTTTTCCAAGCAAAGAACATTCTCTTCTACTGGAGGACTTATCCCATTGCTGGCATCCCAGATATCCTTGCTATCTAAGAGAACACTATTTTCTTCAAATTCTGACCGCAACGAGACTGATTCTTTCTCTTTGTTTGGAACTTCTGCTAAGGCACTGTGCTCTTTAGCTTCATCACCCAATATACTTGTAGAAGTTACCTCTGGAGCAACTGCAGTCCTTTTCTCAGTCAAAGTGCGAGGATCATTGACCATAAGAGATATAATTGCATGAGTAGAGATGTGATCCTCATTTTCAAGGATAGAGAACTTCTCAAGTGGAGATTCAATGCCAGCCCCCACAGTTGAACATTTCTTCAAATGCCAAGAATTGTCTGAAAAACTGCAGCCAGTCAACAACATTAAGATACCTTTAACATTTAACTCTGATTCAAAATAAACAAGTTCGCCCTTTGGATGACTAACCAAGCAACGGGTTGTAATATCTTCTGAAGAAGTTTAAATGCCTTCATTCCCATTACGTCCAATTTTGCAAGTTGACCCTCAAGCGAAAAACATTTGATCAAGATGCCAGTCTCATCCATCTAAAAGATAAGAGACAAAGAGACATAGTAACAACATAGGAGAGCATGTGATCTTTATATTGGCTAGTTGAATATATTAACTTCAACTTCTCTAGACTAACTAAAAATGTTGCCAAGATAATATATTAACAACTTAGTACTACATTTGACAAGAATTTAGCAGTCCAACAATGTGGGTGGGTGGGGGATGATAATCACATTTCACAAGAATGAATGTTTACCCAAAAAAAAAAAAAAAAACATTTCACAAGAATGTATCTTTTTTGAACTATCTTATACACTGTCCACAAGGAATACTATTGATTCACGAGTTAAATGTCCAGAACAATGTAACAGAAAAAATATAAATAAATAAAATAAAGAAAGAAAGGCAAATCCCCAAATTACCGAGAAAAATGAAGATGAATAATATGCATAATTTACCTGTTTTTGACAAGCAAATTTCAGAGCATCATATCCCTCACTAAATGCTGAAGCATGTAGCCATACCCACAGCTGGCGGAACGAAGAACTGCATTCAATTCTCTGTGACTGATTATATCCATTAGAATTAGGGTCCTCCGCATCAATACCAATATTCTGCTGATGAATTGACCGCCACATATAGGTCACAGGAGCAATAGATTGAGAAACAGGAGCTCCAAAATGATGAAGCTGCCAAAAACAAAAAACAAGGCACTCATGTATCCAATCTTTATGTCATCCTCGTTCATAAGAGAGGGTGCAATAGGGAACCTACCATAGTGTTCCCATATCTGGCTCCAGAAAGAATATAATGGCAAATATCTTCAGAATGAGCTGATGGAGGAGGCACCAGTACCATTTTTAGAACTGACAATAATGAATCCTGGAAGCATATAACATTATACACCAAGTTGGATTATACGATTAATTAAAAGAGAAATATGAAAAGCATTGCAATATTATTTTGGGCAACAGAGACTCTTATGAGACAATCAAGAAACAAATTTTTACTACCACTTATATGACTAGAATGGAAAATAAAATATAACATAGAAAACTTTGCAAGTTACAAAGAAAGGGGAACGCCTGCCTCTGGACCCTCCAACTGGACAGCACTATAGTAGCTTGCATCGTGTACAACCGCTCCATGTTTAAACCACTTCAAGAGAGCTCTTGAACCCCTCCCTCTACATCATACAAACACACTGACATCAATTAATAAAAACTTCAAAAAATTAACTTTTCCTCGTAGACAGAATAAAACATTTAGAACCTGAAACAAACTTATGGATATAATAGCAGGTCCATAATCCAATTGAGGAATCTCAACAATTAGGTGACCCAAGAACAATACCTAAAACAGAAGATTATAAAATTGCCTCTTTTCATGTGCATCCTCACATACACATATCTTAATAAAGAACCACACCTCTGTATCCCAATCAATTTACTATTTGACTCTAAGCAGCAGCACAAGAATGCATTACCTGCCCTGCAAACCCAGAGGAAGGTGAAAACCCCACAGCTTTGTCATCGTGAACCGCTTTGCATGCCAAACATGTGTTCTCAGCCTCTTCGTTCCATCCCCTGAAGTAGAGTAACCATTCTCAGGATTCTTTCCAAGTTCAACTCTCCGACGAACACGACGAGGAACTTTCTTCTCATCTTTCTCCACATTCAATGCATTGCTTTTGTCGATTACTGCTCCTAATTTCTGCTTCTTTCTACCTTTATTCTTTGCAACTCGATTGTCGTACCCAGTGGTTCTCCTCCTCTTGTTTCTGCGAGACCGGAAATCATTGTTTACTCGGTTTGCTACGATCGAATGAAGAGTTTCGATTTCAGGAGCTCGGGATTCTGCAAATTTTTGCACATTGAGGGTTCGAGGAGGTAGAGCTTTTGAGACTCGAGTTTGTTTCCTTCCATCGGTAGCCATTGGAGGGAAAGACTACCTGACTAACACATCAACATTGAGCAGTGGAAAACTGATGCTATTCTTTATTTTATTCTGTCACAAAAGGGGTATTGCTAAAATCTGGAAACAAAAGCATAGTTTTAGCTCTCAAACCGTAAATTATATTGGGTGGTGGGAGAGGAAAGGGCACTAGAATTAGCTAAGAGGCAAGTAGCTTTTCATGTAGGAAAATTTTCAAACAGTTGGTGTGCAAGCTAAGAGGGAAGTAGAAGAAGAAGACCTGAAGAATATCTCTGCAGTTACAAATAAGGTGGAGCGAGCAGTGTATTGCCTATCACGTCGCGGCGGTTCAAGAGTGGAGTGGTCGTGATGTAACAGAAAGGCTCAGAGGGCCTCTTAACAGTTAGTACCTGTTTCTAAAACAGAGAAATCAAGCTTAAGCCCCTAATAAAGAAAGTGAAGAAGAAAAGGAGGAGCCCTCCTAGTCGTGAGAATCGGAAACCGCCAAAAGAAAACAAGTCATCTCTCCTCTTCTAAGTTACGAGCAGAAACAAAATTACAAGTTCTAGCGAATTTTGGGTGACGACTTGGGTAAGGCGCGGCTTCTCTCCTCTTTACTAATTGGGCCAATAAAATCTGAACTATTTAGATATTCATACCACGTGGGATTCATTAATTCATGTGGAACCTACTCAATTACTCATATTTATGATCTAGATTTTATTAGATTAATCTATTAAAGTTAATGGAGTGGATCTTTACTCAATGTGCACCAGTTTCAATTTGAAGGGTTGATAGGTTAAATTTTCAAAACACGATCAAACTTAACCCAACAAATAATCCATTGAATTGTTGAATTATAACACCTTGTCCTCCACTATCGGACAATTTGAGAAAAATAGGTCATGTGAGCATCAAGAGATTCCATACCATTAAACATACTAGATGCCTAAATTACCTAAACTATCCTTTAATAATCGATTTGGGTATAAATTTGATGGGTGTATATCACATAAAATTAACAGGAGTGAGACAAAATTACATAATTCGATAATGCAAGATATCTTAAAAATAAAAAAAAATAAAAAAATAAAAAAGGGACTTAAGAGAATCTCATTGTCTCTACTTTCTTTCTTCTTTTTTTTTTTCTTTCTATTTTGATTGTTCTGCGATGCTCAAATGATTCTTGGCAGTTGGGCCTAAGCAAGTCAATTTTTTATGGACCAATAAGTGATTTATACCAACGAGAAAGTGATAATAAATTAACGGAAACTTCTATTGACATCCAAACACTTGCTTTTCTTTCACTTATTTTACACTTTAAAATTTTATGAAAAAGATATAATATTTTCATAAAAACTTGTCGCGGTGTCTATAAGAATACATCATTTTGAACAACTTTTTAAAAGAAAGTTTTTCCAAAATCTATCATTTAAGTAGACATTTTAGTCATTTATGAAGCGAAGACTATAAATGGTAAAAAAGTCTATTTAAACTTTCTTCTAAAAAGTTGTTTAAAATGTTGTTTTCTAATAGAATACGCAATTAGTTTTTATGAAAACCTTATATATTTTTCATAAAACCTTAAAGTGTAAATTAAGTGGGGGATGAAAAGCAAGTCTTAGGGTGCCAATAGAAGCCCCCTAAATTAACAATCGAATTTCAACTAATGAAATAAAAAGGAGGTAATCAAACAACCAGCCTATGAAGTATACTCTCAAATTGTAATACAATTTACCATGCCCGTATTGAAAACTTTAAAGATTGTTCATGGGAGTAAAGGGGACACTCTTGTTTTGGGAAACCCGGTACCCCACAAAAACAGAGGCACAGAAAGAGACTACAGAAAAGAGTAGGGCGAAGGCACTGGCAGCATCCCATGAGCTACTTGGCGCACCCTTGGTTAGTAAAGATCCGCCCAAGGAGATATCCAAGGGTACCCAATCGCAGCTAACAGAGTAGTGTCCAGATCCATGCCATGGATTCCCATCAACTGGATACCAGAATGCAATTGACATCTTGCTTGATTCGCCAATGGTGAACTGAGCATCCTGCAGAAACCATCCCAAAAAAAAAATTAATTAATTAAAAAATTAAAAAAAAAAAATTCACTCATGCTCCTAAGTGGTATTGGGACATGGAAAATATAGGTAAAATAGTGGCTTTAAACAATGTTAACTATAACGATGTGCTAATTTTTTTTTTCTTTTTATTCCTTATAATTTTGGTCAACAGTAAGCATTGAACCCCAAAACCAACCCACCCCTACAAATGCCTCTACTACCATGCTTTGGTGGCTTTGGCTATATGCTTCTCTTCCCACTAAAGTGGTGAAATCAACTCCCACACAATTTTCAGAAAAAGATTCTCCGAGATTTAACACAGGGTACGTCAAAATTCAGAAAAAGAGTTCAATAGTCCCAGTGGCCGTCAGGACAGGTGGGCTTAAAATTAGCTTGTTAAAGAGTTAGCTAAGAAAAACAACATTTTTTTAAATTTAATTTTTTGTTGTGAGGAGTAACTTCTTTTAAACAACAGAGCTGAGAAGCTCATTCAGAGAGCAAAGAGCATCATGAATGGTTGTTTATTGGTGATACTACACTAGTAAGAATCCTTTTAGTTCAAATTCAAGTCCATAATCCACTACTGATAAGCAGCTAAAAAAGAGCAATCATTTAGGTAATTAACGACCAATATGGCTACACGTGGAGTGCTAGAGAATTCAATCCATGCACTTCAGGTTTCTTGACATAATCAGAAATAGCAAAAAAACTTATATGCAGCAAAGGAAAGTTACTAGCCTGTTGAAGTCGATCCATGGTTCTCAAGGGCCTTGAGAATTCAAAATAATATGTGCCCTTTTGACCATTCAATGCATATGGTCTGTCTTCCTCCACAAAACCTGTTGGAGGAAAAGATTTAAATATTAATATTAAAAAGAGGAATGTCGCACAGATAACTAAGGATATAACAGGAGAACATGAATAAAGAAGAACTGCAATCCACCACAGGGAAAGCACAAGCAAATATTAGAAATAAACAACCACACACTATGGTAATATGGAAGGCCAAGTCAGCTTGATATGTGTCAAAAGTGAATCTAGTTGTTTTGGGTGGGGGTGTTGAAAGCAATAAAGTAAGATCATATGTCTTCTCTGTAACAAACCACACCACTTTTGACACACAGTACCTTGACCCAATCTAGCTCCACTAAAGTACAACATAAATATTACTTACCCATCATTTGTAAATGTGAAGGAAACAATTATATAATTAAAAGTACTTGGAAAAAGTTATATATGAATGTGTGCGTGTGGTGGATGCTCATTTCAGGTCTGACCAATTTAGTTGGTGGTCCCTCTAGTAACAAACTAACAATATGGGCCATACATTATTTAACTGTTCATTAAATATTGTTTAATTATTCTAATTTTTAGCAGCACATCAGTATGAAATATATATTATACATATATATGTATTGATGGAATATAATATTTAAAATTTGAAAAGTAGAACCAAAGCGAGTTTGCTACCTGAGTGAATAGTGAAGCTACTGTGCCACCATGCACCTTTCCAGTTATTCTGTGCGCTAGTATCATTTCCTGACAGTGAGAAAGACCAATCATACATTGTTTGCACATTTAAACCTTTAAAACTTGAATAGTAAAGTAGGACAAAAACCAATGAAGAGAAGGAAACTAAGGGTAACAAGAAACGACGAAAAGCAAAGTAGAAGAGTATTTCTCAGTTTTTAGGATAACACATACTATGGACAGAATCTATCAGAAACTTAATAATTCAAATTCAGAATTATCTTAGTTAAAGAAATTGAAACAAGTTATCCAACTGAACCACTTATTTGTATTTCTAATGGAATAATGTGTCTTTTTTTCCTTTTTAGATGGAAAGAAAAAAAAAAAAAAATTAACTGTGTTCAAGTATTCATTTTATGGAAGCAGAACCTCCATAGTTCAAAGTCTCATGACTGACTTTTAGAACCATTTCACTGCCTTTCAGCTGTCCAATATTTGGCTCCCAACTCTACAGCTACTGTCTGATGTGCATGTGGAATGAAGCTTTAAATATTCCTACTAAAAGGTTCCTTAAACCAATTTGGTTGGACAGGGCCTGAGTAGCATAACTTGATTAAATCACATTAGATATAAAACAGCAAAAATAATTATCTTTAGTCACACAAATGACTTTGGACATTATCCGAAGAAAAAAAACAACATATCACCAAGGGGCCCTTCTACAAAAGCACTTAAATGAAAATTACATAGGGCTAGTCTGCAGTCCCCCATGTCGCTGGGATGCCTGCAACCAAATTTTTTTAGTGCACAGCTAAAAAACCATTCAATCTTTCAATCTTACTCAAAACTCAGTTTTAATTTATAACCTCTGTTTGCACTTTGCAAACAAACATGAGTCACTGAATTTTAAGCCCCTCAAAATCTAACTCTTAAAGCCACTACAGACCAAAATTGCTAAAGCCACTACAGACCAAAATTGCTCATTTATAAGGTTTTGTATAGTGATTGAACCAAACGCCAAGTTAACCATAGAATAAGATCCTATCGATTATGTGTACAATCATGTGTCCAAATAAAAGTAATAACACGATATTGATTTATCAGAAATTTAAGTACAATATATAATGAGAGATAGGACGACGTCCAAAAATACCTGAAGGACTCATCCCGTCAAGGTATCGACAGTGCGGGTTCCAGGAATAAAGATCAACCAAATGACCAAATCTGCTCACAAACAAACTAATTACTAAAAATTAAAAAAATAAAATACTATATACATCCTACCAAACCATGTGGCTTATTGCTGAGAAGATCAATAACAATTCTATGAATTGTACCATATTACCTGTCACCTCCATTTCCATCTCTGTTGTCCACAGGATTGCCACCGTAGAGCCGTCCTGGAATGGCATTTCCTATTGAGAAGTGCATAATGTCAACCTCATGGCCATGGCAAGTTTTGCTGGTGCAAGTAGCCGGTGCTTCCGTACACCCACCCATCTTAGAACACATATTTTTTTCACTTTAGTTTGGAAGTACATAAAGGAAAGAACAGATAGGACAAACAGATCTCATAATAAGACAAAAAGATCTCATAAAAGTTATAGAAGGTTAGATACCATAGAACAAAATTCACTGAATCAACTTACATCATGATAGGAGGCATTTTCACCAATTTGAAACATGAGTGCAACAGATGGGCATTTTTTATTGTCGCTGCATAACAGGAAACCAAGACTCAACAATATCCTATTATGTTGACAATTTAAAGAACGAAACTGAATTTGAACGAAACTGAATTTGAGTTACTGGTCATTCAACATAACACTAAATAAATAATTTACAAAAGAATGAAAGTGCAGAACAGGATTTATATATCCAATACATGAAAATTGGGAAAAATATTTGAATATATCACGACTGTGAAAAGGGCAACTCATGTTTCTAATGCGAAGAGAGAGAGAGATGAAAAGAGAGAGAGAGATGAAAGAGAGAGAGAGAGAGAGAGAGGCTGTTCTACATCTCAGACTTTCTTCGGGGCAATTAGAAAACTCTTTTGGCATGACTCTGTCCTATATTCTCAGTCATAAAATTAGCTTTCTACTCCAAGGGTTGAGGTTTTTGGTCAAGACTCTTTTTTGGTGGTTTCATAGCTACACTAATGATCACAACCCCTCTTTTGTTTGTTTCATAGATATGTTAAAGATATAGTTTGGGGTTTTTTTTTTCTTTTTGGCTTGATCTTGCATATTCCTTATGTACTTGGGCTTTGCCCTTTTTGATATATAATACTTACTTCATCAAAAAAAAAAAAAAAAAAAAAAGGAGATAAGTAGACAGACAGCCAGGAAAAATCAACGGGTTGAAAGGAAAGAGAGCTTTAGGTGAGAGCAAGGCTTTCTTCATAGATCACACCATGAATGTGGTTCATAGAGCTGAACCACATAAATCATTGTCTCTCAAGGTCTGCTTGTTCCTTCCTCTAGTTTGTTGATTCTTTCAAAGCTGTTATTTCTTCATTGATGTATGATTTAAATTAACAGAATTGGTATTAGTGACTGCATGAATTTCTGGAAAATTATCGAATTCATAAGGAAACTACTTGGCGAATTGGTCAAACTCCCTGGCAAGGGTGGACAGATTGATTCTACTCCAATGATCTTGGATATAGAATGTACAACTTTATGGCATATGCAAATGGCTCATATGAGCACGAGAAGACTGCAGAAACTTCACAAAAGAATTATGACGGGTGAAAACTTGTAAATTGAAATTTTGAGGGTACTATAGTCTATAGGTATGAGATGAATGGCATGGTTATGAAATATATGCAAAAGAGTAGTGGACTATATAATCTGTAATCATATGTGGAGGGGAGGGCACTGTATAAAATGGTATGATCAATGACGTCTATGAATGATTAATCGAGGGAAGTATGGTTTACTTATGGAGCTGAAGATAGTGGTCCTTTGCCATAAAGTTTTTAAGATACAATAATGGGATAGATTATAAGGATTGTGAGTTTATGAAATATTCTGAAGTCTTAATTAGCAATAGACACTGCACCAAGGACTTCTCTCTCTTTCCAACAATTGAGGAGGACAGGGGTTCCCTAAGCAATCAAAGGCAAACACCTAGCATCAAGGAGGTTTGCAACTGCAATACTAGGATGATACAGACACTTGTTTGGCTCCATAACATGACATCTTTTGGGTGTCTTTAAGGGCATGCCAAGTACAAAGTGTAGTACCACTTGTACTTGGCATGTACTTGGTTTAAGCCTTTTGTTATTAATACACTTTTACTTCATCAAAAAATAAATAAATAAATTGTAGTACTAGTGTACTACTTCATTAAAAAAAAAAAATACAAATTGCAGTACTCGGAGTTTCTTCCAGGGTATTTTAGGAAACTCACTTTGTATGATTTCGTCTTATATTATTGGTTAGAGGATTAGCTTTTTGATCCAAGGATTAAATTATAATCTAGAACCATGTTGCCCATGTCTACACAAATTCAAAATTTTGTATTCATAAAGGTTTCACATAGTTTTTATGCTGATTCTTTACCAACACAATCTTTCTTTCTCAGGGCTTGAGGATCAAACAAATAATTTGTATTTTACTGATCAAACACATACACACACACACACAAATACATATACACATATATTTTCCTCCTGGGCTCTCAAACATGACAATATCTGTACATTTTAAATTAAAGTTTACCCTTCAGTGTACGCATAGTCCCCATCAACTTGCAACATGAAGAAGACATCATTTCCATCATGCAAAGCCTACCAAAAAAAAAACCCATCAAAAATTCATAATTATAATACTTCATAAAAAAATTAAAAAAAAATCATAATTATAAATTTATAATACATATACATACATTCGTATATATAAAACGAGATAAAACTTAGCATTACATAAATCTAAATCCGAAACAGAAAATCCCCATAGTTCAATACAAAATTCGTTATCTATAGAAGCATATAATCAAATGACAAGGACACAAACTAGAGAGAGCATTTCTGCGAGCACAAATCACACAAAGAAGGAAACAGCCTGAGCAAAGGCGTACCTTAACGCTCATCTTTCCAGACTTATACTCATGTTCGGCATGTGGATCCAGAGCAGGGAGGAGAGAGAACTCAAACCCATCAATGTCCTTCCACTCATTTGCGTGGCCGTCGAGGGTGACGACTCCGGGCCTGAACTCGGCCTCGACTCGGATGTCCGAGTCGGAATCGCAGCTCCACTCACCTGACTCTTTGTGCGAGTTGACCAGCCCGATCCGTGCGGAGCCCAATACCGCGAGCACCAACAGGGCTCGAAGCATTGTTGTTGAAGATCGATATAAGACTGAAAGGAGCCTTGTTTGGTCACTTCTGTTGTGTATATGTTTAGTCGTATAGAGATAAAGAGAGAAAGAGCGGTGGAGCCATGGAGGCGAGGAATCTCTGCTCTGTAGTCCGTGACCAAGTCCAAGTCAACAAACAGAGCCGTGCTTGTTTTTCTATTATTAAATATTAATACGAGTATTACTTTTTTTATAATTATGGAGTACAATTTTTCCCATTTAGCCTTGGAAATAATTGCAAAATTACATGTGATTCATTTGTTCAATGCAGTTTTTGGAGCAATTTCTTGATGTTTGATAATTGTATGGATTAGGGGTGTTCGTAGTTCGGTTTGGTTCGGTTTTAGAGTAAATTTCAATCAAACCATTATACTTCGGTTTTTTTTTTTTTTATCAAATCAAAACCAAATCATATTATAAAAAAACTAAACCAAACCAAACCATAAAATTTCGTTTTAGTTCGATTTGGTTTTGGTTTTATCCTATCAAGTAGCAACAACTAATTGAAAATGGAAAAAATGACAAGCCAAACTCTAAATAAAAATATTTTTTAATAAAATCATTACATTAGCAATTAAAAAAAACATTAAACATTATATCAAAATGGAAAAGTATTGACTTATATAAATCCAAGTTTAAATATCCAATCTAATACGTGCCAATATCTCATACAACATTAATAGTTAGTTTAATACATGCTAATCTAATAAAGGAAAAACAATAAGAAAGTTAAAATCTACAAAAATAAGCTCATTCTAAACGTCTTTCTTCCAGTAGTGTACTACTATTTTGAATCTATTACCATTCTGCCCTTATTAGAATAAAAAATTTACAAACTAAGTTTAATTTAAATCTATTACTTATTCTTCCCTTATTAGAATAGAAAATTTACAAACTAACTTTAATATGTAATATATAAAATTATATATATATATATATATAATATTTTTTCAGTTTGGTTTGGTTTTTTAAACATGAAAACCAAACCCAAACCAATTTAATTCGGTTTTCTAAATTGGAATCAAAACCAAACCTAATAACAAAAAAACCAAACCAAACTAAACCAGCCGGTTTAGCTTGGTTCAGTTTGGTTTTCGGTTTTAACCAAAATCATGAACACCCCTAGTATGGATTGCATTTTGTGAAAAGACGATCTCAGTGTGTGGACTTGTTTTGGGTTCCCCCTATTTGAAAGATATATAGGGAGTGTGGGAATGGATTATGAAAAAATGTTTACATATATTTATATATATATAACTCATTTTATTACCGATTAAAGTGTTTATGAGAAATTTGTAATTAACAAATAAAAAAGAAATGTTTTTTTGCTTTGATCTTAAAGAAGAAGAGGAAATATCATGTATAAATTTGATAAAAGATAAAAAATATAGGAGAGTCTAACTCATTTAATTAATTGATATGGTAGTTGATAGAACTGTCATGATAGTTGACGCATCAATTACTTCAACCCATTTTGAAAATTAATGTTAACATGATTGCCACATTTATTGTCATATCAATTGCATACTTGTGCAAATGGTCGCATTTTTTTTTCCTTTTTCTTTGGTAAGTGGGTAAGTACATTAGTAGTGGATTCCACGTACTGGGTGGAACCAAGAAGTGGGGAAAAGATATAAAAAGGGTTCTGAAGTCGATCAGCCTTTTGACTTTCTAGTTGGGAAGGAGTAAAGATATAAAAAGGGCCCGGCCGGGGTGAGATATAACCAGAATTCCAGATACTACTATACATTTTGGCCAAAAGGACCAAAAAGGTACTTTTGTTCTTTTTGTTCCTTTTATGTCGCTCATTTGGCAGCGATGACTGTACCTAGTGTTAATGTTATTGGTTATTGCATTGTAGTGCTTATAAATATGCTGCGCTGAGTATAACATCATGTAACAGAAGGGCTTTGTGAGAGGGCAGAGCTTGAGCAGTGATGACTGCCAAGTTGATGGGTCACTACCGTATGGGGTTTTTAAGATGGGTCAAATAGCATGCCCCAGGAACAGTTGAAATTTAAGCCCTGTTTATCAAAAGAAAAAAAAAAGACTTTTAACTTCAACCAGAAGCTTTTGCCTTCAGGTAGTCACTGAAGCTTTGATTATCTCCCGTCTTATAAAGTGAAGGATTCTCAGGAACTAAGAATGAAAAAATGAAGGTCCCTAGTTCAAACCTTGGCAGCAGCGCAGCATTTAGCAGTTATGTATCTGTCTTTCAATCACCACTTTACAATCTTTAAGGTTATATAAATAAATAAATAAACAGTCTCAACTTTCCCTATGGGTGAAATTCAACCATCACTTAATGGAATTCAGAAAACTAAAATTTAATATTAGGGTAAATCTGATATCCACTTCTGGTTTCCATAATCTGCAGTGCATTGGAAATAGATGGTTTTTTATTGTCTTTAGCAATTTGATTTGAGAACCCAGGAGAATTAAACAAGGATAATATTACAAGAAATTTCCAAATCCTAGAGATTGGAAGAAACCAATTCGACGAAGAAAAGAATAGTAAAAGCGGAAAACTATTCTCAAGAATCATATCATCACACAAAGTGAAAAATGAGGAATTGATTTAACAAAATGATTCAAGTTTATCTGTCTGTTTGCAGTATATTTGTAAAATGAAATTATAAGGAGAAGATGGAAAAATTGCTAAATAGTAGTAATTAAGAACACATTAATCATATAAAATACCAGGCATGGTTGAAGCAAACTGTTTTGTCTGACCTTTTAAAGAATACATTTTGCCATCAGTTTCAGTAGCCTGTTCAGTAAATAATACTAGAAGACAACAAATAGAAGAGACTAGACCCAACACACAACACAAAATAGTAAAAATGTATTATCCTTTGAGGTATTCAAAAGATTGGTTTTATTTGCTTGAATTCCATAGCTTCTGTGTGGAAATAAGTGGGATTCAGACCCACACAGCTTCCTTCCACCGTTTTCTCCCATTCAAGTGCCACAAAGACGAGAAATCTCCTCATCGCCCTTTTGGATTGACAATCTGCGAGAAGATGGCATTAGTGTTTGAGTCATCAGACTGTTCGCTTATGTCGTTCTCACTTCCAAGGCTTAGGTTGCTGAAATGCAGACGCATAGGGCAGTTGTGAAGTTCTCCAGAATTGGAATTCTCAGCGCTTCCTGAATCCTGTTTTGCATCCTCGAGGTTCTCCTGCAATTGGAGAGCAAACTCAAGATTCCACAAGAGATCACCCATAGAGGGACGATCGATTCCCTGATCAGACAAGCACTTGTAAGCTGTTTCTGTAAACTTCTTTAAGCATTCTGGCTTGATTTTTCCCTTGAGATGAGGATCAATGATATCCTCGATGTTAGTTCCTTTACGTTGGCAATGTAGAGCCCAATCCGCCAAACTGACTTGTTCCTTTGAAAGGCTAGGATTGAGAGCTGGCCTTGCACACAGGACCTCGAAGAGGACAACTCCAAAGGAGTAGACATCAGATTTTTCTGTCAGTTGTTGCCTCCGGTAATACTCTGGATCCAAGTAACCAAAGCTACCCTTCACCACTGTACTAACATGGGTCTGATTCAGTTCGGGACCTGTTTTTGAGAGCCCGAAATCTGAAACCTTGGCAACCCAATTCTCATCCAAGAGAATGTTTGTCGTCTTCACATCCCTGTGAATGATGATGTACTTAGCCCCTGTATGGAGGTAGTGAAGACCCCTTGCCGCTCCAATACAAATCTCCAATCTTTGCTTCCATGAGAGATGCGGTTTGTTACCCTTGTAGAGATGCTCCCTGAGAGTTCCATATGCCATGTAATCATAGACCAAGGCCATCTCATTGTCTTCGTCGCAGAATCCTATCAGAGAGACCAAATGCCTGTGTCTCAACTTCGAAAGCATCTCAATTTCGGTCCGGAACTCATGAACTCCTTGTTCCGAAGATGGATTTGACCTTTTGATGGCTACTTTGGTGGTTCCATCAATAACTCCTTTATAAACCTTACCAAAGCCTCCAACCCCAATGACATAAGATTCATCAAAATTCTTAGTAGCCTGTTTAATCTCCTCTAAGGAGAAATGGCGGCAATTACCACCATCCCTTGATGAAACGTGGGTACTAGTGGTACTCTTGCCAGAGATCGTCGATTTGCTAGCTGTTGTGTGGGAGTTCCCATAGATGGGCAGCCAGCTAGACGCGTTCGACTCAGTTCCAGGGACTCTCTTCTTCCGTTGGTAAACAGCTATGCATAATGCAGCCACTATACCAAAGGCAGCAGCTCCTCCAGCAGCTCCGCCAATCACTGTAACATTGCTACTGCTTTTCGAAGGAGCAAAAGACTTTGCCGCCTCCGACTCAGCCTTAGCAAGCATCGCTGATGGTTCCGGATTGGGGCCTGCCAAGTTTCCAGTTGTGTCGTTCAGCTTGAATATCTCCAGTCCATTGAGAAGTGAATCGTAAAATTCAGGCTTCATCGAGATGGAGGGGTGCAGTGCCACCCGGAGTTCCTCATCGCCCTGCCCGTCACTAACATATATGGCATAATCTTTGTACATTGGCACCGCTATTGCCCCCGTCCACGCAATCACATCAGCATTAGCCTCGGCTGTTTGATTGTTGATGAAAATATCAAACACTACCTGATTGATTTTGGTGGACTGAATGTCACAAAAATGGAGCCTCGCAAGGTAGGTGAAATTCCCATCAACACGGAACACCCATGTGAGATTGTAATTCTTGTTGACCTCATATTCTGGGCCCATCGATCTCAATGTTCTGTACACATCAACTGGAGCGACATGCGCTGGCAGATCTTTGTAATGGATTGTGACATTCTTGCTGGCCTCATCGGTGACCCCAATTGCAGCCGCATCTAAATAAGGCGAGTCGTCGTACCAAGTCCTTGTAAGACCAGAGTCATTGCTGGCAGAAATGTACTGCCCACCAACATTCAATCTGAACATTGTCTGCAAATTAGCACTCTGTGATTCGACCGATTGATCGGAAAATCCCACCAACGTCGCCGAATCAAACAGGTCCGGCATTGGACTCACCTCAATCCCATTGACAAAAGCAAAAGCCCCATCATGTTTATCTGAAGGCTTGAATGCGATATTCAGGTGATCAGAATTTAAGGGAGCCAGTGAATATTCTCTAAAAATGTAAGCCTGTGTTAGTGCTTTGGCTGTTATTGAAGCACTAAAATTGTTCAAGAGGGTAACCCCATTTGCAATGACTGAAAAAAAGGCATCGGACGGATCGAGGGAGCTGTAGGTAGAAGGATAAAAATGGAATCTAACCCAATAACGCTTTTTTGGTTTCACCGATATTTTGTAGGTTGACTCAGAGGTAAAAATTCTGGCAGACAGATACGGAGTTTTAGATGGAAGTGAAGGGTCCTGGTATTGGGCTTCGGCAGGAATTGAATTACCTGAAGATACAAGATACTTCGAATCCGGTTCCCATTTTCGCCCATCATCACCGACGCCACCACTCGACGAGCCACAGCTCAGGATCAACGAATCCGAGTCCGAGCTCGATACATGGAGGGTACAAAGCGCAAAACAGAGACAAACAAGAGGAAACAGAATGTGGGTATTGGTGGGCATAGCTAGAATAGCTTTGGCGTACAGGAAAACAAGACGGCAGCTAGCTATTCAAGAAAGAAGAGAAGAAAGTTTCCCCGCACGCCGAAACCAAGGAAAGGTTCGCTGATGGGTCTTTCCTTGTTCTCTTGTGGGGTCAGTCTAGACCATCTCTAGCGCTCATGGAGATTCAAAAACATGTACATACTGACCTGGATTGATGGGAACCGAACCAGGCCTGTAGAGACGGTGAGTTTTGTTCTTTGTTTTGGTTCCCAATTTTTGGTTGTTGCAAACGTCGATTGTTGACGACGGGAGGTGGTTGGGAATTAGCGAAGGAGAGTGAGAATCGTGGGTTTGTATGTTTTGGTTGGTTGTGAGAGGTTTGAACTTCCCGGGAAAGTGGAATGGCAAGCTGGATTTGGCGGTGTTCTTTGGGTATTTTGTACGGAGTAATTGACATGTTTTTTTTCCTAATATACCTGCTTTACCCAAAATAAAAATAGACAAAAAAAAAAGGCCAAGAATTCAAATATAACTATCCCTCTGTTTTCTCTCGCAGAAAAGCTATCCCTCTGTCCTTTAAATATCTAAATATCATCTCCTATGCAAAGTTCCTTAAAAGAATATATTTAATATATATTCACATCTATTTATTATTTTGAAAATTGATACGAACATTAATCTGATTAAGTGACTGGATTGATTTAATTCGAATCAATTAGGTCAACTAGTTATGGTATATAAATAATTATAAATTTTATAATTATTTTTAAATAAAACTATATCTATATCTATATCTATACTACCTATAAAAAAAATGAATGTGAAAAACTTTTGATTGACTAATATACCCTTATTTTAACTAGATATAGCATACGTGCGTTGCAGGTGAATATTTTTAAATAATATTAGTTATACAAAATAATAAATATATAAAAATTTTATATTTTTTCATAAAAGATAAAGTTTAAAATTCGAGAGTATAACAAAAGATTAAAAACTCTTTAGATATATATTCAGAATTTTTTTTTCTTCATAAAACGGAATATTTAAAGAGTTTATATTAATATATATTATCATGCAACTTGATAGTTGCTCTAAAAAAAGAATTTGAGTAAAAATCTAATTTTAATTTGTTAAGAGTTTGAATTAAAATCTAACTTTCATTTGTTACCAAATGATAAGAATGTTTATTATGTGTTTCAATTAAAGAAAGGGTAGATATGTATTTTTTTTTAAAATAAGGGTATATTGGTCGTTCAATTTTTTTTTTGAGATTCAACCTTTTATAGGTAGTATAGATTTGCAGAGTAAAACTTACGAGAGAAGGAAGAAGTCGCCATTAACCAGAAAAATGAGAAGTCGTCGTTAATGGAAAAGGTAGAGAAAAGGTTGAAACTATTCTTAATAGAGAAAGTGGAATTTACAATCCGGCTGTTTATTTATTATATAGGAATTATAATTTCCATTCCCTTTGAATTTCTATTTGTGTTTTATATATTAAAGTAGGTGTTTTAGAATATATTAAGGTATGTGTTCCGACTGTTATTTTAGAATTATAGTTTCCATATTCCTATATATTTCTATTTATTATATAGGAATTATAGTTTCCGTTTCCTTTGAATTCCTATTTGTGTTTTATCTATTAAGGTATGTGTTTTAAAATATATTAAGGTATGTGTTTTAGAATTATAGTTTTCATATTGCTATATTTCTTATATATGCAAAAGGGTGGGTAGTTTTGTATTTAAAAATTAAAATAAGGGTATATTAGTCAATCAAAAGTTTTTCTTACATTCATCTTTTTATAGGTAATATAGATTTTTAAATACATAACTACCCTTCTACATATATAGGAAATATAGTAATATAAAACACATACCTTAATAAGAATTCTAAAGAAACTATAATTCATATAATAATTAAATAAAACCAAACCTAAATAAGAATTCTAATAAAACGGAAACTATAATTCGTAAAACCTTAACAATGTTAACATATAAATACAAATAGAAACACATTATAAAAATCATAAAACCCTAACACAGGAAAGAACAACTATTGCTTCGTTATTTTTCGTCTTCTATGTGCCTTCATTGTGTCTCCTTTCTTCTGGTGTTTTATCTGGTATGTAGTTTTCAATAAACTTGACTCATAAACATTTAATTTCTGTATTTTACATTTTTAATTATATGCTTAATCTCTCTCTCTCTGATTTTCTCTTTAAGATTCAAAATACATCCATAGGAGGTATTGGTTTTCTTTATTTCCTATAGTTGACATTATATCACTTTTTGTTTACTGAGATTTTTTAAATGCACTATGTTGTCAAGACATTGTTCTGGTTCTATGCTATTGTTCCTTATAGATTTCATTAAAAGTAAATACTAATCATTTTGAACGCCAACTATTTGTTTAAATACCTAATTAAACCATGTCTTATATAATAATTTTCATGGAAAAATTTCTTAGAGTTAAGGATACATCTTGTTTACTATCTGTTACGTACAATACAAAGTTCTTAATTTAATAGGAATTAGGAGAAAATTTCTCTCATAATTTAGGAAATTAATTTTACCAATAGCTTTTAACAAAATAAAACAAATATAAAAGCTTTTTATGTTGTAAAAGCCATTTGTCGGATTCGTCAACAGTGGGCTATTTGTCTGATTTGTCCACAGTGGGGCCAATTAATGCTTTTACTCTATTTTGTGTTCTTTATCATGTGAAGACTTTTACACATTCATGCAAGGCGAAGGCCTTGATTAATTTTAGAGCTCTATCAAGCTTAAGGCTTTTGCTTTTAATCACTTACAGTATTAAAACCTTCAAATTAAGTGAATGATGGAGATGATTATCCGTGATTGAAATTTCTTGGCTATACGACTATAGGTTTAATTTATTGTATAGTGTGTGTAGAGTTAAATGATATTTTTTTTGCTATAGGTACGGACTATAGATCACCATTGATGTGGTTTTGTAGATATGGTTTTGGACATGTACCAAATTCAAAATGGATTTAGATAGAAGGTAATTAAATACTACATTGAAGTTTTAATTGTATTAAAAAATGTAAGATTTATTTTCTATCAATTTAAAAGGCCTTTAAAGAACATCATAAAACTTTCATAAACAATGAGAGGTTGATAATCAATAAAAAATGAGGGTCATTTCAAAACATGGTTTTTGGTGACACAAAGTGTAGAGAAAATTTTAATTTATCAAAATAATTTACGTGCAACGCACGTGTACACCAACTATTATAGAAGTGCAGGGAAAAAATGTGGAGATTTTGGATTCTATAGGAAGACGAAGAAAAGAAAAAACACCCACAGTCATTTATATCTTGCTAAGTGGATTTTGTGAACATTATATTTATTTAGAGTGACGTTGTTTTGTTGTGGTGCAACTATTTCTTAACAGGTCAGGCGGTACATTTTTGTAATTTAAAAGCGTAATTTTTAAGTGCTCTATCAAAATATAAAAGCGTTTTTTTGAGCGCTATTAGTGTAAGTAAAAGCGTCATTAGTACTGCCGCTATTGTTTTGAGCTATGGGTATAACTAAAAGCGTTATTATTACTAGCGCTATATCCTAAGCTATGGGTATAACTAAAAGCGCTTGTATTAATAGTGTTATTACTTTTCTCTTGAACCACACTATCTTTGGAAAAGAAAATTAAAATAGAAGTGAAAACGTGTGACACCATCCTTTCAGCCAATTGTCTTGATCGTGGTATATCATTGAGAAATGGGAATCCGTGTTATCAAAGGATTTCCTGCGATTATTTCTAGTATGGAATGAGTCAATCATCCACTTTGGTATCTTATTGAACAAAAATGGTGATATTGTTCCTCCATTGATCAAGAATTTATATTTTTGGGAAGTATCATGATCATCCAATAAGAAGGGTTTCCATTTTTTCAAATGAAGGATTTGAAGACCTATTGATTCTAACAACTGATTACAGAGTTGATCATTTGGACCTTTCAATTTATAGATGTGGATCTTGGACCTTTCAATTCTAATGTCCAGGTGTGGGCGTTAGAGCATTGAGAGGACCTTTCCCTAGTACGAGAGGACCGGGAAGGACGCACCTCTGGTGTACCAGTTATCGTGCCCACGGTAAACGCTGGGTAGCCAAGTGCGGAGCGGATAACTGCTGAAAGCATCTAAGTAGTAAGCCCACCCCAAGATGAGTGCTCTCCTATTCCGACTTCCCCAGAGCCTCCGGTAGCACAGCCGAGACAGCGGCGGGTTCTCTGCCCCTGCGGGGATGGAGCGACAGAAGTTTTGAGCCTCGCCTCACCTAAACTTTTTTGCACCAAAAAAAAAACAGAAGGAAAACTCAAATTCAACATATGCTGTTGCATACACATGGCACCCTATATTGGATGCCAAATGATTAGAATAATCTAAAATTCCTATGAATGAGGCCCAAAAAATGGGTGAATTATTTTTAAGACAAAATCTGGATTTTAAATGAAAAAATAAATTAAAATGAAATGCAGATTTGTTTGAAAAAGGGCTAAGACTAGCTAATGATTTGCCACATTTCCTCATTTTTACTTTTCTTTGTCATATATGTATATTCATACTCACCTAGAATACTCTTTCAAGAATGATATGCTCACACATGGTGTTACCTATTTACTTTTCTAACACATGGATGGTGTTAGGTAAATACTTTCGCAACTTTACGAGTTTATGATATGCTTGAGTTATTTCCTAATAAAATTTTTCATGTTGATGTTAGTAGTTGGCACCTTAATAATTGCATAATAATTTTTTAAATTGTTTATTTGGAATAGGTAATTTAATAATATATATTACTCAACTATTATGTAGATTTTCCAAACAGTCCTATGGGTTGGAGAATAAATGTCCACATCATTCATACTTAAAAAGTTTTGCATACTTTTTGTTATTTTTCATATAAAGTATTTATTTTTGCTTCAACTAATGTGGTTTATTTCTTTGTAGGATTGTTGATAATGCGGAGTCCTTGCAATAATTATTTAAACCCAATTACTTTATATTGGGTAATACAACACATGTGAATATTTGGGGCTTAGAATGTATTACTATTACTATGGAGTATGCTTTCATGGATTGTTTACCTCATTGTGGAATATGATGCTTGTAAAACAATGAGGATATGTGGATGGACAAGATATTATATAATTGTAATTTCTACTACTCTTTGTATGAGTCCATTATTAGGGATGTCGTGTACACAAACGAGACATTGCAAACTTTTTAATAGGATTTTGAAACACATGTTTTAAATAAGACTATCTAGTACCAATCTTTGGATTATGGACTTTAAACATAACATCCACTACCAATCTTGTTATAGAAAAATAATAAAATAAAATTTACATCGACGTTCAATCTTAAAATAGTCATGATCTTTCTTCTAAATTGTTTCCCTTTCTTTACCTAAATAATTCTCAAATGATTTTTGTCATTTGACAGTAGTTTACAAAATGAAAATTAGATTCTTACTCAAATTTCTAAAGCAACTATCAACTTGCATGAGAATATATATTAATATAAATTCTATGAATATTCCGTCTTTTGGAAAATTTTTTTTTTGAATATATTGTATAGAGTTTTTAATATTTTGTTGACAATCTTGATAAAAAAAAAAAAAAAAAAATATATATATATATATATATATATATATACTTTAAATTTAAATTTTAAATTTTAAATTTTATGAAAAAAATATAAAATCTTTATGTATTTATTATTTTTTATATAATTAATATTATTTAAAAGTATTCTGCACGGTATATCTAGTTCTCCACGGTATATCTAGTTCTCCAAAGGCTGCGAAGAGTGACATTATGAATGTCTAAAGCGACGTCGTTTTATTGCAGTACAACTATTTCGTGACAGGCTTGGACGACTGGTGCGTTTGGCACTTTTGCCTGTGAGTTTGTGCGACCACATTCTAAACCCATAAACCCTCGTATCACAGAGAGTCAAGAGTCTGATAGAGAGACAGAGATATTTCGTCACACATATATAAAAAAGAATTCCCATGTAGAGCACCAGATCTGTTCTCACACCACAGTCTCATCGAGCTCCAAACCAGTACTAAAAATGGCGTTTGGGGATGCTTTACTATACTTACTGATCCTAATTTGCGCAACTTCACTTGCTGTTTCTGCCGATTCGATCCAGGGTTGTGGCGGATTTGTCGAGGTAAATCCCTCTTAAATTTTTGCTAAGAAACCTTAGGAAGAGAAAATAAAATAAAACAAAAGAAAATTGAAATCTCATCGACGAAAGACAAGTTGTCTTTTCCTTTCTTTTCCCATGGTTTCTCAGCAACCAAACGGACGGAAAAAAGATCTGAATCGGTTTATCTCATTTGCAATGTGCAAGTCGTTCTTATTATGTTCAGATTTTTTTTATTTACTTTAATTATGTTGGAACTAGGTTTTGTAATTAAATATATGTGTTTGATATTGGGTTATGCTTTTGATGCTAATTACTCTGTAAATGAATCCACTGATTGTAGGCGAGTTCGTCCTTGATCAAGTCAAGGAAGCCAGCTGATGCGAAATTGGATTATTCTCATATCACGGTACGAATTATGTTGCTTGTTACATTCGAACCAATGCTGTGTAGGTTTCTTAAATGAAGCGCTACAATGAAGTTTCAAATACCTGTTTTATGTTCACTGATAGAAGTTATGCGAATTGTGTTAAATGGTTATTGGGTTGGCAAACATGGCAACACTATTAGTTGCTGTGCTGCAAATTGATTAAGCTATACAGGGTGTTTATTTTAGAGGTCTTAGGTAGAAAGTACAATTAATTTTAGCAAAATTTCAATAGAATGTATGGATTTGTTATAGATGTTTTGAAAATCTCAGTTAAATCTGGTATCATGAACATAGTAATGTATTGCGAGGTTTACTTTCAGTATATGTCAGTGGATTTGAAGGATTCCATTAGACACCCATTGGAGGTTTTCTTTTGAAATGCATTTCTCATTTGAGGCATATCTGTGTCATCTTAAATGTCTGGTTGATGTTCTCACCCTTCTCGGATTTAAAATGGGTCCTGCTTTCATCCTTTGTTAATTTTTAGATCATGATTGGAAGGGCTGGTCATATTATAGAACTTAGTATATTGGAATGGCTGGTCATATACTCGTATGCAACATGTTTGTGCCAATTTGTTTCTAATACTTAGACACATTGTTATGTGACAACATGACAGAGGCTAAATGCACCATAATGTTGGTCATTTTAGTTTTCGGTTTTAACTTCTATCTACACTGCATACCCACTCCCAATATTATGCTTCTGGAGCATGCATGTCAGAATTTAAGCTCAGAATATTCTTCTCTTATCAAACTGTAGGTTGAGCTTCGCACTATGGATGGATTGGTAAAGGACAGAACTCAATGTGCTCCAAATGGTTACTACTTCATTCCAGTTTATGACAAGGTAATTTCCTAAAACAATATTGCTTATGTTGTGCATGAATTAGTGGAGTCTCTAACTTGCTATAGTACTTGTCACCATTGTGCACAGTGTTTTGAATGCTGGAACAGTAACTAATCCTGCCACTGAGGCAGGTTGGTCTGGACTAGTTTATTTGGGGTGTCATTCTGGCTTGGCTCAAATATTTTAAAAGGTCTTATTTACTTTTGAAACAATCTTGAAATGGCAGAAGTGAAGATCTGGCATTTAAGAATGGCATGGGGCAAGTTAATCGGGTAATATGCCCTGTTCCTTGGGATGGTTTTGGGGACTTAAGCAAGGCTTGACTTGGGAACTTCAAACCCAACTTGAATTCAGTATTAGACATGTTGCTCAGTTTAAGTATTTGTGTTGGACATAGCTGTTATGTTGACATGTGTCAACACAACAATTAGTGAAAAGGAGAAATGTCCTACTAAATAATTGGTAGTATGTGTAACGTGCACACACCTCTATAGAGACCTAGTACACATAAATATTCCTTTTTAAATTTTTTATTTTATGAAGTAATTATGCATATTTAAATAGAGAATCAAAAGGGCTTAACCCTTGCACATAAGACATATACAAGTGCTAAGTACCAACCCCAACCAAAAAAGATCCGCACAAGAAACAAAAGGAGGGAAACAAAAACCTCCCACTCCCATCTAAAAATTAAGGGAGTCAACAAAAAGAAAAAAAGGAAGTATTACAATCTCCTTTATAACTACTGTACCACCAAAAAAGATACTTAACCAAAATGGATTTGAGATCTACAACAGTCTTCTCCGCCCCTTCGAAAGTTCTCAAGTTTCTTTCTTTCCAAATGCACAAAAAAAGTGCATGTGGAGCCATTTTCCACACTATCTTTGATTCCTTTTGACCCCCTTTAAACCACCAACTTGAGAGAACATCATGGGTGGATGACGGTAGAACCCATCTAAACCCAAAGAGGTTGAAAATAAAACATAAATATTCCTATTTAATTGGGTTAATTAGGTAACCATTCCTAGAATATGGGTCAGTGACTGGGGAGCCAAACCCAGATCCAAGCCATTTATAATTGGGTAAGGGTTGGTGAAACAGAAATAGGTCTAGGGTCCAAACTTTCTATCTTAACCTGTTTATTTTAAATGGGTTGGCACTGTTAGCGTCAGAAATTTCCAGCTCTTACTTCCAAGCCAGTTTACATTTACTGTAAATGTTTGTTTAATTTTCTTTCCTCACTATATTAGCATGTATTCTTCACTTCTTTTCATCCTAAGTAGTTCTTTTGGCAGGGTTCCTTTGTTGTTAAAATCAATGGACCAGAAGGATGGTCATGGGACCCAGATAAGGTACAGTAGCTGCACTTTTGTCTATATATATTTTTATCATCCACAGTTGTCAAAATCTGACATAATTACATAAACAATATATTTTTCAGGTTCCTGTTGTTGTTGATCATACTGGTTGCAACGCTAATGAAGATATTAACTTTCAATTCACAGGGTTTGTCTAATTGATCTGCATTAATATTTTTGTTTGTATGATTTGAGATTTAGTTCAATTGATTTTCATTTTGGTTCTGTTTGTATTTTGTGCACTCCAAGTTATAATGTTAGCTTCTCCAATTTCATGTTTGTAGGTTCACCATATCTGGAAGAGTTGTTGGAGCTGGTGGTGGAGAGAGCTGTTCACTTAAAAATGGAGGTCCTGCTAATGTAAATGTTGAGCTTCTGTCTCCTTCTGGTGATCTTGTCTCTTCTGTTTTAACATCACCGGTGGGAAGTTACTCCTTCACGAACATCATTCCAGGTTTGAAGTCCCCTAGTTCCTTTCCTGTCAGAAGGTTAATGTGTGTTTGTAAATTTCTTTATCTGAAAGGCTCATCATCACTAAAAATACATTTTTTTTGGGGGCTAAGTCATTAAATTTACCAAGTTACCATAGGTATTGTGAATGATATTTATGCTACTGTTTGGGATTAATTCAATTGCCTAATGAAAGATACTTAACGTCATTAGTTCCAGCATTTTATTCTTCAAACCATTTTAATGGTTTTCATGAAAATCATTTAATTTTTCATCATCATCGTTGTCATCATCATAATTGTTGTTGTTGTTGTTGGGGATGGGTTCACTGTTTTAACCGTAGTGTTCTTGGGTGCAGGAAAATATAAGTTACGTGCTTCACATCCTGATTTGAAGGTTGAAGTTAGAGGTTCCACAGAGGTTGAATGCTCCTTTCCCTTTTTGCAGTTCTCTCTCTCTCTCTCTCTCTATATATATATATATATATATATATATATATACATATTTCCTGTTGAGATGCATTGGTATTCTACATGTCATTGGTATTGAATATGCACTTCTTGCAGGTGGAGTTGGGATTTGGAAATGACGTAGTTGATGACATTTTCTTTGTCCCCGGCTATGATATTCGTGGGTTTGTAGTTGCTCAGGTAAAATTTTCTTTATTGGTAGTAGTTGCACAAGAATTCATTGGTCTGTACATGTTGCTAGCCCTTGTACACATATTATAAGAGCACATAACTCCTTTAAATGCATGAGTAGAATTTTTCTGTCAGGACTCAGGTGATATGTGATCTGTAACTTCTGGTAGGGGCTTAATTGAAGTTTTTTTATACTGTGAAAGTTCCTTGGTAATGGAATCACCTGTCTGAGCTGGTAGAGTTAGTGCAACTTCCTTTCCCTACTCCCTACCCCACCCCGCTCCATGCAAGCGCCTGTTAAAGTAGTAATCTTTGCTTTTTTTATTTTTATTTTTTTTATACATAATGAATTTTAATTCGACTAGATATTCATAACCTCCCCTTGAAAAGTGAGCTCTGCATCTTTCATTATAAGAATTTATAAAATATGTTTTCATTTCTGTATTATACATAAATTGGATTTACAGCCTATTCTTAACCTATTCATTCTAGGTATCTGACATTGCCATAACAACAACTAGAGCTAATGAAAGATTAATATTTCTCTTTTGATAGGGAAATCCAATTCTGGGAGTCCACATCTATCTATACTCAGATGATGTCTTAGAGGTGGATTGTCCTCAAGGTTCTGGTAATGTCCCCGGACAAAGAAAAGCTCTCTGTCATGCTGTGTCCGATGCTGATGGGAAATTCACATTTAAATCAATACCTTGTGGTAATTCTTTATTTATCTGATTTTTTCATTCAGTTTCTCTCATTTTCCTCTTCACCCTCCTTTGCTTAATTGAATCATATGACCCTGTTTAATGCTGCTATTAGCGAGTACAAACATTGCTGTAAATAATATATCCTTGATAATGACTTCCAGAAAAATGAAAGGTTCTTTATATGGGAAAATATTAATGTGAGCTTGCATAAAAAATAATAATAATAATAATAATGGGAGCTAAACCTTTGTATGGCAATTTCCAATTTATACTTGTACTTGGCAGTTCATTTGTTAGTGCCCTCACGGGCCTTTGTGACATGGTCACTACTGAAAATCCCTACAGAACTTGCATAAATAAACTGAGTAAGCTCCATCATGCTGACATTTTTTTTTTTTTTGGTGAAGTAGCTCCATCATGCTGGCATAATGAACAGAGAGCATAAATTTAGTTAATTTAGTGTATCAATATTGTTGTATGAGTTAAAGTTACTTTGGTCCAACTTCCTCAGTTATATCAATTGTGACATCTTTCTTTTGGAAGAAATGAAGAGTTGGATAATGTTATATAGATCTTATTATTCAGATAGATAAGGTCGCAAGATGTTCTATGCTTCACAACTCATTGTGATGTTTGATCCTATTGAGATGACAAGTTGTGGTCTACAAAATAATGGTGTTTGGGAAAGTTAGTTAGATAGGGGGGAGAAGTTATGGGAATCTATCTATTCGATTCCATAGTGACAAGGAACATACATATTAAAAGTAAAATTTTTTTAAAGCCCCCAATAAAAAGTATAGCTTTTTTCTTTTTAAGATGTTTCAGTAAAAAAAAAAGAAGATGTTTCAGTCATTTTGCTACCTTCTCTAGACGCTTCAATGATTGGAATTTGGAGGAAGTGATGGCGTTTTTTCAAATCCTTTATGATAGCAAGATTTGCTTGGGAGAGAATGATGCCTTGGTGTGGTGCAAGGACCCTAAAGGGTCATTCTCGGTTAAATCTTACTATATCATATCCTTATCAAAAATAAATAAAATAAAAAAAATAAATCTTACTATATCACATTGATTTGCTTTGAAACCTCTTTTCTTCTAGCAAAGATGATTTGGATTACCTCGGTTCCATCCTAGGTTGCCTTCCTTACTTGGTTGGTAAGTAGAGGTAGATGCTTGACTCTCGATCAATTGATGTGTAAAGGTTGGGTCATGGTTAATGGAAGCATTCTTTGTAAACAAGCGGAGGAAACAGTAGAGCACCTCTTTATTCATTGTCATGTGGCATGGAGTTTATGGTCGCTTATTCTTAATCTCTTTGGGTTATATAGGGTCTTCTTCTTCCCACAACCTTCTTTTGGGATGGAGGACTAAGATGGTAAACAAGAATTCTAAGGTGGTATGACACATGGTTCCTCACACCCTCTTTTGGTGCATTTGGAAGGAGAGAAATCAAAGAACGTTTGAAGGAAAAGAAGTTTCATTGATAGAGTTAAAATCCACCTCTGTGAAAACTCTTTTTTGGTATTTTCATAGTCATACTAATGACCACAACCGCTCTTTTGTTTCCTTTCTAGACTCACTTAAGATATAAATAGGGGTTATTTGTATCTTCTCTCTTCTTTTGGCTGGTGCTTTTATATATCTTATGTACTTGGGTTACGCCCCTGTTTCTAATACAACATTTCATAAAAATAAATTAAAAAAAAAAAAAAAGATTGCACAGGGAACTGCTTTTGTTGTTTGTCTCATCAAATATATTGCCTTTATGAAAGCAGCAATTAAATTGTGTGAAATACTTACAGGGGTTTATGAGCTTATACCTTACTACAAGGGTGAGAATACAATTTTTGATGTTTCGCCTCCCTTTGTGTCGGTATCTGTTGGCCATCATCATGTAACAATCCCCCAGAAGTTTCAGGTATGGTTATTTGTTGCTTATATGATGACTCTAGGAGATTTTCTCCTCTCATTGTATTTGTCATCATTTCTTTGTCTTGAGCTTCTTATTCCTGTCTCTCTATTTCGAAGTGTGATATACATTACCATCTACTTGTTACATGTGAATTTGTTTAGACTCAAAATGTAGGGTGAAGAAATAGGATTTGCAGCCTTATATAAAGTACAACAGTGTCTATTCCAATTCCCAGCCATCCATATGCTTTGTGAAAAATATGTATATTAAGCGTGTATATCTCTTCTTTATTTGTTTTTTTTTATAAGGTTGTACATTCTAGAACTTATTTCTGTCCATGTCCATTAACATCAATGATTGTGATGTCTGTTGGGTCTAATTATCCGACCCTTAACTGTATTCATATTCGTAAGAAGACTGAAATTTATAACTAATAGCATTACTGAGAATGCTGATACTAGTCATGTTTTTTTTTGGGAGAGATATTACCATTTCATGACTATTTCTCAACATAATGCCAAAAAGAGAAAGATAGTAGTCATTTTAAAGTACATTTACAGTCAATTTGTAATAAGTTGACAAAAAAAAAAAAAATCCTTTTTTTGGTATTAAATTGAAAAATGATAACTAAAAAGTAATTTTTTCTACAAAAATTGATTTCTAGGGCTTTTAGTTCCCAGTTCCCACTTCATAGAATCATAGCACAGTGCCCCCCTTGGAGATAAATCCTGGCTCCACCCCTGGTCATGTACATTCAATTGGAAATCCAATGCATGACTTTTGGCTGCCTAGGATGCACATTGCTGATGCTTGAGTGGCTGTATCTATCTGGTCAGTCCTATCCTGGTGAATCATTTATATAATTCATTCATGTGAGATGGAGTATGGCTATTGTGGCTGTTGTCCTAAACAGCATTGCTCATCTGCATGTGGGATTTTGGTTAACAGGCAGAATTCGATTAAATAAGGTGGGTTGCTGCATGTTCTCATGGATATGGATGGTTTATTGAACTCTGAACTTGTCAGCACTTCGTAGTTAAGCTTTTTTACATTTGAAAGTTTGCCTGATTCAGTTTTTTTGACTTGTCAATGGTTTGAAGGATTTAACTGTTTACTCCGTGCTGTTTATATAAAGACAGACCTAACATTGATGGATTGAAGGATTTAACTGTTTACTCTATGCTGTTTATGTAAAGACAGACCTAACATTGATGGATTCATGTAACTACAAAAGTGGTGTCTGTTGTGCAAGACTCCATCAAGATAGGGGATAAATAATTCTTTTTCCTCATTACTGGTTTCTTTGATTTTTATTCCTGCATTAGTCTGGTGCAATAAGTTTGATCGACTGTTAAAAAAGAATTTATCACTCATTCATGCCATGATATGATAATTATACTCTATAATTGACCTGATATTGTAGTTTTCAAATACAGTATTATAGTTCTTGTAATTTTTTTGCATGTACTATTTCTATATTAGTTTGCTATGCCATGTTTGTTTTTATTTTTATTAATATGTTCAACTGTAGCATCCTCTATTTATTTCCATTTTGTATAGGTCACTGGATTTTCTGTTGGGGGCCGCATAGTTGATGGAAATGACATGGGAGTGGATGGTGTTAAGATTATAGTGGATGGTAATGAAAGGTCTGTCACTGACAAACAAGGATACTACAAGCTCGACCAGGTATAACAACATGTGTGCTCTCCATAACTACGTGAACTAATAGATGTGGTTATCCTTGATCACTTAATGCCTTTCAGAGCAAGATCTTTTGGTTTAGAGGTGGTTTTGCGTTTCCTTTTTCCTGTTGGCTTATCAATATGGAGCTGGGGTAGCTTTCATCTTTGTATGATATTGATTGTCTTGTTTATGACTTCTTTCATTTATTTGTTCTAATAGTACCCGATTAAAACTTTCTAAACTGACACCTGTTGGCATCTTTATTGTGTCCATGCTTACAAGATCTCAGCTGCTGCTCATAGAACAATTAGCGGCTAGACTAACTTGGCTTATGATGTTGTGATGGCAATATTTGGATGTTAGTTTCATGTACTTTAGCCACTTAAGAAATTAGGAGTTGATTAGGTTCTCGTTAATTGAATGAAATATATGTTTCAGACTGTCATAATTTGTAAAATTTAAAAATGAAATTCAAGATGAATGGGTTGAATTTATTCTCAAGATTGTTCAGAAAGAAAAGAAAAAGAGGTTATTGTTTAACTTGAAATTACACATTGGCATTGGCATAGCTTTGATTATTCTGTTGTAATTTCTATGAAAAAGTTGATTTTTTTATTGCATTTTTGTTTATTTAAATCCATTCTACATTCATGGCTCGAGATAAAGGCTGTGCTAGTTTATCCATAAAAATCGCCCCCCCAACTAAATTTGAACTTTAATTTTGATCATCTCTCTCTCTCTCTCTCACACACACACACGCACACACACACATGAGCGCACGTGCGCAGGAAAACACACACTCGTCCCATTACTCTATCAATTATTTGATATACTAATTCATGCCTTTCTTGATCTTTACTGAGCTATAATTTTCAGGCTCAGGATTGATGAGAGTATGTATGGTCATATCCGGAAATTGTTATTGAGACAAATTTTGTACTGTAAAATCTGATATTTTAGCTTCTTCTTGATTTTCCTTTTAAATTGTCAAGTTGTATGTTTCTAGGTCACGTCGAATCGCTACACGATAGAAGCCAAGAAAGAGCATTACAAATTCAACAGTTTGAAGGAATTTTTGGTAAAGTATATCAAAGGAGTTCTACATACTTGTATTTTGATCTTTTAATAAGGTTACTGGTCTTGTGGGATTATTAGAAGAGGCAGCATTATGTTAAACTTGGTGAACCTTTTTTTATTATTTTTCCTTCTCTTGTTAACTTTATTGTATGGTTAGGTTCTGCCAAACATGGCTTCAGTTCCAGATATTAAAGCAGTCTCCTATGACGTCTGTGGTGTGGTTCGGATGGACAGTGCTGGTTACAAAGCAAAGGTAAGTTTCTATCTTTCTGTTACATCTACTCTGCATGAAATTTTATTTACTTATTTTGTTGTTAGTGTTGGAAAAGCCATAGAACTCAGTAGTAGTCAAGTAGCCTACATTAATTTTCCCTTCTATTTTTCCTTTTGAGTTCTAGGTAGCTTTGACACATGGACCAGAGAATGTTAAACCTCAAGTGAAACAAACAGATGAAAGTGGAAATTTCTGCTTTGAGGTATGTAAGCCAAAAGCTTAGTGTTTCTTTCTTAATACCTTTCTCCATACATATTTTTTTCAATTAGATAACTGCACAGCTGTATTCTAGATGAGATTTGGTGAACAAAGGTTGGTAGGTATCCGTCAAAACAATGTTATGTGGTTTAGCAGAAGCAGACACCATACAACAAATTACATGTAATGAAATTGTTAATATGGTATAGGAATCACAAACAGTTAAAGGAAAATTGATCCTGTGAATGCGTAGCTTTCTTAAAAGATCATCAAGTTAAAATAATGGTGCTGGTAATATACCTATTTATGTTGGATCCACAATTTTAAGTTGGCTGGTTTACAGCAATTAAAAAAAATTAATTAATGTAATTTCCGGATGTATTTTGTTCCATTCTTGTTATCAATCATAGATAGATGGAAGTAATACTCTCTTTTTTCTATTGGTTACATCTCACTTGTCTATCTCCCCAATGTTTTTCAGGTTCCACCGGGTGAATATCGTTTATCTGCTTTGGCAGCGACACCTGAAAGTGCTCCTGGACTTCTGTTTTTGCCACCTTATGTTGATGTTGCAGTGAAAAGTCCTGTACTAAATGTTGAATTTTCTCAGGTAAATTTTCTTATATCTAAAAATTAACGTTCCTTTTGTTTTTCCTTCTGATTCTATGACTTCCATTATGTCTTTATTGGATATTTTATATGCTATTTTGTATCTTGCATTCTCTTGTGACTTGTAATCAACTAATGGTTAATCTCTTGGCATTGGAATATTGCATGAACAATAAGTTCATATATTTCGTCAGGGTGTAAAAATTGTCAAGCGGTTTGTAACCTCAGATGATATTAGATTAAAATTTTATGTCCATCATAATATAATTCTGATTTGAAATTCATAGCATGGTTTTGATAAGTGGACTGCTCCTTAGCTTTAACACTATTATGTAGCTATAAATAATGCTCTGCAACAGCCATATCCATAATTACTAACCTTTTTACCATTTTTAGTATGGATTTATGGATATGGGTTTAAATAGACCTTATGGGTTCAAATAGACCTTATCTGCTAATAATAGATGTGCAACTTCCTAGTCGAGATTTTTTTTTTCCTCATGTAATTGTCTTCCTAAATTCAGGCACTAGTCAATGTACTCGGCACTGTAGTCTGCAAGGAGAATTGTGGCCCGTCTGTCTCTGTTACACTTGTAAGATTGGCTGGTAACCGTAACCATGAGAGGAAGACTGTTAGTTTGACTAATGAGAGTAATGAATTTCTGTTTCCGAATGTCTTCCCTGGAAAGTACAGGCTTGAGGTAGAGTACTATCTTTATCATTTCCTGTGAATAGATTGTATGTTCTGTATAGTTTCTGGTAATAAGATGAATGAGACAATATTCATGCAGGAATAAGGTTCTTATATTTAGTTTGTGTGCTTTTTGTTCTTCGTATATCAGCAGCTGTAAACTTACATTATGTAATGCATTTCTTGCTGTGTGGCTGTTTTTGTTCTTTCTCATCTATGTGAAATTATACCTGATCCAACTTTGCTCATGCTACTTCCAATGAAGCTGTAGAATTTTTTGTTTTATCTCAAAATATTTTCTTTTTCTCTGATAGATCCTGTACTCTGTCTGCCAGATTTAGAATATATATTTAAATTAATTGATTATATGTCTCTGATTGGTACTAATTCTTCTTTCCTTATTCTTGCAATACTTGATCTATAGGTCAAGCATGTTTCCCCAGAAGTGATGTCCGGGGAAGATAATTGGTGTTGGGAGCAGAATTTCATAGATGTGGACGTTGGTGCTGAGGATGTAAAAGGAATTGTATTTGCTCAGAAAGGTTACTGGGTTAATGTAATTTCCACCCATGATGTAGATGCTTACATGACCCAGCCAGATGGTTCCACTGTAAATTTGAAAATTAAGGTATTAAAACTCTCCCAACTTGAAAGTCATCTAATTACAATAGGACTCTGTATGCATCTTCATTTTGAGATGCATTTTTTGTCTCTGAATTGCAGAAAGGTTCCCAGCATATATGCGTGGAAGCTCCAGGAGTGCATGAACTTCACTTTGTTAACTCCTGTATTTTCTTTGGGAGCTCGTCAATCAAGATTGATACATTAAACCCTTCGGTAGAATACTTATACAGTTTTTCTTTCTGTGGCCTTTCTTTTAGTACTTTTTTTTTCTTTTCCCTTTTTTCCTCATCTTTTCTTGTTGTTTTCATAGCCTGTCTATTTGAAAGGAGAGAAATATCTCCTGAAAGGACAAATCCATGTTGACTCAAGCTCCCCCAATGGTGTGTATGAGTTACCTGAGAATATCATTGTGGATATGCTAAATAGTGAGGGTACTGTTGTTGATGGTACCACTGCCAGACTTGTGTCTAGTGGAAATGATCAAACAAGTGCTGTTGTGTATGAGTATTCAGTATGGGTAGATCTTGGAGGAAAACTTACTTTTGTTCCTTGGGACTCGAGGTGATTACTGTGACATAAATACCTTTCATTATCCTTTCTGATAGACTCATAGACTACCTTTCATTCTCCTTTCTTGGTTTGACTTCATCGATGTTGCTATTATTGTATTGTTTCTGCCCTTACCTGAGCGATGATGTCTTGCAGGAATAATTGGGAGAAGAAAATCTTATTTTATCCTAGACAACATCATGTAAGGAACTATAGAGTATTTTACCTCCAAAAGTCTCAATGGTGTTCTGTTGAACTTCAAATAAAAAATCTTTTACCTTGTTTTGTTAGGTCTCAGTGATAAATGATGGTTGTCAAGCTCTTATTCCTCCATTTTCTGGTCGACTGGGGCTGTACATTGAAGGATCAGTTTCGCCCCCTCTCCCTGGTGTTTATGTCAGGATTATTGCAGCAGGGGATAGCAGCAATGCTCCACTTAAGAGAGGTGAATTAGCACTTGAAACTACTACAGGGACAGATGGTATCTTTGTTGGTGGACCTCTATATGACGATGTAGTTTACAGTGTTGAGGCATCAAAGGTTTGGAACATTTATGGTGGAGCAGCTTCTTTCAGATTTTATAACTTATGTTTAGGCAATAGTGATACGCTGTCTGGTATTATCTTGATATGTGCTGCATCTGGATTTATTATTGGAAATGATGTCTCAGCATATGTGTTTATTATAGGTTGTATGCCCTTTATTCCAGATTCTTTTGTGCAAGTTACAATAATGATAACCCTGTCAACAATTGAACAATCTATTTAATTCTGTAGGTCTATCTAATTGTTTTAAAAATCCATAAATTTCTTGAATCAGTTCTACTTTCAGGATTGAGTAAGGTTAAATAGATTGCGATGGCTTTGCTTGTTGCTTAAGTAGATGCCTGTAGTACGCAACATATATCATTTCTCATACATAGCAGGCTCTAGGTGATGGTTTGGTAGGAAATGAGATTTAGCCATGCACCTTAAACACTGCCTTGGCACCTAATAACCTAGCCTTGAAAAAGCTTTAAGTGCTAATAAAAGTATTTGAAAACTTTATGTAAAAGCTTCAATAACTTGACCAAATTTAACCTCATTGTTTGAATTTAGATCATTTCTATATCATGCTTCCAGTGATTTTGATCGGTATGAATTATCTATTGCTTCAGAGTTATGTATTTAATTTCTCACTGATGTACTCCCTTATGTTTCTATTATTCCATGCAGCCTGGGTATCATCTAAAACCAGTTGGACCTTATGCCTTTTCTTGTCAGAAGCTTAGCCAAATTTCTGTACATATATATTCTGAAGAAGATGCTAGAGAACCTTTTCCTTCTGTGCTATTATCACTGAGTGGTGACAATGGTTATAGGAACAACTCAGTTTCTGGAACTGGTGGAATTTTCCTCTTTGATAACTTATTTCCTGGGAGCTTTTATCTGCGTCCTCTACTAAAGGTATTTCATAGGATGGACATTTTTAATGATACTTCATGCCATTAATTAAAGTTTATTTCCTTTCTTTGCCCCTCTTTCTTTATTAAATCTTTATTTGTCTGAATTCTGATTCTAATTAAGGATGGTGGATTTAAATTCCAGAAAATTTGAATGCATTCCAAGGCTAGGATAAATTCCTAAGATTGTGCACACAATTTAGCCATCTAACAGAGACCACATTTTTTAGGCTTTTGGATAAATATGACGAGATATATCAATTTTAGTTGCATTAAGTTTAACTCAGGAGCTTCAGCAAAATATGTCTTTTTAGATTTCTTCATCTTGATTGAAATTAAGGTTGATGATGCAAGCAACTCAGTATTGCCATGGATACCGTTGAAAGGAATTAAAGGAGATCCGACCCTTGTTATAAAAATGGTATATGCTGAAGCCAAGGTTATCGTCAACTCACTGGATGAATGATCTTGTTTTGCAGGAGTATGCTTTCTCACCTCCGGCGCAGGCAATAGAACTTGGTTCTGGGGAGTCTAGAGAAGTCATTTTCCAGGCTACACGTGTTGCTTATAGGTTTGTTTATAGTCTAGAGAAGTCACTGGATGAATGCTCTTTTTTTTTTTTTTTTTTTAATTTTAATTTTTTAATTTTATTTTGAGAAGGCTCATATTATTCAAGTGAATGTATTTAAGTTCATTTTACTGCCATTACACAAATTAAAAAATTAACAAACAAAAGTATTTTTTTTTTTTTTTCATTTTAAATTTATTTATATAGTAAAGATTGTATTTTGTAATAAAACTTTTTGTATTAAAAAACAAAAGTCTTGTTCATTTCTTGTATGTTACACTGTAGTGAAAGTACCTCGTGAGGTCAAGGTCTTGGCCTAGTCTGCTTCACATCATAGAACAAATAATAATGATTTGGTCCAAAAAAAAAAAAAAAAAAAAAAGACCAAATTTTTGTCTCTCTCCTAAATGGTGTGGTCTTTGCAAGAAGAATCTCCTTTTTTATTTTGAGGTTACAGGTTACAGAAGATCTTTGCCTGTTAGGTTCCTGTCACTTTGTGTATTTTGTCTTTCCTCCATTTATTTGTCCTTTGTAGGGTGGCTTATTTTGTTTGCATTGTTTGATATGTTCTCTTTATATGCTGTCCCATTTGTCATTGTTTCTTTTTCTTCCTTGAGAAAAAGGGAAAAAGTTGAAAAAAGAATATTTCTATTTACTCCATTTATTGAGGAATCAGAAAGGCTGAAGTCCTATGGTTTGCCTTATGATTCTAATGCATTTAAGACATGCAAGTTCATACTTAGGAATCATTACATATATGTAACTATTTCACGAAGTCTATAAATTATTTTTTGCCTTCTAGGTAACTATCTAATCTTAATCTTCAATTTATTATTGTTATTATTATTATCTATCAATGTACTTTTTCCCTAACAGAACACTAAAGTTATAGATTGATGTAACGAATGCTTTTACCATTACTATCCTTGTACACCTCTGCTTTCAGTTCTAGTCGTCTATATCTATTACTTTTCTGTGAGACCCTAATAGGGTTATCCTTTTAACAGTGCCTACCGGTACAGTCACTCTGTTATCTGGTCAGCCAAAGGAAGGTGTTTCAGTTGAAGCTCGATCAGAATCTAAAGGCTATTATGAGGAAACAATTACTGATTTGTCAGGAAGTTATCGTCTTAGAGGACTTGTTCCTGACACAACCTACTTGATCAAAGTAGTGAAAAAGGATGACCTGGGTAGCACTAGAATTGAGCGTGCGTCTCCAGAATCTGTTGCTGTTAAGGTGAGTTATCTGGCATTGCTTGCTTTTTTGTTTCATTTAGGTGCAAGTCTTACAGTCCAAAATGTAATATTACTTTTTTCTCCATTTTTGTAATAGAGTGAATGTCTCAGGGTGTTATACTTTTAGTTTGTGATGTATGCATATAACTAGTATTGAGAAGTGTGTTCTACTCTGATTTTGTAAAAACCTTCATCAAGGGCAACTAGATGATGCTTTGTACAATAACCATGGACATTTACCATATGAAAAAGCCATGAATCGCTATCTAATTCTCATAACTTGCATATATATTTATTCTTTCAGTCCTTAATAAAAGAGGCGAGCTCAATTTTTTCGTTGTCATTAAAGAAAAATGAAAGTAAGAGATAATAATTAACTTACCAACTTATCTAAAAGCTCAAGCTGTTGGAGAGGGGGAAATAATGTTTATCAAAGGGTTTTAACACCCCTTGGCACATGTGGTCTCCTGTACCGGAACAGACTTCCATGGGAAAATATAGGGGTAGCACCAAGGTTGAAACACACCTCCTGGATTCTAACACAAGATCTCCTGCTCTGATACCATGTTAACTTACCAATACTTGATTGTAGCCATTTTTCCCTTTTCATGCATGTTTGTTTCCATTTTGTAGGTTGGATCTGCAGACATCAGGGGATTGGATTTTTTGGTATTTGAAGAGCCAGAAATGACCATTTTAAGTTGCCATGTTGAAGGAGAGAGGACTAGGGAACTACATTCACATCTACGGGTGGAAATCAAGTCAGCTACTGACCCGTCTAAAATCGAGTCTGTCTTCCCGCTTCCTCTTTCTCATTTCTTCCAGGTTAAAGACTTGCCTAAGGGTAAGCACCTTCTGCAGCTCCAATCTGGTCTCCCATCGAGCACCCACAAATTTGAATCTGAAATTATTGAGGTCGACTTAGAGAAGCATACACAGATTCATGTGGGCCCACTCAGATACAAAATTGAAGAGGATCATCACAAACAGGTTTGTTTTAATTTGTTGGGAAGCATCTTGCTCTCAAACAAATCATCCTAGTGTTGGGTACTGTTGTTTGTAATTCGAAGATTCATGGCTCCCAAATTGTTTGTTCGTGATTTGTTCTCATACAAATTGGACGGTTGCTCATCCTGTACCACTTATTGTCATGCATCTCATCTGGAGTTACTTTTGTCCTATATGATTTAACTTACACCTTGAGGATTGGAATAATTAGTGAACTGATAAGTGTTTTTTTCCTCTCCCGTGTCCTACAGGAATTAACTCCTGCACCTGTGTATCCTCTAATTGTTGGAGTTTCAGTGATTGCTCTCTTTGTCAGTATGCCAAGGTAACCTATGAATGTTCTTTCCCCCCCTGGAAGAAAAAAGAAAACTTTTACTAGTTTCTGTACTTTTAACGTGTACATAATGGATAATTCTGATGCTAATATTTTCTAATTGTATTCCTCACCTAAAGATTAAAGGATTTATACCAAGCCACGATAGGTATCTCCACATCAGGATCCACTGCAGCAGCAAAGAAAGAAGTGCGAAAGCCAATTGTTAGAAAGAAGACCTATTGAAGGCTCCTTTTGCACCTTTAAAAAGTGTAGGAGTAGTTTTGAAAGTGTTAAAACTAATTTCCTGTTCTCCATTTCAAGTTTTGGCGGATCACGAGCTTACTCAGGTGAGAGCATTTGTACCTTAAAATACCAACCAGAGTTCTGTTTTATATTATGAATTCAGATGTTGTTTCTAGTGAACTTTTGTAGATTGCAAATGCAGCAAGTAAAGATGGACTGTTCATTCTTTCTTCTCTGTATGTTTATTTTTAAGTTATTAATTATTATGCTCATAGTAATCTTTCTTAATATGGCATGTTTCAGAGTTATAATTGATGATGTCTGTCCATAACCTCCCCCACCTTTTTTTATTGGATGTCTCTGGAGACACGATAGCAACTTCCTCTCGTTGCCTGTGCTTTCAGCTTCTGCCTTTTCTGAGCCCCTTGATAACCTAAATGTTTTCGCCTCCAAGCATGTAGATCAAACGATTATTAGGCCCCCCATACCAATCTCTCCTCTGGGCCTCTGAGTTCTTAATGATTTTTACATCTTCCCTTGAGTTGATCGTCTTCCTCCGCATTTATATGTTTGTTTTTACGACCAAGTTTTATAGGTAGACAATGAGGTATGTGGTTTGCATCTAAATTGCATAAAGCTTGACCATACAGGACCATCCCCTTCGGTTTATTGATACTTTTCCTTGGGTAATACAGGCCTCGTGCACACCACCTGCATTAAAAATGACTCAGCTGGGATCAGTTCCACTGCTATGGATATTTTTGTTGATCTTTAGGAGTGATGGCCCTCGTTTGTTTTCATTTTCATTTTTTTTTTCAATGCAATTTTGAACACAGGTTTTGTACCTTAATTAAGAAAGTTGGCGTATGTGAAATTATAAATTTGCAGGCATGTGATGTGTGCACTTGTACGTGTGATTCAGGCAGGGTAATCTGAACTAGTAGTTCTGAGCTTAGAACTAAGAAAGCACGCGGGCAGAATACTTTTGTCCTCTCTCTCTCTCTCTCTCTTTTGTTTTTGGTTTTTTATTTTTTATTTTTTATTTTTTTATGGTAAATCTCTCTCCTTGGATTCTATTGAGTAGTTGAAATGAAAAAGATTCTGTAAGTTTTCAGATGAGCGTCAATGGTAGCTTGGGGAGCAACGTGTGCATGAATATTTCTGCTATAGCAATGGCATCTAGGCTATTTTGAACCAGTGAGGGCTTAGGGCTTTAATAAGTTTTTAATGCCTCTTTTCCTCGATTAGTTGTAAATTTGTAGTTGTGTGTGAGAGAGAGAGAGAGAGAGAGATGGTAAAACGTGTCATATCCATTCTTGGATACGAATCCCTGCAGCCTTAGTCTTACGAAACTCACTCACCATAAAATGACGGAATATTGTGTTTGTTGACAGCTGCCTCCAAAAAAGAAAAAATCGTTGGGACTTTCTAAGTTGCAAACAGACAGGAATTGGAACAGTGACCTTATCATTGCATTTCGTCTCTTTGGAAAAGCTACTTTTCCAGATTCCGTCCTCTTCAAATGATGTCATTCCTTCTAAATCTACCTTTTGTAAAGTGAATCAATATCCGGGCCTAACATTAGGGAGTGCAGATGAAAGAATGTGCTCTTTGCCATTTCCCCATAGGGAAAGTGAGGCAAAAATACTTCCAAAAAAGAAAGAATGGGAGGCAAAGATTTCACATACAAGTGGAATTGTTGCTGCATATTAAGGGTCAGCATTCCCACTTTGTGGGAACCTAAGGTGTCAACTGTGGACGCTCGCATACTTTTAATTACATCGTCTAATATCCTATATACACAATTCCTAGCTTTTCCATGCTAAGATAGCAAAACCTTTAACGGCAAGACCGTCCCACCTTCGGTGGTCTCAGGCCCACGGGATTAGCCTTGTCAATCACTCCACTTGGAAGTGCGCTCCAGTTAGATCCATGGTGTCCTCAGCCAATCCATCAGGGTTATACTAGTAATTGGAACGAGACAAGGGCTCCTTTAGTAAGTGAACATGCCAACCAACTTCACTCCGGTGTATCACACTCTTCCTCCTTTTTATCATTTTTTTTCCCTCGAAATTATCCTTGGCGTTAAACATTTAATCCCCTGCTCCGCTGCTACACCTGTTTACAATGCACTCGACATACACCATGTGCTTGGCCCACACCATTCTATCAGACAGCATGTCATGTAGATCCCCAGTCAAAAATAGCAACAAATCAAAATGTATGGAAATATTATGGGCCTATTTTGTTGTTCAAATGAAAATGAAAATATCTTATAATTATTTAATTTCTATTTGACGGATCCGACGGACCATATATAGTTAGCCATATGATTACAGATCACCATCATGATACCGATTAGATTAATGAGGAGAGTATTAAATCCCCGCAATCATAACGATGAGTTAGCATTATAAATGATGAGATGGCGTTCCACCGTAGCTTTTCCGTACTTTCTCTAAATACCCCGCTATTTTAACTAAGTTCCTCCAAATCTAGCCTATAAATAAAGACCCAAAATCGTAACTATCTGTGTACTGGCGAAGATCGCAATGTCTGAAATCTGAATGACCCAACGCAGCTGCGTCCCATAAACCCCTCTCTCTCTTATCCCCAATCTCTCTCTCTCTCTCTCGCTCTCTCTCTCAAATCCCCCTAAAATCTCCGCCATATCTATGGCCTCTTCCACTCCCCCACTCTACTCCATCTCTCCAACCAAACCCTAACCTAACCCCTCCCCCCTTTCCCTCTCTCTCTCTCTCTCTCTCTCTCTCTATATATATATATATATATACACAGAGAGATAATGGCCTCTTCAACTCCACCACACTGCTCAATCACTGCAACAAAACCCTACCAAAATCATCAATACCCTCAAAACCACCCCCAAAACCACCGTCAAAACCACCGTCAAAACACCCATTGGACCTCCCAAAAAGTCTCTCTCACCAAACCTTCACCAACAACACCTCGAAATGCAGCTACCAAACCAGGTCCCACCACCAGTACCTCCACCGCCGCCGCCACCGCAACCCCTCTCTCTAAAAACCCTAACTTTCCCTCCCTCACCCATCTCCCTCACTCCAACAAATCCGAACTCACCGCCGATTTCTCCGGTCGCCGCTCCACCCGCTTCGTCTCCAAAATGCACTTCGGCCGCCCCAAAACCGCCATGAGCAGTCGACACACGTCGGTGGCGGAAGAGGCTCTTCAAGAAGTCATTCGTATCAACGGAGACGAAAAGGGTCTGGAGAATGTGCTGCTTAGCTTCGAATCGAAGCTTTCCGGCTCAGATGACTACACATTCTTGTTAAGGGAATTGGGCAATCGCGGCGAGTGTTCAAAAGCCGTCCGCTGCTTCGAATTCGCGGTGCAGAGAGAGCGTAGGAGGAATGAGCAAGGAAAATTAGCAAGTGCGATGATTAGTATTCTTGGTAGATTAGGACAGGTTGATCTTGCAAGGAGTGTGTTTGAAACCGCAGTCAAAGGAGGGTACGGTAATACAGTTTACGCCTTTTCTGCTTTAATTAGTGCATATGGAAGGAGTGGGTATTGCGAAGAGGCAATTAAGGTCTTTGAGAGTATGAAGAATTCTGGGTTGAAGCCAAATTTAGTGACCTATAATGCGGTGATCGATGCGTGTGGAAAAGGGGGCGTTGAGTTTAGTCAAGCGGCGGAGATTCTAGATGAAATGTTGAGGAATAGGGTGCAACCCGATCGAATAACCTTCAATTCGCTTCTTGCGGTTTGTAGTCGTGGAGGGTTGTGGGAGGCGGCGCGGAATTTGTTTAGTGAGATGGTTTATAGAGGGATTGATCAGGATATATTTACGTATAATACGCTATTGGATGCTTTTTGCAAAGGTGGGCAGATGGTTTTGGCTTTTCAAATAATGTCTGAGATGTCGGCAAAGAATATTTCGCCTAATGTCGTTACATATAGTACTATGATTGATGGGTATGCCAAGGCTGGTAGATTAGATGAAGCATTAAGCTTATTGGAGGAGATGAAGTTTGTAGGAATTGGTTTGGATAGAGTTTCGTATAACACTTTGCTTTCGATTTATGCAAAGCTTGGTAGGTTTGAGGATGTTTTAAATGTTTGCAAGGAGATGGAGAGTTCTGGGATTAAGAAGGATGCTGTCACCTATAATGCACTTTTGGGTGGATATGGGAAACAAGGGAAGTATGATGAAGTTAAAAGAGTGTTCAAAGAAATGAAAGCACAGCATCTTTCTCCTAATTTATTGACTTACTCGACGCTGATTGATGTGTACTCAAAAGGGGGTTTGTATCGAGAGGCAATGGATGTTTTTAGAGAGTTTAAGCAGGCAGGGTTGAAGGCTGATGTTGTTCTTTACAGTGCGCTTATTGATGCTTTGTGCAAAAATGGGCTGGTAGAAACTGCCGTGTCCTTGCTTGATGAGATGACAAAGGAAGGGATTAGGCCTAATGTTGTCACTTACAATTCAATTATTGATGCCTTTGGTCGGTCAGCAACCCTAGAATGTCCAGTTGATGCCGCTGGTGGATCCAATGAGGTGCAGATTGAGTCGTCACGATCAATGGCTCTCGAGGATGCCAATGAAAGCGATGTAGGAAATAGGGAGGTTAGCCGGATCATAAAGATTTTTGGGCAGTTAGCTGCAGAGAAACCATGTTATGCGAAAAATGATAACAGAGGCAGACAGGAAATCTTGTGCATCTTGGGAGTTTTTCACAAGATGCACGAGCTGGAAATCAAACCAAACGTTGTTACCTTTTCGGCCATATTAAATGCTTGCAGGTAAACTTCTTTGTCTGATACTTTAATACATTATATCTTTCACTAAATAGAGACCTTGTCATAGGGAGAATATTGAAGTTGTTGGAAGTATGAAATTAGTACAAGTATTCATCTAGAATTCTATTTTCGATTCCCTTTCTCTCTCTCTTAAAAAAATTCTCTCTCTCTCAAACGAAACTGTCACACCTCAAGAAAGGAGAAATCAGGAAAATTTGATTGATCTTTATCTAAGTAGTATGTAGTGTCTAAGCCTTTTGACTTGCCACTCCATATACTTACACATTGCACCTGGCTACTCGTTTCTCTGGAATTAAAATAAATCAAGTGGATGAAATTGCACTCATTATACCTTCTTTTTAAGAAGTGGTTGGTGTATACTAGTCTCCCTCACTGGGGAATAACGGTAAGAATCCTTGCTTTTCCAATCTATTAATTGCTCAAAATGGCTAACTAGTGGGTTTGTGTTATCTGATGTATATAATAATTAGAATTTAGTAGTTGCTTGTTGCCTTCTGTAATCTCCTGTTTTTCTCTTAATACATACTTCACGTATTTTTCAATGAAATTATGGGTGATCTCAGTTGTGTATTATCTTTTGGATGCAGCCGTTGTAACTCATTTGAAGAAGCTTCAATGTTACTGGAGGAACTGCGGTTGTTTGATAATCAGGTGTATGGTGTGGCACATGGACTTCTCATGGGCTATAGGGACAATGTATGGGGTCAAGCTCAGTCCCTGTTTGATGAGGTGAAGCAGATGGACCCTTCAACTGCGTCTGCCTTCTACAATGCTCTGACTGACATGCTATGGCACTTTGGTCAGGTAAGTTTTAGACATTGCTGTGGACCAAAATATATTCTTTTCTCTATTATTACACACTATATGGTAGGAATATACTTGATGAGTTGAGTCAGGCTATGGTTGTAGCCCATATAACTAATTCTTTCTCTCTGACTTACACATACACACATGGAATTGAGTGCTCGAATATCATAGCAGGGTGCAGTATGTAGATTGTTTCATTCTTTTATGTTTACAATCCTTATCTAGCTTTGCAAAGATGCAAGTAGAAAGGAATAGCAGTTCTTATGCCATTCAGTTATCTTTCTGAACTAGGAGTTTCCATATTTTAAGTATTGCTTAAATAGTATTGACAGTATCATAGAAGTGTTCGTAGAATGTGTCTCATGGTTAATTTTAAATGTTTCTGATATTATTTATGATGGGGATAATAGAAATTCTGGATATTCTTTACAAGCCTTTCTCAGATTTTGCATCCCAGAGTCACTTTCCTTATCTAAACTAATTCCCAATTCGTGATCCTGTTTTCCTTTGCTAGAGGTCTTGATTCTTGGAAATTTTGAATTGCATGGGTTCTCTGCTACACTGCACGTCATGTAGGCTTTCTTATATACCCCTCCATAACCAGACCTAGGACCAAGCCTTTATCCTAACTATTTGGGTCTGGCTTTATTGATGAAAGCATGCTCCATGAAGATTTGATATGAGACAACAGATGGCTTTCATCCTTACATAAACTATCTATAAATTGATGCTAAATTGCTGCCAGGCTAGTTGGCGCCCCATGCTATCTACGCTATTGGTTATGTAATTCAAACTCATGCATGATGCAACTGAGTAGTAACTCTCCACAATTCCTATGAAATTGAGGAAAGGGTTTATAGGAAGGGTAGCAGGCATAGTTTGAGATAATGGTTCTCTGCTACACTGCACCTCATGTAGGCTTTCTTATATACCCCTCCATAACCAGACCTAGGACCAAGCCTTTATCCCAACTATTTGGGTCTGGCTTTATTTGATGAAAGCATGCTCCATGAAGATTTGATATGAGACAACAGATGGCTTTCAGCCTTACATAAACTATCTATAAATTGATGCTAAATTGCTGCCAAGCTAGTTGGCGCCCCATGCTATCTACTCTATTGGTTATGTAATTCAAACTCATGCATGATGCAACTGAGTAGTAACTCTCCACAATTCCTATGAAATTTAGGAAAGGGTTTATAGGAAGGGTAGCAGGCATAGTTTGAGATAATGCTTCACTTGATTTGTAAGAGAGAAATGAAAATGGGGAAATTTGTAACAGCTTGGCTTGAAGCTGCTGTTGCAAGATTTCCTCATTTCCCTTCTTCATTTTTCCCCCATTATGACCTCTAGGCAATTAAATTTAGCAATATCAGTGGAGATGTAGTGGGTATTTTAAAATTCCTGAATTGGATATTGTTCTGGGAATATGACTTTCGTTGTTGGTGATAGCTTTTTTTTTTTTGGGGGGGGGGGGGGGGGGGGGGGCATAGAGACATAAGCTAGATTGACACTCTTTAAGTAAATGAAGTGGACCACCTTCGCATAGTTTATTGTGCAAAGACATTGGACTTCAGCATTTTATTGCACATTAGGACATCCTTACTGCTGTTTTCCAATTCATGGAATCACTTAAGGTGTTATTCATGCATACATCTCCTAAAACTTGCTCTGTTTCTAATGATTGTTGAATCTTCTCTGTATTTGTGTCTTTAGAAACAAGGGGCCCAACTAGTCGTGCTTGAAGGGAAACGCCGACATGTATGGGAGAATATATGGTCTGATTCTTGCCTAGATTTGCATCTAATGTCTTCTGGGGCTGCCCGCGCAATGGTTCATGCATGGTTGCTCAATATACGCTCTATCGTGTTTGAAGGCCACGAGTTGCCAAAACTAATAAGGTAAGGATCATCCCAGTACTCCCTATAATATACTTTATTTTGATTAAAGAGTTAAATATTTAAGCCCTTGGCCTTGTACAGCATTTTGACAGGATGGGGCAAACACAGCAAAGTTGTTGGTGATGGTACACTACGGCGAGCAATTGAGGCCCTCCTCACTGGCATGGGTGCACCCTTTCGGGTTGCTAATTGCAACCTGGGTAGGTTTATATCAACAGGAGCTGTGGTGGCTGCCTGGTTAAAAGAATCGGGCACACTAAAAGTTCTTGTTCTTCATGATGATAGAACTTATCCTGCAGAAACTTCAAGATTTGATCAAATCTCTGATTTGCAAACGCTCCCGTTGTAGCCTTTTGTATTTTTTCTGGTTTCCCTTTTTGGCATATTTATATCCTGTAATATATGAGTAAATCAAAAAATAGATATAACAATTCTCTCTCTCTCTCTCTCCAGTTTAATTATGCAGTGTTTTGGCGTACCAGCTTGTATTCCAGAACCCAGAGTTTATGCGTTTGGGCGAAGAACCCTATGCAATTGCAAATTGTAAAAGGAGAAATTAAGGTGGTGTTTGGTTGTCACAACAATAAGGTTGTGTTTTAACACGTTTTTTCATGCTTCTCGGGAGATGGGTTGGTTATTGCCACCACAAAATTTCTTAAGCACTCTCATTTATTTTAATTTTTTAAAGTTTTATGAAAAATATGAAGGGTTTTACTGAAAATTAATTGTACTGTCCACTAAAAAATGTCATTTTAAATTACTTTGTAAAAAAAACTTTTCTTAAAATTTGCATTTAAGTGGATTCTTTGATAAGTTTTCTTGAAAAATTTTGTAAAAATGAAACAAAAATTGTAAATGCTAAAAAAATTAACTTAAACCGACAGATTTTGGAAAAAATTTTTTACAAAATATTCTAAAATTATTTAAAATTATGTTTTCTAGTGTATAGAATAGTTAGTTTTTGTGAGAATTTTTTATATTTTTTATAAAACCTTTGAAGTTTAAAAGAGGGGGAGGGGGCGCTTAAGAAATTTTAACGTCTATAGCTTGCCCCATAGGGAAAATGGGCAATAAAAACAAATCGCAATTTTCAAAGAGCCTAAGAATTTTAGGCAACTCGCAGAATATTCTGGTCCGCAATTTCGAATATTCTGGTCCGCAATTTTCTCATTGGCCAAACAGCATTCAGCACGAGATCAGTAAACCTGATGACTTCGTTGTACAGCAACATATTCCCTTGCGATTAAAGCGTAGGAAAATAACAAGCTTCCATGAAGCTGTGGGAATCATCTTCGGAGATTTTAATGGACCGGCTGGTTTTTTTAATTATTTATTTATTTATTTATTTTTGCTATTAAGGACCGGCTGGTTTAATTGTACTTGGCCACTGGTCTAGGTTTTGGACTCGTTAAACCCCTTTTCAGAGAAACCATTATTTATTTTTTTTAAAACCGGCTTGAATCGGTTTGAACCACTTACTGGTTATGGGAAGGGAACTCACCAGGTTTTTAATGCTGTGTTTTCGCAGCCAGAAAAGAAATGAAAATGAATTCATTTAGGGTCTCTTCGTTTTGTGAGAATTAAAACTCTCAAAAATCACAAATTCCTAAGAGTTTCAACTCTCAAAACTGACAATCTTGAGAGTCACAATTCACGTTATTCGATTTGTATAAAGATTTTCTAAAAGAAATATATATATATATATATATTTTTTTTTTTTTTTTGAATCGAAAGGGAATCAAATCTATGGTTATATTAGTAGAACTATGTAATGCCAAAATTAACAAAGGCTAGGGATATCGGTGGAGAAGAAGAAAAATGGACAAGGCAATCATCGGCAACAAAACATTATTTGGGATAAAAAAATCTGACACACTCATATATATATATATATATATATATATATACACATTTAAGATCATGGGCAAAATCTGAGTTAAAGCCACAGATGAGGACTCACATGCCAAAAAAAGGAAGGAAAAAGGAAAAAAAAGAAAAGAGAGATCGAAGAATGGCCAGTACCACCAAACTAGTATCACCAAAAGCTTCACAACTATAACTCATCAGATTTGACCCTTTTCTGTTTGGTTTTGTTTTGTATTTTTTCCCTCAAATGCCCTCAAATGTAGAATAGGATGCCTTTATATATATATACTAGGGGTATGTTGATGGATATCAGAAGTGGAAAGGAAAAAGATCTATGGGATGATGGATTGCTACTACTCCGTGAGCAACTCTAGCTCAACTGTGCAATTGCCGGAAAGCTGATCGTCACCGACGTGGCTCCATGGAAATCCACCAATCCAGCACTATGTCTAGAAATCAGAATAAGATGAAGTGGTCGTGTGTGGAGTGACATTACAGAGAACAAAGTTGGGCCGCGCAGGAATTGCCAATTCCTTTGTATTTAGATGAGATTTTTATCTCCCATGAATAATGAGATTTGTGATCTTTCAGGAAATTAAAATCCCACGATTTAAGCAAAATAAACAGCCGGATTTTGATAGACCCTCGGAAATCCGCAATTCCCACTCCTAATTCTCACAAAACAACCTCAGTAGGAAGGAAATAAATGAAAATGGAATTCATTTCCCTTTGTTTTGTTTGCTATAAAAAAGATTTAAAATAAAGGAATTCAATTGGTGTTTTATTTTTTTATATAACTCTTTGAATAAATCCAATTTCCTCAAAATTTCTATTCTTTGGATCGGATTTTTAATTTGTTAATTGAAAGACATCAGTGTAATAGAAAACTAACCCCAACCCAACAGATCGACAGGGCTAATTGCCATTATAATTTTATTTTATTATTGTTATACTAATAATTATTATTTTATACACTTAATAATGTCCTTGGGTTCGAATGAAGCACTAAAATCAGGTTTAATAGCATTTCCCACCTCAATAGGGATGTGGGATTTGTAAAGATACGTTATGATTACGATTCCGTGGGTGTATATTCTCCAATCATTTTTTTATTTAAAAAAAAAAAGAAAAAACTGGCCTTTAGACGTGCTCAGATAATTGGTTACCAGGATTGGTGAGCTAATTCTTTTTTTTTTTTTCTTTTTTTTTTGGGGGGGTTACTGTGACCGACTTGGTTTTTGATACTGTCCCCTGTTATACTTAAACGGGACTATAGTTTGCATTAATTAAATGTCAGACTTGGTGACCACAAGAAAATCTATTATATATATCTAAAACGGAAGACTTGGGTTACTATTTAAGGCCACGTGTCATATCAGTATTTTCTTTGTTTTTTTTTTTCTATATTTTGGGCGCAGCTGTTCACGCTCTTTTAGAAAATTCTCGCACTTCCCATCCACTTCGTTACCTTTATGGACAAGATTACCCTTCACGAAATGGACACCAAAATCATAGATTACAGTGGAGGAGGGATAAGAATGAACAAGAAGGAAAGAGAGGGGGACCACTAGACGTCCAAGGGGAATATCTTCTCCGGCGAGGGCCGACACCGGCGAACCTCTTAGTCCGAACTCCTTCTCCAGCTAAGGTCGTCGCCAGAGTTGCTGCTTCAAGCCCATAAATTACCACTCAAACCCACAAGCTACCGCCCACTCAAACCCACAAGCCACTGCCGGCAATAAATCCACTAGAGAAGAAAATCAGGCTTTTTCTCTCTTTGCAAATTTTGCTCTCTTTATCTGTCACTTCCCCCACCCACCCCCCCTTTTTTTTCCCTACTGCTCCCCAGCCATCGCCGTCAACTCTTTCTCTTCCTTTTTCCATCTGCATTTTTCCAATTCTTTTTTTTTTGTTTTTTTTTTTGACAAATTTGGTGCATATACCAAATAACAGAAGAAAATAAGACCAAAAAGAGAAAGAGAGAGAGAGAGAGAGAGAGAGAAAAGGAGAAAGAGAAGAGCAATGGCCGGCGACTGTGGAAGCCATGGGCCATGGCTCTCTCAAGGTAACCAAAAATGGTTTTGGGTTTTAACAAAAATGGAAATTTTGGTGTTGAATTTGTGGGTTGAATTACGGTTTAGAGCCACTCATGGCCGCCATGGTTGGCCCCTTTTTCTCCCCTTCTTTTTCCTCCTGGTGCATATACCCATAGCCAATCTATCCCCTTTCTCTTTCCTGGCCGGCCATGGGGTTTGGTTGTTAAGGTGTATGGTTGGGTATACAAGGAGATAAGGGCAATTTTGTCCTTTAAACCATAGAATGCAAATGAAGAGCATGAGAAGTCTCTTAAGGAGCAGGAATAGACATGCACTTTATTTATTTATTTATTTTTTTGCTAAGATTGTTTCTTTGGCTGTATTTGCCTATGAACATTCATTTTATGTAAAATGGTGCAAGATGGTCGAAATCCTACCCTGTCATGGGATCATCCCATAGAAAAACATTAGAAGTAATCAGTATTTATTTATAACAAAGTTGATTTAATATATCTAATACACATGTAAAAAAAATGCTTTTTTTTATAAAATTAAATTTTAAATTATTTTTCTTCTCGCAAGTCCATATGTTTACCTAATTTTTTATCTTCTTCCTATTAAAAAACATTAGAAACAACCAATTTTTATTTATCAACAATACTCTATTTTTCTCATGTTAAAATATACTAGAAACAATTATCAAATTTTTTTCTCATGAACCTTATGTTTTTTTTTTCTTCCAATTATTATTTAATTGTTTTCCTGTGCATTTGCACAGGTTAGCCATGCATATATAGCCATGCATGGGTGGGGTTGCCTAGTTATAGTAGAAAATTGAGTGCAACTAGCAAGTCTCACCCCAACATTTACTAAAACTTTTAAACACCTCACATGATGGGCGACGCTAGCAAAATAAATTGAAATGGCGGATGGTATGGATTTTTTCGGTTGTGCTCACATAACAATGTCATGTTAGGGATTATGGATTATGAGTATTGGACGTTGCCCATTATCCTACCATGGCAAGCAATATTTTTTTAGGATAAAGTGGTAGCTAGTGAGACTAGTATTTTTTTCATATATAATTATGAGTAAATTACACAAAATCTCTCCTCAATTTTAAAATAAAAAAATCCTGAATTATTAAATTTTCTTTGTGTAATTTGTTTGCCGTTAGAAAATTTGAGCAGCTCGCGTGATGCGTGCCCATTAAACTAATAAATTATCTAAATTAGACGGAAATAGAATCACGTGCAATTTAATAATTCTTAAGGGTGATTTGTCAACTTCTCAAAATTCATGAAAATTTTGTGCGATTTACCCAAACGGGGGCATTCGGCATGTATTAATTCCATTTCAAACGGTATATTTACTTTCTTCCTCTCTTTTTACACCAATTGAGAATTTGGTACGGTGAGGGCCCTTACTGCACGTAGAATTCGAAGACATGGTGGTTGAGATCACATGTGAGAAATAAATGTGAACCGCATTAGACATTTAATTTCTCCCATGTGTTAGATGAATTAAATCCATTCGTACCCCTTGTAGGCCTTCCTTTATGCTTGCGCCGTTTGAGATTAAAATCATGTCAGGGAGACAAAAAAAAATCAAAGTAGAATATCAAAAGCAATTGCAAGAATGCACGATTTGTGGTCGCCGTAGATGATATGAACCTAATGTATTGATCGAGATGCTCAATCCGATGCAGTTTAATTGTCAGCAACAAAATTGACTGGAACATGCTTAATTGCCCTAATTAAGCATACGGAGACTTGCATGTACTACAACACCATGAGGCCAGTAATGACTTTTTATGCCATTGTCAATAGCTATCTAGCCAGAATGACCAATGACGGTGGGGAGCATGAAGTTGGTTGAGAGTTGGGATGCAATAATTTATAGGTGCACCGGCCGCGGCCTTCAATGTCCCAAGTCCAAACGAGTTTTAAATTTCCAGAGAGAGAGAGAGAGAGGGATCCTTTCAACAACGTGCATTAAAATCCCATTACTAATTTTGCCTTATAAATACAATATCCACAAGATCATATGGAAAACAAACAAGCATTTCTCTTTCTCTTCCCTTTGAAAGAAAAATGGGGAAGTTTTTAAAGAGGGTTTCACCTTTTTTTGTAATGTTGTTGATGGTGGTGATGGTCGTGGGGATTGCAGAAGGGCGGCGAATTGAGAGAGAGGTCACTGAAGAGGGTGTTGGAGGGGGTGCTGGAGGAGGTGGAGGCTTTGGAGGTGGTGTAGGTGGCGGTGCAGGAGGTGGTGTGGGCGGAGGATTTGGTGGTGGTAAAGGTGGTGGTGCTGGAGGAGGCGTTGGTGGTGGTGGAGGAAAAGGTGGTGGCTTTGGAGGAGGCGTTGGTGGTGGTGGAGGAAAAGGTGGTGGCTTTGGAGGAGGTGGTGGCATTGGAGGTGGGAAAGGTGGTGGCATAGGAGGAGGTGGCGGTGCAGGAGGAGGTGCTGGTGGTGGCGTTGGGGGTGGAAAAGGTGGTGGCTTTGGGGGTGGCATTGGAGGTGGGAAAGGTGGTGGCGTAGGAGGAGGTGGCGGTGCAGGAGGAGGTGCTGGTGGTGGCATTGGGGGTGGAAAAGGTGGTGGCTTTGGTGGTGGCATTGGAGGTGGGAAAGGTGGTGGCATAGGAGGAGGTGCTGGTGCAGGAGGAGGTGCTGGTGGTGGCATTGGGGGTGGAAAAGGTGGTGGCTTTGGTGGTGGCATTGGAGGTGGGAAAGGTGGTGGCATAGGAGGAGGTGGTGGTGCAGGAGGAGGTGCTGGTGGTGGCATTGGGGGTGGAAAAGGTGGTGGCTTTGGTGGTGGCATTGGAGGTGGGAAAGGTGGTGGCGTAGGAGGAGGTGGCGGTGCCGGAGGAGGTGCTGGTGGTGGTATTGGGGGTGGAAAAGGTGGTGGTGCTAGTGGTGGCATTGGAGGTGGGAAAGGTGGTGGTATAGGAGGAGGTGGCGGTGTAGGAGGAGGTGCTGGTGGTGGCATTGGGGGTGGAAAAGGTGGTGGCTTAGGAGGAGGTGGCGTAGGAGGTGGGAAAGGTGGTGGCATAGGAGGAGGAGGCGGTACAGGAGGAGGTGCTGGTGGTGGCATTGGGGGTGGAAAAGGTGGTGGCATAGGAGGAGGTGGCAGTGCTGGTGGTGGCATTGGAGGTGGGAAAGGTGGTGGCATAGGAGGAGGTGGCGGTGCAGGAGGAGGTGCTGGCTGGTGGCATTGGGGGTGGAAAAGGTGGTGGCTTTGGAGGAGGTGGTGGTGCTGGTGGTGGCATAGGAGGAGGTGCTGGTGGTGGTTTTGGAGGAGGTGGCGGTGTTGGTGGTGGCGCAGGTGGAGGTTTTGGTGGTGGCGGAGGTGCAGGCGGTGGTGGGGGAGTAGGAGGTGGTGCTGGTGGTGGGTTTGGAGGCGGAGGTGGCTTTGGGGGAGGAAGTGGGGGTGGACGTTAGTATTAACACCTAAAATTATCATCTTGGTATAGCATAAAACATGCTGGTGCATGGATAACATTAACATCAACGTTGTTCTAATACAATTTTATTAGATTTCTCTAGAAAGACAAAGCACCAATGCCGTGGCATTTACCAAGTAATCTAATGACAAATTAAATAAGGAAACCAAACGTAGCTTTCCATCAATGTGTTGCTATATAAAGTTCTCATTGCAATTTTCTTTTTCTTTTTCTTTTCCTTTCCCCCTTTTAACACCCTTCTATTATGATGTAAACCATGTTCTTACTGACTAATTTATTTAGGAAACCCATGGCAAACAATGTGCAGCCAGGGACACATTGGTCATGGCCAATTTGGTTTTGGTAAACTCTCTAGTTGGCTAAGGACAAGAGGTCATTCTCTTCTCCATCCAGGGAAAGAATTACTAAACCATGGTAACCTACTGTGTAGATACTGATGAATGACACATCGACTAGTCATTCCACATCGTGGGAGCCACAACCATATGGTTCCATCACCTATCTTTTAACGGGATGACATAATTGATGGGTCATTAGTTTGAAAATTTTGTTTTGGCGCATAATTTTAGAGTGGTACTATAGGAAGCATCTTTCGTATAGCACTTCATAAATATTCAATTCACATTAGTTAAAAAGATATCTGTTAAATAAATCGAGAAATTTTTTATCCATACACATAGTGCCACTTAAGGTGCTATATAAAAGTACTGTACATGGCATTTTTCATAATTTTCAATCAACAAAGGTATCCAAACATTCCCCATTGGACTAATTAATCTAAAAAGAAACATTTAATTTTTTAGAACAAAATGAGCTTACATAAAGAAAAATTAACCTAGAATAGATGTAATGCCCTCGGCCAAGGTACCAAGGTAGTAGAAAATGAAGATCCTGTCGCTAAACGGGGACGGACCGTCCATCAACGAATCCCGCATCGCAAGCCAACGCATCTTGGGCAGCGTTATCCGCAAACCTTCTGGCTTCTGCATACGCATTTGAACCCAATCTTTCCAAGGCATTAGGAATATTTTCATCAATAGATAACCCACACTAGGGAGCAATAGTGTAGGCAATATTTTCTGTCTGGATTAAGGGTGTCATCCTTTAGCAGCTTCTTGAAATCGGCAGGAGTTTCAGTACCACTGGCCTTTGCCACTTCAAGCATGATCATGGCGAGCCCTTGACGTCGGCCCTAGCGCTGCGGGGGTCCGATTTGACAGCCGATACGCATAAATCATAGTATATGCTTTGCTTGCAACTTTGGCCAATAAGATCAGCAAATGATTGGTTTAGGGTGGAGAGAATGACAACTGCTATGAATGCAATTGGGACTATCTTCATCTTAATTCCAAATCTAGGGCCACCCACGATTTGGGTGGGAAGTAGGGGTTGGGTTCTTTCATTAAAGCCACACTTGTTCGGTAAAATATCCATATGGGGGTACTATTGGTATTCAAAGACTTATTTCATTTTCTACTTACTTTACATTTTAAGATTTTATAAAAATATAAAAGGTTTTCATAAAAGTTGATCACATAATCTATTACGAAACATTATTTTGAACAGTTTTATAGGAGAAAAAATCTATCGTTTAAATAAACTTTTTATTCATTTATGAAACAAATACTATAAATGGCCAAAAATTCTAGGGGTGTTCGTGATTCGGTTTGGTTCGGTTTTAGGGTAGATTTCAAACCAAACCATTATACTTCGGTTTTTTGATTCCCAAACCAAAACCAAACCATACTATAAAAAAACCAAACCAAACCAAACCATAAAATTTTGGTTTGGTTCGGTTCGGTTTTGGTTTTATCCTATCAAGTAGCAACAAATAATTGAAAATGGAAAAAATGACTAGCCAAACTTCAAATAAAAATATTTTTAATATAATCATTACATTAGCAACTAAAAAAAACATTAAACATTATATCAAAATGAAAAAGTATTGACTTATGTCAATCCAAGTTCAAATCTCCAATCTAATACATGTCAATATCTCACACAACATTAATAACTAGTTTAATACATGCCAATCTAATAAAGAAAAAATAATAAGAAAGTTAAAATCAACAAAAACAAGCCCATTTCAAAAGTTTTTCTTTCGGTAGTGTACTATTATTTTGAATCTATTACTTATTTTGCCCTTATTAAAATAGAAAATTTACAAACTAAGTTTATTTTGAATCTATTACCTATTTTTCCCTTATTAGAATAGAAAATTTACAAACTAAGTTTAATATGTAATATATAAATATATATATATATATATATATATATATAATATGTTTTTCGGTTTGGTTTGGTTTTTTAAACATGAAAACTAAAACCAAACTAATTTAATTCGATTTTCTAAAATTGGAACCAAAACCAAACGTAATAACAAAAAAACCAAACCAAACCAACCGATTTGGTTTGGTTCGGTTTGGTTTTCGGTTTTAACCAAAACCATGAACACTCCTAAAAAATTTCACTTAAACAACAGATTTCAGTAAAAACCATATTTTATAAAGTTATTCAAAATTATGTTTTTTAATGGATAGTGCATCTGGTTTTTATAAAAACCTTATATATTTTTTTATAAAATATTGAAGTATAAAATAAGTGGGGATGAAAATCAAGTCTTTGGGTGCTTGTGAAGCGAAGGAACCGTGGGCCATGTACAACTTACCAGGAACTATTGAGCAGTCAAGGCCTCGCTGCATCTGGGGATTGGGTTGCAAATTCCAGCCCTTCTCATTACGTGGGCCGTGTTCTGGGTTTTCCTAGCCGGCCCGTTGTCTTGTTGTTTACAGTATCTAGACGAATGATCTCAGTGGGGGAAATATTGTGTATTTTGAGCCAGCAGTCCAGCACTAGTTCTAATATTTTACATTATCCGCTCATCACCGACTTTTTTCTTTCTCACCGACTTTTAAATTTCAAATTTATGTAATTAAAATTTTACAAATTTCACCAAATTTATGTCTAAATATAAGTCAGACTTAATTTTTCAACAAATAAATAAATAAAATGAACACATCGAGAAGGGCAGACACCGAAATCTTTGAGAAGTTGTCATGTTTCACTCGTGGATCCATATGCTCGTATATTTTGATATCCTTTAAGCATTGAACAAATGGCATAAGATGTTGTGATAAAATTTTACATGAAATGACGTGTTACAATGCAAAGTAAGAGACGAATACAACACGTTTTAAACAAGTCCAGAATCCAGACTCCCGATGAAGGAACGAGATTCCCACCATCCTCATTTCTTGAGGAATAGGATACCCTCTTCATGACTCATTCCAAACATTAGCAATTTAGCATTAAGCTAAAGTGGGAATTGCATTCCTATTTCCTGATTTTTCACTCTCTCTCAAACTCGTTTCATAATCATGGGAATCTGAAATAAGGAATTGAATGTACCAAAGCACAAGAAACAAGATCATTTGAGATAAGGAATTGAATATACCAAAGCATAAGAAACAAGGTCATTTGAGATATGCTTTTTTGTTTTTTTTTACAAAGTGGACTACAAAGGGGATTAAAAGGGAGCACCTCAAACTACAGATCAAAAGAAGGTAGATTCTCCTCCTTTGTTCCTTGGCAATGGTCTCTGAAAATGGGAATTGTATTCGGTGCTGAGTTTTATCAACTCAACATCATAGCAAAGTAATCCATATCCTTGAATGAGAAATTAGATGGTTTGGATTAAAAGTTGAAAATGTGCAACTAAAATGACCAAAATAACTTTATTGGGCAACTTTTTCAACTTTCAATCTAAGTCATCCAATTTATCATTCAATGGTGTGAATTATTTTGACATGGTACTGAATTTTATTAACTTAACACCGAATCCGATTCCCCGAAAATGACCTTAACTTTATATCCTTAACGAACAAATGCATTCCACAAGAATATAATTTGTCTTTTCTAAGGACCGACAGCCTAGAAGAGATGTTCTTAATTTTCACTAGAAACTCAGGTATACAATTTATTATGGATAGCTTGAAAACGACTAAGTCTCCTCTCATATAACTTGCTGAAGCAGTCAAGGTGGAGGAGTTCCTCCCCACCTCCTATTCATTTTTTGCCATGTGTCATAAATATTTTAAAAAAAAACATGAATTCAAAATCACGAACAAATAAATAAACTAATATAAATACGTGAACACACATTCATATTAACATAAAAATGTAACACTCAAATATGAGTTTATAAAAATGTGTTCACAATTATGTAAACATGAGAATGCATACACACAATCAATTCTCCTTCTTTAACAAGTGGCGAAATATGAGTGGGAAGAGGGAAGGAGCTCCTTCACCCAAGGGTGGAGGCAAGTATTTTCCGTCAAGATTTAATAAAACAATTAGGCTCTATTTGGTTTGTGGATTTTATTAAGGAATATATATATATATATATATAAGGAATTCTACTTTTCTTTATTTGATTGCATTGGAAAATTAGAAGAAAAAGAAGAATTGAAATAACTTTGGCTTGATATGAGTTTATCTTTTCCTTTCATTTTCTTTCCTCCTCAATTTTTTTCCCTTCCTTTTTTTTCCTTAGTAGAATCCATGAATCAAATTGAGGGTTAAGGAAATTTAAAGGAAAAAAAATAAAATAAAATCACAGATTCATATATAGTTACCATCTTTTAATTTCCATGTCTACACACCAACACCACCTACCTCTAATATTCCAGAGAGATCCATGACCAGCAATATCACTCGGTCTGTGTCAAATTTCATCAAAATGTGAAAATTCAGTTTCTTTCTTTATTGCTTTAATTTTATTACAACTATAATAATATTATTATAATAAATTTGAGTGGATGGGTCATGGGAGTTTCCTTCTTTATGTTCCATATTTTAATTTTCTCAAATTTATTTTTGGTAACCCCAATAACAAAGAAACGTGACATTTGTTTCATTCGTTAAATAAGAAATCTTGAATTCAAGTTTATAAAGAAACATTAATATCTATTTACTGATATGAAGAGAGATAAAGATTAAATGGTTAAGAGTATAGGTTCTATTGCTTATAAAAATATAAATAAATAAATTATTTTTGGTAAAACACAAGGCCCTTTCTATTATTATTATAAATTAATCAATAATTATTTATTACTTAATTTTTTATTTTTTAATTTTTTTTGGGATGTTAGCCTTAACCACAGGAAACAAAAAAGTGTTAGGCCTCATCTCCATGAATCCCTCAAGCAAGTTTTAAGAAGGGGTTGGGGGCATAACCTATAGCTGGGGTCCCTCCCCTGCGTCATGGGGGGTATGAGTCAACAAGATGACAAGAACTATACATATTACTCACTGTTTCATAGCCGACAACCATCAGTTTCCCACCTTCCAATCCTACTCAGAAACATATCAAATATGTATATCCAGTTGCTCTAAAAGAACACCAAATAATCAATTTAATAATTACCTCAAAAATTAAAATAAATTAACGTGTAATCTCACTCTAACTCAGAACTTTCCAGTCTAATCTCTACATTTCCTCCACGCCCACCGGTTCCGCAATTTTATATGTTTGGTAAGAATACAATCTCTCTACCAATTCTACCCCAAAAAAAAAAAGAAAAGGAAAAAAGAGCACAATCAATCTCTCTCTCTCTCTCTGTGAAATTCAAGCACAGAACATAGATAATTTATATGCCATGCACGTAGCCAAGTGGCAAGCACGCATGCATCAATGACATTCCTGGTTTCTGAGATTTTCGAGTCATTGTCTAGACATGAACAACTAGTCGGTTGTTTTTCATGTATATGCGGGGTACCCCAGTCACCAAAAGTGAAGAAAACTCTTAAAAATTCCGCACGGCCCACAAGACCCAACCAGCACCGGCCGTCCAAACCTTCTTTATCTGGATACCTCTCTCGATTCTATTTTTGATTTTTTTATCTTTTGCAACCACTACTTCCACACGCACGCTCTACTTTTTCTCCCTATACATAGGTGCATTTGCTTCACATATGCTTCTGTGCAAACCAAACATCTCTTTGAGAATTTCTGTCTAAAATCATTCATTCTTCTTGTGTTCATCAGAAATCTTGTGTGTGTGCACGTGATCTCTCCTTTCGGCTTCCATATTTGGGAAATATATCAAAGATTTCGCATTCCAATTGTGGTGCGGAGATATAGTCGGAGCTCAATATTATATATGCTGGAGTATAACTATAGTCTGTTATAGTTTCCTTCTAAGTGTTGATTTGATTTCCTTAGATTTGTCTTCCATATCAGTAGCCCCTTTGAATTCTATATAAACCCAGTTTGGCTTCCTTCTTCTCCACATTAAAAAACCAAGGTTTTCTTGGGCTTAAAGTTCTTGAGATTTTCGTTGGGTTCTTAGTGATTTTTCATCTTTCTAGTCCTCCCTCTGTTTTTCCTCTGCTCATGGCACCCCCGAATGATCCCGTTAACTCGATTTTTAGCGTCATAAAATCCGAGAGTTTCGAATTGTCAAATGGGAAGTTTTGCTGTCAAAGGTGTTCCATTGCTCTCAGAAGTTCCCAGCAATGTCTCCTTCAGTCCCTTTTCTTCAATCTGTCAATCCTCTGATGCTCCGCTTCCCCTGCTTCAGCGAGTCCAATCCATGTCTCAAAAGGGAGGCTTCCTTGGATTCAGTCAAGGGGAGCTGTCCGACAGGTTGATGAATTCCTTGGGAAAATTCAGTGGTAGGAATTTTGTGAGCGTCTTTAGATTCAAAACTTGGTGGTCTACACAATGGGTTGGGACTAGTGGGTCAGATTTACAAATGGAAACCCAATGGGTACTCTTAGATGTCCCTGAAATAAGGTCATATGTCGTAATCATACCCATAATTGAAGGGAAATTTCGGTCTGCTCTTCATCCTGGCACCGATGATCATGTCATGATTGGTGCCGAAAGCGGTTCTACTCAAGGGAAAGCATCATCCTTTGATGCAATCGCTTATGTTCATGTGTCTGAAAATCCCTACAACTTGATGAAAGAGGCTTATAGTGCTATCAGGGTCCATCTCAATACTTTTAGGCTCTTAGAAGAGAAAACTGTCCCACCTCTATCTGACAAGTTTGGCTGGTGCACTTGGGACGCTTTCTACTTGACTGTAGACCCTGTTGGTGTCTGGCATGGCGTGAAGGAATTCGCCGATGGAGGTGTCTCGCCGAGATTTCTCATTATAGATGATGGATGGCAAAGCGTCAACATTGATGGTGAGAACCCGAATGAGGACGCGAAGAATCTTGTTTTGGGTGGGACTCAAATGACTGCCAGGCTTTATAGGTTTGAGGAATGTGAGAAGTTCAAAAGTTACCAGGGCGGGTCCATGTTGGGACCTAATGCTCCTTCTTTCGATCCAAAGAGGCCAAAGATGCTGATTTCAAAGGCGATTGAGCTTGAGCACGCGGAGAAGGATCGTGACAAAGCAATTCAATCTGGCGTCACTGATTTGTCCGAGTTTGAATCGAAAATTAAGAAGTTTAGACAAGAGATAGATGAGATGTTTGGTGGAGAAGATGATGGTAGTGTTTCCTAGCCAAACTTGTGGAAGCTGTGGTTGCAAAGCTGAAAATTATGGAATGAAGGCTTTCACTAGAGATTTGAGATCAAAATTCAAAGGCTTGGATGATATTTTTGTTTGGCATGCTCTGTGTGGTGCATGGGGTGGTGTTAGGCCAGGAGCAACTCACCTCAAGACAGAAATAATGCCTTGCAAACTCTCTCCTGGACTTGATGGGACGATGAACGATCTGGCAGTGGTGAAAATCCTTGAAGGTGGAATTGGGCTTGTTCATCCCGATCAAGCCGATGATTTCTATGACTCCATGCACTCTTACCTTGCCAAAGTTGGGATTACAGGAGTGAAAGTGGATGTTATTCATGTAAGCTTCCTATATCTCACCAATTTTCTACTCTACCGACCATTTTTTTTTAAAAATGTCGTTTCATGGGATTTTCACTAATCTATGTAAATTTTCGATACAGACTCTCGAATATGTATCTGAAGAATTTGGAGGCCGGGTAGAGCTTGCAAAGAATTATTACAAGGGGCTGACAAATTCCCTTGTGAAGAACTTCAATGGAAGTGGACTCATCTCTAGCATGCAACAATGCAATGACTTCTTCTTCCTTGGGACGAGGCAGATATCCATAGGAAGAGTAGGTATGAAATTCCAACCGAACGGTCTTCCCTACTATTACAAATTTACAATCATTGAATTGGTGAGAAATTAAGTAACTAGCTAGCTAGTTTAACCATGATGGTTAATTTGGGTCATTCCTTTTACAGGTGATGATTTCTGGTTTCAAGATCCCAACGGTGATCCAATGGGAGTTTACTGGTTACAAGGGGTTCATATGATCCACTGTGCCTACAACAGCATGTGGATGGGTCAGATCATACAGCCTGATTGGGATATGTTTCAATCCGACCATCTATGTGCGAAATTCCACGCCGGATCAAGGGCCATCTGTGGAGGACCGGTTTACGTGAGTGACTCGGTGGGCGGTCACGATTTCGATCTTATAAAGAAGCTTGTGTACCCTGATGGTACCATACCCAAGTGCCAGCATTTTGCCCTCCCAACAAGGGACTGCCTTTTCAAGAACCCTCTCTTTGACAATAAGACTATTCTCAAAATTTGGAATTTGAACAAGGTATTTGTCCTATTTTACTATAAAAAATTATCTACTTTTCTAATTTAATCATCATTCTGATTATCCTCTATATCAAATTAAACTGAATTCTATTCATATTTCACAGTTTGGAGGTGTGATTGGAGCTTTCAATTGCCAAGGAGCTGGATGGGATCCTAAGGAGAAGAGGATCAAGGGCCACTCAGAGTGCTACAAGCCAATGATGGGTTCTGTTCATGTTAGTGACATCGAATGGGACCAAAAGATAGAAGCAATCAAAATGGGTGAAGCTGAAGAGTTCATTGTCTATCTCGATCAAGCTGAGGAATTAATCTTAATGACTCCTAAATCTGATCCCATGCAAATCACCATCCAACCATCTACGTTCGAAATTTTCAGCTTTGTGCCTATCCAGAAGCTGGGCCACTCAACCAAATTCGCGCCAATAGGGCTGACCGACATGTTTAATAGTGGAGGGACCTTGCAAGAATTGGAGTACATTGAGTCTGGAGCTGGGATTAGTGTTAAAATTAAAGTCAAGGGTGCAGGGAAATTCTTGGCTTACTCAAGTGGATTTCCAAAGAAGTGTTACTTGAATGGTGCTGAAGTGGGTTTTGAGTGGTTTGCTGATGGCAAACTGACTCTCAATCTTCCTTGGGTGGAAGAGGCTGGTGGCATTTCTGATGTGGGTTTGCTTTTTTGAATTTGATCCTATCTACTTTGTTTGGAAAGGTTGATCAAGGTAGAGAAGGAAAAAAAAATAAATCTAAGTATTTATGTTTTTAATTTTTTATGGAACCTCAGGAAGTTGGGTCTGGTTTAATTAAATTATAGTTAGAAATCGCATTGTGACAGAATTTCAATCTTTTTTAAGATTTGACTGCTTTGTCAATTGTATGCTCTTTAATTTCTTTATGTGCTTTTCATTTAACTGTAATAAAATATTATCCAAGTTTGCCTTTTTGTTCTGTTTGGCTACCGAGAAAACCATGGAAAAGAAAAGACCTTAGTATCTTACTACAGTTTCTTCATAGAACTGTTGATAACTTGATACAAAATCCCATGGTCCCCCACCCCCTTATCTCTCTTTTATGTCTATCTTCTCAATTTCCAAGCATGACTAATTTTTACAACCAAATAATCCATCAATCAGTGGGTTTTGATTCAAGAAGCTCAAGGCTTCAAAAGTACACTTTAAGTTGTGCCTTACTTTAAACTGTGATTCTATGTTTGTTATTACCTAAAGTGTCCTCTAAAGCATTTGGATTTGTCAAAATACATGAATGATGAATTCAATTTGTTATTCTTTATACATAACTAATATAAGTGAATTTTAATTAGGTAAGTGGGTTCTCCTTAAATTGCCAAAATAATCTACTTAATATTTTGAAAAAACTTTCTTTTACAAAATTTATATTTTCTAGTGAACATCGGCACCAGAATAAGGTGAAAATAAATAAAAAGCTTTCTGAAGAAAAGGAAATTAAAAAAAAAAAAGGCCCCAAATTAACAAAATAGCAATTATGACTATATTGCCCCTCTTGACTTCTAAGAGAGCTTACTGGACCATAGCCTTCCAGCCATAAAAGCAGTGGACAAAACAGATTGCCTTTCTCCTAAGCTGCAATCAAAATCATTGCTTTCGGGATTGAAAGCAATGAAAATGCATTGAAAATTTGTTTACTTTTTGTCTTTAATTGCTGATACTCAGTATCCTGGTGACGTATCAGTATATATAAAATGATTTCTCCCTCATTCAAGGCAGACGCCAGGCTAGAAGTTTCTTCTTTCTTTTTGTTGTTCAATAAACTATAATTGCCAGAAATATAATAGGAATTGTGTTAAGATATTTTTTCACTTTTGACTTTTGCTGATAATTAAATATTATTTCACTGATATTATAATATATTAGGTTTGCTTCCTTGATTTCCGAATTATATATTTTTATTTCACTTGATATTATAATGATTTTTTTTAGAATCTACTCTCGACCCTTTACCTAATATAATAGGTATCGATATTTCTCTATTAAATTTTAATTTTGAAATAATTTCTTTCCGGGAGAACACCCTCGTGAGAAAATGCGGAGAAAGACCATTAGAGAAGCTCAGACTAACAATGAAGTGACATATTTCGCCAAGGTGTTGCATTATTACGTCGTACACGTGGCGCCAGCATATGCAGATGCTGAGTAAAAGACTTCGCGCCACGTGACACACCCAGGAGGCCAACACCAAGACTCACCTACAAGGCTACAAGTGTAAATGAAATAGTGACCAAAAATGGATAATAAAACCAAATTCCAACATCATACTCAAGTGCCCAAATTGAAGTCAAAGGCACCGTCGTCCCCATCATTTTCAAAGGACCGTGAACTAAATTGATCTACAACACGGACTTTACTTCTCTAAGAAGGCATGAAAAACATCAGCAAAACCTGCTAGAACGACTATATAGGCCATTCCTGTACTGTATCTTGAATGGGATAAACTATAAGACCCAGTCAATTATGGTTTATAACCTTCAAACAGGGGTATATCCCATTATCCAAACACTTTATGGAAATGACCCAATCCAAATTTGAAACAGAGGAAAGTGATATGCTTTAAGCTAGCTAGGATATTTCAAAATAGCGTTATCCATTTTGTTTTGGTCGGTCCATGCGCCGACTTCACCAGGAAATCAAGACCAAATTTCAGGAAAACGGAGTCAGGGTGGACCACCAACTGGAATATGTTAACAAACTAACTAACGGTAATTGAAGACTTGTGAAGATTGTCTTTTTTGCTTTTGACCCCAAATATCTTTTAGAAAAGGATTTGGGAAGTTGTCGGTGGATTATTAAACTCAAATTTTCATTTAATGTCATGCATGCATGTATATATGCACAATATATGCAAAACATGTGACCCAAAAAAATCAAACCCATTTTTTTTTTGAGCAAATTGCAGGAAACTCCTTGAAGTATGGGAGGGTTAGCATATAATCCCCTTCAATTTTAATTTTGTCAATGTACCCCTAATTCAATTGGAAGACAAAACCAATCATTGATGATCACCCAATTGGACATGATTTCAATGAGGGTTTTAATGATTTTGGGTAACACGGGTCCGTTAATGGTATCACGAGTATAGTTACGTGACTAATTTTCGTCAATTTTCTTTAACGGCGAGTGATAGTGAGGCACATTGCCAAAAATTAAAACATAAGAGAGGCACGTTAACAAAATTAAAATATAAAAAGGATTATCTGTTGACCCCTCATACTTCAAGAGGTTTTTCTGCGGTTTACCATTTTTTTTTCCTCTTCAATCAATATTAGTCCACATCTCCAAATTATGGCTGTATGAGTGGCACTCACAGTCCTTGAACAGGACTTTATTTTTTTCTCACGCTATCATGGCTAAGCACACGCCCTAAGATTCATAGGATTGGAAGAATTGCTCATTGCTCACACCTTTCAGCACATGGTTGCTAATTGAAATAACCTTTTTTAATTTATCTTTTATTTCTTATAATTTTTTACTCTTTGGTACAAAGGGGCGACCTTTTTTATTTTGCTTTTACAGTAAGAAAAGATTTCCATTACAACAAACAGAGCTTAAGAAAAATAAATCATCGAACAAATAAATACCAGAGCCTAAGGAAGCATGGTATGGTTCCAAATTTAGTGTAACATATCTCGTTCCAATTGTATTCATACCGTCTTGTTATTATTATTATTTTTTTGGTTAAACAGGGAACTTTATTTATTAACTAAGAGGAGAAACTAGCTTCGTAGCTGGATCATTGATTACAACAAAAAATTAGTACTAAGTTGTACACTTGGTACTAATTTTTTCCGCCCCATTGAGATACGGAATTTTTAACCCCTTACATATACTTTTGGGCCCTTCACCTTTCTGAATCGAAGCCCGGCCGGCTCAATCGTTCCGACAACCGGCAGGGAGCATCTTAGTAATTAGCATACGATAGGCCAACTTCATTTCACCAAATCAAGGTTCATTTCATGGTTTGCTAAAACTTACGTTAGACCAAATGGGTAGACTTCAATTTAATTTGGGTTTTAAATTAATTTTATTTATTTATTTATTTTTAGTTTAAGTACTAAATTGGAATTAAATTTAAAGTATAAGGTAATAAAAGTGCTCAATCAATTATTATGTTTTAACTATCCTTGACACATAAGCTTCTTGTAGGATGCTAATTCATCACTCACGTGACGACATACGATTATTTCATTACTTATTTAGATAGCATTTGGGGTATGTAGATACCCTATTTTGTACCAGTTGTCATCTTAAGTTTTATTAGCCCAATGATGAGTTTAGTGTGGTTATTTATGAATTATTATTTAAGAATTAGTGCGAATCACAATATGAGATTTTTTGTTAAAATGAAATAAAAGTATTTTATTAAATTAGTCATTTTTATCATGTCACTAACACGTGTACGTATATGATAAGTGTGTGTATGCACATACGATACATGTGCATGCGTGTTAGCGGTTACTCTGTTAATTTTTAGAAAAGGCAATTTTCCTTTACTATTTAGATTAGAAGACTTTTATCATTATAAAATATCTTTTGATTATTCTATAAAAAAAAAAAAAAAAAAAAACCTAGTCTAGAAAGGAAAGGAAAACCCTAATTTTCAGATATATATATTCTTTTAATGCCTTAGAGAAAAGGGAAGAGGATAGGGTTTTCAAAGAGTGAAATTTGTCATAATTTAACAGTAGTTTTTCTGAAAACCAGCAAGCGTTTTATAATCATAACTTTTGACTCCGATTCGGAATTGGATGAAATTGGTGTCCTTAGAAAGATATTTCAATTCTCTACAATTTTATATTTCACGAATTTTGTCCAATTCCAACGTTTTCATACCCAAAAACTCGATTGAAGTTTTTATTATTGCAAAGTGATGAAAATCACTTTTCTTTTCTCTTATTCTCTTTTGTTTTCTATTTCTTTTCAAAGTTGAGTGAGTTTTTAATCTCTTTGCTGTGATAACATTTTAACGAAAAGAAGAATTTGTGTTGGCTTGATTCAATCCAAAGACCTGAGGGGCCACAAATAATCACAAAGTCAGTAAATTTGGTTTTTTTTAGCTTTTTATTTAGTTCTTTTTTTATTATTTTATTTTATTTTTGTTTAAAGTATGATTAGCATGATTTAGGTTTAGTTTATATTCGTATTTATTTTTTGTACATTTTATTTTATTAAGAATGCATGATTTAGATTAATATAAGGCTTTTGTGATTCTGTATGATATGGCCATAGGGTGTGTACGCACCTATCCCAAGTGCGTATGCATTCCTTTCTAGGTAGAAAGTTTATTTTCTATTATTTTTGTCTTTTGTCTCGTCTCCCCCTTTCTAAGTATGCATGTGATTGAGTAGGTGAAAATGCGTATTAAGTGCGTACGCACCTATCAGTGATGCGTACGCACCTTACCTCGGTAGACAAATCGTTGGTTTATTCATATCTTTTATTTTGGGTTGGTTGATACCTCTTATTTTTTTGTATATTCTAATCTATTCTTTCTGATATATTTTTTATTCTTTGTTTTATTTTATTTATTCATTGTTTTGGTCATTGTGTGTGCTATTATATTATTGCATTGTTTGGGATGGAATTTAATTGAATACTTAATTAACTAAAGCCAATAATTATATGTGAGGGCCGATTTTGACTGGGCATTGTTAAGTGCCTTACACCTTCCCAGCGATGTACCTTACCTTCAAACCCTCTCTGGTTATGACGAGTTAGATCCTATTAGGGTTCAAATTAGTTCTCAAGTCAAATTGGATGACGACTCCTTCCCGTGCTAGCCTTCCTGATTAATGGCGTACTCCTAAGTTATGTGGTTTAAGACATAGTGCTCACAGGGTAAAGACCACATTGATTTATGGTAATAAGTTTAGTTATTCAATTGGGGAAAAAAAAAAAAAAAAAAAAAAACTAACTACTAGGTCATCCCAAAATCACACATTTCATATAAAAATTATGCCTTCCATTAATGATGGTTTATTTCACAACTATGCCTACTTCTTGATATTTATTTTATAATTAAATTTCATATTTATATTATTCTTATTTTGTTTCTTTTCTTGTATTTTAGCACGCTATAGCACGGGTTGATAGATTGTTTATAACAATAGCAAAGGGGCAAAAGGTTTCCGACTGAAGCAGGACTCTGTATCTCACGGATCCTTCCTTATCAGAGTTCCAGTCGTTCAAAAAAAAAGAGGCAACTCCCTAATAATTCGAGTCAGATTACAATTCCAACTATTTGAAAGATTCGCCATTCCATAACCATTCCTCTTCACAGAATATAACGTGTATTTATTACAACTTTCACAGCACCATAATAAAAAGAAGAGTCAAGAAGGCTTTACCCATCAAATCGAGATGGATGAAAACAATTTCAAAGCAAACCAACCAAAGGGTGAGATTGAAGAGATAGAAGATGAGGTGGAAAAGAGGTTCAAGCTGTTCAAAAATTTCGAAACAACCCGCTATCCTCCTCCCGATCATCACTTCATCAATTCAAAATTCTCCACCAAGAAGTTCGATTTCGGGAGCACTTTTTTTGACAAGAATTTCGATTTGAGGAGCACTTTACCCATAAGGATTAACGAAGAATGGAAGACAATGGAAACGAGTCTCCCTGACACTATCTTCGTCAGAGCTTACGAGTCAAGGATCGATCTACTGAGAGCTGTGATAGTAGGTCCAACCAATACCCCATACAGCAACGGCCTGTTCTTCTTCGACATACTCCTTCCCAACAGTTACCCGGCTCAGCCTCCGAAACTTTTTTACTATTCTCATGGCCTTGATGTGAACCCCTCCTTGTATCCAAATGGGAAGGTTTGCCTCAACCTGTTGAATACTGGGGACGGACATAAAGAGGAGAAGTGGAATCCGAGACAATCCACCATCCTTGAGGTACTGGTTTCAGTACAAGGTTTGATTTTGAACGCCGAACCATATCTCAACGAACCTGGTTGTATTCTTTATCACAAAGAATCCTTGAAATATAATAAAGATGTTTTCATGCTGACCTGCGTAGCAATGCTTTACACACTTGAAATGCCGCCTAATAATTTTGAAGATTTTGTGGTGGGGCATTTTCGAACGCAGGCTCACCCTATTCTTATGCACTGTAGATCTTGGAGGGGTATCACTGGATTTCCAAACCAATTATTCCTCAACCTTACGAAGGCATTCAAAGAGAATGGCACTTACTGCGAGCATCACGTTAATCAGGTGAAAAACAAAGACGATGAAGAGTCTAAGCAGAAAAGCGACACTCATGGGTTTGGAACAAAGATTTGGAATAAACTGAAAAACATGCTGGAATTATAGTTAGATTGAGGCTTGGTTGGTCTATTGGAACTACTATTTGATTGTGCCCCTTATTGGAAGAATTTTAGTCATATATCAGCCAAATGGTTTGCTTTGGACTCTTTTTGAGCAGAGTATTTGTTTAGCATTTTAACTACAGGATAAATAGCTGTATGCCTGTATTAGAACAATCTATTCTTCAAAATAATTTCTTGATTTGTGGAACAGTTTTGTAGAAGATTTTTGAGTAATCAATTTGCTCTGTTTTTCATTTTAAAATTTTCAGTCATAAACAATATGTTCTATTTTCTTCAATTATGGAATCAGAAGTTCTGTAGACTCTCACAATTCTATTTTTAAAAAAATAAAACAACTTAGGTAATTGTGGCTAATTTCCAAACTTCTTCAACATTATAAGTTTCTTATAAATATATATATGCATGTATGTATGCACGTACTGGTGGAAACAAGAGTAACTCTTAACTTAAACTAGAGTACACAAGAGCTGAGTTCCAAAATGATGCGCTCTGATTGGTGCCTGATCAGTAGTTGTAGGACCTCTACCATATCCTATCAAAACATCTTTCTTTCTTTTCTTTTTCTATTTTTTCTTTGTTTTTGTTTTTCTGTCGCTGTGTGTGTTTTTTTTTTTTTTTTTTTTGGTTTGGGGGTTGGTGGGGGGTGTTTTCAGCCAACTAAAAGAAGTTACCCCTTAATGCCAAGTTGAACACTACATTTAATATTGAAAGAGTCCCTTTCTTATAACTAAAGCCGCACAAGAGGGATAGAGAAGTATATAATACCTACTACATTGATAAATAAATAAAAAAGGCCACACTGTCCCAAAGATTTGCAAAATAAATTTCATTAAACCAACTCAAACCTCAAAAACCCCAGAAATAAAGTACCAAGAAGCACTTTCTCAACTTTGAAGAAGGGAAACTCCATTCATCAAAATAAAACATATTCCAATTCCTCCAAATGCACCACAGTCCTAAGAGGGGACTTACCAGACTAACAAGTCTAGAGATGAATTCAAAAACGGAAGCTGAGTAGAGATGGAAAATCGCTAAATCTCCTATTTAAAAGGAATATCATATGTGTGGAGACATAGATCATACGTTCAAAATCTCATTTCAATATACCTAGTCCAAATTTTTTAGAATTCCTACCAGATAAAGGATTTGGACAACATCTTGAGATATGAAAAAGGAGCTGTGGCTTCCTTTCTTTGTGGAACTCTTAGCAAACTGTGGCCAGACACAAAGCAATAGACGATCCTAACTAATTTTCACATGGCAATTGCAGATTCTGGGCATGACTACCTTGCTCATAATGTGAATTATTTCTGTAGCTGCTGAAGAAGGGGGAAAGCTCCTGATCATGGCACAAGAATACTAGGTTTCAGACATGTGCATCTAGTCTGTGTGTAAAAGGGCAACTAAGCTTCATTAGGAGAGGGGATTAGATCCAATTCTTCAGGACACACGCTTGATGATTTATTGAAATTTTTGGGCCCAGAACTCTTTCAAGCATATGCTGCATAGAAATGTTGAACCTCCAAGGTTAGATGCGCAAAATAGATTACACCAAAACAAGATTTGAGATACAAAAGGAAAGAGTCAATGAGACAAGGTTCATTGGAGATAACGAGGGCCTAGAAGGACTATCCTAACATTTGCAATGCCATGGTTCAGGGAACTCTTTTACTTTGTAAGAGCGCCAAAGTTTTCTTGACAAATTTTATTGAACATTTCAAAATCCCCCAACCCTGACCAAACCGCCCCCCCCCCCCCCCCCCCCAAAAAAAAAAAAAAAAGAACCTAGAAATTGTTGAAACACCTAAATAGAAGGGTAGTACCAATTAAAATCCAAGTCTAAAGATATTGATATGAAGGAAACCACCCTTTGGCACCATGGGGGGAAGATTAGAATTTCTTTTGGTTACTTAAACTCATTTCCAAGGACAAGCATTTCTAAATATGTGAGATTGGGCCTCCCTAACCACAACTGTGTCACAGATGCACAATCTTGAGATTATATAGAGGGACCACCCTATCACTAAAAGGCTTAAATTTGTTCACGCAAGGACTCCAAGGAGTTAGCGGTAACACCAAACTGTTAGCACGAAAACAGAGCTGACAGCACATGGGAGATAAAATGAAAACTATAATAAATGGTGAAATCAAGTTGACTTTTCTCCTCTGAAAAGAATGTAAGAGAAAAATCTAAGATGTCATCTATTTATCAGTATGTTCCATATTGTTATACTTATAGGCCTCTTTACTGTATGAATCATTTTAAATATATACGGTTTAAGCAGGCTAGAGTTTACGTAGTGCCAATGCGCGGAGGTGAAATCTAGTCTATCATGATAATAAATAATTAAGTCCCAAAGAACACTTTTATGGTGAGTAGGTGAATATAATTAACACACTTTCCCAAAATTAAGATAGCCTCAAATAAAATCTCTCAGATTATTTTGTATTATAATAATTATCTGGTATAGATCCTAAAAACTCTAATTGCTAACTAGTATCCATTATATGGTAATTACAAAATCATATTTACCATTCATCACAACATGAGCCACTATACTAAATTTCGGATTCCCCGGCGCAGAGATAGCTGAGTAAGAAAAAAGAAAAAAAAATGAAACAATTTAATGGGATTTGAAATTTAACTAAATGTTCAACATAATATATAAGATTGAGTTCTCAATTCTGTTCTATGCTCATTTACTCAATCCATTGAGGTCTATCAGGAGGCATAAAATTAATCTCAGAGATTACAGTAGCAGCTAAAAGAACCCACCCAACAACAATGAAAAAAACATAACTATCGATACCTCTATATCCGCGCAAAACATAGATTGGTCTGGACTAAATTGCATCTGAAGGAAATTAACGAACAACCCAGAAAATCTGCCTCACTAGTCACTATGAGTAGGCAGGACTAAAACAAAACTCAAGCCAAGTCAAATTGCTAGAATGGCAAAACTATAGGGATGTTGGCAAACAAACAAGAAAATGGAAGCATATTAAGAAAAGTGGATCTTACCAGACAGACTCTTTGGAAGCGACACCATATTCTTCTTGAACCATACATATCTCCTCCCCTGTTTTTACATGTATATATATGAGAATCAAGAGAGGGGCATGGATGTAAAAGAAAAATTAAAGTCAGGATTGAGATGGGAATAGGGTAAAATTAACGGATTTATGAAGAAGAAAGAGAAATAATATATTGATATTCTAGTAAGTATGGATAAACAGGGGGAAGGGGAAAAGTTTGGGATAGAAATGAAAAGACAGATTACGAGTTTGTGCGTGAATCTAACACCATCCAAAATTCGAAAGAGAGGACCTCGTGATCCGTGGACGTGACTGCACAAATGTAAGGTTGGTTATGGTTTTAGATTCACGCACAAACCTGAAATATGCCTCATCTCATTCGTGACTTCAACGTTGCGGGCAGAGGGAAATACAGAAAGAGAGAGAGAGAGAGAGAGAGGTGTGAAGAATGAAGATAAAACGTATGACTCTTCGGAGGCTTAGGTTAGGCTTGATGTTCGTGTGCCAAACCCTAGGTTTTCCTCCACTCTCCCAATTTTTTTTTTAAAAAATAAAATAAAATAAAATATCTGAATTATTTTATTTATTTTTTATTTTTAAAAAAATTTCAACTGGATTGAAAAAGCGTTCGACTTTGTGAGTTTGTGGTAAGAATGCATCATGGGATTCACGGGGGTTGATACTGGAGTATTCCTACCTTTTGCTGAGGGCCTTTCAGCCATGAACTGGGCCTGGCCTGGAAGAGAAAATGCCGTGCCAGATTGTTAGTTGCAAACACCCTCAGTCCCTCATTCTCCTCCTCCTTCCTGTTTACATTATATGTAAGTGTCCATATTTTGGACGTATGTCCATCTTGTAATTTTATTTTTTTCATCCTACTCCTTTGTTAGTCATCAGTTTAGCAATGGAAGACAGGATTCAGGAAAGCCTAGGATGTCCTCATTCACAGAGACACAGAGGAAGGCAAAATCAATCCAGTTTTAAGCACATCTTCAGGTATGAGCTAATCATTGTGTTCCCTAATACGAATTGCCTGGAGAGCCATCCTGGGGAGGGGAGTTTTGGGTCCCTTTTTGTGGTTAAATTTTGGATGATGGGGCTTGGAGGGGAGGAAAAAGATGGGGCTAGAGTGGGTTTTATTCGTGGTGTTGGGTACAAATGGTAGGTTGACCGTTGCAGCCCCAATAAGAGTCTGTAAGCATCAGGAAAACCCCAATGCCCGAGGTCCGGCCCATTGGGCCGTTAGCCCAAGTCTGACTCTGGGTTACTTGGCCTGGGCCTAGTATTTTCTAGCCCACCCAGCTAGGAAAACCCAAAGAAGCCTGCTTTTACAAAAAAAAAAAAAAAAAAAAAAAAAAGCCCTCATAATTTGCTTTTCTCCCTCAATTTATTTTAAAATTTTCAAAGTTTAATAAAAATATATAAAATTTTCATAAAAACTAACTGAGATATTTATTAAAAAAAATTATTTTGAACAATTTTGTAAATTTTTTTTTTTTTTACGAAATTTATCGTTTGAGTAAAATTTAATTAATTAGAATTTCTGTAAAAAGTTTTATTCTTTACAGAATCTAACAATGAAATTTTTTCTTTTTTCTTTTTAAAGTCAACATTGACAAGAAAGTAGAGACCTTATGTTAAAACCTTGTAGTCCGACAATGTCTAGAGTTCTTCTTTGGCAGTTTTGGCAACTGGCGAAGATTTCAAACGTGGTGCGCATAAGTTTAACTATATACACATACAATAAAAGCCATCAATTGCATGTGACCACGTCATCATGCACATGAACATGAACATGTGGATATCAAAAAACTCACTTCTATCTGCCACGTATGAAGCCACCCTTCTTCACCAACTCCCATTGCTTCTTTGCTGGGCTCCACATCTCTTTTTGCTCCTAAAGTACCCTGCACAATGAGAATACAACAGAAATCAACTTGGGGAAAAAAAACAAAAAAAAAAAAAACACAAAAAATGTTACCTATGACTCCTTCTAAATCACATGGAGAACATGGGTTGCCCATTAATTTCAAGGGACAAAAGAGAGGTATGTAGGGTAAGCATCACTCTATTGCTTAGGAAATCATCACTAGCTTGTTGCTAATTCTGTGGCATGTGGTAGTGGTCCACTCGAGCGCCTTAGCTTCCACTTTAAATATGGTTCAGCCTCTTTCATTTTCGATGAAAATTTTGCTACAATTTTGCCCTAGTGTGATATAGAGACTGTCACCCTTAATTATCACATGACATTCAAAAGACCGACCCAATAATATTCTGGACTAACTGTTGATAAAATACAATAAAGATAGGATTTTTTCAAAAACGAAGAGAGATTTCACCGCACTTCTTTAAGTCCCATATTTATTTTGCCAAGACCATCAGGTTGGTTTCCAAAGCCACTAGATGAACCTCCTCCCTTTTTTTTTTTTTTTTTTTTTTTTGAGATAAGCTAATTGAGGGTTCATTAATTTGGACCCTATTGGGTTTCATTCATGCATTTCTCATAATTTAACCTCCATATGTATAAGAAATTAAATGCTACCTACATGCATTCTCTACACCATATCAATTCACATGACAAATGGTGTGAAGTACATTTTTTTAAAAAAAATTTTATTATGAGGTCTTTTAATTGGGTTGTTGATATTGCAAAGTCGCATTATATATATGGCAAAAGTTAATACATATAACACTACTTTTATGTAAAGCCGTAATACCTCCACGAGTAATCAATGAGACGAAATTTTGTCACGCACGTTGCCTCTGGATACGCCAAGGTTAGGGTTACCCTCTAGAATAGCTAGGCTTCACAAATGGTGTCGTAGTTGAGCTTGAACCAATTCAGCCTTGTTGGTAGCGAATTCAGCAATATATAATAAATTAACTAATGCTAATCTTTGTAATATATATATATTTTATTATTATTTTTTTTAATGGCTGACCTTGGTTATATCTTTGTAAACTAGTTGGTTTTTATTGCACCTAACCTATTAAATAATAATACTACTACTAACAAGTCTACAACCACACATAAGAGAATCAAATACAGACTATCACGCATGTTATTAGAGGAGAAAAATGAAAATTCTTGTTATTAGTTTGCAAATAGCTAGCAAGGTAGTGCAAGCGCACGCGTGTGCGCGCGCGCACACACACACACATATATATATAGAATATTGATTAAGTAAGCACGTGCTGATATAACTTATATCAACACCCGCATTGGGAGTTGTATCTTGTGCATGAGTGAGATATGAAGTATATTGGACCAATGTAAAGGATACAATTCCCAATGCATGGTGCTGATATAACTTATATCAATACGTGTTAATGGGAACATAATTGTGTGTGTGTATATATATTCATAAGACATTGCTGCCTAGCTAGCAAAAATATAAAGAGAAAAATCCATCAATAATGCATGACTATATTCATATATGAGTGCTAGCTAGGTGTTGATTCATGTGCTGTAGCCGTGCTGATGGTTTGTTTTGCTAGCTTGTTCTGTTCCTTTGTTATGAACTTAATTGTCCTCCACCAACAAGAAAAAATATGACTAAGAACCAACCACGGGATAGAAGCCTGCAATTGTTGGGACCCCCATGAAGGAACCAGACCTCTTACTCTATAATTTGCCACGGTAACGATCTAGGGAGTTCAGTACTTGGCCCGATTAATAATGCCTATTCTTATTCTTTTTATTTGCCGGCATGCTACATATATAAACACTACAAGTGCATGTGCATGCATGTTCTTGAGCCCATCCTTTTAGAGAGGTGATATAAATAAAATAAAAAATAAAAATATGGTTGAATTTCTGAGGCTTAAACCACTATTATTATGTCACAAACCTCATTATACGCAACTACTCATCTGCACAAGCAATACGCCGCGTGTTCAATTACGAGAATTAGCTTTTGGAAAATGGGAGTAAGGCTGCCTATCACTTACTTTCTCTTAAGACCCCACTTAAGTAGGAGCCTTGTGCACTAGGTATGACCTTTAATTAGATATAACATGATCACAAAAACATGTTTTTCATTGTGTTGCGAGCTGAGCATCAAATTTTATCATCTGAAAAAAAAAAATAATAATAAATAAATAAAACACGAAGTGGGCATCAAATTTTATCAGTCCCTCATGTGACGCACTAAAAATCACTGCATATTGGATTTCTTTGCCCGCCAGAAAATGAGGAAGAGAGCTAGAGATTCCATACCCCAAGCTTGGAATCTCCTTTATAGGCACAGTGGAGAAAATGCATGTATCTTTGTCTGTAAGATTGTCTCTGTTTAGTTTCCGTACGTGGCATACTATGAACCAGACATGTTAAAACATGATTTATAGACTTCTATTTTGGAAAAAAAAAAAAAAATTGATCGTCATTTGATGGAAATGTGGTTCATGAATGTCAGAAGAATATCTTCCTTATCCCAACATTAAGATCTAAATTCCTCACTTTTGTTCACACAAACATTGACAAACCAGCCATCCCAAGAACATTTCAATATTTTCTGTACTTTATAAATAGGTTTCCTCTGTGGAAACATGAGGCTAACCACCATGAACCCTAAGGTGATCACATGCATGTGAGCGTTAATGCCAAGTTAATTGAGCTGGAATGAGGAAGTGACGAGGACCCCCAATTCACATTATCTATGCATTGAATTTGGAAAGTGGGATGGAATAATCCAGGGTGTTTTGATGAGATGGGCAGTGATGAAAGAGGGTGGTGGTATAGGGAGGCTGGCTGGTGGAGAAGAATCATGTGGGTGCATGTGCATTGAGTTGGAGAACATGCCCAAAGCAACAAGCAAAAACACCTAGGTCCACTTGGGCCTCTCTCATTCACTGGTCCCATTCCTTTGGAGGCTTTGATTTGAAAATTTGTGTTGTGGGCTCCACCTAATACATGCTTAAATTATGTTTATATTATCCTAATTGGCCACCAAACCAGGTCTCAAAACAGGATATAAAAACCCCCCCTCGTTGTTCCATTTATGCAATTGGGTCTTCTTGTCTTGGCACCCAAATTTGGAAGGTGTGGTGCTCTCAAGGTCTGAAAAGAAGTTTGCCGATTTTTTCATTGAGAAAATTCTTGATCCTTGAATCATGGGAGCTGCTTCTCCACAAGCACTTCTTGTTTTGAAAGGTATGGTTCTCGCAAACAAGGAAAGATGCAAATCAAATCTGCCTTTGTGGAGCAAAGCCTTGGAGGCTCAAGCCAAGAGAAGATGGCGAGGGGGCAGAAAACAAGGAGTCACAGGTGGGCTCAATGGAGGACATGTCAGGTGCAAGAGGCCCACAGGAATGAAGTGGAGGGCCCGTCTAGCACGTTCTAGAAGGCCCGCGAACGGGGTCGAGAGAAGGGTCAGAACCCTGAAGAAGCTAATTCCAAACACGGAGTCGACGGGCTTGGATGGGCTTTTCAGGGAGACAGCTGATTACATTTTGGCTTTACAAATGAGAGTGAGAGTCATGCAAAGTATGGTTAAGGCGCTGTCGGGTTCTGATGAGTGACTAATTCATTTGTAAAGGCTGATATCATTCTTTTTTCTTTTCTTTTTTTGTCCTTCTGTTTTTCCTTGTGATAACACAGACACTGGTTTTGGATTTCCAGTTGTCATGTGTTCATGTTGTCTAGATTTAACAACAGCTTGGTCATTCCATGTATTGTGTGAAAAGTGACATTGGGATGGAAAGTGGGTTCATTTATTTTATTTAGCTGAATAGATTTACCCTTTTTCTTTCTACATTTGTATTTCCATTTGATTTTTTTTTTTTTTTTCAAAAAATATTTTGGATACTAACCCTACACCCTACCCTACAAAATGGGTCTCACCCCTACCCCCTTCTTTTTGGGAAACTGTTAATTGTCTAAATTTTTTTTCCAAATTCAACATCATAAACGAGCCCAAAACAGATCTAATATCAATCTCTGACTTACCTAGTAAAAATGGAGATAGTCAATTACATACTATTGTGTTTGCAGCAACAGAGAAACCAAATGTGTGTTGTGGGCGAGCGTGAGTGCGTTTTCTGACGTAAAAATGAGAAGAGTGAGGGAAAAAAAAATTACACTCTAAACGGAATCAAACAAACACTCAACCAACAACCCCTAAAGCCTGCAAGACCTATCAAAATGGGAAAAAAAAATTCCCCTTCGAAACCGGAAACAACGCCGAACCAAGAACACAATCAGGTATGTCTCTTTCTTCCAAAGGAAAACAGAACAGGTTTTGTTTGTGGTCCGTTTGCTTGAGAATAAAATGAAAAGAAAAAAAGTATCAATGTAGGAATGAAGACAGAGAACAGAAACAAATACCTGGCTTTGCTTGAAGTGCAGCGAAAGTAAGAGGGAGATAAGAGCAAGGGTGAGTGAGAGAGGAGAGTGGTTTCTTGTACGATGCGAGTACGGGGCCAAGAAGCCGTAGTAAAAATAAAAACTAGTAAAAAAATATGAAAGCGCTAGTAGTAATAGCGCTTTGAAGAGCGCTAAACTTGCACCGCTTTTGAAAGCGCTACTAATAACACTTTCAATAAAAAAACATAAAAATAAAAATTGAAAGCGCTATTGATACTACAGCTTTCTGTTTTAATTTTTCAAAAAAACAAATTGGTAAAAGACGAATATACCCCCATTGAAAACAAACGCTAAAAAATTGTTCCTTTCAAGTCTGGTACACCACGGCCACCCTCCCTCCCACAATTTGACCCTGATCCCTCCATCAAAATTTTGCCGACAACTAGCATCGCCGGCAACACCTGTTCTCTGCGATTGGTGACCACTACACCATCTTCAATTGCAATGAATCTCTGATGTCCAGAGAGGAACAAAATATACCGTATTTTGCGTTGAACTTGCAAACATTTGCTGGTTGTCTTGTTCCTTCATGATTGTATCTACTTGTCTTGCAAAATGTTGTAGGCAGAGGAAAGGTAGCAATAGTACAAGTTGGGAACCATGGCCTGCCTGCTTTATCAGTGTCGAACATTTAGCACCTTTTTCCAAATATGATTTTAAGTTTGGTTTTTTTTTTTTTTTTTTTAAATTTTTTATCCACTTTAACAATAAATAGAACCTATTATTTTCTCTAACCCTTTTTAATATCATCAATGCTTTCCCATAAACTTGAACCCCTTAATATGATTTTAAGCCTTATTAAGCTAGGCAAATTGGGTTATGTTTCGGGATAGTGGAGTGATGTGAATTTATCTTTTGATGGTCTTACTCATATACTGGAACCACTAATCTTTGATAGAACTAATATCAAACTATGACTTAATCAACTTGAGTGAGCGCTTGCGGTTTTCTCACCTTGTAGGCCTGTTTAGACCCTTTTTGTTATTAGTTTATCAACGAATAGAAAGATTACTATACTCACGTCCAAGTAAAGTCACCGCGACTAGTTGCCCCTCTTTTACTCTTTTTCTCCTTAGCAAAAAATAATAATAATAAAGCTAATTGGGTCATGACGTGGTCAGGTCCTGTTCAAAAGGCTCTTTACCCTCTAAGTTGGGCCAGCCATAATGAAGCCCAACTCCACAATACTGATAAGATTTAAGTTTGGTACGATGTTTTAGGCCCTTTGGGAAATAGTAAAATGGGGTCAATTGAAGATCAATTTAGTTGGTTTTAATATTATCATAATTTTGGTAAATCTTTTTTTCTATTCATTTGATTAGCTTTATGCATAAAAGCATTCATTTTTGCAAATTTAAAATCCCAAATGAGGTGGCATCTTGATATAAATTTATATTTTTGACTCATTAGTCAAATTCAAATTTGTGAGTTGTTATGATGTCATATCTGTTGGGACGTTGAATTTAAGACAAATAGCATTTTCCACAAAAACAATTACAAACACAGATATTTCTTCCCTTAAAATTGATAAGAAAAAATAAAAATTTTGTGAGTTAATTTACTTAAAAATTGAACAACATTAAAGAAGTAGATGAAACCAGATCTAGCTTTGAAAATTCCTAAACAGCCCAGTTACCGTCCTCGACTAGTCCGGCCTGACTTGCACAGCCATATAGAAGGCAATTAGGAACGCAAGGGCACATACGTGCATCAAAGACACCCAACTCATATCTGCCAACAAACATCATGTTGGAGTTTTCTTGCGCACGATTACCACAACTAGGTTACTTAAACTGACTTTGAATATTTGCATTTAATTTTGGAGTGCTTATCCTTGGTCCTAGAATTCCCAAAGGTACCGAAGTACCATGTTACGTTAATTTTGTCCATCATGTTAAAATGGCTTAGGACTTACATGCGGAAATGAGACTTTTTCCCATAGTTATTAAATCCAGACCGGTCAGGTCGGGTCACAATTATCAACACAAATATTTCTTCCCTTAAAACTGATAATAAAAAATAAAAATTTTGTGAGTTAGTTTACTTGAAAACCTAACAGCACTAAGGAAGTAGATGAAACCAGATCTAGCTTTGAAAATTCCTAAACAGGCCCAGTTACCATCCTCGACTAGTCCAACCTGACTTGCGCAGCCATATGGGAGGCAATTACGAACGCAATGGCTCATACATGCATCAAAGACACCCAACTCATATCTGCAAACAAACATCATGTTGGGAGTTTTCTTGCGCACGATTACCACAACTAGGTTACTTAAACTGACTTTGAATATTTGCATTTAGTTTTGGAGTGCCTCTCCTTGGTCCTAGAATTCCCAAAGGTACCGAAGTACCATGTCACATTAATTTTGTCCATCGTGTTAAAATGGCTTAGGACTTACATGTGGAAATGGGACTTTTTCCCATAGTTATTAAACCCAGATCGGTCATTGACTCAGTCTGGAGGTCGGGTCATTGGTTCAACCGTTGGATCACCAGTTGGACCGGCCATATAATTAAAATAATACCAAAAAATAAAATGTATACATTTACACTTTAAATAATGTGTTGTGAAATTTTTCACATTAGAACTCCTTTGAAATGTATACATCCATACACATCCATGTTTCTACTCCCCATACATGCAAAATGTTGAAATTTTCTAATATTGGTATCGGTTCAACTGGACTGGTTTGCATCCGGTTCGTTCGATTTAATAACATTTTCGATCCAATTAAAAACCCGGACCGGTCTAGTGTCCGATTTACCAGTCCGGTCCGAGTTTAATAACACTGCTTTTTCCATCTGCATGAATGTAGACAAGGTGTTTGAATGCTGGCATTGAAATGTCTCCATTCATGGTTTGCTAATATATCATCACTAGCTTGGTTCTTTGATTTGAATCTTTAGCCAAAAAAAATCAGCCGGGTGACGCTGGATCAGCGCGACAAAGGCGTTGATGGCGTTGTAATACCACGTTGCACCTAAGTGGGGCATGGGCTACGTACGTTTAGTCTAATACACGATTACGAGTCAACTAATCAAATAGTACGACAATCGAAAATATCTTAATTTGTCTCCGCTAATCATAATCGCCCAGATGGAAAACTCTGCTCATACGTGACTTTATACAAACGAAATTGACGCCATCTATAGTGATCCAGATTTACCATAATGTTCTTATGACCAAATTGATACGTATTTCTATTGCGTGACGCAAAATTGAATGTTGAAATGGACTGGGCAGAGCGTTTGGAACATCAGCCTAAAATTTCCAGTTCCACGTACAAAGGTGTCGACTGTGTGACAGCATCGGAGTACAACGATGTCGGCAGCAATTGGGCCACAGGATTGCGGTCCATGGTTTTAGAGTCATTAACCGAAGTATGGGTCGAATTTGTTTCGGCCTCTTTGTGTGGTGTACTGCCTAAAATTTGTACATGCCCTATGATGGGAAATCTGATAGTTATAGATCAAAGTGAACAACTCAAGGCGAAAAAACAAAAAACAAAAAAAAAAAAGCAACAACAACAACAACTCAAGGCAATACATCCAGATTCGCATTTTGTTTTTAATTTGGAAATTAAAGTCTGGCAGGCCGGGCATTATTGAATTTCATCCAAATTTTTTGACTTAAGGTAACACGTACGTCGGGATTCACATTTTTGTTTTCAATTTGCCAAGTTTAGCAATTTTTTCTCCGAAGCACAGCGGGGCATTATTGAATATATCAATCAATTCATTCAAAATTTTTGAATTCTCTTGAGGCTGTTTGGACGTCTAAATGAAAATAAAAGATTTTGATATATTTTTATATAATATTAAAGACATAAATTCTTAAGCTTAAAAAAAAAATTCAAGAGAATGATAGTCATCAACATGAATGAGTGTAGAAATTCATAAAGTAGCATTTCATGAATTTTTAAAAATTCATCCTATGATATTAATTAATATTATGGGCTCAATCAAATTAAAGTGGTGGATCTGTGCATCCAAACAATTTTTTTCATTATAATTTCAAAAAATCATGACACTCACAATCAAATGAGTCCCACTTAGAAATATCAATAAAAATTTGCTGATCATTATAATTTTGATCTAACATTAACTTTTAGTTACTATGAAATGAAAATAATAATAAACAAAATATCTGTTGATTCTACCCCCACTAATGGAAAAATTTGTTAGATGGATTGCAACCTAGGAGATTATTTATGTGGGACCGAAATAATTAAGCCCTTATAAATTGGAATGTAGTCCAACTATTAGGTTTGTTCTCACCTAAAAGATAGTATGGGTGTCCAAAGTAGTGGTCTCCACAAGGACCACATGCAACAACCCCCCCCCCCCCCCTCTCTCTCTCTCTCTCTCTCTCTCTCGTGTGCTAGTGAGCACGACTGTTGAAGGAGAATGGTTTATACATTGGATCCCAATATCATCAAGAAGATTACTACAAACATAAAATTTTGGACCTTTGTCCTATTCAACGGAGTCACTCCCACAAGCCCCATCTGCAAAAACAAGTATTATCATATTCAGCACAAGAATACACTTACGACTAAGCCCAAATGTTTTACTTTGACTTCCCCATGTCATATGCAACCCCAATCTCAACTTTTACTTCCAAATTATTCAAAAGGGCCTATGATGGATGACTGAAAAAATAAAAATCCTATCAACGGCCTATGATGGATGACTGAAAAAATAAAAATCCTATCAACCAAAAGTTTTCATTCACGAGTCAGGTACTGTTATCAAGAAAAGAAAACTTAAAAGAAACTTAGAATGCCTCAATAATGTCAAACGTCTAGAAGGTCTTGATCTGACTCCCTCAGAGGGGGGGAGAGAGAGAGAGAGAGAGAGAGAGAGAGAGGGAGGGAGTAGTACATATAATTAATAATAAACTATATATGAAAATTGTTTATTCATATAATTGGGTTTTGAACAGGATAAGCTCAAGACTACAAGTTGGTAGCCATTATGAAAGAAAAGGTTAGGTAAGGTAAGATATCCGTAACAATTAAAAATCACGTGGAATAGTTATTGGAATTTTCAGCTAATGACTGGCCAATAATAGAGGGTATTAGCAGGATACATACGTATTAATATAGAAGCGGAATTGTTAAGTTACTTAAGATAGTGAAAAGTTAATTATTTTGAAAATAATAATAATAATAATAATGCGTGTATGAGTGTGAAAGATCAAGGGACACGTCGAGCTAGTAGAAATCACATCAAATATATATCTGGAACATTCGAACTTTCAATCATACTGGTTTTCAAATATGGGTAAAGTTATTGTTCACTCAACATTAGTTAATGTTTGAAAAAAAAATTAACTATGGTAACTATAGCATGAGAGAGTCAAACTTGAGACGCCCCTGAATCATAATTATTTAAAGAACTTCCTATTGTAAGACTTTATTGTAGCTCAATTTGTATAGATGATCCATGTTTTTATAAAATAACAACATTTCCTCATGGCATATTATCATCTTATCATTTCATTGTAATTGAAAACATTTCCATGGAATAAATTTTTACATTTTTGAAGTAGGTGTACCACGCCGCATGCTGGCAGCTCTCTTTATTTGGGTGGTGAACTAGCATTATTAGAAAAAAATTGAGCCCTATAAGGGGACAAATATATTAAATTGATTGCGTAATGTCATGTTCATAGATGGTGTATTTTGCCTTGATAAAAGCTTTTCTTTACAAGTAGAGCTATCACAGGCTTATGACAAGGAAATCAAGGTACGCCCTACGTACCTTTGGATAATCCATACCACAAAAGATTGTACCCCAAATATACTAGGATCCAATCAAAAATTACAATCAAAGTTCACAAATTAATGAATCCCCCATATAGGTAGAGGGGTTTTAAGGAATATCCAAAAGCATTTTGTTAGATTCGTTTATTTAGCAAGAAACAAAAATATCGAAACATATGTTTGAAATTTCATTTAATTTCATTACAATTTCTTCTTTTCTAACTAAGCAAGTATGTCTCATTAATTTTTCCTTCGTTTACCCAATCGAATAAAATAAAATAACATAAAATTTTTATTAAAAAAAATGGCCGTCATGTCTCAAACCCTGAGTAGGCCCAAATGTAGTGGAGACTAGTGACCACAGTCAAATCTAGGGTTTCGAGTTGGGGACCTTGACTGGTAACCGAAGATGGAGACTTTCCAATAGAAAACAAAAAAGCTTTTTTATTTATTGGTGCATTTTTGTCTCTTTTTGAGCTCCCAAACGTATTCCAGAAGCAACCTTAGTCAAACAGTCACATTATTATTTATTTTTTATAAGCTATAGTATTTTTTGTTTATATCATATAAAATTTACCAATAAAAAAATAGCTCCCACTAATTAAGTTAGATAGAAAATATTAATAGAATAAAGAACACACTACCTATGGGAGGAGCGTCTATCACAAGCAAAACCCTCACAACATTCCAAAACCGCGTACACACAATAAAACAAAAAACAAACCTTGTGCGAGGTTAATACTTTTTATTTTTCTTTCACGTTTGGTTTTTTATTTTTTATTTTTTTTTAATCGTACGGACATCTAATGACTATTAAATATTTGTCATTGTAAATGCCGAGAAAAGAACTGTAATCAGATTATATCATACAAATTTGTCTTGACACAATGAATTAGACTACGTGAATTTAATTATGTTTACTCTATAATAATTAAAAATAAAACATCCTTGCATGATTAAAATCAAGTACACAAGAGTATGACTAGATCAATTAAACGAGGTTTGTATGAAGAAAGATTTTTGTTTGATGTCATCTTATTTCTTCTCATTAAATTTACGAAGACAATTTCTTAACAATTTAACTGAATTTTTATATTTTCTTAGATAAACCAATAATTTCAGAGAAAATTTTGGACGAGACCGTTTTATCACCATGACTGTAAGACTAGCCACTCACACTTACAGTCATGGATCAATTTGTTTTTGGACCTTACAACATACTAATCCATGGTGGTGAGTAGCTTAGCTGGTCTCACAACCACAATTGTAAGACGGTCTCACAGAAGTTTTTCTCATAATTTCAAACATCAAGCATGGGTAGACAAGATAGTTATTCACCTTTTAGTAACTACTTGTCTTTTGTCTTTTTATCATAATCATTGTTTCAAATTCAAAATTTTATTTTTTATCAAATTTTATTTTTATTTACACCCTGAAAAAATAAATGATAAGACTCAGAAATATAAATTTTATAATTTTACATTGACGTGTCATTGGTAATCAATAATTATAATTCAAGATCATTTATTTTTGTTACACATATAATTAATTAAGCATGGGGCGCGAGTTTCATTGTTGGAGTTCCCGCCCGGAGGAGGTAGGCCCACGGCCCACCGCGTCAAAGGAGACACACAAACTTTTTGATGTCAGCAAAGAGAAGGATAGCCGTTGGATCTGATCCATGGATGGTGCATATGGATTTGTGGGGTCCATGATAGGGAATCAAACACTACACGTGTGCGATTAAGAAAGGCCGCACCTCGACGGTCGTGCATCGAATCATGGAGCCATGAAAGGGGCCGATCAGTGTGTATTAACATTTTTAATTTATTTATTTAAATACGTGTGGTAGACGTAATTTTTCGTCAATGTGATGAAAATTGATATGGTGCGAGTATTTGGTAGTTTCTTTTAAAATAATTATTAAAAAAGATTAGAGGAATCTATGGGGGAAGTGACGAGGGCAGCCTCACGGCAGCAGGAATATATTTTCATGAAAAGGAACCATATATGGAGGATTATGGCAATCTTTGGGGATAACTCTAATGGTGCCTAGCTTGTGTCTCTTCGAATGATGAAAAGTTATGCCCTCACAAAAATTTTGAAAATTCATAGGATCTAACCATATTGAATCGATAATCAATAACATTGATATTGATATTGATATTGATATTGATATGCACTCCTGATGTGTTAATGTCTAAGTCGGAATCGAATTGCATTTCTGATAGTGATGCAGATGCCACCTATAATTAAAGTGTAGCTAGTAAACATTGGGTATTATACTTGCATCAAACATGTCTAGATAATTTTCATTTTCATTTTCATTTTCACTCTCTAACATAGCTTCATAATTAATAAATATCACCGACAAAACCCAATTCCTTTTATAACCCAATTCTACATTGCCTATTTATTCCTAGCCTAATGACATTTTTCCGATTCCTTTTGATAGGAAACATATTAGATTTAAGTATTGTCCCCCTCCCCCAAAGAAAAAAAGATGACAAAGAAAGGGAGAGAAGACGTATCCTTCTAGAAAAGGGTGCAGGTATATAACATTTCTCCTTTTTTTTTTTTTAATCAATAGAAAAGAAAAAATGAAAGAAGCGGAGTGTTTTAGGATGGTCAATTATGATTATGAATCTAATCAGTGTGAGATGGAAGAATTTCAAGTTTTTTTTTTTTTTTTTCCTTCTAGAATGAAATGTTGTCTCAGCGCGCACCTAGGCTTTTTTGAGTAGATTAAAACAATTATATATATGAAACTCAACCACAAGCTGCTTTTTTATTTGAGTAACCCATTCAAACACTCAACCACGTAATACAAGCTGTCATAAGCAAGAGAGAATTAACCGTGAAGCTTGCTCCTAACAAATCTTCCTCCGCCGAAAAGTTACTTCCTTTCTTTCTCCTTAACACCACTTTTGCACCCCTTATGAATTAGGGTAAGAAAGAACATTGATCCGCCAATGATTTTTTTTATTTATTATTAATTAATCCAACATTCTCATATAGTGATCTTATTTTTTTAACACATTTATCTTGGTCTACTAATAATTTGTGACTGCTATGAATCGAGTAAGGTGGGTCTAATTTTTTTTTTAAAAAAAAAAAAAAATTCTAATGACACCTTTTGTTTTTGGGTCAAACGAGAGATATCCCAAGCTATTAAGTCTTGACTAATCTGTAAACCCATGTATTCTTGAAAGCGTTAATTTTGTACAAACACCATAGCAATTATGCAGACAAAAATAAATTAGCAAAGATTGATTTTCTATATATCTAAGAGAGAGTTTATAAATGAGAAAAGTAGTGTAGGCAATGGGGTGAGATGGGCTTACACGGAAAATAGGTCAGCACGCGATCATTGTGAGGAGAGATATATATATATATATATGACACGTGCAGAACCTTTTCCGAGAGGTTCCAAGTTTCCAACAAAAAAGAGAGTGAAAAAAAGGAAAGATGTTATTTTCTTTATCCTTTCTGTCTGTATTTTACTATTTTCCAATCGCGGCAAAGAAAAGCAACCCATTCTAAGCACCGACTGTAAGAAGAATATAACATTTACAAACCCATCTCATTTCACACCGTATAAAAGGAATATAACCCATTTCACACCCTAAGAGTTGAAACTTGAAACTTGAAGCCCTTTTGTTACAATGGTCATAAGTCATCATTAAAGTTAAAATAATTGAAATTATTTTTTTTTACCAATCCATTTGAAGAATAAAAATAATAATAATACTTACCAACCCCTTTTTTTTTTTCAATTAAAAAAACTGCTATTTCCATACCACATTATGTGAGATAATTTCGATTTCAATAAATGTGGCAAAAATTGTTCATATATACAAATAGGATTGCTTTTCATTTGGGGAGAAATCAACAATGAGGGCAGTCCTCATGTTTGTATCAATGAACGCCCTTGATTCAAAAGATATCACATGAATTTAATTCTAGAAAAACCTTACTAATTTTCAAATAGATGACCTTACAATTAAAGGGTTTTATACACAATATTTCATCATAAAATGTCAATTAAAGTGATTTAACGTCACGCATCAATCAAAGTTTGTTACATTACTTCTCGTTTAATACTGTTTAATTGAAATTCTTATTTGTCAACTTTGACAAGCGTGCATCTGTGGACTATTTTAATACTCCGCATATTTTTAACTGAATTAATACTGATATGGTCGATAGAGTACATCATTGTGATAAATAAGATGCTGTCGAATTTATCTTGAATTCCAAGCCCAAAATTAATAGTAGAATAAATGATAGGGAAGCACAAGGGAAAATGGATGAAAGTGCTTTTGCCTAGATGGACTCTTCAACAAAATACCCTAATTTTTTTTTTTTTTAAAACTGAATTTTCCAAAGTAAAATCACAATGTGAATCATTGAAAAACATTGTTAATATTCTGTACTCCTTCGTCATTTATGAATAAACCGGAATGGGCTCTCTTCTAAAAAATATGCTCGACGGAAAAGTATGTTTAATATTATGTCTTAATAGACATGATAGTAAATTTATTAAATCTAATAATTTCCTTTTCCCGGTAAACATCTCTTTTTGCTTCACTAAAGCAAGACATGGCACCGTCCTTCACTCAAAATAAAACCTCACCACATCATATAGTCTTAGGGTATATATATTTATTGGGATAATTAACCATCTAGTTATCTTAATTCTTTTTTACAATGTAGAATGAGGACATCCCAGTGATATAATTTTTAAAGAACGACCTCTCATAATAGAAAAATGGCAACACAAATAAAAAGAAAAAAGTGTTCTTGTGAAGATGTGTGAACACGTAGGTACACTAACTTGACATGTATTTGTAGAAGAGAAATGAGATGCACATATTAAGACACATGTATAATCTCTGTATATTCATCGTTATTAAACATATGGACGTCAAGCTACTTTGATTCAAATTATTTTTTTAAAAAATAAATAATTATGGTATACTACATAATTTACTTTCGAACATCACAGATAAAGAGAGTAGTTAATAGGTTTTTAGCTCAAATGGTATGTCCTTTTTTACTACGGCGGGAAGGATTTTAAGGGTTATTAAGTTCATTTCCTCTTGAGTGTGTCTTTTAATTACGGAGTATTATCTAGAAAAGAAAGAAAAAAAAATGAATCTTTCTTACAAAAATATAATAAAAAAATAGTTCTTATATACAGTGAATCTCTCTCTACTTGTTTGAAAAGCTCCTTATTCGGCAGCCTAAAAAAATTTTGAGGAGGCTTTTTATTCTTATTTTTTAAAAGTTCAAAAAGCCAAATATAAAAAAGAATATCTTGGAGGATTCACTTGCACAAGTGTTCACATGCACACACGATGACACGAGTGAGATTTTTAAGCCTTTACGCCGTAATCATCTCACGTGTAACCGGAACCCGTTCACACGCCTAACCGGTTAACCGGTCAAATCCAAACGTATGAAAGCGTCTCTCACTTTGTCGGAACCATCAGGCGTCCCCCGCCTTAAATGCCACCGGCCCCCAACAGTCCGTACATACCTTGACCTACAATTGCCGGTCCTTCTTGGTAGCCCAACCTGAAAAACCACCATTCCCAGCCCCAAAGCTCTCTCTCTCTCTCTCTCTCTCTCGCCCTTCATCTCTCATCTTACACACACACACTCTTTCTCTCTATCTATATATAACACCAGACAAGGCCTCACTCTCTTTCAATATTACTCTCTCTTCTGAAAGTGGACAGAGAGGGAGAAGTTGTGATGAAGAAAGAAGCGACAAAGATGGAGGATTTGATGGAATCATCGTCATTTTCCGAGCATATTCAGAGCAGTACTTACCCACTATCAGGCGTCTTTGACACCTCGGGAGAAGAGGGTGAAAAGAGCTCATTGGGGTTTATGGAGTTACTGGGTATTCAAGATTTTAGTCCTTCCATGTTTGATTATATGCCACAGCAGCTGCCATCTGTTGTACCTCCAGCAGTGAAGGAGTACTCTTCGGAGACCTTGAATCTGCCAGCGACGCCCAACTCTTCGTCGATCTCATCGGCATCGAGCGAGGCAGTCAACGAAGAACAGGCTAAAGCAGTGGATGAAGAAGAAGAACAACAAAAGACTAAGAAACAGTGAGTTTCTAATTTTTATAGTAGGTTTTTTTGCCTTTTTTTTTTTTTGTCTTTTTTTTTTTTTTTCTTGATGTTAGAGAGAAACCCTTTTGAGAACAGCTTATGAAGTGAAAAGGGTTTCTTGTGTTATGAGATTTGAAGTCGAAGATTTGATGGTTTCTTTTATACTATTGGGTTTTTGTTTTGTGGGTTTAGGTTGAAACCCTTTTAAGATAAAAGTGGTGAAATGGATTTCTTGGGTTATGTGAGCTGAAGGAGAAGATTTGCTGAATTTTAATGTGGGATTTTTGTGTTTGTGAGCTTAGGTTGAAACCCAAGAAGACAAATCAGAAGAAGCAGAGAGAGCCGAGATTTGCGTTTATGACAAAGAGCGAGGTTGATCATCTGGAAGATGGGTACAGATGGAGAAAGTACGGCCAAAAAGCTGTAAAAAACAGCCCTTATCCTAGGTAACTATATACGCTAACTTCAATGTTTTAACCCATTTAGTCCCATCTTTTTTGTGGGTATATTTACTTTTTATTAGAACTAAGATTGAAGTTGAATTGATTAATTTGTTGATTCAGGAGTTACTACCGTTGCACCACTGCATCATGTGGTGTGAAGAAAAGAGTGGAGAGATCTTGTGGTGATCCAACCATAGTTGTCACTACCTATGAAGGCCAACACACCCATCCAAGCCCAGTCATGCCACGTGGAACCCCCGCCTGTTTTATGCCGGATTCAGGCCGACTATCTGCCGGAGGGGCTGCTGCCAACTTTGCCATGTCAATGCCAACAATGACCTTCTCTTACAATCAACAACTTCATCAACAACCCCATGTCAATAACTTTTCACCACTGAGTTTTGGTTATGTCAGCTCTTCCGCAAGTTCTGCTTCTGTTAACGATAGACGTTTTTGCACTCCGAGGTCTGCTTTGCTAAGAGATCATGGGCTTCTTCAAGACATTGTTCCCTCCCTTATGCCGAAGGAAGAGTAGATGAAAACCCACCATGACTGTTTTGTACTTCTCTGTTTACTGACTAGTGACTAGTGCAAGAGGAGGTGTTTGATGAAAAACCCCATTGCTGGTATGTAATTCTCTCACTGACTAAGTGGTAAGTGTTCTTGCAGAAGAACCCACTTCACTTCTATACACAAACAACCCTAATGATTATCACTGTGACATGGGTTTCTGATCAAATGGAGAGGGACTAGTTTTTTTTTTCAATTGGGCTTTTTTTTTTTTTTTTTGGTTTGTTTTTGGTATACATGATAGAGAATTAGGGTTTGTTTTCTTTTATTATTGCGACCTCTCATTTGTCCTGTATATTTGTTTTTGCGTTTGGAAGGAATGTGCATTGATTTTACACTGATCAGGGTACTGCAGTCAGAATATTGAGGGTTAGGGTTTCTCCATGGGACAATTAATATAGAAGCTTTCCAGCCATTACTTTTCCTGGAAGTCCATAAATACCATTACTAGTATAAAAGGAGAAATCAAGTGCGAGATTTTGTTGAGGGAAGTAAATGACGTCTTGATATACGTATTGAGTTACAACATGGACCAAATATAACTCAGCCACTGCTCAGTGGTGACCCACTTAAATCTTGTTGAACTAATGCCTCCTTTTTTCTCCTGTTTTATCCCACGCGATATCGATGTCTTCATGGGCTTGATTCATTGAATGGTAGGTATGAGAGAGAAAAACTACCAAACACAAAAGGAGAAAAAGGAACAGAAAAGATATGGAGTGTGATTCCTTTTGATTATTATTATGATGATGGTGTGAGATCCTAATAGAGGTTTGAAACTTTGAGCTTCCATATTGAAATGAATGGCTTTTTGAGTTTTCTTTAGCTGTATGTTCCTTCTCCATTTGATATTGTCGTTGCTGTGAATAATCGGTGGCCCAGTTGATGGCGATGCCACTCAACTGCTCGAGCGATGAAACCGAGATAAATGTAGGAAAAATAAATGCGGGATTATTGCTTTCGCAGGTCATAATTCAGCCTCCTAATACAATACCTGTATGTGCATGGATCAAAGTTTTTTCACATCACCAATCAAGGTGCACCCAATCACCATAAAGGAGCTGCTTAGGGCTCACTCATTCAGGGGAAGATAAGGTTTAGGGATATTTTAGTAATTCACCTGATTAATCAATTGCTATAATGTTTAATGACTACTGTTCTGCATCACTGCCCATCTCTTTCAATGGAACCAACTCAATAATTTTCCCCTAGAGAAGGGCCAAGGCTTGACACAACGAGTGATGAAAGGGAAAGAGAAGGGCAAGGGGGAAGAGAGAGGAAAGGTGGGGTTTGTAATTCTTCCTAGGGCTGTCTTCAAATCACACCCGTAAACATGATTCACCATAACTTTCATATTGCAAACTTCAATAATCTTGATACAATCTTGAGACAGTTAATATACACTCCAAGGGCACCTATCCAATCGAGTGACAAAATGTTAGGCGGTAAGCGATTCAACCCGGCCCACTCTCAATAATAATTACTCAAAAAGGGGCACCAATTTTCGGAATCGAGCACAGATCCTAACCGCTGACGGGAGAGCAATGTTTTGGACAATCAAGGAAAACCGGGGGAGATTTCCTTCCACCATCCTTCACTTCCATCTGAATCATTCAACATCAAGCCTGTACAAGGAATACAATAGAGAGAATATATGGCATGACAGCAGCAATCAATCTTTTCAAATAGTTTCAACCTTTCTCAGACACATTGAAAGAACAAAAGCAAATATTTCATTCTAGAAGCTTGTTCTTTCCTTTTTGTTCTTTCTTTTTCTTATTATGTATAATATATAAATATAGATAATAAAGATAAGAACCGTTACAAAATAAACCTCACAAGAAAAAGAAAGACAACTCCATGCAAGTAAGAATTCTATTACAGATCCCCCAAGAGATTCAGTGACGAATTTCCCACATTTAAGCTCAATTATGTGCTTCTCTAATTAAGCTTCTGCTCGTCTTCCCAATATGAATGCCACTTTGGAACCCTCTCTTCCACTAGATGCTCACTTGCTTAGCTTACCATGACTGTTCCTTGTGTGGGGGGCTAAAACCTTTAACCAGCATCTCTGCAATTTTTAAGTTGAGAACCACGTGGCGTATAAGAAAATCCAGGAAAAATTCTAATGTGAGAATTTTGTAGCTTGAAGAATAATGGCCAAACCTGATGACAACTCTCAAAATCCATTCCTCAGCAGCTTGGAGCCCCTGGCAATAATTGCATACAAGAGATGAAATTTTGGTTTTTAATAGAGATCAAGTAAATTAAAGGACTAGCAATAGATACCTGTTGGACACAAGGCTGGACTTCTTGCTGACTGTACATGCACATGAATAGGTTCCTACAAAATCATGATATACCAACATGAAGAAACTCATACCATCCACCAAGTCAATCACCCAAAATTTAACTTACTAATAAGAGGTGGTACATTTGGCACCAAATAAAATTAGCATCCTGGCCTTTTGTGATTTGCTTAATAAATTGTCACAGCCATCCCTAACTCATGACTCTTGCAAGTCTCAAAAAAGGTGACTGGTTGTCAATCTGGGGCTATTACTGATATTTAAATTTCAAAGGAACATAGTTTTGTAAAGATATAAGGTCTATGAAAAAACAAATGAAACTATTTTTTAATGCAGTGCACGACAGACTCCACTCCATCCAATAACATTGTCGAGCAAAATAACCATATCTTGGTTTTGGCCTAACACCCTGACCCAATTTGTAGTATTATTATTCTAACAGTTCAGATATTAATCAAACTGTTGGGTAGAAAGAACCTGTTGGTGTAAGGGGCTTCCAGCTGTTGACTAGGAGGATTTTGCAACTGTAGCCACTTCCGGACCTGTTGTTCAAATACGGTAAACTCCTTGGGCTTCTCCCACTGCAAGACATTTTTCACCATTTATTGCATCTTTGGGAGGATTTCCAAACAGCAGGATGTAAAAGAATATGATTAAAGAAGAAAATTTACCCTGCTTTCGTAAGTTACACAATTATAATAGTATTTGTATCCATCAGGGCAGATGTGTTCACTCCAATCACAATCAAGAGGTACTGTCTCTGTACGAGCAGGTACCACAGGAGCAGCAGACATGGTTGAAGGCACAACTGCTGCTGTTGTGGTAGAAGTGGCACCAACTGCCTGAGAATTGCTCTCAGTCCGTGGAGACTGCAGGAAAAAACATAACAAATAGAAAGTCAATAAATCACTAGTGGCCATTAAGAGGAGAAAGAAGATTGGGGGGGGGGGGGGGGGGGGGGTGTAGAACTTACGACTTACAAGGTCCCATCAGCAAGCAAAAGTTAATGTACAAATGAATGTTTTAAAATGAAATTCTACATTATTTGCATAAAAAAAAATGCTGCATCACCAATCAGGTATTACACCAATCATCTATAACATACCAATCTTATGGCATGTAAAAGGGGCTGGTATCCACCACTGGAAGTCCCACCCAAAAGGTCTCCCTAATGCTAAAATTTAGCATCATTGGACAAATATAAGCCACCAATTTCAGACTTTTACCACTCCATGAATCCAAGTGTTTCAGGAGCTTGGCAGCCCTCAGAGATGATGTTGGGTTAATTGTTCAGTGGTCACTTGTATGGTTGATCTTCATAACTGCTTCATCCATACAACACATCTAATCCAAGGTATGTAAGAGGTGTCACAAGTGGCTCCTATAACACTCATTTTGGGAGATCAAGGTCCCATGGCATCACACTATTTCGGCATTTGTGCCAACCTAATTAGTACCGACTAGCCATTGGACACACGCGATGCGTGTGCAACACACGTTCAGAAGAGATTAATTTGGGATTTAGTTGAAGATTAGTTTTGATAACTGTCAAATTTCAAATTTTAAAGTGTCATATCAGTTTCTAAGAGAGAGAATCAGGGAAAGATCTTGGAAGAGTGGGAGAGTGAGAATCTGTGCCCAATTGAGAGTAAATAACTAATTGTAGTTTCCCGTAGTTACTATATTGCCCCTAAGTCTTCTTGAAAGTGGGATAGTTAAAAGAGAGTTTTTGGTAAATTTAAGTACATACCAATGACAAAGAGAATTGACTTTATATAGTAGTATAGATATGATATTATCCCTGCCAACCAATTCATAACTTTAATCCCCCTCCACAAAAGTTCAAAACAACACTGATCCTTGTAGCTGCAGTAAGCTAACCTGTGAACTCTGCTGCTGCTCGGAATTTTGTGTCGACAGTTGAATCAGATCCAAATGCTTCTGCATCTCGGAGACTGCTTGCTGTGATGACCCACGGCTTTCAGGTAGAGTCTGTGTCTGCTGAGATGGCATCTGAGACAACTGTGAAGGTGACTGCTGGAGCAGTTGTTGCATGACATTAGGAGCAGACGGATGTTGGTTTGTCACTTGGGAAACAGCTTCTGATGATGAACCTGTGGAAATTTGTTGCAACGGAGTGACGGAGTTGCTCTGCAGAACCTGAGAATCAGAAACAGAAATTTCTTTATGGTTTGTGTGCTGCTTAGTGAAAAGGAATCCACGTAATTCCACCACATCCAGTCTTAAATAAAATTAAATACAGGGATAGCCATAGTGAATACAAAGCCTTATGTCCCTCTCCAACTTACTCTTCTTCCTCCCCTTTTTCTTTGCTGCTCCTTTGTTTCCGATTGATTACAATGTAATAGGGTACCAGAGCACTTCTGATCCTGTCTTGAGTTTATCTGATTTCCTTAACCTCTCCTTTTCTTCAGTTCTTTTTGTTATTTTAAAATGATTACTGCACCAAGATTTCTCTATTTGCAATGCATCTTACAGATTTTCTAAGGACGAAAATAATCATTCTTGATCAATCACGTAAAAAATTAATTTCAACGAGTGTGAAGTTTTGAGCTGATATCACTATGTCATCATTTGTATGGCCGGCATAAGAACCACACAAAAGGTGCCCTTGAACCAACCTTTTTTTTCTTTTTTTCCTTTTTATGAAGCCTTGAACTAGCTTTTTCCTAGTGAAGATATAACTAATTAATTATATATTAACCTTGTGAAAGATTGAGTGCCTTCATATTATTGAAGTCTGAATCACTGATATTCTCAAAGTGCGACCACCAATCGAATATGAACGTCTCAGATGAAAAGCAAGTAGCCTAATATCGTATTAATGGGCTGCCAAGTCAGTATTCCAGATTTTAGTTGTATAAAGCTATTTAGGAATAATAACTTTCAGAATTAATGTGGCCCCCATTATGGCTGAAGACGAGCCACAACATCTCTCCTGAAACCCGAAAAAAAATAAAAAAGAAAAAAAATTCTTTCAAAAGACGACGGTACACTCTTTAGACTCACTGGATATGAAGCATTAGGCAACACACGCCCACCCATGGGGTCATCAAGATTGGGTGCTAGCCTGCAACCAGCCGAAAAACCAAAGCTCAACTAGGTAAATTTGAAATGGCAAAATAAGAAGGGGAAACGAGGGATAAAGTCACAAAATGTACCTAGTAACTGGTTCTTGAGAACGGAGACCAGAACTTGGGCCACCAAATGCAGAGTTGAACCTAGAGAGAGAAGGAGGGAGAGAAGAAGAAGAAGAAGAAGAAGAAGAAGCAAAGGGTTAATCTTAGTCTAACTTCAGAATATTATTATAAACAGAAAATACCAACTAACATATTTTGACATAACATGGAGGAGATGCAAGAGGATGCAAGTATGGGACAAATCATTTTAGTGCTTCCACCAATGGGCTTCAATGGCTTGGTTTTAAATCCAAGTTTGATAGCATTAAAACAGGAACTGTCCCTATAAATGTTCCAAATCTGACGGAACTGTTAGGTCCATCAGGTTACTTGACAAGGAAACAAACATTTAAAACTTCACTTATCCTACAGGTTTTCACGAATAGAATATGTATAGAATTAAATAAGGTAGGATAATGAGAAAATAAGAAATGAGATTTTTTGAGGAAAATAGAAAGGAAAAAGAGTTCATTGAATAAAAATTAAAAGAAGAAACACAATTTTTAAGATACTTGTGTTGAAACTATCCACTATTATACAATAATTAATAGTATAAATATATAGAAACATTTTTTAAGGCCTAATATAATTAAATTGATAATTTTCCATTTTTTAAATATAAATGTTACATAGCAATATCTCTATCTATAATTAAATTAATTATTTGCCATTTTTTTAATATAAACGTTACATATGTACAAATATCAAGCTGTTTTCCCCTATGTTACATGGACTCAGGTGTGGGTGTGTATCCCGGTATCAGATTCCTCAAATTTATATATTGAGGATAAAGACTTGGCCAAAAAGGATCCGAAATTTAAGTACGGGTACAGGAATACGTGTATTTATATAAATATATAAATACTATATAAGGTAAATTTGTAAACAATGATATTTGGGGGCATTGTAATAATAATCAAGTTTAGAGGGGTAAGTAATAAATTTAAACTTTATTCATATCAAATATAGACTAAATATGACTAAACTGAAAATCTTAAAAAGATATTAAGAGGGGTGAAGGGTTTCGATTGACTGAAACCAGAAAACCCTCACCCCTCGACTGAAACCAGAAATCTCTCACCCCTCCGACACGGAGTCTGGTCGCCTCCTCTGGCACCTTCCGGCGACATCTCTAGGCCACCTCCGGCGAATTTTTCGAACCACCTCCGACATCTGGCTACAAGGTACACGCTCTCTCTCTCTCTCTCTCTCTCAATTCTTTTGCATGAGCAGCTGTGTCTGTTTTGAAACAGCTGGATCTCGTACCCACACCTGTGTTGTGTCGTGTCAACACAGGTGCTTTTGGTTAATCTGCTGAGTCCATGTAACACAGGTTTCCCTATGGGTCCCATTCGACTATTAGTCATTTAATGGTATTTTAATCTATCTATGACACACTGAGCATAGACTCATAGTTTTCACAAACATGTAAACAAAAAGAAAGTATTTAAGGGAAAAAAAAAAAAAAGAACCTTGGTTCTCCATTCCTAGGCTTCTTAGGATCCGCAAAACGAACAACTAATGGCTGATCACAACCCTGAAGGGACAAGAAATGAACAGGAATAAAGAGATACCTACCAAAAGTAATGTCAAAGACGAAATAAAAATCAAAGTTATAAATAAGCTTTACTCTCATAATGTAGGTTCCATTTAACGCATTCATTGCAGCCACTGCCATATCTCCACGAGAAAATTTAACAAATCCAGATCCTTCAAAACAACATAAACAAACAGATCATATAGAAGAAAAAGTAAACCAACACAAATATATGGTGTCATCATTGTTTTAAAAAGCTCTTTTGAGACTCACCTTGGGGCAAGGCTATTCAAAAACACGTTAAGGCTTAAAAAATTAAGCAAGGCTCTCATTAGGCATAAGCCTCACCAGTCGAGGCATAGTCAAAGGTGTGCTTTTTATGCCTTAGCACATCAGGCATACGCCGACCTCTGGTTAAACCTTTTGATTTAATTCTTCTTCTTCTTCTTTATTTAATTTTATTTTATTTTATTGCATTAAATGTGTTTCAACCATGTTTAATTTATTTTTATACATTTTATATCAAACATGTATATTAGTAGAATTATGTTCAAGACTTCTTTTTACATGTTTATGTACAATTTTTGTTTAACTTAATTCATGATGCAATATGAACCTTTATCTTTAAATACCTATACTACTATGATTTTAAATGCCCCAAAAATGCTTATATACTTTTTTTAATCTTTGTAGTATTAATTAATTTTCAAAAGGCTACTACTTTTTTTTTCCTTTCTTTTTTAAAAATGAAAATTACTAATTGAAAGGCTTACACCTTCTACCTTGAGGCTTACGCCTCGCTTTGCAAGGAGTAAAATGCCTTGCCTAACGCTTTCGCCTTTAAAAACATTGGGTGTCATAAATGCTTCAAACAAGAATTTATGAAAATTACTTGTGGCAATATAAGAGCAACAAGAAGAACCAATCACACCAGCTCTGCATTATAAATGAGAGACGGGTCATGGAATTAGGACACGCCAATCAATGTGCCAACACTGGTGGATAAAACAATGGGATAAATCAACCACATGTTCCAGAGGTTCTACCCAGGAAATTTTTAGTAAGAATTACCTCATTGTGAATTTGTGACTTAAAAAACATGCACAGGTAGGGAAAAGTCAACTTCCAATCTGTCCATCCATTTTATGCAAGTAATACTTCAAAATGAAATAAGAAATGCAAGTTGAATATAAGAACCATAAACACACCACGACTTTGCTTCAGTTCATCACGTATAATGTAGACATCTTCAACAACGCCATAAGGGGAAAATATCTGACATAGAAAATATCAATATAAAACTCATAACCTTGAAAAGGTAAAAAAGTTAAGGAACTAAAAATATAAGTTGGAAGGAAAATAAGATAGGATAGTTTTTTTCCATCAAGTAAATAACAAGAATGAACAAAGAGGTCATGCATTTTAGCACGACAGATTTATCATCAAACCCTTATGGTCTTTTGTTTGTCTCCACAATCAGGCCACAGAATTCAAATACACATCTGTCTGCATGTGACACACAGGTAACACGTGAGCTACTGTTGCCAATGCACCACATTTCCTCACAAACACCACACGTGATCTGCAGCCTTCTATCTAAGAAATTTTGGACTTTGTCATTTAATCACATGCAACACATAATTGACAAGTGCTCGCACCAAATATATGCCCTAGATATGCAGCAATTCCATTGATGTACAAGAGAGAGCACTAAAACCACTTTTAATTATAGCAAATTGGCAAAGTTATATGCAAAAGCACCATTAGTGACTGGACAGAAAATTTACAGTTCAGCATTTCACACATCTCTGGGCCTGGCCTTCACCATTCAGACAGTTCAATGGGTGGCCTACCATGGGTACAGGCAGCAAGCCCAAAAACATCATTCAAGAAACAGTGTCCCAAAAAAGCAGTATGCATCATTCAGGAAAGTTAGGACCAGCATAAACTTGAACACGCAATGGATGTGGAGCATACTTCTTCAATTTCCCTTTTTGAAGCTTGTTTGTTCAGGTAATTAACATATAATTTTTCTCCAGGAGCCCCTACCACAGAAGAAAAGAACATCAGGAATTGAACAGTTGTGAAAGTGAAAAATTTACTTACTAGAAATAGCATATATTCTCCATCTTTTGACAACATAGGTACAGAAGATTCACATAAATGATGCACGAAGAAAGCCGCTAGAAGAAAGTTTCCTCAAATTATTAAACCAAATCTTTATTAAGACCTAAAAGCATGTTACAAGAACAAAAGCAATGCACACAAGATTCTCTCAAAGCATATACCAACTCATTTTGCAGGTGCAATCCACATCACTTGTAAGAGTGCTCATCTCAAAATTTTCATTTTTAATATTCTACTTCAAAAATACAAAACATCAGTCATTCATATCTAAAACATTTAGATAAAACACCATTCACATTGAGAAAATATAATTTCATGTGTGTAAGTATAACAATCAATTTATCCTCACTGTCTTGCATGACTCTTCATTTCTCTTTTTCTTGTCATATCAATCCTTGTCAAAATTTTATTTGCATTATTTATCACCCATTCTTCTCATTTCTCTCTCTCTCTCTCTTCCTCTTCACTTGAGAGAGTGAGATTCAAAAGCTAAGAAAATCTGAGACAACTGTTAATATGTTTGACTGTACAACACTCTGAATAAAAATGGAAGTATGCATAAAAGCTTGACATGGTCCATATTATCCCTGACTCATGTACTTCCTCACTACTTACATATGTGCAAACCAATACAATTCTCTTCCGGTTAAAAAGAATAAAAAATCATTCCACAATTAACACAGTATACTGCCTGCAGGATTTAGAGCAGGACACACCAAAGACCCATGACACAATTGCCATTATCATGATCATAGAATGCTGTTATATAACATAACTATAACCAACCCAAACCTTTCAGTTAACTCCTTTCTATATGGAATGCTCTGATGTCTCATGAAAATTGTATCAGTCCAGTGTATTGTACAAATATTTGTAACAAGTTAAACAAAGTTACATGCCTATTGGTCTTTTGTAATGAGACTCTAGTATAATAGGTATTTAAGAGTTCTAATAAATTTACCTCCTAACCTACTGTCCTATTCAATTAATTTAGCTGATAATGGTGAAGCCCTCATGTTACACAACCAACTTGTGCATTCACATGCTGTAAATCCTAATGGACTAATTAAATTTCCATGGGCAGACTACCCCTATATTCTTTTCACCAATAATTCTGCCTTAAAGTCACTGTGGATCTTATCAGACAATATATTAAGTGTTAATTTTCCAACCTAACAACTTAGGCTATTAGGTTGGGGAGCCCAAACAAATATATGAAGTCATATGTGGTACTTTCTAGCACTCACCCTATGTGCGTGGGCAACAAAGATGGACTCACAAATAAAGCGAGCCCAAGAATGACATTCTTTGATACTACATTAAGTTTCCAACCTAAAAACCTAACTTGTTAGAAGAAGGGCCCAAATAGATCTCCGAAGTCAAGTCAAACCCAATATTTGAGCGATGTGGGATATAATATTTTCCAACACTTCTCCTCACGTGCATGCTTAAAAAGATAGGAATGGGCCAATCACATGGATAATAAAGACGGGTTTACAAACAAAACAGGCCATGTGGTACTTTCTAAAAGTCCTCCAATGGGACAACCTTTTTTTTTCAATAAGCCAAATCAGGACACAACCATAGAATAGACCCACCCACCAGATGCGGGTAAACTATTTACAGCAAATCAAGTGGATATGAATGACACCAAATCCTGTCCTCTTTCATAATGTAGCCTAAATTTTCCTACTTGAGCTAAGATGAGAACACTTCTAAGGGCCAGAGGTTCAACTATATGAACTGAGATGCTTGATCCTGCCAATGTGGCACAGCAAGGGGCATATTGTTGCTATCCCTAACATAAAGCCACACACTTCAAAATTGTTGCTTTAAACTGATTTTTCAAAACTGATTTTATCATTCCTCGGTTTCCATTGGATAAATTTTCTCTTTCCAACTAGCAACCCTGTATTGTTTTTCAAATTTTCAAAAGCTATTACAAACCATTTAATCTTGAATCATTCGTGTAGCCTTTGCAATGCCGTAAGGAATATGCATTACATTTCTGGATACAAGTTCATTTCTTGACACCACATTTGCTATAAATTATTGACGGCATTCCCACAAATATCATAGTGTTGATTCTTATTATACTCTTATTAGCTTGCAAATTCAGTCAACCATAGATTGGTGCTGATCAGTAGCAGTGCCACATCTGTTCTTTGTGAGATTTTACACCCGCTTCTTTAAAGAACAATGAAGCAATATATTTTCTTGATCCTCTACAAAATAACCACAACTGAAGCCAAATATATACACAACTATTAAGTAAAACAAATTTACTTAACAATTTATATTGGATGTAGAGCCACGTGAATACCTTAATTGAAGTTCAAAGGTCAATTTCATTACATAAGGACTATAAGTAGATACCAATAATACAACGAATTGGCCAATGCATGTTTGTTTGATGCCCTTTAGCTTTCGATTAAAAATCATAGGCAATCAAGCAGCATATGAACATGAATTTGACCATGCATGTAAGCAAAATGTGTGCCCTAGAAATTTATGCCGAAGAATCTAAAAAGCTTATGGAGTGCTTGATCCAAGCCTGAAATCTTGACTAACACAGACCTGAGCAAGTATATAAGTGGGAGAAAAGGTTCCAAAAGCAATATATTCTATAAACTTCAGACAATTACCAAGGCGTTCACGTTCACCATCAGCATATCTTACTTTGACTGAATCCACTTCCTGGAGAAAAAAATAAATTAAACAACAGATTATTTATCACATAAGTAGGACCAGCAGCAACAATGGAACTTTTATTTATCAGCCCTGTGGCAGCAGGAGAACTCACCCCAGGAAAAGTATACTGATTGTGCAAAGCTCTAATAGCCCTGTCAGCTTCCTCTACTGTAGCATATTTTACAAAACAACTTCCTGCAGAAGTAATATTTCGCATACTAGTTCTGTTAGATTTCTGTTATTCTTCCATATGGTAAGCATTGCAGGCAAAATATCCATGGAAGAAATAAGCGTGTTCTAGGCACAATAACATATAGAAGAGAGTAAAGACTTTGGAAACAGAGAAGACTGCTCAAAAAGTCATTCCCAAAACTAATCAAGAGGGAAAAAAAAAAAGAGCAGATTGATGCTCCCGTCATCCCCTCAGCAGAGTTAAAAATGAACAGTGGCATATATCACAATCAATTCATAGAAGTGGTATTTCGTATACCTTGTTGTTGGCCAGTTCTCTTATCCTTGAGTATAACAATCTCAACAATATTTCCATGTTCTTTGAATACAGGGCGAATCTGGCATAAAAGGACCGATATTCAATAGTAATAGAGAGAGTATTAGTTACACGAGCATAAATTACAATAACAGAATTGGACGAGTCAGAATTAAACACACAAACTGGGATCACTGATTGTATGTAAAAATTGTCAAAAATCTAAAAGAGAGCTGTGAGAATGGGATAACATCAAAGAAAGTCCAATTGACATCTCCAATATAAAAGGAAAAGGATACATTCTTTGGGAAAATTATCATCTGAGAAAGGAAATGAGGATACTGAAATGTATACATCTCAAAGTTCCATTAATTTTAAATGTAATTCGGTTTAGGGCATACCAATCAATTGAACCAATTAAATTTGACTTAAAAAGGGAAAAAAAAAAAAGAAGACAGATATGCATATTACGACAAAGGAAAAAAAGAATAAAGAAGGAATGGAAAAGAACACTAACTTATAGTTTTTATTATGCTGCAAAACAAATATTGTGGACAAGTTGATAGCTCAATGAAACAATAACTTACATCTTCTTCGGTTGCTGTTCTTGGAACGGATGCAACATAGAGTTTTGCATAACTGCCACGGTCAATATGATCTAAGAAATAGAAAAGGTAAGAATTGAAGATTACAAAGATGCAAGTGAAAGAATAAACATGAATGCAACATGACAAAGGCAAGGAAATAAAACTACAAAATGAAAATAAAATAAAAAAACACTGGAGTTTAGTACGCAACTGTATGTGCTGAGATCTCAATGGATGGAAGATATCAACGCATTATAATGTGATTGGATTGTTCTAAGCTCTGTTTTAACAGTCTAACACTATAATCAAACTCGAGAATACGAAAAACAGAGAAAAATGGTTAAAAACAAAATAAACCAGAGAGAAATAGATATATATTTTAACCTGGAAAACCCCCTGAATAATGGGAGAAAACCATGATAGGAGTCACAGATTTCACTATTTTTGTCATCAGATTACAAAGAAATAGAAATGCAACATAACACAAAACTTTTCTTCCCTATTTTCCTTGGGTCATCCTCTTCCCTGGTCATCATTGTCCTTTTCTTTTCTTTTCTTTTTGAACAGTAAGCAAAACATATTTATTAAAATAAGTAAAAAGAGGATACAAGGAGGACAGGACGTCCTACCAAATAGTATCAAACCAAAAAAGAACAAAAAGAAAATACACGAAAAAGACTAAACCGAACAATCACAAATTTTCTAGTAACAATATTTGAAGTGGAAGGTGCTGTGGGCATCACTTCCTTTTGGCGTTGAAATCAGGGTGGTGCCATTCTTGGATCTCGCCATGCAATGGGTTCAGTGGCTGTGTAGGAGATGGAAGGTTTGCTTCCTTTCGGCATTTGAAGTGAGAGCGGTACCCTTTCTGGACTTCGCCATGCAACGACTAAAGTGGTGATGTAAAAAATGAAAGGCGCCATGGGCATCACTTCCTTTTGGTGTTTGAAGCCAGGGCGGTACCCTTTATTATTTTGCCAAGTGTCTCCTTCCTTGATGACGCCGTTTTGTATGTTCACCACACCAGTGGTTCAATTAATTTGAAATTAGAGCACACAATATATGACCTCTGCTCACCTTCACACACCGTCACCATCCCATTGGACGATATGTATGGAGGGGATCCTACCACATACAGTGATCAAATTTGTCTCCATAAAATCCTAATAACTACAATTGAGAAAATTTAAACTTAAAAAAAAAATAAATAAATAAAAAATGGAGACAAATATTTTCCAATACATTTTTTTTTTTTTGGATTAAGTATTGTATTGGGGGTGGGGGGAAGCCCAAGTACATTAGGTATATACAAGAGCTAGACAAAAAAAACAAAACGCCAATACATACTTCTGATGTACCAACTCCAAGGTACAAGAAAAAGTAAGCTAAAACAAATGGAATAGCAAATACAGACCATAGGGCCCTGCTTGGTAGTCCCATGGAATTTGAATGGGTCCATCTTAATTTACATAGTATTGGAAGTATACAACCATCATTCCGAATGGGGCCAGAACATTTGGAGCCATCACCATAAATATAGGACACATAATAAGAAATCATGATTGTTTCAGATTTTTAATGCCTCTTGTTGTACTTTCTGCCATTTTCTTAATTCCCATTCGCAATGACTAATTTGTTCAGAAAATTATATGCAAAACCCAATCAAACAGTTTAATTTCCACGAGATGTCCAAACAATATGTTGTTTCAGTTTCCCAAAAAAATAATATATATATATATATAACGCAATTCAACGGGGCCAAAACAGTTATGTAATGCTCATTTGAGTGCAATTTTTTTATCGGAACCCAAACATTTAATATTTATACGAACCAATGCTTTAATTTCCTCTATTTTCTTCCAATACTTAGCAAACAAATAGAGAATTCTAGGAGAATAACAAAACGAATGAAATGTTTGAGTACCAGCAGAAGCACCCTGACCAGAATGATGAAACCCTCTCTTCCGCCCAGAAAAAGGCATAGAAGGACCGGAACCACACCCATTGCCGCCACCTGACCGGAATCCACCGCCGCCAAACGAGTCATTCGGTTCACCGTTCAAATTGGGGTGGTGCTGGTGGTCGTACTGATTGGGGTAGTTGTCGTGGTGGTTGGAGTAGTGATATTCGTGGTGGTTTGAGTGGTGGTGGTGGCCGTCGCCGGAAAAACCAGCTCTATAATTATCGAAGTGTCTGTCATCGGAGGAGGACCGAGAAGAGGTGCCACCAGGATGGTCACCGAACCGGTCTACTCTGTGCCTCTCCAGCTTCGCAGACTGTAGATTGTACGAAACCCTAACCCTATAAATTGTCGAATAAGCTGGACGGAAACGGTCAGGTCTATGTATGTGCAATGCTGCAAGGGCTCGACGAAGTCGTGAAGGGGGAAGGGAAGTCTTAGACCTGCTTCGAAAGGGGATTGCTACATCCAATTGGAGACTACGGCCGTTTCGACTTTTAAATACTGTCCTTCGGATTTGAGATAAGGAGATGCTTAGTAGCCAAAAATTAATTCCTGGACTTTTAACCTGAGTTCAATTCTTCTGTAGAGTACTTTAAGAATTAATTCTTAAATACATAAGATTGATATAAGAGAGTGCGTTTTTAAAATCACTCGGAAAAGATTTAGTCAAAGTGTAAGCAAGTTGGCTTGAACATTTTTAACCCTCTAATAAATTAAATAAATAAATAAATCTAAAAAACTAAAAAATAAATTAAAAGACAAAAAACTCAAATAATAAATGTAATGACAGACATTGAGACATAAGTGAGAATGTGTAGGGATCTCCATCTCTTCAGCGTAAAGATGGATAGGGATACCTTCTCTAAGGAAAAAAAAGAAAAAGGAAAAGAAGGATACGGAGTATATACTGTCTAATTGGTATGAGATTATTTATTATTGGGTTGTTTTGTAGGTGTATAGCTTGGGAGAATCCGCCTACTAATTGAATGGGACTCAATTTTAATGTTCAAGGAGGTACCAAATTAAGTCAGTTATTGGTGGCATTGTTCTTTGGAATGATAAGAGTGGAGTGACTTGCAATTTCTTATAAATTTGGAAATGCCTCGGTGCTGGTAACAGAAGGCAACGCGTTAAAAAAAATGATTTGATCATAGTTTCTGATAAAGGAATCAAGCAGATCAAATGGAAGAAGACTCGCAATTGGTTATTAATGCAATTTGTGCCACGTATTAAGCTCATTGGAGTGTTAGTGATCTTGTCCGGGATTCATTGTTTGTTGTCCCATTTTTAGGTCGAATTTGAACCCTTCAAATTCTGGATTGAAATTTTGATGTAAATTCTAAAAATTCCAATTTTAACTACCCCAAACACATTATTAATTTGCTTCTTAGAATTTGGGAATTTCTATTTTAAAGAACTTCCTCACCCAAACACAGTTTAAATGTGATTAATAAGTTGAGCCTAGACAGGTTGCTGGATAATCCAAGGTGAGCTTGGTTGAACTTGGAACAAACTCAAAGCGCCAACCAAACTCAACTAGTTTTGTCGTGCATTCGAGTAGCTTGATGGAGCTAGAGATTCTTTACAATTTAATTGAACCTTGTTCCCTTTTTTGTTTCCCCTTTTCTTCCCCAAGAAATTGAAGCTTACTCACTAGGGCGTCCATGTTTTTTTAATTAGACACCCTTGTATGGGTTTGATATTTATATTTCTCCTTAATTTACAGCTTTTCTTCCCCTGTACGTTCTATCGTATTCGATCAAAGCATTCAACACAAATTTTTTTCTGGCAAATTTTCAATGTTGATCACAGGAAGTTGTGCATCAGTTAATCATGCACAGTTAAACAAGATTTGTGCATATTAGGCCTCCTTTATTGCTTATTAATACCATTCTACGTCACCCTAAAAGATGCAAGGTGGGATGATCCAAGCCCAACGTCGGGTTCTAATAACATTCCACATAGCAGACATGCATATATCAGAGCTTCAGGATTTGAAATAGGATTAGCCATGGGTACACTTCTGTTTGATACTTTGATGTTCAAACTCTTCTATTTTTTTAGTAAGAAAAATTCTCTATATAGACTACATTTAAAAAAATAAAAAATAAATTTAATAACATGTTACCATGGACAACATTGACCAATAAAAACTCTTAAAAGAATCAAAGTGCATGTATTAAACTTAAAAATCGAAAAGGGTACTCAAAATAGAGTCTTCTTTATACTATTTCTTATTTGCCTAAACCCCTAAACCCTAAATATATTTATTGTAAACCAGAACTTTCCAAAAAAGAATAACACATAAATTTCCAGCCTTCTATATACCAGCCAAATTGTTTTTTTCTAGTCTTCTGATCCAGCCAATCCAAAAATCCCAAGCGCTTAAGGCAGTGCAAAATGCATTCCAAGTTCAAACGAAACAAAAGCATCAATGCAAGCATACTCTATCTGTTCAGTAGTAAGAGAAAAATTCTCCCACTTACTTAGAGTGATTCTCTTTGGCTTCTCCATCTCCTTCCCAAGAAACTCTTCTGCCAGCCTCTTCAATCCAAAACCTTTATACTTCTCATCCTGGCAACGCAGCGCAGCCAAAGAACGGAGATCCTCCCCGACATGAGCCACTGACAACCCATGATCCTTATAAAGTTTATCTGCGTCGTCTTTGATACCAACTCCGAAAAAAGTGAATTTTGGGTTGCCCAAGAAAGAGATGAGAGATGGAGGAATCTTGTCCGCACGGTGGAGTTGGAATATAAGGCACCTTTGACCAATGCAGAGTTGCAAAATTTTAATAGGATTCTGCCCTTCGGCGTCAAGCCCAACAAGAAGCACGTCAAGCTTGTTTCGATAGCTATATAAGAGGTCCTCGATCCACCGGTCCACGACAGCAGCCCTTCTGGTCACGGTGGTTTTGATGCGGTCTCCATAGAACCTGACATTGTGAACTCCATAAGCATGATAGGCATGGTTTGAGGTGAAAGCCATTGTGTGTCAGAGAGAGAGAAACAGAGGGAGAGAGATTGCAACACGAGCGGTTGATGGTTCCGTAATCAATCTCCCTGTAGTGTTGCCTTTATATAGAGCCCCTCACGCTCCACCGGTAGTTTCTAATTTTGGACTCACCCTGCTTTCCTAGTTCATATAGGTTTTGAGATGATTAATCACACATGCGTATCATCTATGAACGGTTATGATCGAATGGAATATTTCAAAATATTCCATACATGATCATAGCTTAGGGGTTTCTGTATTCACTTTCTATATGTGGCTTTTAGTATAGTAGCTAACTAGCTATATATATTGGTGCTCGCTTTTTTTTTTTTTTTTGGTAGAAACAGGAAGCTTTATTTATTTAGTGCAAATTACATAGACATGGGGTAGCCATACCAAGGGCATCCCATAATAGAATAGCTACAAGATCACTAGGTGGGTCATTGAGAATAACAAAATTTGTAGCTTGAGAAGCACCATATTTGGCCAAAAAGTCTGCACATTTATTTGCTTCCCTGTAGACATGTTGGATCTGAACTTGCCAATCACACTATAATGGGGACTTGCAAGCAGTAACAAGGGTTAAATGCCAGGGGTATGAGCCATCTGTTGTGTCAAAAGAGATATTACAATTTAAGCATCCAATTGAAGTATAACATGATGGTAGCCCATTGACCATGCAAACTATAAACCATCACGAATGGCCCATAGCTCGGCACAAACACTAGTGGTGCTACCAATATGACGATAAAAGCCTTTAAGCCAAACACCCACAGAGTTACGGATAAGGCCTCCAGCCCCTGCATAGCCTGGATTTCCTAAAGAGCTTCCATCAGTATTTAAAGTCACCCAGGGATATGGGCTAGGCAACCAATGGATGAATTGTTGTGTGCGAGTACGGATAGGTCGTGGGGGGTGCTGTATCAAATGGGAGAATTCTGTGGCATGAGAGACAATAGTATGAATTCGGGTTCGAATAGGGACAAGGATGTTGGTTAAAAACGCATTTATTACGGCTTAGCCAAATAGTCCAAGCAGCAAATGCAAAAAACGTACCCCATGGAATAACATAAAGAGTAGGTGTTTTATTGCATAAGCTCGCTTTTAGACTTCTAGTAGTTGCAATGTTACGAGCCGTGGGCCTGTAGTGAAGATAAGCCCAAGTTTGCAGGGCCTGAGAGGGATCCACACAAAGTAGAGTTTAAGGCTTCTTACCACTTAACATATACTCACGAAATTGTTAATTAATAAAATCAGTCATTACAAGATATTATGAGCTATTTTATTCATAAAGTACCCTAAATTATATGGTATGATTTTATTTATAAAAATTTATGTAAGTTTACAATTAAACATTTTTTGATATCCCAATTAACTTGAATTTTAACATGTATAACGTAAATAGAGAGAATATCTAATCCAACAAGTGATTGGCAAAATTTTAGAAGTTTAACTATATATATTTAGTTTCATAGAACAAACTGACTATGTAATGGAATATAAACAGAACATGAGTTACAAGAAATATTTAACTAATTGATATCGTTTAACATAATATAAATCTAAACTAACAAATAATATTAACAGAGCAAAGCTTAAGGTGTATAGCTTGTGAGTATCTATGAGGTGTGGTACTCATTGTTTTGAAATAAAATGCGTCTCTCTAAGTGTGGGGACTAGTAGTCATACATTTCTCCAAGATACAACCGAATATCTTTGCAGGTTGTTTGTAGTTGTATATAACATATGGATGCTAAAAAGTGTCAAATTGTCCAAAGAAACGAGAGAAAGAAAATAAATCTGTGTATCTCAAATAGGCTGGCACGTTTTGTTTATATAGAACTTAAAAGCTTGTACAAAACATTTAGTCACAACCAAAAAATACAACCGCCTAATGCATTTAACATTCAACGGTTATATGCATTAAAATTTAGCAAATAATAAAATAAATAGGAGTAATCCATGTTAATAAATAATAATAATAAATCAACTTGAAATCGTAACAAAATAAAACTCATATAAAATCGATGTAGGACAGAGTTTTGAAGATTTCTTATAAAACACTTGAATTTTCAAAGAAATCAACACCCTGAGCTTATTTAGCATTGTTGGGTGAAGTTTTGGATGGTTCGAATTAGAAGTTAAAAAAATTGCTACTGAAAGTCTGAAATAACTAAAATGATCTTAATAGACAACTTTTCAACTTTTAATCTAAATAGTCTAAACTTCCATCTAAACAGTGCTAATAAACTTAACACGGTGTTGTTACACGGTGCTAAGTTCTTGAATCTGTACTCATGCATCTTCACTATATACTAAAGTTCCATTTACCACCTTACCTTTTGAAACCACTTAAAAGTACCATTCCCATGCCTCTTTTTCTTCTTCTTTTTCTTCTTTTATTTTATTTTATTTTAATAACAATGGAGAGAAATTGAGAAAGGTCAGAGAATGCCATTATCTAAAAAAGGAGGGGTACAGTGCTATTTGAGAAAGGTCAGTCCCCTACCTGACTATTTTAAAAACCAATAGTGGTGTACCCATAATTTCTTCAAAAGAAGGGGTTAAAGGATAAATTAAAATAAATAAAAGCCAAATTCCAGAAGAGAAGAAAAGCCGAAAACAAGCCCTAGCTGCTCGTCATCGTCCTAGCCCTCACTCACCTGCTCGCTGCTCCGCAAAGGTAACATCATCATCTTCTTCACTACTCGAGAGATAGCGAAAAAATTAGATGCGATTCTTATGTTTCAATTTTTTTTTTGAACAAGATTCCAACTTTTCAATTAACTTCGATGCATAAAGATATATGTGTATGCGTGTGTATTTTTGAACCTTCAATTTGAATCTATGCGTTTGTTAGTGCTCTGCCATCTGACGTTATTGATTGTGATGTTGCTTTTTGAAGTTTTCCTACATTGGGAAGCATTGAATAGTTTGGGGAAATACCAAGCATGAATGGTTCGGGTGGGATATAGTCAAATTCTTAAAACCTTTGCTTGGGTTCTGGGAAAAATGGAGGAGAGTGGATAAAAATGCTCGAAAAAATGGTTTAGAAAAGGCATTTTGCTTTCCTTTTCCTTGTTATTTTTTCTGGGAATCCAAACAGTGGCAGAGGTGGGGTGTGTGGAGGATAAAGGGTTCTAAAATCTGAAGTACTCTTCTTGTTCTTAAAAAGGAAAGTGAATTCAATTTTTGCATCGAAATGCTAACTGGTGCCCAATTTATTTGGAACTAGGTTACAGTTTTCTTTATTTTGTGGTGGTGAAGTTTCATTTTGTCTTACTTTACGTTGGTATGGAGTTAGGATTCGTTTATGAACTGGGAGGACTGAATGTGAAATCAAAATGGAGACCGGAAACCCTGTAATTTGTATTTGTTTTCATATTTTGTGTGTTTGTCTCTAGGTAGCTTTTTTTGGGTGAGCATGAGTGCTAAACTTCCACAATGTAGGGTCTTAATTTTTGTAATTTATATTTATAAAAAGGAGGAATGTAGCTGCGATTTTAGTTTCGAATATATTTCAAATCTCATGACAAGCATTCATTTCCATGTCCGTATGGTGGATTGTGATAAAGTATGGCTTTCGGTAATGCAGGAATTTAACAAAATAAACATTGTTTAGATGGCAAAAAGACCTGATCCAGACGATGATGATTTTGATGATATTTATAAGGAATACACCGGCCCTCCAGTATTAACTACTGCCACCAACATACAAGATAGAGCAAAAACAAACAAAAGGTCACAAGCAAGTTCTGATGAGGATGAGGAACCTCGTGACCCCAATGCCGTCCCAACTGATTTCACTAGTCGAGAAGCTAAGGTTTGGGAGGCCAAGTCTAAAGCCACTGAGAGGAACTGGAAGAAAAGAAAAGAAGAAGAAATGATCTGCAAAATATGTGGAGAATCAGGTCACTTTACTCAGGTAGTGTTGGTTTCTCTGCAAATGCTATCTCAGTTAGTTTCATCATAAGGTAACACAAATTGCCCGCAACCACAGTGACATCTGTTTGTATGATGGCACTTTGTCACATACACACTGTACATGCTTACAGTGTAAAATTCATTATATCTGGCATGATGGCACATCGGCACATATATTTATTTTTTCTCATAAGGGTTGGTGGTAGCTATACTGCCGGTTGGAATTGAGGTAATGTTAACCACCCACTGATTAGATTTTTCCTCTTCGTGGGGAATCCTAATCCTTTCCGTACAGGATTTTGGTTACTGAATTCTGGGTCAATTCAGAAGCTATGAAATGAGTTATTTCGGAATCTGACTTGGGAAAACCCAACGACGCCTATTTTTTCTTTCCTGCTGATGGTTGTGTTGGTTTTTCTTGAACATTTCTCAATCATTCCCAATTTCGTTCCTTGTTTTTTGAAATATCGAGACTATTCGTTATACCCTCGTTTAAAACTACATTTTTTTTAAAAAAAATTTATAATTCTTATATTTATAGTTTTGAAATGTTCTTTTTTCACCCATTATAATTTCCTAGCTAAGTCATTTGAGTCTATAGTGATAACATGCTCAGTAAATTTCGTTTTTCTGAATTCTGAAATAGTTTCCAGCAGGTAACCTTGTTGTTTATTTTCCGTTCATGTTTTTATTTGTTATTTTTTGTTTTTTCTTGGGGCTATGCTGTTTGGCACATTATAGGGGTGCCCATCTACTCTTGGAGCAAATCGCAAGTCTCAAGATTTCTTTGAAAGGGTACCTGCAAGAGAAAAGCATGTAAAAGCACTTTTCACAGAGAAAGTTATACACAAGATTGAAAAGGACGTTGGCTGCAAAATCAAAATGGAGGAGAAATTTATAATTGTTAGTGGCAAGGATAGGTTAGTCTTGGCAAAAGGCGTGGATGCTGTGCACAAAGTAATTAAGGAAGAGGGTACGAAGAAGGGTTCTTCTAGTTCTCACATGACCCGTTCTAGATCACCTGAGCGAAGCCCTGTTGTCTCACGGTTTGGACGCCCTGAATCCCAGAGGTCTGTTCCCAGTCCACAAAATGCATCACAGTTCCATCAGAGGTTTGGCAGGCAAGAGAAGGTTGTGGAAGACCGTGTACGTGAGGATCTGCAGAAGTTGTCAAGGGGTTCCCCACAAGGTAGGGACAGCATAGGATATATTTACGGCGTCCTTAGAAAGCTGGTAATCCCATGTTTGTAGCTAGGCCTATACATAATTTCCTATGTGTTTATTCATTTTTACTTTCTTTTTCGAAATTTTAATAATACTGCTTGTTGCTTATCATTTTGTTTGCAGCAAGAGGTAAGTTACTTATGTTCAAGCATTATGTGTTCGATTCTGAAGTACTTTCGTGGGTGGATCTGAATTGATCGGATTGTCTCTGAAACAAAATTATTTACTGAAAGCATATCCAGACATGTTTGCATCGGATGGGTTCACTGTGTGAATATAAGATTGTATGTGTAATTAAAGCTACCATCTATGTTAGCATCTCGAAACAAGTGGTTAACATGCTCTTCGTTTGATGAAGCTTATGGTAATGATGGAGCTAGAGGTCGTTCAAGCCATTCAAAATCTCCAGCACGTCACCCTTACACAGGCAACTCTTATAATTCATATGATAGTCATAGTCAGAGCATGGGGGTCTTCAGAAATGATGGATGGGAGACAGAGAGACGAGGATCTGAAATGCAATCTGGCCGTAAGTTTGAATACCCTGCCTTCCCACAGACATTAGAAGAATTAGAATTGGAATATAAGAGGGAGGCTATGGATCTTGGAAGAATTCGTGACAAGGAAGAAGATGAAGAGAACTACAAGCATCGTGAGGTATGAAAATTAATTTACTATCTTGTTGTACATTAGAAATTTACCAGTTTTTTATTTTGTTTTTTTATAAAGGCTTATTTTCAGGTCTTGGGTTCAACTCTCACCACTCCCCCTTAAGGCCAACCCCATGGACTTATGTCCTGTAATTTCTTGGTGCATGTGGGATGGGGGGACTGCATGTGCCTGGGGGGATTTGTTGAGTGCGTAAGCATCATGAGGAGCCTCCTAATATAAAAAATAAAAAGTAAAAAGAGAAAGAAAAGGGCTTATTTTCAGAATTTGAAGTATTTAAAGAAGGGTTAGGATAACATACACAATTTTTTACACAAATTCTTACACAAGTTCTTAGATAACCTACCTCCAATCCATATTTTGTGAGATACACCATTAGATTAGATAGTCTTCCCACTTAGGTCATGCATACAAAAAATCAAGTTGATCCGAGACTTGTTGCCGTTCAATCTAAAAACTTATCTTTTTAATCACTAAAAATATCACATTTATGGATAAAGAGGCTCTTTATCTTGGATCAACTTGATTTTGCATGCATGACCTATGTGGGAAGATTATCTAATCCAACAGTGAATTTGTGTAAAAGATTGTGTATAACTGTGTATTGATCTTAACGCTTTAAGAAATCATAATTCAATTTGCATCTTTGTATATTTGAAATCACTTTTAAACAGAAATATGACCGAGAGTTGGACATGCAGTGTGAATCTTGAAGTTGAATGATCAGGATGTGATTGTCCACTTAGTTTTTCTTAAAAGGAAATTAAAAAGAATTTGGATCCCAAATTTAGGAAATATACCATCAGCTGCCTTTTTTTTTTCGTTCTTCATATAGTGAGAAAACAAATTTGTCCAAACGCCCCTTTAGCTGTTTGCTAGATTGATTAGGATTCAGTGATTTCTGATTCATCTGTTCTACGGATTAAAGGCTGTCAGGGAAATGAGGGAGAATTATATGAAGAAACTGGCCATCCTAAGGGGCATGCATACTAAACAGTGGGAGGAGTTTCTTCAGCTTGACACCCAAAGGCGGCAACAACGGGCACACCAGCAAATGTCTACTTCAGGGTTTGGTGGTTATAAACAGCCTAGTTATCCTGAATATGAAAGCTCTTCAGCCAATAATCACTATGCTGGAGGCAATTTACCCATGGATTCAAGGGGCAGGTACCCACATTCTATGGAAAATTATCCTTCTTCAAGGCCTCATGATACCTATGGCGAGTTCCAGCGTCAGAGACGCGAAGATTTTGGGAAAGCTTACAATCGATACTAAATCACTAAAATTGGAATTAAATTTGGTGAGTTGTCTTACTTTTAAATTAATTTAAGAAATCTAGATTCTTTTATCTTTGTTTCTTGGTCCTTCTAAAGCATTGAACTATCCATATTCCATATTCTTCTCGCCCAAATTATTGGAAAGTTCACTCTTCATGAGATACGGTTCTTGGGGTGCGTGAATGGGAACATTGTTAAAATGGTTTTTGGCATTTGCCGTATCCGCCATGTGCAATTGTCAATATGCAGGTTTTGGTTTTGTTTATATAGTAAGTTTTTGGTTGGGTCGGGGTGGCAGATGAGGAAGTTCTCTGTGGGTTTTGCAGATATTCTTTTGTTTATTCCACATTAGCTTAAAATTTCACTCCAAAATTTTCAGGGTCGTCCAGATCTTGGTCGGGTACAAGTAATGCACAGGGGATCCCCAAATCTAGGTGAGTATGTTAGTTATGTTTCTGGAGTTGGGAAGGAAATAATGGAGTACATTTAATGCTACAGTACAGTTTGTTACTTTCATTTGGTGGATCTGTTTTCTTCAGAACTTCATTGTAAACAAGTGAGACATGGTTTTGGCTCTACTAGTTAGGGCTAGTATTGTTTGGAAGTTACAAAAGTGGTCAGACTTGCATGAGGTATTGGATTAAAACTTAAAAGCAGGAGTTTTTTTATTTAGAGTTCGAAGGGTTGAAGCAGAAGTGAATTGTTTTCATCTTTTCATCATGTCTGCTATGAAATTTAAGTGCAGACTGCACGGCATGTGTGGTGCCAAGGTGAGCACTATCCTACTTTAGTTGCTCAAGTCTATAGTTTGATGGTGTAGATTGTGGATCAAAGCAGTGGGGTTGGTAAGATGGCATCGGGTTAAGTATGCTAGTTTGGCAACTGCTAGGTATTTATCTTGCGATGCCCATTGTCGTAATGATTTTATATTTGTTTGTCAAATGCGTAGCACAATTTTCTTCTGGTATCTAGAATGCTTTGAAGGTTCTTACATTTGGTGGCCTGGTTTTCTTCACTTCTCGCGATGGTGGGTTTAGTTATCATACTTGCAGCGAGTTGGAAACTGCGAGCTCTGGGCCACACCTTGCCCTTTTTGTGCAATTGAGGTGACCTTATGACCTGGCAAATTTGTAATAAGCATCCTAATTTTACAGATTTCTCCTGCTTAAGCTGCCAAGCTTACAGGAAAGCATGCTAATTTATCCAGTACCTTGCTTTATTCAAGTTCTACCATATGTTTTGCCCTTGGGCCATGGTTCAGGTGGCGGCGGAGTGAAAAGGATTGGGGTAGATCTAGGATTCAAATCTTATGTAGCCAAAAAAAATGGAAAAAAGAGTTGCGGAATCACCCCACAGTGACGCTGTGAGTTGGTGAATCGTGGACATGAGTCTAGCCGTCTATGATAGGGACTTGGGAGCCCTCGGCCGTAAAATCAAAAGACCCATTGGCACGAAGCTAGTCCAAGACTACACAGCACCCAGTACTGCTTGATCTTCTACCCTATGGTTTTCAAGTAATTTACATACAAGTTTTTCTCCAACTAAAAAAAAAAATGATTATTTAAAATGATTATTTCCCAAGTATTTAAAATGAACCTTGAAACATGTTTTCCACATTATTTCTTGTTTCCAAAATCAATTAACCATTTTTTTGCAAATCAGAACTAAATATATGTCCTTTGGTTGTTTGTTATTTTCACTATATTTTCATTTATAAATTGAATTTGGGTCATGGAAACATCATTCGGTAATGAGAAGTGTGCACGCATTTGTGTCCAAAATTGGGAAGTATAATTTTAGAAGTTGAGATGTTTAAATTTACTTGAATAAAAGTACAGAGTATTAGATTTTGCCTAATCAAGAAATTAGGGATATTAGAGGTCATTGTTTGTTGTGATGCTAAAAGTCTTTGGCTATCAAACATGACAGGGCAAGTTCGAGTTTTGAAAGCGATCACTTTATGTTAAAAAATTAAGTCAAGGACATTATCTAACTTACCCCTCTCAAGATCCACTTAACGGAACCAACATTAAACACGGGCCTTATAATGGCCTTTCGGGAATTAGGGTATTGTTGGAATGTAAATGAATCATTACCCCACACTTCACTTGAATGGAAAGTAATAGAAGTCTTAATCTAGATGCTTGCATAACATATTGTCATGAGATGAAAGTACAAGAATTAATCCTCTCCAATTGAGGAGTCTATTCTTAAAATTAGATGTCCATAAATGATTGCCTAGACATCATAGTTGCCATAGTGCAACAAGCCTAGTTAGTAAATACTCGTGCTATTCTCGTATAATACACGTATGTACATATTTTTAAAAAAAAACTCCCATACAAAGTTCAAACATAATTAAAAATACTCGTTTTTTTTTTTATAGCTAACGTATAGTTCACGTATTTGATGTATACTGTATTATACTTATGTTAAAATACTCTTAATTGTATTGTTGACAATTCAACTCTTACTATAATCATCGACAATATTATTGTCAATATTTAAAATATCTTTATTTTTTCAAATCAAGATCTAATTTATAATTTTTCTATTATAATTTCTTATCTCTTTATATAATTTTTTTGGGTTTGTTAAAGATTAGATGTTTGTATATATTTTTTTACTATATAGACTACCTTTCATATAATTTTAGTAGAAAAACTATAAAATAATTTAGGAAATGGAAATGTAAAAATATATATAGATAAAGACTGACATACTTATTAATTTGTAGTTATCTTCTTAGTCAAATTTCTGCTTCTTTATAAGCAAATGTACAAAAAATAAAACAAAATAAAATAATAAAATAGATTATTATTTTATATGTGATTGATTTTTTAACAATATTTTATGAATAGATAAATAAAACAATATAAAAATAGTGATTAATAGTGATATTCTAAATGAAATAACGAAAAATACTCGCATATTTTTTGTCCCGAATTTTTAATTAAAATTCATATTACACCCGTATATGTATATACTCGTATCCATATTATTTTCGTTTTCGTTTTTTTATGCCAAATTTTTCATCGTGTTTTTTTTAAGAAAAACTAAATTATACTCCATACGTATACATCCCGTATTCTCCTGTACCCTATTTTACTATGGCAACAAGTGACTTGAGATGAAATTGTGGCAACATTTGCTTGTAAATCGTAAGCTCACACGTTATGGGGGGCAACTATAGGCACCATAAATATTATTAAATATTGAATACGCACTTTCCACAATAGAAGGTGAACTCAAGTGCGATATCTTGCAAAGACGCAAACTGACATAAATGGGGATCAGCTTTAGGCAGCATAAATATAGCAGAATTTTAGGTAAACACTTTCCATGTCTGTACCTATGATAAAGATCTCTAGATATCTTAAGAATTTTACAAAATCTTCTAGGATTTATGCGTCCATGCTTGCCAATTATCTCACAAGTATTGCTCAATAATGTGTGGTATCTTTGGGGATTGCACAAAATCTATTACCATTTATACATTTCTAGTGGTTAGCACACAGGTAAAGGCTCGATGCACCCTATAAATGGGCTTAGTTTGGAGAATGTTGGTACTAAAAAATTCAGTGGAAGTTTTCGTTTTTGTTGTGTCGAGATGGCAAAGCTATACACCACCTCTTGTTTCCTCCTCGTCCTCCTTGTTTTTGCGGCAGGTCAATACTTTCTCTCTTTCGCTTGCCATACAAATTTTATTAATACAAAGTTCTTTTTTATTTTTTTATTTTCCGATTTTATGGTTTTAATTGGTTTTTAATAATTTTGCTTTTGGTAATTAAGTATGATTAGACATACTTCATTTGCTCTATAATTGTAACTAAATAAGTCATTTTTCATTGATTTATGAAATTAGTCATGCTATGTCTGTCTATAGTATTTGTAATTTATTTTAGGCGTATCTGTGCATTTTTTTTTTCTTTTCTAATGAACAAACCATTTGATTGAAGTCTTATCTGCTCGAATCACCAAATTTATAGACAAATATTTGCAGGCTATATGTATCTTAATTTTCAAATACTTGGTCCAACTTTCCCCAAGTATCAAAGCCTTTTGTTTAAATGTTTAGCCAACCTAAGAATCATCTCTGATAGAGATTGAATTTTTTTTTTCTTACAAAAAGAAAAAAGAAAAAATTTCCTCACAAATTTTTGTATTAATTTTTTTTTTTTTCCAAATTGAATAATAAAATCACATACACACAATATGTTCTACAAAAATGACAAGAAACACTAATGAGTCTTTTGTAAAGTGATGAAACAAGGGTTTAGGGGATATAAGTGAAGTTGGTTTGACAAACTTTTGTTTTTGTTCGGTGCTTGTTAGCAGTTGAAAGTGAAGTGTATGGCCAAGGAGAGGCTGAAAGGTGTCTAACGACGTGGCCTTGCACAACGAATGCAGCTTGTAAGCATGATTGCCCGATAAGATTTCTCAATGGCCGTGGATTTTGCCATCTCGATGCTTGCTTTTGCAGTCATGATTGTTGATCCAAATACATGGCGAATTGTATGAGACATATTGATGATATTTGAATAAAAAGTGTTGGCTCCTCTTTTGCAGCTTTCGTGCTCTAAATTATTATGCCAATGCATTTGATGGATCAATCACACATTAAACGCACAAACAAACCAACAGCTTTCATGCTCTGGTTAGATTTTATCTCTTTTAGCAAGCATAGGAAGAAGCAGAATGTACAGAATTTGTGTATTTGTAACAAAATGGTGAGGTGATGTCCTCTTAGACTCACCCCTCCTTTCAACCCATAGGCAACTGGTTGCCATAGAATTTTGGCAAAGGCAATTGAATGTCTTGGAATTTTTTAGCTCCACCAAAAGAGATAGTTTGATCTGAAAACAAAAAGATACAGTATTGGGAAAAAATCCTATAAAATCAAGGATTTATGCATGCATGCTTGCTAAATGGTAAGTAGTGACAGAGATCATCTACCTCCTTAATCATGCCTCCTTCTATGTTTTTCTTCCTTATAATTGGACCTTATTACTACCAAAATATCATGGGGATTAATCTAAGAGTAGGTCCAACTAAATACATTATATCCTTAAAAAATCAACTTTATTGAAAGATCTTAGCCATTCGAAGGTTTTATTCTCCCTCTCTATGCTAATCAAATTTTCTAATGACAAATATTGTCAATCCCATGTGTAGTATCCATTTTGATACCATTCACAACTACTTATTTTCATTAAAAATCTTATCAAAACTTCTACTTTCATTTTAATACTTAGAAGAAAAATTGGATAAGCCCCACACATTAGATTATTGTGATTTTTTGAGTCATTTATATATACGAGCAGTGACATGTGTGATGTGCGGAATCAAAATTAAAAAGGATTTCAAATAACCATATAGCATATTGTGAAATTACAGTTAAAAAATATTAAACATTTAAGTGTTTAATTTATATTTTAAAACCATAAGTATAAACTAAAAAGTTGGAATGTTATGCAATAAATACACAAAAATGCAGATGCACGCACATAGATAAAAACTTTGTTTGTTGTTGTTGTTCTTCTTTCTTTTTTTCTTTTTTTCCTTTTTTTTTTTTTATCAGGAGGTTCCATATGCTTTGCACCTAACTAATCTTCTTAAACACATACAATCCCCCTGTTCCACATGCATTAGGCAATTATAAGACAAAGTTTATAGGGGTGGCCTTGAGGGAAAGTGAAGAGAGTTGAACCTAAGACCTCTTGTTCGGCAAGAGGCCTTAAGACCACTCGGTCCACCTCTCAAGATTCACAGATAAAAACTTGTTAGGAAAAGAAAGAAAAAACTTTTTGTCTTCATGTTAAGCACAAATTTTAGATTATTTTGAGAAGTTATGTTTTTCTTATTTGTTTATAACGTCGGAAAAATGTCTAACCTATCTTTATCTACTCGTTACCTTTATCCTCCCTCATCATTAGACTAATCCTAATGGCTCAACCCAACTCATATTACTCCATATAAGTTTATTCATAAAACGTGATGTAATTTATGAATCAAATTTCACAAGTGACATAATGTTTCGAAATCAATGACAAAAGAAGAGAGATTATATATAAATAAATTTGAACACATAACCCCCTCCAAAAAAAAACAAAAAAAAAAAAAACGAAGAAAAATTAAGGAAAGATACATTGTATGGGTTTGAGTTCATCACTTCATGGTCCCTAACCATCGATCCGACTCCGTATGAGGGCATTTACTAACCAATACTCAAGTCATACAAAAATCGAAATAAGGTTTCGCTTAAAAATTTTATTGGCTGTAGGATGAACCGCTTGGAAGCCTAGAATTCCGCAAGTCCAAAATTAATTAATTCATCTAGCTATATATGTAATCTAACCTTGAACCTACCCACGACTTTTGGTATTCTTGAACGAAAAGATACACCAATATCTTCATGTATGGCCTAAAAATATGGATATGATCGACCCTTCTCAATTCCCAACAATAACAGTTGCAGTTAAATACAACTTAGGGAGACAATGCTTCCATAAATACTTCCATCCATGCATCCATTTTTTCCCCTTGTAAAAAATGTCTACTGTATCTTCTGTCAGTGTAGGCGGTGTCTATATCACGGCCACGGTGACAAAAAGAGACTCGGATGTGGATAGTGACCCAAAAGATTTCTTGTCCAACGTGGAGAATAAAAAGAAAGTTATAGGATTAGACACCGAGTGGGCATTAATGGAAGACTCATCCGGCGTGGTCAAAAGCAAGATAGCAATTTTGCAACTTTGTGATGGGGATCAATGTCTCATCATTCAGCTTCTCCACTTAAACTCCATTCCTAGATCACTTCTCAACTTTCTTCGTCATTCGGATTTTACTTTTGTGGGGATTGGTATCAAAGAAAATCTCGCCAAGTTAGAGAAGGATTATGGGCTTGGTTGCAAGAACGCAGTGGAATTGGGGCCGTGGGCTGCTAAGGTTATGCAAAAGCCTCACCTTAGTGGCTGGGGGGTAGATGAATTGGCTGACGGTGTTGCTTCACTTTACCTTCAGGCGAAGCCCACAAGTGTGATTTTCAATGATTGGAGCGCAAATTATCTTAACAAAAAACAAGTCAAGTTCGCTACTGTCAATGTTTATGCTTATTTCAAGATTGGGAACAAGTTATTGGGTGATTAATTAGTTATCTTTGTTTCTACAACTCTTTCCACAAGGCCTGCTACAAGGTGTTTTATGCTGCCCCAAAATGTTTATTTTATCTTCTATTCCTATGTAGCCAATGTGAAGGTGATTTATCAACAGCGTGATTATATGTATATACTGTGACCCTACAATCCTACACTGGCTCAGAACAGCAAGCAAATTGTGTTTTTCAGATCTCTTTCACAATGGGTAACCCTAGACCCAATTTGGTGTGCGAAGTGCGCATTATTAGAAGTTTATTTACATAAACAATAACTGCTGCAGTCACTAATTGAGAGAAACCGAGGGAATGGCTAAAGTGCATGTATAAATACATCGCTATTAGGTTAATTTCATTTAGACCCTTGAAAGTCGAAACATCGAGTATATATAGTTGTATAGATCATCCGTTCATTCGTCTTCTAATGATGTAGGACAGGTCACAGGTGGCTAAGTACCACCTAGATTGCTTAATCGGGCCGGTCAAATATATATATATATATAATATAATTTGTAATTTTGTTTACATTCAGTCCAGGATTTTAAGGTTTAATTAGTAAAATTTGAGTCCTAATAATTTACTATATATATATATATATATATATATTTAGGAATAATTTACTATATTAGTGATGGTCAATTTTATAAGATTTCATAGTGTTTTTAGGGTTTTGTGAAACCTTTAAATAGGCTTTACAAATCCAAAAACAGAATCTTGATGGTTTTAGTAATTTTTGGCAAATTTCTTTGTTTCTTCTTCAGCAAGAATTAGGTTTTTATTTTATTTTATTTATTTATAAATTAGGTGTTAGGCACTTAAGTCTCTTGCCCTGTTATATTGGATTTGATCAATAAAAATGTCTACTGCGAAGTATGTGGAGGTAGGGTCTACTAGGACGTACGTTCATGTAGGGGGTGTTTCAATAACAGGACCAGGGACGCAAAGAGAGGCTCAGAAATTGATATTGTCCTAAGACGTTTCTTGTCCAACGACGACAATGAATACAGAGTCTTAGGATTGGACACTAAGGCTCAGAAATCTAGATCCATAACTTTTTATTCAGGCAAGTCCCTAACTTGTGCTTAAGTCCAATGCACTTCTCTCCTTTCATCACAGGCGCAACACTTGCATTAGAAACTCGATCCATTGCACTGAGGCTATGTTTGTTTGGTTGGAATGGAATGGATGGAATGGAATCTCATTCCAAACAGTATGTTTGGATGAGGTAATTAAATGGGAATGGAATCAAACAGTAGTAGTGAATTATAATGATATTCATTTTGCAATGTTTATTTCAATCTCATTTTATTCCAAACCATTTTGAACATGGAATCAGATTCCATTTCTACCCATTCGATTCCAATCAAACAAACATGGCATGAAAAGACCCGACATTCGAATTCCTCGCTCGAAAAGGGCAAAACGATGTTGGGCTGAATCTATGTGATCTATAAAAAGGATTCTAGGGTCACTATATGAATGACCCACCACTTCGCTGCCCCACCTTTGGAACTGTTGACTCCAGTCCACCATAAGTAGTCAATACCAAATATTGACTACTTAAAACATGTGTAAGAGCTCTCTCATAAAGGAATAAAAATAAATAAAAACATATTAAAGCTCCAAAACTTAAAACAAAACATAATCTAAAAATTAATGTGATGGAAGGTAGACATAAAAAATCCAATCTAATCAGGCAAATTAAACCCCTGAACACCGTACTGATAAAAGCAAAACAGATAATTAAAATCCAACCCAATAATAGATAAAAATCTCACCTCCAAATCCAACATTAAAACCTTCTAGGACCCCATCTCTAGTTAATACCTAGGTCTCTTGTTCATCACCTTAAAGTCATTAAAATCATAGTAGGTTGTTTACTTGAGAGCCCTGCACTTGAGAAGCACTCCCCATCACCGGATGCTGCACGTAAGGCTGAAGCGGCTGCATGCTCCGATTGTAGCTGCTGGTCGAAGCTGTAGGATTGTTATACCTCGTATTATCCAGCATTCCAGACATCGGGTCAAAATAAAGGGGGGGTTGCGATTGTGTGTACGCGATGTTATTGTTGGAGGTGCTTCCAAATTCAGTACTGCATTCATGATCGTCCATCAGCAACATCATCATCGATGAACCCGCCTTAGGATTTTGATCGAAATGAGCCATCTGATGAGGACCCATCTGATCGGATGAATAATTGCTGGGCAAGTAATAATCAAGTGGCTTCACAGAAGAGTGATCGGATGAATAATTGCTGGGCATATAATAATCCAGTGGCTTCATCGAAGAGTGATCAGATGAATAATTGCTGGGCATATAATAATCGAGTGGCTTCACCGAAGAGGGACATTGGCTTTGAAACAAATCCTGAGAGTAGTGGTAAGAGCTGCTTTGGCTTCGACTGTGTGTGGGAGCAACCTATCGTCCCTTGTGATGCTACTTCTTCCATCATCGTCGAACGGCGACTTTCCTTCGCTAAATCAATCCGAGCCTTCACAGTTTGAAGTTTGTTATCAACCGAAAAAAGAAGTTCTCCCAATTGATCGAAGCGAAAAATGGTCGATGCGATCATCCCACGGAGCGTACTTAGCTTTGGCGTTGCTTCGACGCAGTTTCGCAATCTCGCTTTCGATCTTTTTTGTTTGGGCCTCGAAAAAGTCAGCCAAACCAAGGCTTCTCTTTCCATCCGCCGTATTTTTGTACCGGTCGATGATGCGCCGGAGCTCAACGGGATCGGAGGGCCATGTATCCAGTTCCATGGGGCGGTCCTCATGGTAAGGTCCATACAGGATCATGCAGGCGTCAACACCACAAAGAGTAGAGAACTCGTACATCTTCTTCTTCAAACCATTCTTTCTCTTTTGAAAGGTTGTGTTCCGAGATTTTTTGTTGGGTATCAGATCCATGGTTAGTCTTGCACGGCCCATATTCGAATCTAGCAAAGGGAGATCAGACATGTCAAAAGCACACACATATCAAATTTTTTTGTCAACCAGAAAAACAAAAAAAAAAAACCATAAAAAAAAAAAAATCAATCAGAAAGAAGCATTTGATTTTAAAAAAAATCCCTTTTTTCCCCTTCTCTGTTTGCTGTTTTCAGGGTAGTACTCATCTCTTAAGAGATTTAACTGAAACAATGGGAAGAACCCAAGCACATATATATAAAAAGAAGTCTTGTAATGATGTCTGCTAGAGAAAGACATTGTTTAATCATGTGGCATGGCACGACTAATATTCTGATCTAACAAAAGAGTGTTCTTTGAATTGCCAAGAACACCAAGTATAATCGAAAAAGTAGTGAAAAACCCATGTCAATTTTTCCCCGAATATATTGGGACGATTGATATATTCCTTAACTGCTAAGATCAAGATTAACCCAATTTAAAGATTTAACTATTCATTAATCCAAGAAAACTGCGGGGAAAAAAAAGGGAAAAAAAAAAGGGGGAAAAAGAGAACCAATATAATAAAGGCACAATAGTTACTATTTCTTGGTAGAATAGGCGTGGTGAGGCGGCGATGGATGATGCCGCCGCTGCCGCTGCTCTCTTTATTTCTTGAATTCTTGGAATAATGAAGGCACTAAATCGATCGAATTCTCTTTCAATCTTTTGTTGCCTATGTCCTCTTTTAGACCGTAAATCGAAGGACGAACAGCTTTCTTGTGTTTGCTAACTAGGTTTAAGACGACAGGTTGCTAATGAAAGGCAATGTGTTCTCCTTTACTAAGTATACCAAGTCTTACATATATATGTATAATGGTAACAACCATATAATAAAGGCAAAGACAATGAAGAACCAAAGATTTGCTAAAAAGAAAAGAGGAGAGTATTAATGGAAGAATTAACGTACCTCTGGTCTGATGGGTTCTCACGCTGATCACATAGAGAAAGAATGGAGCTTCTCCAAACCTATATAGAAGACATCCCAAAAGTTACTAAATATTCAAGGACATATAAAATATATATTTTTCTTAATTCCAACGTTAATTTATGGAAATCAAATCCAAAAAATTGATTTTGTTTAGCGGAAAACAATTAAAACGATATATTCACTTACCATAAAAGTATACAATAAAAACTTCCAAAATCGACGGCGGTGGTAGATACGGAATTTTACAATGCTATGAATTTAGTAATTTTTAGGGCAGCCCCGATGGCCAAGCTTTCTTGGAGAGGTATGACCAGTCCCAACGGCGTCAGCCCCAATGGCCAAGATTTCTTGGAGATGCTTGAGCAAAATCTTTTCATTATTATTATTTTTTTTAAATTACTGGAAGTTGCTTTTTATTTTTGTAATAAACTCAAACGAGAGCTGACGCAGTGAGGTGGGGAGATGTTTGTTGCCACGTGGCTACATTCTTTTTTTTTTTTTTTTTTGATTGAGCACGTGGCTACATTCTTAGGTGGACATTGGGTGAGCTTCGCTTACTTCTGGCATAAATTTTATTTCTTTATTTTTCTCATTTCTAACTATGTTTCACTCTTACTATTCCTACAGTTTTCATATTTTGAATCATTCAAGACAACTTGTAATTCAATTCAATTCAATAAAAAATTTCATAAAGGAAAGTAATACTCCGTGTAAAATTAATTAAACCACTTGAGAATCAATAATCCAATATACCAAAATAAATATGAAAGTTTAACTTATGTTGAATTTAACAATGTTTAGTACGTGTTAAATATATAAGATACGGGTAAATTGCAGATAACCCCTTAAGTATGGGGGCCAACAAAAAAACCTTTTGATGTTCAAAATCAAATAATGTCCTCTCCAAAAATTCAAAATGGTTTTATGGGGGAAATTGTTTGATTTTGAACATTAAGAAGGTTTTCTATTGACCCTCCTATACTTCAAGAAGGTTATATACAATTTACCCTTAAATATATATATTAAATAATGCACTAAATCATACCATATGAAATCAGAATCTAGGATTAGGGGATTACACGAGACATGCTCAACCAGGGTTAAATTTGGGTTGGTATTTTACAACTCTAACCCAACCTGCTAATTAAAAATTTCTAATCAAACATGCCTAAATTTCGGGTTGGTCAAGTTGAGCCTATTACTCTTCTTTTTTTTCTTTTCTTTCTTTCTTTTTTCTTTTTTTTTTTTTTTCAATTGTTGTGAGTAAGATGAGACGAAAAAAGTTATAAGACCACACATTGGTATAAGTGAATAAATGTGACATAGGTGTGCCCAAGTTACTCTTTTGGCTTCTGGCCTTCTATAAGCGGCTCATGCTTCCCAAATGTATATTTTTGTAGCATGAACAAAAACCAATGTACAATTAATATAAGGGGAAAAACTAAGCAAACTGCCTTTAATTTGGTGTTGTAGTGATGCGTATGTACTGTCCTAATCTCTTCAGCTTCCAGTGAAGGCAGAAACGTAGAACTACATATATAAATGCACACTAGAGGAAGGAAGGGAGATGAATAGACAGGTCTAACATAGAGAGATGGCTCACACACACTTGGTTTTCTACTCTGGCAAAATCATTGAAACAACAGTCACATACAGGGCTTCTCTGGTAGATGATTGGGTGCGCCACATCCGGTCCATGTACGAAGGACAAAACATACTAGTAGGATTGGACTGTGAGAGGAAGCCTCACCCCATAAGAGAAATGAGCAGCAAAACTGCCACAATGCAGTTGTGTGTAGACACCAAGTGTCTCATACTCCAACTATTTTACAGTAGACTATATTCCTGAATCCATTGCGAGCTTTGTAAGTAACCCCAACATTACTTTTGTTGGAGTTGAGGTAGAGGAGACTATAACAAAGCTTAGAAATGAGTATGGATTATGCTGCATCAATACGGCGGATATTCGTGCATTGGCTAAGAGACGTTTCCCGCTAAGCGTTCGAGGAAAACCTGGTTTGAAAGCAATTGCTAATCAATTGGTGGAGCTTCATATGCGGAAGCCGAAGCATATTTGCAAGAGGAATTGGGAGTCAAGGGTTCTTGATAAGGAGCAGATTGAGCATGCTTGCGTTGATGCATATGCGATTTATAGGATTGGTCACAAGCTACTTAAAGAGATGTAAAGGTTTCATGGCAGTGATGCTTATGTTTCTTATGAATGTTTTGATCAATTTTCAACAAAAGAAAGAAATTTTATTATTATATGGCCAATTTTACCTGATTGCTACATTTCTCTGGATCTGAAATGACATTGGGTCCTAGCTAGGCTAATTATGATTTATTCTAATGGAGGTGGGGGCTCGGTTTGCTTAAAAAATATTAGAGGTTTATAGTTCTAAACCCGCCCCCAAAACAAGAAAAACAAAGTAAAAAAAATAATTACTCCGATAAAAATTAGGACTGCTTGCAGCTCTTTCGTCGCAAGATGCCCTTTGATGAGAATAGAACTCGGTAATGGCCTTTTTCTGAAAAACAAAAATGAAATAATAAAACTATTTGTAACAAAAATAAGTAATTAATCTTATATCTGGTCCATTAGATCAGTTTTATGGCCACTTATTGAGTCTTTATTTAATATGTGGCATGATCTCTGGCATGATCTCCTTTGTATGGCATGGTATGGCAGAGGATCCTGTTCTATTTAAAACGGTATGTAACCCTTATGTTTGAAACCATGCGTCTTCCAGTGGAGTCCAACTCCACAACAGGTGCCAGATGAATCGGCTTCATGGTACACTGATATCGTAAGAGGCTCATGCTTCTAAGCATATCTATATTCCCAACACCTATTTAACTTCGGCCAATTAATTGCTAAGTGCTTATTTAAAGAAGCAGTACTTGAATAAGACATAAGCCCAATTTGTCTTCCCAATCAGGAGAATGGCACCCCCTTCGGCTTCCACCCACACAGACCCTACATATAAGGACAGGGGAAACAGAGAATGGAAGTCACAGAGAAAAAAAAATTTACTGCAATCCAAGAAATGTCTCACATACACTTGGTCCCCTTCTCAGGCAAAATCATCGAAACAACAGTCACAGACAAGGCCGCGATAGCAGATGCTTGGGTTCAAGACATCCGTTCGAAGTACAATGGCGAAGACATATATGCTAGTAGGTTTGGACTGCGAATGGAGGCCACACCCAATCAGAGACATGAGCAACAAAACTGCCACATTGCAGTTGTGTGTAGACACCAAGTGTCTCATACTCCAACTTTTCTACATGGACTATATTCCACAGTCCATTAAGAGTTTTCTGAGTGACCCTAATTTCGCTTTTGTTGGAGTTGAGGTTCAGAAGGATGCATCGAAGCTTATGGATGAGTATGGACTCAACTGCCCTTGTATGGCCGACATTCAGGCCATTGCTATGACCCGTTTCCCTCTTCGGTTTTATCGCAAGCCTGGCCTAAAAGATCTTGCTTATCATTCGGTGGGACTTGTTGTGGCCAAACCGATGCACGTTTGCAAGGGTAATTGGGAATCTACTTTTGGTGTCATTAGGAGTAGTTTGAGTTATTTGGGATTTTTCTTCACGTCTTATGCAATGTCTTGGAATTTCCAAGGAGAAAAATTAACAATGGTTGAGGTTTGATATCCTAAATATGGATTATTCTCAGTTAATTATTGCTACCTTAAATAGATTTTTATTTTAATTTTTTCAACAGTAGAAACAGATATCGAAGACTTGCCTTTGATAGCACATGCAATTTTTAAATAGATTGTTCTGTTTTTCCTCATTTCATATATAGACTTGCCTTTGCTTGTATTGCCGTCTAACTTTTATAACAATTATGTTTGATGCGTTTGCAATGTTGTGTACTTGTGTCTCATCAATTCATGTCCATTTCCACAATGATACGTCAATCAATTTTGGGACAATAGCACATGCAATTTTTGGGTCTATATTACCCATGTCTGGACCACACCACTGGATTCTCTTTTTGTTGTTTGTGTCTATTACTCTCTCTTCATCATTCTCTATCATTGTGCTTCTGATTCAACTGTTAAGATTTCATATTCAGCCTATATAGCCGTAAAAGATAGAGCAAGGCCCCATCGAAAAAAAAAAACAGAAGAGAGAACAAAAGAAAAAATGTACTAGATAGAGCAGGGAACATGGATCGTAATCTGGTGGGCCAACGATGTCTATATGGCCTCAATGCTTGTCGTTTGTTGACAAAAGAGCTGATATTGACTTACCCATCAAGGTGCCAAAGCAGCCACGTATGGGTCCCACCTCCTATTAGCAATTCTCTTCCAATAAATGTGACCTCGATCATGGGAAAAATCAGGCACGTTATGTGCCCAACATGGGTTCAATCAAAACAGTAGAATATTGAATCTCAGCAGATACCAAGCATATACTCCTCTCACTGCTGCGCGTCAAACCTTTGAGTAAAGACATCGGCCACATGCAGTCTCAAATGATGCATTTTTAAGATACTTAAGAGACATTCCACATAAACGTGTAAATCACAGAGTGTACAAATATAAAATTAAAAACCTATATGATATGCAGGCGCTGTTGGCATGGGCTTCACGATCAATTAATTATGTGAAGCCAATTAAGATGGTTCAAGTAATTCAAGTGCACGCTTAAGTAATATATAGATTCGTGGTTCAATGCTTTTGACATTATTCCCTTAATAAACCTTTTTTTTTTCCCCAATAACTATTATTAATTTCAAATCATACAGCTGTTTTTCTGAAAAAATTATGCCTCAGCCGGCTTTGGACACTTAAAACTTCTTATTCCAGTTCACATTGGTTGTCACAGTTTAGTTTATACCTTTTTTTTTTTTTTTAAACAATAAATTTTGTTTTACCAATTTAATCAATAATTACTAATCATTGTTAGTAAAGTTAGTAGTCATTTACTAAAATGTAAGTAGTGTTTTGCACTTAAACTTTAATTATTTTCCCGTAGCCCGATTAATCTAAAATTCTCCCTTATAAATTTCATTAACTCGTATACTTAAGCTTGTAATCAAACTTAGCTGAGAAATAGGCTATTGAAAGTTAATTAAATTAGCAATGTCAAAAGTAAACCTGAAGATTGATTCGTTTGTCTTATTAAGTTCAAACAAACTTCTTATCAATGATCTCAAGTTAAACTCAAATAATAAATTTATTAAACGGAGTAATACTTTATTGGAAGTTTGGAACTCAACTCAATAAATTAACGAGTTGAAAAATAAGATTTAAATTTGACCCTTTTATTTTCCAAATTAACTCAAATAAATTTCACTAATCCCGAACAAATCCCAAATAATTGTCTCATCTTATGCATTACAAGTTACAGCCCCGCCTATCCGGCTAGAGCGAAGGTCAATCCAAGAGGTGGACTTCCGGTTTATCATAGACCGTAACGTGCTGATGATGATTTGGTGAACCATGGCACGTAGCAGACGGAACCGGCACTAACCCGTAGCCCTCCCCAGAATCATCTGACACCTTACAAAACCATTCGGCGGTCGGCGCGACAAAGCAGAAGTAGTCGTTGTTTCCGCTGTTTTAATTTAATCATTTTTTAATATTAGTTAGACCATATTAAATTATTTATTTTCTATAAACAAAACATTTGATTCTTTAAACATTACCCGTTCTCTATATATATCCACGAAATCTTTGTTCAATCCTCACCTCCCGCTGTTTGGCTCTCGCCCGGTTCTCGTTTCCAGTGAAGAAAGGATCCCCCATCCCGATGATCTAGGGTTTCTCGTTTTTTATTGATGGTGCGTCCAGCTTTAATTTTTGTGCATTTTATTGTGCTTTTGATTCGTGACATTTCGGTATTTTGGCATTTTTACTTGCATTTATGGGATTATTATACTTGTTTAGATTTTCTTCTTTTGCTTTGTCGTTTTATGTTTTCATGGGCTTCTTCTTCTTGTTGTTGTTGTCGCTTCTGTTTTGATTTGGTTGCGTTGTTTTGTTTGATTTTTGGCTGTTTTTATGGTTGGTTTTAGGTTTTGCTTTGTGATTTCTACCATTTAGAGCTGTGCATTGTTACCCTGACCTGTATTTTTCTAAGGGATTCAGAGCTTACTTCTTATTTCTCTGTTTTGGTTCTTTCGCCGTATTTGTGTGTGTACAACATGTTTTTAAAAAACAAAAATCGCCTTTTTTTGTTATTTTTATAATTATATATATATATTCTTTAAAAATGTTTTTGAAGGATAATCATATAGCATTTACTTACATAATTTTCCTTTAATGCTATTTCGTCTTTACATGCAGGGTGTTTCTTTGATCACTTCAAGTTCGGAGGCTGTTTTGTGTGTGATTAATTCTGTATTGTTGTTTGAGAAGTTAGAGTATGCAATATATTTAATTAGTATAGGTTTAATTTTCACTGTATTTGAAAAGGGTAGTCTCCAATTCGGAGAATGAACACCTTCACCTGCTTCGTTTGGAAAGAGAAAAGGGGGAAAGATTTGTTAGTTTTATATGGTTCGTGGGTGAAGGGGTAACTCATGTGATGAATTGATTAGAAAGATGGAACCCTTGTCTTCACATTAGAAGAAAGTAGGTTATGATTTACGATTTTAAGGGTGTGTGAGAGAGGCGGAAGACAGATTTATATGCATTATATGGCTTCAGCAGACAGAGATCTTGAAAATGGTGGGACTACTAGTGAAGAGGATGGAAACGAAGACCCTGTTTTAGGCTGTAGACAAACGAATAAATTATTCAGTAGCGTGTTGAGTGGGTTTCCGAGTGCCAATGGATCATATAGGAGTGAATATGACATAAAGTCTTGTAGCAATTTTGCAAAATTTGGTGATGTTGCAACTGAGAATGTAGAATTGTTGATAGACCGGAGTTTGGGAGGAGAAGGGAGTAGAGAGCATGTAGCTCTTGTGGAGAAGAAATGTGTGAGAGAGAAATGCAAAAAGACAGACTCTAAAAGGCCTGCCAAGCCGCCACGGCCTCCTAAAGGTCCATCTTTGGACGCCGCTGACCAGAAATTGGTCCGGGAGATATCAGAGCTTGCAATGAAGAAGCGCGCGAGGATTGAACGAGTAAAACTGTTGAAGAAGATGAGAGCAGCAAAGGCATCATCATCAAGCAGCACCCTATCTGCCATGGTCATTACACTTCTCTTCTGCCTTGTAATAATCTTTCAAGGTATGGTTGCAATTTTTAGTTTGATTGGTCCTTTCCTTTTTCCTTTTTCCCTTTTCCTTTTTTTTCTTTTTCTGTTGTTGTTGTTTCACACTATAATTTTTGGATATCACAATTCTTATGTCCTATACATATATTGATGCAGGTCTGTGATTTATATGAAATATATATATTTTTGATTGATTTCCCCTCTTATTGTAAGCTAATAAAATGGCTGTTTTCTGTCAAGTTCTTTGGTTTTCTTGTACAGCTAGCATTTAAGTTTTTTAGTTTATATCAGAGGCATTGCTCCAAAATCCAAACATTTAAAATTGGTTTAAAAGTATATTTGTAATTTAAATAGGGCTTAAGACTGCAGGTAAGTAGATTACTTCTGGGCACCTATCTTGCATATCTTCCCATGTCATGTTCATGATCTAGAGCCACAACCACCCATCATGGACTTGTTCCGACACAGACATGAGGTATTCAGAAGATATAATTTTCAATATCTACTTCTTGTTATTGTTCTTCTTAACTTTTGGACATGTTCAGACATGTCATGGAAATTAAAAAATTTACATGGGTCCAAACACTCCTTTTGTAAATCCATATATGGAAATAGTTAATGTAGTGAAATGATCTTCATAGATTGTGGCTTCTGAATGTGTTTTCAATAGTACATTCTAGCTGTTCCTATAATTGCTGAGAAGACGTACAGAGGAGAAGTGAAATGTGGGAGTTTTATAGGAAGTAGGGGTTGGGCTGGCTTTTGCAAGATTCTAGGTTTTCTTTCCTTGTCACAAGGCTTCTAGGCAAACAAATGGGGAATTAATGATTTTGATGGGCTACATTAGTGAAGGGCCTAAAATTCTGGGAAATATATTATTTGGTTTAGGTCCTCTTTGGAAAAGAGCGCTTCTTTTACAAAAATTTTCCATTCCTTGCTTCTGCTATTGACTCTACTGATCCTTGATTTTCATTTTTCAGCTTGTTGAATTATTAAGACCATGGTCATTAATTATACTATTATAGTGATCATCTCTTATATTTCATTTTGGTCAATTCATTACGTAATTGTCTCCAATTTCTTTACCATTATCAAAAATGTGAGAAAGTCTTGTCTGAGCAAAATCTACATTTTATGAAATTGTTGTCTTCGAAATTATCATTACCAATTGCTCAGCCACATAATTTCTTTACCATTGAAATCTAGTTTTTGATGTGTGCGCGTGACCAACTTCCTAATTGGAAAAAAGAGGTAAAAGAGGGAGAAAGAAAAGAAAAATATAATGTATCTTTATGTTGTTTAATTTTTGTGCAGGAATTTCCTCCAGAAGCAGTTCAAGTATGAGGCACCAGGGGTCTCCTGAACCAGCAGTAACAGCCAGGGAAGCTTTAATTTCAGTTCAGTATTACAAAACCCCTTCTGCCAATGAGGGCAACGTACCTAGTTCCACGTCTCTCAAGTGCGTATTCCACTTTTATAGTGGGAGACTACCTCAACTCTTCTCTCTCTCTCTCTTTCTCTCTCTCTCTCTCTCTCTCTCTCTCTAATTTTCTGGCTTCATGTTTATGCAGTTTTGGAGAACATATTTCTGGTTCAAGGAGTAGAGAGGCTCGATGAAACAGATAGTCGAGTAGCGCTCTATTCAACATGAATGTATGCCCTCTTGTTAACTGATGTTGAGTCAGGCACTGACCAGTCCAACTGCTGTACATATGTATAGACCACCAACAACCCCAGGAGATGGTGTGAAATTTCACAAAATACGTGCAGAAATTTATTCACACGAGTAAAAATGATGATTTTGCATTTTGCGTTTGTGTGTTCTTCAGTCCCTGTTATGTGGGAATGGGTAGTAAAACATTTGCCTTACACCCTATTGGGTATGTCGATATTATTATTATTATATTTTTTTTTTAGAGAAAAAAAAAAAGCATAGGGAAAGGTTAGAGGCGTTTTTCTAGAGATGATAACATATCGTGGTACGTGAATAAAGGGTTATGTTCCTTATAAAAAAAAAATGAAGGGTTATGTTAATTACATATTGCAGAGCATTGGTACCCATGCGGTGGACATTTTGATGAGACCAATCAGATTGGAAATGTTAAACCAAAGCTTATATTTTTCATTTTATTTATTTATTTATTTTTTTTTGGATTAGGTTGGCCGGACCAGCTTGTGCACACCTCAAGTAAATCCTTTTTTCAAGAGATCTTAAAGACTCAATCTCCTAAATCGGCCTGATGCATTGCAGGAATCAAACCCAAGTAGAGGGTTCCCCAAAGCTTATCAATTTTATAGATGGTTCAAACTGAGAAATAAAATGATATTTCCTCTATTTCATATTTATTGTATATCTTTTTTTCCTCTTGGGTTGTTTCAAAATTATTAATCTAAGTCAAAAGGTCAATGACTTCATCTTAATCAATTTCCCAAAAAAACTTATATCTATAATACTAATTATATGATATGGACAAATAAACTCGATTAATGATTGTACTATCTTGACAATCAATGTGAAACATATGGAGTAAAAATGGGCTTTCTAGCTTTCTTAAATTGTGGTTAAACCACAATTATTAAGCAATTATTACATGAAAAATTGTGAAAGTACATATAGAGTCGTGTAAAGTGCCTCATTAAATACGAAAAAAATAATAATAAATGAGAAGAGTAATTGGTTGTGATGACTTTTAAAATAAAATAAAAATAAAAAAAATGAAAATGAAAATTTATTTCAATGTAGGGCTTTAAATGTTTATACAATGTTAAGAAGAAATAAGATGGCAAATATGTAAATCTGTAACATTATCTAAAAGGAAAATCCAGTAGGGAAATGTTGGGTGTCAGCCCAATTATTGTTTCATTCCCCAATTAATTTCAATTAAGGCACCCAATAAATTGAAGTAAAACCTTTCTTCAGTTTTTTTGGCCAAATATGGCCTGTTGTCTCATTCCCCAATTAATTTCAGTTGACATCCAATAAATTGAAGTACAACCTTTCTTCATTTTTTTACAATACCAAATATGGGGGAGAGACGCATGCCATTTTTTCTAACACCCTTTTCAGTTGCCTGCCTATTAAACACAAGATCATACATATCATCCAAACATCAGGAGGAGAGGAAATGGGGAAGATAGAATCTCTGGCATGGCTCGCTCTTCTTTGCATTTCTGTGATTTTCGCCCAACATGAATTGTCTCCGACGGCGAGTAAAGAGAACACAACCCATTCGATAACGCGCACTTGCCTGAAAACAGTGTTGTTCAATCTATTCGAGGATTGCTTGAGATCAGCGGTGGGCAATTCTAGCATGGATGTGAAGGGGCTTGCTCGTATGATGCTTGAATTGACCTTAGCCACAGCCAATGACACTCTTGCCCGCATAACGACGCTGCTCGGCGGGGTCCGTGATCCGGTCACAAAGGTATAGCTCAGATATTGCTTTAATGTGTACCGATTGGACATTGGGGAGAGACTTCCAAATGCCATTTCGCATTTAGATTCCAATGCTTTTGCTATGTTGAGATATGGAGGCGCGATCACTGGAGACGTTACCCACGCACACAACATGCTGACGCGTTAAAGCAGGCCGCATATATCCTAAGCAAGAGTGAGTATTCCATGTAACTGCTATACGGTCATGTTGTGTAATGGATGGCCATGAGAGTTATGCAACATGATTCGATCACTAGGCAACTTAGGTGGCCATTTAATACCAAAAAAAAAAAAATGAAGGGCCCATCCAGAGTAGTGGGAAAAATATGAGCATATGGCCCATATTATTTTTTTCTTCTATGCATCTAGGTGATAAGGAAAATAAATTTTACTACTATATTATTCATCATTGATTAACATTATTTTTATTATTAAATTAAATATTGAAAAGACCTCATTTAAATCAAAAGGGTAGTTTGAGGCCTTGAGGGGAAGATGTACCATTAGGTCCGAAGAACATTGACCACTTAAAAAGGGTAGTTTGAGGGGACAATTTTTTGGCAGATGCAAGCAAAAGGAGGGCCTCCACCTATTTTTGCTATAGTTTCCACTTCGTCAGATACCTCCTCTCTTAGCTCTGTTCATATAATTAATCGTCTCCATATCTATTCTATACTATATTTAGGAGTTATGCTGACATGGCACCTAAAAACCTCTCCCTCCAAAACTCTCTTCTCACTCTACTTCTGGGCCCACCAATGTTTCTTTCCCTCTTTTAATAGTAATTTTTTTCCATGTCTTTTCATTTTTAAATTTGAATCCCCCTCTTAAAAGGTCATCAGTAGCCACTAAGCATATAAATTGCATTTTTTTTTCTTTTGGCCAATAAGATATCGAGGGTTTGCAATTCTCGCGCATCGCGCGGGTCCCTGCTAGTAGGAAAAAACATGACAGTGAAGACATGCAAATACTTGTATTTGCATGTCTTGAACCCAAGACCAGACTTGGGCTTTATTATTTTCTTCAGCCCAACTGGAGCCCGGTCTGGATGTATTGTAAGTCTGATGGGAACGGCTATTGCAACCTCCCATCCTTTAGGTTTTAAGGTTTTATGCAAAATATAGAAGGTTTTTATGAAAACCGGCTGTGATGTCTACTAGAAAACATCATTTTGAACAACTTTGTAGTAGAAAGTTTTTTCTATATCCATTGTTTAAATATATTATTTAGTCATTTATAGCCTTTATTTCATTTTTTGCCAAAAAGTATACTTAAACGATAGATTTTGAAAAAACTTTCTTCTGCAAAATTGTTCAAAATGATGTTTTCTAGTGAACCCAGTAACCGGTTTTTGCAAAAACTTTTTATATTTTTCATGAAATCTTAAAAACCAAAAGGAAAGGGGTGGGATAAGTATGGGGGGTTGCAATAGCCGTTCCCGACATTAGGCCCGGCCTGAGCCCATCGCAGCCCGGCGAACACCGTCACTCTGGCCCTAGTGAGCAAGTCGGTCAGTGAGTGAACCATTTATGAACGAACCTCTTGCCAGTCAGGAACCCAGGATGAATTTCCAACCGTCATCGAATTTTTTACAAAGAAGCCATAAAAGGAGGGAGAAAATATATATATTTTGGTGAAGTTGGATTGCAAGTGAAGAATGAGAGATCCAATGAAATTGCTGGTGAAATCCAAGGACAACGCACGCTACTGTTCGCCTCAGCTACTTGATTTCCAGCAATTCACCAATTGTGAAAGTAATTAATATGTGAAGGCCTTATTAAAGGATGAAGAAAGTGCTCCATGAGTGTTTAAATCTATACAATCTCACAGATTCAATGAACCGGCTTCGCCATCCCGATGATTTGGCCGGCAAATTTTGGTTGAAGTTGACATGATAGACACATAGTAATTCATGTCATGGCGTTTGAGAGATGTCAAATGATCCATGCTCCATTTTAATAGTTCATGAACAAGCCCATCCCACAAGGCTATTGAAATATGCTACTTCATTGAGAGAAAATTTAGCTAACTATTCTTCTTCAGTTCCAAATATTTTGTACACTAACGCGTTTTGATTCAAAAATTTTGACAGTAAATGCGTCATTGTGGAGTACGTGGCATGTTTGAGTTCATGTGTTGTGTCCATCGAATATTGGAGAAAGTCGTGTAGATGAGCCATGCTCCATTCAAACGGATAGCCCCAATTCCATGATACATATCTCAAAAGCCCATCCTGCAAAGTTATGGAGGTACGACTGTTGGAATAAATCCATAAGATATTTTATAATTGTTGAATATTAGCAAAAAAGCATAACAATAAAAGTTACGTACCTAGCATCAAATAGAGTTAATCCTGATCGAATTAACAAATAACAAAATAATAAAGTAAATACCCGTTACCTTTATAAATAAAGTTAATCTCAATCCGGCTAAGAGGCGTGACAACGCTTCTTGAAAATAATTGGAGCCTCTCACACATGCAAGAGATTCTGAAAATTCTATATTCGGGGTTCAACTTAACTCGAACTTAGATCATGTTCCTCTACGATCTTACACTAATCGGTAGGAATCAAATACTTTCAACCTCTTTTTAAGGTGCCCAACACAAACTCAAAACATATAGTAGTTAAGTCAAAAATAGAACTCCTAACTTGGAAACTCAAGTTCACACCAAAAGTATCCGCATGTTAGTTCTCTCAAACTCATATCAAAACATTCACACTACTACAGTATAAATAGGAGGATAACTAGCTTGTAAAAAAAGTTATAGGTTACTTATAAGATTTAAACTCTTAATCATTAATACAAATATTTTATCTTTTCCATTAAATATTTTATCTTATCCAAAAATCTATTTAATAAAAATTTGATTTTATCTAAAAAGAATTATCTAGAAAGATTACGAAAAACAAAATAGTGAATCATTTAATTTAAATAATTTCCAACAACGACTGTTTTGAAGCCTCTAGAATTCTTCCTCCTTATCCCTTGTTGTAATTAAAGCAACATGGACCCCCACCCAAAACACAAAATTTATTTATTTATTTATTTATAAAATTTGGGAAAAACTGCCATAAATCAGTTAATGCAAACGCGTGTGACGCCTCAATCGTCTCAAAAGTCAAATACTACGGATGTGACCACCTTTTACCGACACGCACGCTCTTCCAAAGCATATTATTGCCCTCTAATTTGCATGTAGCTTCTTATTGTAAGAGTCAGCTCCCTGCTGACGTGGGGCATCTACTGTTTAATAATGACCAATCACAGTTGAACACATCATTGTACATACTTTTAGAGTCTGTTTGGGAAGATGCCACACAAAGTCAACAACTAAAATGACCCCAGGGCCGTGATCCATGTTTATTAAAATGATGGGATTTCTCCTTCACGTGATGAAGTGGGGTGCCGCGAGACACGTTTATCGGAGAAGTTTCGGTATTTTACTCACCACCTCGCTCCTCACAAAGAGCTGGCACCGTTAGTTAATCAGCCACGCCGCCTTATTCAAACCATCGAATTGTGATTAGTATTTCATTATATTGTCCATGCGTGTTATTTTGTAGGCCTCACACGTGTATTTATTATGACATTCACCAATCATAATGTGATGATTTGATGCATCGCAATCAGGATTAGTAATTTTCTAAAATTAAAACATAAAATGAAATCTTTAATGGTGATCATTTAAATTTTTAATATAGTACGTTGGCATGATAGTTCATTATTGCTAGATTTTAAAAGAAAATCTCTGATACCCTATTCTTGCTATAGCAATATGCTCATGGATTGTTGATTTATCTTTGAGCAGGCTTGGTAAATGCAATTAATTAACAAATTACATTGCACACCAAGGGAGACAAGCTGAGCATAGAGTTAGGGAGCTGCCTGCATTTAGGAACATCAACAAGAGGGATTCGCTAAATCATTTAGGTTCTTACCACTTGTACCTTTCGGTCGTAGAAATTTTGTAATCATAATTAATAATTTTATTCTTAATTAACTTATCCTGGGGGGTTTTATTTATTTAATTATAACTTTTTTAAAGTTAAATGACTGGAGAATTACATCTATACAAAGTTGAAATCAAAATTTATGTAAATCCTACACTCTTATGTGTTGAGATATGTTATTAGGTTCAAAGACCATTGCCGTGCCAATTTTTTTCAAAAGTGGAATTTAAGCATAGTTAAGACTCTTGTGACCCACCACCACATATCATAGTTAATTTGTTATATGCACGTGCAACGGGAGCCAATGGTATTAGGTATACAGCACGAAGAATAGTAAGACACGGAAGGATGGGACTCTAGCTCGTACTTAATGTATGGTTTGACCAACGTAGAGTTGACCAAATCCGCTTATCATGGACCCTATGGCACAGAGTACGTAGCTGGATCTAGCAACGAAATGCCATGCTCGTAATACTTGCCAAAATCCAAGGGGACTTTGTATGCCTCCAATGCTATAAAAAGGCAAGCATCTCACAAGTCATAGCCACAAACATTTACTAGCCTGCTAAAAAGGTGAAAAATGATCACTGAGGTCTTCTTCTTCTTCAAAATTCCCGTCTTCTTCTTTCGCATTCTCCTTAGACAGCTTTGGAACCCAAAATATCTCCACAGAAGGGTCAGCCATGGCCATGCATCCCACTATAAATTTCAAAGGTGCCCTTCTCTTGTTCATAGATCAGAGCTATCACAACAGACTTTGATCTTTAATGTGGAAGGAGCTTTGTTGAAATCCTCATCTTTGTTTCCTTACTTCATGCTTGTGGCCTTTGAAGCTGGAAGCCTCTTAAGGGCCTTTGTTCTCTTTGTTTTATACCCTTTTATTTGTTTGGTCAGTGAAGAGATGGGCTTAAAGATAATGGTCATGGTTTGCTTTTTTGGGATTAAGAAAGAAAGCTTTAGAGTAGGTAGTGCTGTTCTACCAAAGTTCTTTTTAGAGGATGTTGGGTTGGAAGGGTTTGATGTGTTGAGGAGAGGTAAGAGGAAGGTGGCTGTGAGTGATATGCCTCAAGTAATGGTCGAGAGTTTCTTAAAAGACTACTTGGATATTGAGCACGTAGTTGGGAGAGAGCTAAAGGTGTTGTGTGGGTATTTCGTGGGTCTAATGGAAGATAAGAAAAAAAAGATGTTTGTTTTAGAGGAGATAGTTGGAGAGAAAGCATGCTATGATGCCATTGGGATTAGTAGCTTCAAAAAGTACTCTCTTGATCATCATTTGTTGTCCCATTGCAAGGTTAGTATTTTACACTTCATTTCCATCTCTCTCTCTTTCTCTCCCTGTTCCTTGTCAGAGCAATGCTACTTAATCCAAGTTACTGACCCAAAATAAAGTCCCATACCAACTTTAAGATTTCAAATTAAAACACAGTACGTTGATTTTAAAAGGTTAGTTTCCTACCATATATAGATTTGTGTCACATCATATATATGAGATTTTATTAGAGGTAAAAATATGTGTCAAACAGCATTTTCCATCTAATTAATTGTACTAAATGTTCTGGCTTACCATTTTCACCACAGGAGATTTGCTTAACAAGTGAAGCAGAAAGGAGGAGCTGGCATCACCTACCAAGGGACAAATACCCCAAACCACTCATATTCCATGATGGTAGGTTGGCCCTCAGACCAACCCCAATTGAACACTCTAGCCATGTTCATGTGGATCCCATTTGGGTTTTCCCTTGCCATCATCAGAGCCATTGTTCTCTTATCATTGCCCTACAACATGGCCATCCCTTTATTAGCCTTCAGTGGGCTGCGACTCAACCTTTCAAAACCCAAAACCTCATATTCATCACTTTCAAAACCCAAGGAAGACAAACCTAATAAAGGCCTCCTTTATGTATGCAATCACAGAACACTACTAGACCCTCTCTACCTTTGTTTCGCTCTAAAGAAAAATCTCACTGCAGTTACATATAGCCTAAGTAGAATGTCGGAGATCCTAGCACCAATCAGAACCGTCCGATTGACGAGGGATCGGGATCAAGATGCGAAGATGATGGAAGAGTTGTTAAATCAAGGGGACCTGGTTGTTTGCCCTGAAGGGACGACTTGTAGAGAACCCTATTTGTTGAGGTTCAGTCCTTTGTTTTCGGAAATGAGTGATGATATAGTGCCTGTGGCAATGGACACAAATGTTAGCATGTTCTATGGGACAACAGCTGGTGGGCTCAAGTGTTTGGACCCTCTAATCTTTCTCATGGACCCATGCTCTACTTACACGGTTAAGTTTCTTGAGAAGGTATGTGGGTCGTTCACGTGTCATGATAGTGGAGATAAATCAAGGTTTCATGTGGCCAATCACGTACAAAGTGAGCTTGGTAAGGCATTGGGGTTTGAGTGCACCAGGCTTACTAGGAAGGATAAGTACTTGATCTTAGCAGGAAACGAAGGGATTGCTTCCACTGGTAATAAACCTTAGATATTATTATTAATCATGTTATGTAACTCACCCACATGGCCACATTACTTGTGCCAAGTCCAGTCCATGTGCGATGACCGTTTTGTTAGTTTTTTTTCTTATTTTTTTTTTTTAGCTAAGGTTTTAATTTTTTAGGTACTCTTAAGCGTGATTGTGGACCCAATATTATGAGTCAAAAAACTGCACAGATACATACTTTTTTTTTTCAAAAGACTCCTTCCATATCTATTTATTTATTTATTTTATTTTTATGTTGCATACCTATGCGCACAACTTATGTATTGAATTCATTGATTTATCCTTGCCCAAAAAGATAAATATATAAATAAAGGGATTTATTGGTTTCTATATTGATGAACCCTTTGTGACCACCCACATTTTTGACGAAACGTTCTTTTAAAGCGGCACGTGATTGATCACACCATTGGAGATGGGGAATTAATGGAGGCCGGAGTTGTCATGCATGTACGGCGTCGCTCTCGCTTTACCTTTTGTCTTGGAAGGGGAAGGTGATAAGATAGTGTGCAAGGGATACAGATGAGATATTTATGTTATGTTGCCTATTTTTAATGCTTTGAATACTCATAAATAATGAGTTCATATCGATTTCATTATCTTTCAGACAGCGTGTTAAGACTAAGGACTTGAACCCTAACCTATAGGTTAGTCCCTCTAGTATTGTCACACCCCAAAAAGTAAACCGTGATCAATTATAATAAAACAAGATTTATTAAAGAAAATCATTTAAAAAACACGTGGATGACACGTGTAAGAAAACTACAAATTCAATAAAAATTTCGGCATTAACCAATAAATAAATGAGACATACTATTACAAAACCTATATAAAATAATCATAAAAATTTTGTATCATCCATCATTAGTATCATCACATGCTAAATAAACCATATAAAGAGACTTACAATAATTAAATATTACAAACCATAAGTTATTATATATCTAATGCCCATTAACCGAATAAAAGTATTTAACTTAATACAATTCATAATATTAAAATTCTCTAAATTCATAGAAATTGTCCAGAAAATAAACTAGCATCATGATCCAAGCTAAACCCTACAAATCACCTCAAAGTAATGTCTCTCTAGCTATATAATCATCTGAAAAGGTTTTATTAAAAATAGGGGTGAATATAAAACTCAATAGATATAATTTTCATATGAAAATAACTAAAGCATGATAATATAATCAAAATAAATTATACTTAAATACAATAAAATCCATAAATTCCATGAATGATATGCGACTCATGTCCATTTAATTAATTCCATAGTTACCAGTCATTCTCATAGGACTCTTCACACGAAAACGGAGAATTTAAAACCCAACCTCCATGAGAACGACACAATTATCACTCCTACTTGGGACCGTAAGCTGTCTCAATTCGAAAATACAGCGACACATCATTTCTTAGGACCACAAGCAATCGATGGCCAATTGTGCCGCCTGGACTATCCATGTTCCTCTCAACATACTAGCCGACAAAAAAAATAAATAAATAAATAAAAATCCATCCTTTCGACTTTAAATTGAGTCAACAGCAAGATATACAATAACCGTCAACTATACATCCATTGCTCCTGACCTGTGTATAGGTTGTACAATCTATACTAAATACTCCGTAATCAATTGCATGAAGGAGCACGTGCACCATGCCATATTTTATACAATGGTAAGTCAGATATTGCGGTTGGCGAGACCAGTGAATGAATGTGTATTGCAGTAGTTATTTATATCACCTTTGTTATCAATCTGGAAAACCAACTGAAGAAGATAATTTATCAATTTATTTTCAATTTGGGAACCCATTCACCATAAGTATCGCACTTAAATTATTAATTAGGGCCCGTTGATGTTTGAACACCCAATGAAATTTTAATTCATTTATTTATTTATTTATTTTTTTTTTTTGTCAAAATAGGAAAACACACGTACAACCACATGAAATTAAAACCAAGATTTATAAAAAAACCCACATCCTTATTAGGATGGGACATACACATATATAGAGTACGCATCGTCGTCATGCTGTACATGAGCTTTGTGTTCACGGGGCATGCCTCCCAACTAATGTCTAGTCAGGGAAATATTACAAGTTACAGGTGAATACTTTATAAATACAGCATAAGCGAGAGAATCTGTAATAACAGCAGAGGATGACTAATATATTTTATAATCTTGGACAAAAACATCACCGACTGACTTATTAAAAGCTCAAGACCTCATCCTCAGCGTTTCCCTCCGGTCAAATTTTGGTAGAGTTTATCAATTTCCACCTGCAAATTATTTTTTTGACCTGATTAAGCTCCTTATCCAGGATTGACAGAAAAGAATGAAGGAAAAAAAAAAGAGTGGTTATTTACCTGGTAACAGTTAAGCAGTTTAGCTCTTTTTTTCTTCATTGTTGCAGTAATCAAATCCCTCTCTATATCAAAGGGATGTGGTTCCAGAATGACCCCTTTGATGTATTCAAAACCTCTCAGCTGTTTCAATTAAGGCAGACAAATGAAAATATTAGAACTAATCCTCCCATGATTAAATAGCATGCTCTCCATATTCTTTCTTTCACATTTTGCTCAAACAAAGATCAAATAATTGAAAATAAAAATTAAACTGGCTAGTCATATGTGCAAAGAAAGTATTTTTTAATTAATATTATTTGATATCTCATCGGTGATTAAGCTATAATAGTCTCATTTGTGTGCACACACACCTCTGTTTGTGTGAAATTAATTTGAGAACAATGCAAGAAAGCCATTTCAGACCCAAAACTTGTAAGAAGAGCAAGACATCCTAAAGAGGAAGTGACACTATTGAGCTATAGATATCCATAAATTAAATTGAATTCATGCTTTGAAATCAATGATCCAAGACCACTTTTTTCTAATCCCAACCGACAATGAAATTTCCAGATTTGAGTCACATTTCAACTAAAGCTGAAAGGAAAAAAAGAACAGCAGAATCCAATCCCCCCGCCGCCGCAAAGGAAAAAAAAAAGAAAAAAAGAGAGCAAGCAATTTCAGTTCAAAATTCTCCAGATGCTACCTTGTTTCTCTCTGCCGTTGACTTTAGCTCAGAGAGAACATAATTCTGTAGCTGATCAAGTAAACATAGTTCAGAGAAGGAACCCATGTGGCCATTTTGATATGCCCACTTTTGGGTGTTTTCTTCATGTGGCACGATTACTGCAACCAGCATTGACTTGAAGCTGTCCCCATAAATCCAGATCTTAAAGAAAACAGAGAAAATAATCCAACAATCAGTTTAGACTCCTTCAACACATATTAATGACTAAAACAAGAAATTTCATGTGCAATTAACTTAGAAGCGGAAAAGATGCTCACATCTTCAACAATGGGAGTGATGCCATAAACTTTTTCCAAGTATTCAATTGCAATATACTCTCCTTGGGAGAGTTTTATAAGATTCTTCTTCCTATCAATGATTTTAACAACTCCATTTGGAAGCATTTCGCCTATGTCCCCTGAGAATACCAAAGAATGATAAAATCAGAACACAAATATTTCATAAAAGATTCTGCCCCATAGGAAATAGCTCTCCCCAACCTGTATGAAACCACCCATCTTTAATGGATTCTCTTGTCAGTTCAGGATTTTTGTGGTACCCAGAAAAAAGAGTCTTTCCTCTCACACATATTTCACCACGTGAAGGATCCCCAATTGGATTGTAGCCCATCTCCGGAACCTCCTCCAGGCGCATCTCACTGTACACAGATACCGTACCAACAGTTCCAACCATGCACATTTCGTCTGGAAAGCCAACAGTCGCCAGCCCACAAGTTTCTGTCAACCCTAAATGAACCACAATGCGACAGGTTTAATGTACATGAAAGCTGTATTGGGTAATTTCAATAGGGACCAGAGTATCAGACGATCAGTTCTATTCCTCCCCAACTAAGGCTATTAAAAGTACGAAAAGAAGCAAGTGAACATAGTGAAGGGAAGGACACTGAAATTTTAAAGAAATGGAAATAGAAGTGAAAATAATTTGAGGCCCCAGTTAGGAAATTCTCAAACAAGATGCCTCAAGTTCTCAAATAGAAACACTACAAAAAAAGATTCAGTAGTTTCCCTAATGTTATTGGTTGAAAGAACTTAACTTAAACTAATTAGAGTATCTTTGAGAAAAAAAATTTAGAAGTTGCAGAATTTACTCTAATAGAAGGTAATTCGAAAAAAGCATTTTAATCAATTATGGTTCGAAAAAGGCATTTTCAAAGTCAAATTACAATGAAATGTCCTAGTGCTTCATTGTAGAATAACTTCCTTAAGCTCACACAAACATAATACCTTATCCTCCCATTTAAAACTGACCCTATCTGGTCTGTGCTTGTATCACAGTACTGCGAAAATTTGAGGCTTTCTTACCATAGCCTTGAACTACAAAGGCACAGCAAGTAACCCGCAAGAATTCTTCCACTTCAGCACCCAAGGGGGCAGCTCCAGATACTATTAGTCGAACCCGACCACCTAATCTAGCTTTGACCTAAATGAAAAAATGATGTTAGATAGTTGAGGAAATTTTCCATGGATAACAAAGAATATCCTATGACAATCCTACAAGAATGCAAACTAAAAATAAGTTGATTCTACAAACATAGTTCAAACCCTATCCACAATGTTGAAAGTTGGAACCATTAAGATCACATAAATCAGTGGTTTTTGGGCTGCCAATTCTGGCTAAAATATTGATTTTGGAGCATAAAGACTAGTATTAGAGGAAGTGAGCAGATACAACCTTTCTGAAAGCTATCAGATCTGCCAAAGGTGATGCTTCTTTCTCTTTATACCCTGACTTCATCCAGGAAAGTTTGCTGTATTACAATGTAGAGGTGCATCAGTGTCAAAAGTATGCAATTTTCATATAAAAAAAATGCCATGTCTCTACTTCTTTTTGAATACAAATGAACAGAACATTAATTTATCATTTTTCGAGAACATTGAGAAAAGAAGAGAAACCAACTTACTATTTGTAAAGAAGGTCAAAAATTTTCCTCCTTAGTGGACGGAGTTCTTGCACTGCCGTTTTTATACCTGAAATACAGAAGTGCTTGAATGAATAAGGAAACTTACACCAAATCAATACAAATATACACTTCTGCTGATAGATGACCAACAAATTTACATGCCTTCATGCACTCTTTCAAAAACTCGAGGTACACCAGCAAAAAATGTTGGCTTCAACTCCATCAAGTCGTCCCTCAATGCATTTATATCCTTCACATATATAAAGTCAGTAATGTTTTAAGAAAAATTAATAATATTAAAAATAAATCATGGATCTGTTGAAGTAAGGGTAAGCAAAACTGAAATTGAGAACCTTCTTCTCACATTTGGTGTCTGGAAGAGCTGGGACTATAAATAAATGTTTAAATAAAAATAAGGTAAAATGGGAGGGGAAATTCTTAATATTGGACCTCTCTCTCTCTCTCTCTCTCTCTCTCTCTCCTGCCTTTGGCACCACTACCACTACCAACCACCAACACTACTGTCCCTGCCGCTGCCACTACCACTACCACACGCTACCATCATAACCCTGTCACTGCCACCACCGCTGCCACTACTTTTCTTCATATTCTTATTATTTTCTTTTTCCCCCTCAATCAGACATGATAATATTCAGTTATTATTTCTCTCTTTGATTTTCCTTTTCTTATCTCTTTTTCTTTTCCTCACTCTTTCCAGGAACCAAGTGGAGTTGTTAAGTTCAGAACAAAACAGGGAGTTCCAGCAGCATACCCCATGGTAGTAGCCAACAGAAGCACCCTTACGGAAAAAATATTCCTCAATCATGCGGTCAAGGATATGAGCAAGAGGCAGGAAAGACAGATAAACATCATCCACCGTCATCTGTGGAAAGTCATGAATGAAAATTTCAGAATAACAAGAGAGAGGAAGATAGCAAAACACGATACCATCAGCATACTCTGGCAAGGGCACATACATTTTTGGTTGTTAAGACAAAGATACCAAGATTTAGCATATGAGACCTCTTAAATGGAACTTATTCAATGGAAGTTGCACATTTGGTCTATAATCCTAACAGTAAACTGCTATTCTAATTATAGATGATAGCTTCACAGGAGAATAACGACAGTAATTGAATAAATTCAATGATATAAGAGCATATTATCAGTGTAATGCAAGAGGGGGAGATCATTTAGTATGAATACACCAAAGCAAACTTTCAGGCATTATATTTACCTTGTCTTCAAATTGTTCCAAAAAGAGATCCAACCCTCTTACAAGCATTGCAATGTTTTCGTGCGTTAGTACAACACCTTTGGGATCTCCACTGGTGCCACTCGTGTACATAATTGTACATATGTTAAAAGGCTGAGGTGCCAAAACTTCTGATGGATTTACTTTTCCCTGATGAACAAGAGACTCTGGAAATTTATTACAAAGAAAAATATGAAGAAGTAACAGTATTATGCTATAAAGTGGTTATGAAAAAATAGTTTATAAGTCATCAATTATCACAGCTTTGTTCCAAAGCAACTCATCTCCCACAATCTTTAAAGGGTTTGGGGTTTCCAATATAATGCATTTTGATACAAAACATGATATATAAAATGAAACAACAGCAGCATACGTTCCACCCAAATTTGCATTTCACACAAAATAAATTTAAATGTGCCACTTATAATTGCACACTGAAATTGACATATATAAGGACACCACTCAAACCAAAACAAAGTGTCCATTATGTTAACATAACTCAAAGCGAACCAAAATGCACTTCTATAATTTGCTTGTGATTGCCTACCAGATTTCAACTAACAAAGCACTCTCATCTGAGATCGAATTACTACTGAAGAGAAACACACACTTCTACTCTATTCTGATAGTTTTATGCGTTTTAAGCAATCAACAACATACTCAAAAGAAAAAAGAACTTAAGGAACTAACCATATGGATGAATTCGTTCCATGAGTACATTTTTATGTCAGTGTAAGCTGCCTTTTCCTTCTCTTCCTTTGTTACTGAAGTAAAGCAAACTATCACTGCAACAAGGAGCATACTCAGTAAAATGCCTTCTCAACAGTACTAGCAAACCATGAGCCATCTAGTCATTCTCACATTTTAACCGTTGAGTAGATATACAATCAGGATTGAATAGCTGCAAGAACAAATACATATTGGGATCAGAACCATCCATTTGGATTTCAGATTTTAGATTTAACTTCAAAAGAAATCACACAATCGAAAAGGAGTTTAAGTTTCCTGATTCTCACTTCTTTAACTTTCTTATCTTGGATGAAAACAAAATCAATCTCTGCGTGATCTATTATAAAATTTACTGCCCCCGGCCCTGCCACCAAGAAAACCTATAAGGAGGGGGAATAGATTGCTCAAATTAATTTAGTGAGCAAATTGCTTCAGAAAAAATAAAGCACAATAAACCCAATAGCTAATGGTAAATCCAAGAACTAACAGTAAGCACAGTACAAACATGAAACTGGGATCAATAACTCAACAGTGTCAAGCCAAGAGATTTCCTAAGTGAAATTCCAACCAAGTCTGATGGTGACAATATGAATATGTTGCATCCTTCTAAACCAAAAAGTAAAAGATAAAAATAAAAAAGATGAAAATCTTACTTAAACCAGAAAGGCAGAAACACCCCCGGCCACCAGAAGAAATTAGATGATAAAAATTTTGAAAATCATCTAAAGAGTCATTCTTTGGCAAAGCTCCCCCTTTCACAAAATTACATAAAACCAGTATCCATGGTGGACCTACCTTTGCAAAAAATCATATCTATCCCTATCCAAGTCATAACCACTCCACAAGTTACCAAGACTCAAAAAATAAAATAAAAAATGGTAGGCGTTATGCAATCATGAAAAGATTAATAGAAACTTTTTAGCCCAAAAATTGAATCTAGAAAGTATAAATACATACACAGATATATATATATATATATATAGAGAGAGAGAGAGAGAGAGAGAGAGAGAGAGAGAGAATATTAAATATAGAACATTAAAAGCAGGAAATTTCACAGAAATTACCAAGGGTATCATAAAGAGGAACACAAATCAAACTGTGGGCATTGCAAGCCTACACCAAATTCAAATCAAATATTCATTACATGCCTATTATGAATAGAAAAGAAATCAAAGGCACAAAACTGGGGAACGAGAAAGTCCAAACAGACCTCCATTGCTGCAATCCATTGAGGGCAGTTTGATCCATATATCCCAATTCGGGATCCCTATCACAAGATAATCATTAAAGCCTTAGGAAAATACCCACAAACAAAAAGAAAAGCTTTAGTAGCAAGATCCTCATATATGCTACAAACTCACATCACAAACCACTGAAAAATACACACACATATATATATGCTTACAGGTTCAGCACCGGAAGCCCGTAACGCAGAACCAAGATGCAGAACTTCCTCATAAACTTCCTTGTAAGTTTTCCAGACATAAGGCCCTAACTAAGGACCAAACAAAATTATGAAACAATTTCCAGCTACTGCATGATACCAATACTTATTATTCACATAGATATATACCTTCCCATCAATAAATTCACGCCACCCAAGCATCCTATTTCCAGGATACTTCTCAACAGAATTTCTGCACATCATGATCTCATTGTTAACAAAACACACCTTAAATTACATGCTCATACTAAAATAGAATCAAAGCCTCAACAAATGTGTTAAGTCACTCATTTCCTTAAAGGATAATTCATTCGCCATACCCAAGCAGTGGGCTTCCACCTCTATGGTTTAATCTATATAATTTAGTAAATTCATTACAAAAAAACCAGCTTAATTTGCTAACTCAATTTGCTTAATGTACAAATTTTTTTGCTTTTCATTTAAACCGAATCCAGTCAATACCATCCAAAGGATACCAAAATAACAGTATTGAATTACCTAAAGATATCCCAAGCTGAAGTTAGATCGCGATCAGGTGGTGGAAACGCATTCTTGGCCAGTAGATTCCGATACACTGGCCCAACTGATGGCTCCCCATCTCGCCCTTCCCTTCCATCCTCAACTTGGACTGCAAAAACCTTCATATCCTTGGTTGTGGAACCTGGACATGCATCAAAAGCCTCAGCACATAGAGATATATAAAGTCACAACTCAAGCAAAGTTCATGAAGCTCCATTAAATCAGCCAAGTAAAAGGTCAATGTAAAGAAAACATGAAGTAATGAATGATCCACCACCATAAAGCGGCTAGAAAAATGGTCACACGTGAAAAGCATAATCTAAACAAAATTCAACTCATTTATGATGAACCAATAAAATTTGAGCAAGCCCTTCAAAATTCAAGTATCATCAACAACTAATGGAAAACGACACACCCAAAAATGGAAAATAATAATAATAATGATAAAAAAATTGATTATAAACACTTTCCAACCAATAGCAGAAATCAAAAAACTTAAATATCAAGTTTTTGAACCCAATTCCACGTAGAGTCTGAATAAAAAAAATATAGAAAATAAAATCATGAACAACGAATGAATCCACTTGACCGCAGATACATAGTTGACCATTAATGGAGTAAAACGAACTGTCACAACAGCAAATAAAATACAGAGAAGGGAAAAGAAAAAAAACAAAATCAAAATAAAACATCATGCTTTATTTGATTGCTATGAAAAGGTAAGAAAAGAAATTAATGTTCTAAATCTCAAATTTTTCCAAACACCTCAATTCAGGTAGCCACAATTATTTGGCCAAGTGGAATTGAGTTTGTCTTCTTCTACCCTTTTCCTCATTTTTTTTTTCTTTCATTTTTTTTTTAAAAATAAAAATAAAAGCAAAACAATACTAAAACACTGATTCAATAGTTTTCTTTTGTTTCCCTCAATTTTCCTAGCAACCTTACAGATAAAATAAAGAAAAATAAAACACCCAAAAAGACGTAATATTATTATATGGTAAGGACCTGCAAATCCTAACAACTCATGAATGAAACCAACACAAAACGCATGAATACATGACGCCTTTGGATAAACCATCAAAAAAGACGGGGGCGAAATAAAAACATCAAAAACCCAGAAAACCCTCTGAACACGGCAGAACTACGCGGCCCTCTATTAAGTCCTACTCAACAAAACCAGCAAAACCCATTACCACACAAACGTGTCACACACAAAAGATATACATATATATACAGAGAGAGAGAGAGAGAGAGAGTTTCAGAGAGAAAAACTTACTGGGAAATGTGTCACTAGAATGCTGCAATTGGGGTGCAATGGGAGGTGGCTTGAATTTATGGGACAAAGAAAGCAACATGGTTAATGAGTTGGTTGAAACAGGTGGATTGGGGTGTCATTGCTGCATCACTTATTTATTTCATTGTACGGCCTTCTAGAGTTACTATCCAGAGCGGAGCAGACGGTCTGAACAAAAATGACACAACTTCGGCCGGAACTCTATACTATATATTTGGCTCCGGACCAGTCGGAAGCAATTTGCACAGTGAGTCAGTGACCAAGAATCTAAAACAATACTAGCCTCACAAGCGCCTCTAGTCTACTCCCAGACTCCCAGTCTCCCACTAATATTCCACTCTTTGACTCTGTCTAAATAATCCTTTTTATTAAAAAAAATTAATTATGCTCATATATTTTGGTGTAATTATGGGTAAAATAAAAAATATAAATAAAAAAATATATAAAAACCTTCCTTAATATTTGACCATTTTTCACATAATTCCCTTATAGATCATATTCTAACTTTTGATGCACATTATATATTTGCAATGACAAACCACATTAGATCTTTGACTTCCTCCCATCTAATAGGGGAGAAAGACTCTCTCATAATTTTATTGTCAAGTGTTCCTCTGAATATCAAAGCATGTGCCTTATGTACCAAAAAAAAAAAAAAAAAAAAAGGGGGGGGAAAAAAAAAGTCACACGATTTAATAATATACATCAATCAAAGTTTGATATTTTCTAATATTTTTCATCAGTTTTGATCAATGCTCATAGGCCCATTACAATATATATATATTTTCCCTAATATTTATTAATTAAGGCAATATTTGCTAAATGTGATGATGTGATACATATATACCTTAGATTGCATGTTAGGGTAGATGAATAAATATTAGAGAACACATGAAAAGAGAGATGGAGGTGTCCCCTTAGCAATCTTAACCCGTGTTTGGTAAGGGGAATTTGGGGAGGGATGGAGAGAGGGAGGGAAGAAGGGAGGCATGGGGTGAGGAGGCGTGTTTGGTAGGAAGGGATGGGCCTAGATGGGGGAGGGAAAGAGGGAATCCACTATTTTGCATTTTTTGGAATCTGCCCGCTTTTGAACGGATTGGGAGGGAAAGGACCAGGTTTCTTCTACAAAGACAGATTTACCCCTACATTCAAATATTATATATGTGTCAACCAATAACACCACTTTGTAAATCATTCAAAGGTAATATGGTAAAATTACTCCTCAATTCATTTTCTTTCTTTTCCATTACCTTTTCTACCAAACAAAAGAAATAGAAAGAATGTGTATTTCTCTCCATTCTACCAAACACACTAAGGTAAAAAGAGAATCCCTCCCTTGGGGATGAAAAGTTCATCCCTCGTTTCTTTATTTCCTTCTACCTTTTCATCCCCTCTACCAAACATAACATTAGTCAAAGGGGAATTTTATGGTATCTAAAATAAAAAAAATGATACAATACAATAACTGATAAGTAGTCACATTTGTAGTAACCCAATTTGACATAACCAAGTTATCACAAATGTAATTAGTTATTACAAAATGTGACCACTTATTATTTAAAATACGATATATTTTTCCAATCGGATAAGAAGACACATGGCCTAAGCCACCAGACTGTAGCAGTGTAATTAAAAGGTGAACTCGTTATGGTCGTCATTATTTAAATCACGTTCGGCTGATAGCAACAAGCCGACTATACACAACGCGGACCACAAGTACAATTAAACTATGCATGGTCTAGCTCTCGAATTAAAACAGCCACCCCACCCACTCAACTCATTTGAAGTGGTAGGATCCTTAAATCAACTACCATTCACGTTAAGGCCAGCCATTGCGGTCCAGTGGTATCCCCGGAGGTGAGGACGCTGATGGTCTAAACTCTAAAGATGGATGGACATCAAGGTAAGGGAGCGGATAGTCTAAAAATCGATTCTCATAGATTATGATATAAAGGTTTTTTTAAAATGTACTCTTAAGACACATGTTAATATGTAATTAATAAATTCAATCATATCATTACATGCAAAAAAAAAAAAATTTGTTTTCCAAACAACTTTCACCATTTACAAAACATTTTTATAATTTTTAATAAAATGATTGAATTATTAATTACTAGAAGAAACCCGCGCGATGCGCGGGAATCACAAACTCTGGAACTATTGCAGGTTTAACTTCTCGCTCCCTATTAGGACCACTACCAGTTATATTTAATCTGGGCATTAGCTGATACCAAATGAAAGTTATACCCTATTGGCAAAAAAGAAATGAAAGCAACTCATGTGTTTAAAAATATGAATATCTTAAGAAAATGCTAGTGATCCATAATATAATTTCTTAACCAGCAAAGACCCGTGTGATGTGTGGGAATCACAAATAAATATCGTCAACTCAAATGCTTAGTGAAAACGGTGACAACCTATTTAAACAAAGGCAAAAATGCGAAAGAATATAAGTTGAAGGAAAAATATTTATTCATTGACTGAACTTTTGTCAAATACACTTTCAAAAACCCATCAAAACACAATAGTTCTTTCTATAATGAACTAAGCTCTCAGGACCCTCATCTTCCATGCCCTGACTTGAGGATCTCGATGTCTGTGTTTAGCGTTCTGCATTGTTCAAAATAATTGAGTCATACACCCACTTAAAAAAAGGAAAATTGTAATATTATTTACATCCATATAAACAACAAATTAAGCGTAACCGAACTCGCAAAGTTTCCAAAAACCATCAGTATAACCTGCAAAAACAGTATGCAAGGCATTAGTTTAAATTTTAATACAACAAATGAAATTAGGAAAAAGAAAGCACCACAATCACCTATGTTATACATCTACTATACATAAGCATATCTGCATATACATTCACATAAATTATGAATTGTTGTAGAATGAAAGAATGAGTATATAGATCATTAAACAAAATATAAATTTCCTACACTTAGTAGTCTCAAAAGCTCTCAAGTAGAAACATCATGACTTAATCATCAGAAGAAATTTTGAATACTTGTATACTTGTAGAAGTAAATCATGACTTGATCATCAAAAGAAATTTTGAATACTTGTATACTCGTAGAAGTAAATAGGTCATTAAACAAAATTCAGATATCCAAAAGTTAGTGGTTTCAAAAGCTCTCAAAGTAGGAAGAGCATGGCTGAAGGTTGGCATCGGTTAGTCTTTTCCATGATCATATCTACAATTATTAATAATGAATTTCAAATGGATTACCAAGTGATGCAACGACCTTTATTAACAAAGAGATACAAATTGTTCATAAGAAAACACTTCTGTTTATGAAACAATGAATCAAATAGGTTGTGTCCCAGATTTGGGTGAGTGAAATTGCAGTGGCTTTACTAACAAAGAGATACAAATTGATGGAACCTAAAAGACAGAGTATGAAATAACAATAACTTTCCTTTGTGTGGGTGAAACCTTGGCTATACTAAAATGAGCATGGTAGACCTCTAAAGGTCAGAAAACAGAGTAATGAGCAGCAAAAAAGATAAAATAAAATTCAAATAAATAGAAAATTATCCAAGCCCCATATATATCAGTTCTGATGAATTGAGGCTAGTAAGAGACATCCTCTTGGGATCTTGAGTTTGCTTTGGATGTACTGATAGCAAAAAGATCACGCATGTTGGGATAAATCCATGGATGGCTGAGAAATTAGGGTTTAGTGAGTGAAAAATTAATAATAAAAGTTAATCCAATGTTGAAATCTACACACTACATCCAGTTTTGTTTGCTAAAGATCCAAATAAGGGAATCAAACTAATAGTTTTAATAATATTAGGTATATGAATAACAATAGGGGTGGCTTTTCATAAATATATTGCTTCATTTTACAGGAGGAAAACTTAAAAAAAAAACAAAAACAAAAAACCGAATGTAGTGAATATATTAAAAAAGCACCACTAATTAATTGTGGAGGTTTAGATTGAAAAAAGTTAAGCAGCCAAAGCAGAGCACACAGTACTTGAGTCCTAACAGTTGCAAAATATTGAAGTGCATTAAAGCTAATAGGAATTTTTAAGTAATTGTTGTTATAACTTTGCCATAATAACCATTTGGAGGTGCTAGTGCTACATGTTGTTGGAACTTCTATAAATTACCCCACCCACCATCTCATTTCTTGTTTCTCAAAGTATTACTAAACGACTCAACGAAGTCGTAACCTTAAATATGGAGAAATCCACAACCTAACTTGGAACCCAGAGATAATGTAAATTTGAGATTTGAACACTCCACGAAGCAATTTAAATGATCAAACAAAACTCTGGATATGAAAGGGGGAAAAAAAAAGAATAACTATTACATTATTTATCCACTAAAACGATTCCCTAAAAATGTTCAAACTAATTGAAACATTAGAAAAAACTGATATGAAATAAAAAAAAAGATGTTCTTGGGCACTTACACTGGAAGGGTGAAAGCCAAAATGAAAATTAAAAAAAAAAATGATAGATTTTCCACTAAAACAACAACTGCCAAAAACAAAAATAAAATTCAGTGAACATATCATAGAGTCTAAAAGTAAATATATAATTTGGTTAAAAAGGGTGAACCTACAATGATTGCAATTAACAAATAATTAACAACAAAGTTGAAAAATTAGATAATAAGAATCTAACATGAGGATTGCTTCTCTTTGTCAACAATCAAACAACCTATCTCATAATTGTCCACCAACCTACATTTGTTTGGGTTGCCCAGGAACCAGAGAGTAGAAAAAAATAATAATAATAAATAATTAAAAAAAGAGGGAAAAGTGAAACATCATTTATCCCAGCTAGAGTGCCACAATTATAAACACAGTAAATAAACCTTATTTTGTGAAAGATATAAGCATTTAGCAAGGTCACCGAGTAAAAGTAAGAGAAGAAATGAGATAAAATATAGGTCATGGGCACTTACCATCAAGGAATGGAACTAATCAAATTGTGACTTTAAACTTCCATTTTCATGTAGATGAAACAACCACTGCAACGGAAGGAAAAACTTTTTTAAAAAATAACAAAACAATAAGATGATATCAAGAAAATAAATGAAAACCTAAGGAAAACAACATTACATTTAAAAAATAATCAGTATAGATTTCGGTTTGGATTGAAATCTCAACTCTAGTAAGCCAAACAGCGAGAGATACCTGTACGTGGAGGCAATAGTGAGCCATAAACCAACCATTTAAATATGATAAATCAAACAAACAAAACTCTACAATTCGAACATGCTTTACACCCAACTGAAAAGAAAAAAAAACACAAAAAAGGAGAGCAAAGAACTCAATAATTATCAGAAGTATTGCAAATAATCATCCTTTACCTTATACTTCAATAAGTTTTAGGGAAAAAAAGAAAAAAAAAAAAAAAGAAAAGCATTCCTCTGAAAAGTCACTCCATGTACATGACACAGATGTGGACGTAAGGCACTTCGATTAACATTGAGAGAGAGAAAAAAGGGGAATCTGAAATCATATACATTGATAAGAACAAATACTACACTTAATCATAGTCAAAAGACTAAAAAGGGTATCTAAAATCCTATCTCCATTTCGATCGATCTCATAATAAGCTCTTTTGCTATAATGTACCTGAAAAGGAAGAGAATAACTGTTAGAAAAGATAAATGAAAGGGGGAAAAACATGAACCAATCAAAAAATAATTAATATGTATAAACTATCCTGAGAAAAGAGAAGGGTAGATAAGAAAATAGCATTTTGGGATGACAACACATACTTTCGGCAAATAAAGAAGCAAACTCGAATATTTAAAGATACAAAAGCTCATGACATGGATTTTTTTATCTTCTCACTTAATCCCAAGGTTACTCTTTAAAAATGGAAAAAAAGGCAATTAGCTAATGTTAGTCCAGCTAAGCAAGGTCCTAAGAGGGATGAGCATGAGCTTGAGCTCAATAAAGTCCTAACATTTATTTTCTAAATACAAAGTGGTTGCTCTCAAGAATAAACCTGTCATATTCGTGCTTGGCTCAAGAAAGGCATGCCATAGTTCAATAATTTTAGTTCACTCCACAATGCAGTGCACACAATACTTCAAATATTTTTAGTAATATTATCCCCATGCCTACTAAGGTATCAATTGAAGGACAAAATCAAAGTCATTAATATATAGAAAAAAAATTCAATTTTTATACCTCAAGTGAATTCACGAATGTAGAGTATAAATATGAGATTAAAATAAAATCGTTAGTCATAAGTGACATGCCTTCGCAATGGAGCCCTCTTAAATGGAATCTACTGCATAAAGTATTAAGGTGCAAAAATCAATTTAACCATAGCCTAATTTGAACCCTCTTGGATGTGGTGTTTGAGAAAAAGTTCAAAGTTGGTTCGAAGGGTAAGAGAGAAGAGAGTGGGTTTGGGCAAGCGGGAGAAGAGAGAGAGGCAATGGAGAGATAAGAGAGAGTTTGGAGTGAGAGAATGAAGTGGATTTTGGTGTGGGAGGAGAGAGACAGAGAATGAGCTTCAAATTTTGAAATTCAAAAGACATCAAAACAGGGAAAGAAAATTGTACTCTGTAAAAAAGACAGGGAGAGACATAAGTGGGCCTAGAAATAAAGAAAAGAAGAGAGATTTGGAAGGAAAGCATTTGAAGCTGCCACATCATCACTTGTGCCATGTCAGCAAGACTGGTATTTATAGTGTAGTATAGATTAGTCAACATGTTCAAAAGGCAGTGAATTGCTTGATGGTTATACAGTGATAGCAGGAACAAAGTCCATAATAGCAATGTTTTCTTGAGACTAACCTAGAAAAAGAAACAAAGAAACAAAAAAAAATCATAAAATTACCATCAGGGAAGAAACCAACAGGATGTCAATGAGGCAGACAACATATAATCCAAACAGGAAAATAGCAAGCTGCTTATGGTTGGACATCAATTTTCAAGTGTATATAATTTAAAACCTAAGTTGGAGATATCAAAATTAAATTTGATTGTTTGTAGTAACCACAATCCCAAAGAATGAAATGGGAAGAAAATTTAATCGATCTAAAAGTGAGTAATTAAGGTTGGGTTAGGATTCAAATCTTATGAGCGACCAACAAAAGAATGATTCTCAATCTAATTTAAGAATTCCGTGATAATCCATTCTCATGTAAATGATTTTTGAAAGATCACACGTTACATTTTTTTTATATTCATATAATGTCTTTAATGATTCTCCACCTAATTTAATGATTCTTTCTCATTTGGTTTATGAATTTACCTCAAAAGAGAAGGGGGAAGGGGGGATATGTGCTAAATTGAAATCCATCTTTGACCCACTTGCATAAATCCCAAGCCTCAAAACTTGTCCCAAGAGTGCCCTAGTTTTTTTAATTTGGTAAAGATCTATTTATGTGTCACACTACCGCACTGCAGCGCTACCCCATGATATTGATCATGGGTAATTATCAGCTGCGATTCTGAGAAAAATCATCCCCAATATCTGGACTGCTTGAATATATGCCCAGGATTGGCTAAACAATTAGCCGCTTAATTTCATTCTCTACTATAATCTTATCTCTTCCATCAATTAGCTAATGTCTTAAAAATAAAATGAGACAGTACCTGTCAATTTTGATGATCTCTTGAGAGGGGTCTCTAAGCGAGAGTTGGCTCTAAATACCCTTTTTTTTTTTAGTTTATTACTGATTAGGGGTATCCTAAGCCTTACTCAACATTAATATGTAATTTAAAAAGAAAACACATATTATAAGAAAAAACATACCTTCTCTCACCTACAAAAAGGTAGTAACCACTCTACAAATTGAGAATGAATTTAAAAAATCTCATTGTAAACCAATAGAACACTAAGATAAGAGGAACATACCCATAACTATCATACAAAATTGAGCCAAAGTGTTCTGCATATGACATTTCCAAAATGATCTGGGAAGGATAAAGAGGAAACAGTCACTGTTAGACCCAACAAAGGGGGAAAAAAATGAAATCAGTTTGCTTTATTAGTTTCCAATATCAGTCACCTGTTATATACTGGACGATAATCTGTTTTCCACATTAGACATGCAGTAAAATGCATGCCCCAAAGTAGATCAATTTATTCTAAAGAACCTATAATCTCAAACACCTTGTAGAAGTCAAATGTAGGATATGGGTATCCAAGAAGCAACCTAGCATGAAAAAAAAAAAAAAAAAAAAGAATAAAAAGAATCAGTCCAAACTTTGGTTGAAAAAATAAAAATAAAAAATGGAGGAGGAAATTTTAGGGGAAATAAAAATTGCATAAAAAAAGTGGTGGGGGTGTAATTTAAAAAGAATTTACTAATTAAAGTAGCACAAACGGAAGGGAAAACACTAACATAATCAACATAAAATTGGGATGATGAACAAAAGTAAGCCAAACAAAGCATATGTTATCAGTTGAAAATGAAGAAGGTAAGGTGCCTATTATTTGAAGCCCTGTGATGAAAAAATAAACATTAGGAGAAAAAATAGTAAATAGACTTGATATGGGGGGAAGAAAGAAAACAATATAGATTTGATTATACAAAGTGCTATTTGTGAAAACTATGCACTGAATTAAAATAAAATCCAAACAGACTTAAAAAATAAATCCACCTATGTGAATCTGCTAAATCCTAAAGTAAGTGGAAATATATAAAATCCCTAAAATTGACACACCAAGAAATCAAAAATCACTATCCACAAAGATGCTGGTTGAATTATAGTATGAAGAAATTTATTTTTTGAGCATGTTAGACTTAGATGTCAGGAAATTGGAAACCCACAAAGAAAAAGATTAATGTTAGAACCACAATAATATAGACCTTAAAAAAATTAGAGAGATAGTAGAAGATGAGAGTACCATAAGATTTGAGAAGAAGCCTGGGCAACATTCAGAGAGAGTGTACAAATGGATTTAGAGAGGGAAATTGTAGAACAAACTCTGAGAAGGGAAAAAAAATTCTGAAAAATATGAACTTTGCCACCTACATTTGGACTAACCTATTCAATTGTGCGGGTGGACTTTCTCAATGAACAAACTCAGAAACCACAGCAGCTGCTCATTACGAAGGTGGAAGCTTTGACCAAAATCCTTCTCGGTGTTGAAATTATTGGTTGAGAGAACAGCTATGCCAACGTGAAGGATGAAACGTGGGGGGAGAGAAAGAGAGAAAGAGAGAGAGAGGGACAAAGGAGAAGAGGAAATTTGAAGTGAAAGATGTATTTTATGTTTGAAATTTGAAATTTGAAAAGGGGAAAAAATAGGAGAGGGAAAGAGAGAAGGAAATACTGTGCGGGGATATTGGGAAGTGAGGAAGAAGAGAGAATAAGGAGAGAGAAAGAGGAGAACAGAGAAAGGGAAGGAAGAGGGGAAGGGAAGGTGTATGGAAAAAAAAAAAAAATAGAGGAGTTGCTAACATTGTGTGGAAGAGAGAGAGGGAAGGTGGGGATCTTTGGAAGTGAGGAAGAGGAGTGAATAAGGAGAGAGAAAGAGGAGAACAGAGAAAGAGAAGGAAGAGGGAGAGGGAAGGTGTACGGGGGAAGGGGAAGGAAAAGATAAAAGAAGGGATAGGGGAAAGGTAGAGGGAGAAGGAAGGTGTACGGGGAAGGGGAAGAGAACCAAGAAAAAAAAAAAGGAGGTGCTGACATTGTGTTTAGAGGGAGGAAAAAAAAAAAAAAAAGCCAGGAGGTGCTGACGTTGTGTAAGGGGGGGTGGGGAGGAAAAGAAAAAAAAAAAAAAAAAGAGAAGATGGGATAGGGAAAAAGTAGAGGAAGTGGGAAGGCTTTATGGTTGGGGGAAGGAAGAAAAAAAAATTATTAGAGGAATTAGTAGTAGTTGACAACATTTGTGAGGCCAAGGATGAGGAGAGGAATGGATTTTGGAGGGAAGGTTTATTAGAGAGATACATCAACAAAGGGATGAGGTCAGCAAAACTCTTAATTATAGTATTAGAATAGATAAGCATTAAAAACAACTCTGAGATATAATATAAGCATAAAAAAACAACTATGGTTATAGATTTGTGCTCCAAAACCTACATCCCAAATAACAAAGGTTCACATCATTAAAACGGGGAAATTCATATAGATGTTTCTTCATGTTGTTCCAAAACTACGTAAGTTACTCATTGGACATCTATATTTCTTCTTTTTTCTTATTCTATTTCTATTTTCAATGAATGGGCATCTCTATTCAATAACTATGAAAAGAACCCAAAAACCCATTCCATAGGTAACATCCTACAAAAAAAAAAAAAAAAAAAAAAAAAAAAAAAATTAAAACTATGACAAATTTAAAAACGATACTGTGTCTTGACTATTTATAACCCAAAATAAATAGAAGTACAATCTAATAAGTGGAAGTACATTTCAAACTTTGTTTTAGAGACGGAATATCTATTTGGGATGACAAAAAGCTATCAATTAAGATACATGCAATCTAAATTTTCCTCAAACTTCATCAAAAGTTATCATTCAAAATAAATGAAATCTAAACAAAAGTCCCATTATATTTGCTCGACAACTGTTTTCTATCAATATAAACACAGCCTAAGGAATAAAACAACATCAAAAAGTTTATCCCATCTCTGTCAACACCACCACTCCGCATTTGCCATTAGTAATTTAGTATCACAACACTATACCAACATCCTCTACATTATCTCTACTACCTCGACAACCAATACTCTACCACCACCACCACCATAACATCGCCCTAAGCACGATGCCCATATAGTTTCCTTATTTGTAAGTCTCTGCTTTTTTTTTTTTTTTTTTTCGATTTGTTTTCACAGCAGTCCAACTGCACGCGAAAAAAAAAAAAATCAAAACTAATTTGGGTTTGAGCTTTGATATTACACCCATTTATGAAACCAAATTAACAATTCTAATTTACGGGGAACAAATTAAATTATTGTTTATGATTCCTAACCTTAGTGACAAAAATATCAAAGGTGGAACCATCCAAGTCCACTAAAAGTCCACTAAATTTTTTCTCACAAAGGTAGTGTTTGCTAAACACAAAACTACCTGCAAAAATGAAGATACCATTGTGCAATAGTATACTAATGATGTGGTTACTCTTTTTTTTTTTCCCCTGCAAGATAAAAGATTAAAGCTGCCATGCCAAATAAGTTATAGCACATGGATCATGAGAGAAAGAAAGGTATAAAATGAAAGGCGAAATATAGAAACTCAATACCTTGGCAGTAGAAGCTTTAATTTTGGTGGACAAAATATGAATCGAAGTTGCGTGAGAAGAAAATAAATTATATATCCTAATTTAGAGTCATATCTTCTCTGTAAAATGAAGAGAAAGATGAATAAAAACTTAAAATTGCATTCAAAAACCCTAAAACTTGAATCAAACCCATTTTAGGGAGAGACTGTACCTAGGTAGCAGAGGCAACGTGAGTTTTGAAGATGAATCAAAGCCCTAAAATCGAGCCGAAAAGGAAAAAAAAGAAAAATCAATCAGAAGAAGGAAAGAAGAAAAAGAAGAAGAAGAAGAAGAAAGAAGGGGGCGAGACCGTACCTGGGTAACAGATCCAACGTGAGTTTTGAAGATGAATCAAAACCCTATAATCGAACCAAAAAGGAAAAAAGAAAAATCAATGAGAATAAGGAAAGAAGAAAAAGAAGAAGAGATAAGGGGGCGACATACCTGAGTTGTGGAGGAAGATGCGATTGAGCAACCAATTGATTTGAAATTTGAACCCCTTTGAGAGAGAATGAAAGAGGAAGCCATTGATAAAAGAAGGAGAAAGAGTTTCGTTAGGGTTTAAAACTTCAATTTCAAATTTTGAAATAAGCTTCACAGAGAGTTAGAGTTAGATAGAGAAAAAAAAAAAAGAAGGGATTTTCAAATTTTGAAGTGAGAATGAGAGAGAGAGAGAGAGAGAGAGAGAGAGAAAGCGTATCTGATTTTCTGATAAGAGAGGGAAAGAGGGGAGAGGGAGAGAGAGAAAGGAGAAGAGAGTTGTACGGGGAGACAAAGGAAAAAAAAAAAAAAAAAAAGAGCTTCAGAGAGAAGTCGTTCTGGTAAGTAACAGAGGGAGGCAGGGGAGAGGGAGAGAAAGGAGAAGAGGACGGGAAAGCAAGAAAAAAACGAATAAAAAAAAAAAGAAGAAAAGAGATGCTGAGATCATCAGAAATTGGTGGTGTGGGCCCAAAGATAAGGAAAATGTTGGGTTTTGGAGGGAATGAGCATTGAGAAGCCACGTCATTATATGATGAGGTGTGCAAAACTCCCTTTTATAGTATTGTAATAGATAGCGCCACATGTTAAGAAACCTTGATATATGCCTACCTCATGTCACAGAATGAATGGTATTTGAATTGCAATATCAAAACCTGTTTTACAAATTCCAAGGGAAACTTGTCTGACAATATTAGGTCCAGCATTTGGCGTGATTATTAATTGAATCATTGGTACGGTTCCCCCGGCGCATTTACTACTGCTGCTTGTAGTTTACAGAGTCAGGTGGTGAGGTGGGTTGCAATGGTTGAGGTTAAGACTTGACGCAGTTAAAATTACTGTAATTCAACATCCAGGGTCAAGGATGACTAGGGTTCCAAAATATTATGTCAGGTAACATGCGAAATCTCGCCAAGAAGGAAAACTCAATTGACCCATCTTATTTGGTCTGACACTAGCAAAAGACCAGCACAAATTTTTATTCATAGTGGCAGTCTTTAGCTGTAAGCATTAGTGTTCACAGATTAATATCCCTTGCAGACGGGCACTCTATCAAGAGGCTGGGTAAAATCAGTCACCCGGCATCAGAACAGTAGATTATGATCAAATTGTTGCACCAAGATTTTGTGATTATATTTGTGGGGCATGGTTAGGTGGGGGTTTGATGAATACGACCACATAGGACCGTTTACGTAATGACCCACTTAAATGACGGTTTTACAGGGAAGGCCTGCTGGGTACAAGTGGAAGGTATAAGACTAAAAACTCTTCTTTTCGTCCTTTTCAGCCACCCACCTATTCTCTCCATAACATCCAACTACACATCATCTAATAAAAGCCCATCACATCCTCCATTATCCTTGAAACTGCAATGTTGCTCCACGTTCGACCAATTTAGGATCAAAGATGTTAACCTCTGTTATGAGACAGATTTTACTACCTACAATAAGTTTAAATCTTCTCTGTATTAATGCAAATCACAAGCAGAGCAACAAAACAGATGGCAATAAATTCGAAATCCCAACCGGTGAGGCCAAATTTATAGCTTCCCCTCCTCCATCACACTAAGTATAGCCTCTCCACCATCACACCAACACAGTATATTTCTTCAATCATCAAAGAGATCTTCAACAAGTAATACACAAATTAAATTTTCTGAAGTGTTAGAAAGTAGGTTTGCTTAATGGTATCTTCCCCTCACGTAAGCATAGCATTTCCGGTCGAACCCGCCCAACCCAACTAAGAAGAACCGAACCTGACAAATACTCCTTGCTATGGAGTCTTTAGGGCCAACTCAATTGACTGATTGGGACAGCTAACATGCCCTACTCCTTAGGGAAACTCAATTGACAGATTGAGACGCATAAAAAAGAACCATTAAAAAGCTTGCGATGTTATCAATTCCCAGGCAATATACATCTAAAATGAATCAACTGCTACCAAATCCTATAATTTGGAAGATGAGCTTAATATCTATTTGGCCAAAGCACAACCACTGTAGTGAAAGATATTTGCTCAAATTACAAGACTAATTACAAATCCGGTCATATTCCATATATAAATCACTAATAAGAAGGAACTATCCTGACAGCTTTAGTAGTTTAGGGGTAGCCTCAGAAATTTTGAAACAAGGGCGTTATATGTTTGCACAACGGTTGAGTGGAAGTATGGAACCAATGCGACCACTAAACCTACTACAACTTCTTGAGCACCATAGGGCACCCAAGTTCCACATTCATGCAAGCATTGATGCTACCCACCAAAAACCAGAGCCCAGATCAAACTGCAACTTATAGAAATCTCAAAATGGAAAAGTGTCTCGCATACAATAATATTTGCAGGTAATCGAAAAAATTCTTATCATGTTTTCCTCAGTAATCACAACTCCAAATCTAATGAGGAATCCTAATTAGCTGAAAATTGAAAGAAATTTCTAATAACAAGCGAAAATAGATATTCAAATAAATATGAAGGTTGACTGTGTTATTGTAATTGTTGATCTCAGAAGGCTAGTGATTTAAAACAGTGGCACACTATGACACTTACTATTTGCTCTCACATGTTCATTCTTGTGGTACATGGGGAGCAAGTTTAGAACATCTGACTGAGGCCTTCCTTGCACATCAAAAACTCAAGCCAAATAGAAGGATTCATTCATTCTCGGAATGCCTTTCTATCATTTAAAAAGGATGTACTGGATGGGGAAGAGCGTTCATATTTTTGTCCACATAGATAGTGAAATCTAAGCCAAGGTATAATTACCCCTGAAATCTGAAATAAAACAATATAAAAATAAAATTTCTACTTAGTATAAGCGCAATTACATCTCTGATTCTAGCAAGATATCTACCACCATGGACCAAAATGGATTTTTTTTCCCTATATATTTTACAAGCACCACAAAGTGCCAGCAGAATGACCATACTAAAATTTTCAATTGACACACATTTGGAAAGAATATCATTTAAAAAAAACTCAAATTTCTCAAAAATTCCACATTGATATCCTTATATATATATATGATTTGATATTAAAGAATGATAGTAATAGCTTGCTATTACAGATTTATATTTTCACAGAAAAGTTGTAAACTTAATATTAACTGAGATTTTATTACAACACTCTGACATGATTTAATCATAAAAAGAATATGCGGTTATCTAAAACAAAGTTATTGATTTTGGAAAAAAAAAAAGAAGCAAATGATAGCTAAAAAAATTTCATAGAACCATAATTTTTTTGATTTTAGCTTCATAAAACCACAACATATCACATTTCATTTATTTTATATGCTTTAGAGTAATATACCAATAGAACAGTGTGCTAGATTGTAATGATCTCCCTAGAATCCCTAAACCAACTAAAACTTCACTTACATCACATCAGGATCTATGACTTCATAATATAAGTACCGCCCAAAAATTTAGTCTTGAATCTACACAACTTAAACAAATTTGCAGCAAAGTTCACAGGAAAATGTCATTGCAGTAACTTGCAAATGACATATAAGCCAGATTTCATGCTTCTGCAAATTTTCATGAAGCTCTCATTGTAGTCAAAAACTTCCATGTAATTGTGATATTGCCAGATGGTATCACAAACCAATGGAATTCAAGAAAAGTGGGAAAGTAGGGACCAACAAGTATACTAATTTTCCCACTCTGCTTGAGTTTCATTGGCTTGTGATATCACCTGACCCTATCACAATTACATGGAAGTTTTACTCCCCATTGTAGATTTGTAGGGTGGTCCATCTGCATATAGTGGGCTGAAAATGACTCATTGAATATCTCAATATAGTGTGAATTATATTGTGTAACATGGCTATTAGAGTATACTTATTCAAATTATATTTATTCACCGGACATATAAACCTCACCACAATTTGTTCTTATCCATATAGGGGGGAAAAAAGGATCATCACTAATCATTATCTTTTTATGACTTTTGGTACCAAGCCACATGCCATCGTGGGAGATGACAAAGTCAAGCCCGTAGAGAGGATGTAGACAGGGATACAACCATTAGTATAGCATCTGCACGGGGCACGGGCTTTGGCCCAGATGGTCCTGGACAGGTCTGAACCATGGTAAGGAAAAAGAAGAAATTATCACAAAGAAGAGGGCCTACAATGAGTCAATGAGTAATAAAAGAAGATGGTTATGAAACCAAACAACTATCATCATAAGCAAACAAATGATAAAACTGAAGAACTGAAAAACCAAACATGTAAACACAATACTGGTTTTGGTAATATAAAGAATCCAATAAAAGCATAATCCCACTGGAAGTAGAACGGATGCCCAAGAACTCAAAAATCTCCAATTGACTATTTGAATATTACATAAATCCTTTACATCTTTTGTTTCATGTACTTGAAAAGTAACAACTCTAAAGGAAAACCTCACCAAAGTGGGTTCTTGGGGAAATCAAGATGAATCTTAGAGCTCTGCAAGGAGTGGGGAGGACACAGCAGAAGTCCTTCTCTAAGAAATCTCTTGCAACAAGCCCCAAATACATAGCTACGATTTTTATCCACGGTAATCTGAATTAAAGCTTAATGAGTAAAACTGATAAAGGAATTATTCAATTCTCTAAACAGATAATTGAAAACTTTAAACTTCAATTTAAGATACTTTCCATATAATGAGGCTCTTTTATATTTAATCGCAAATTATCATAAGAAAATTAAATAATTCTATCAACAGAAGTTAGATTTTTCCATATGCAACAATGAATACACACACGCGCACACATTTGGAAGTGGATGATCTATCACTACAAGGGCCTCACTCTGAGAATTAGTGAGGAAAAATAAATTTACTTTCCTTTCCTATTAATTGAACAGAGGGGCAACCACAAAACTTTACGATCCCCATCTTTGATTTGGGGGCCACATGTACCGCAAATACAGTACCTATAGAGATTTATGCAATTAATATAAGATTTTCACCTTCCTTATAATAGGGCTGCTCTCGATTAGAAAATAGTTAATCTAACACAAACCTAAGCTAGTCGAATGTTCCAAATGGTTTAACAACCAGAAACATGTGCAATTTCAAAGTCAATTCTACCTCAAAAACAAAATTTAACAAAAAGAGGGCCTCGGATTTCTCAAACAGTGCTGGCCTAAAAAGATCCACCACCAATCAATAGATGACGTAACAACTTACTTTGTTACTAGTCTGGTGATTTTTTTTTTTTTTTTTTTTTTTTTTTTTTCTTACCAAGGAAAAGGTTAGGTGTTTGAAACTTTGACCTTCCCAAAAAATAAAGGGTTTAGTGGGTTTTGGGTTTTACACTTTAAATGCCTCAAGAAAACAAAAAATACAAACAAACAGAAGACACACCAACATACATGCATACATATATATATATATACTAGATATAGCACACGTGCGTTGCACGTGAATATTTTTAAATAATATTAGTTTTTTTTTTTTCTCTAATCTATGTATTTTTGTTTAGATATGCCTGCAATAAAAAATCGATATTGAGGGGTTCTTCATGTATTCAGAGTACATCCTTTTTGGGTTTCATACATCCTTTTTGGGTTTCGATTGGAACTTTTGAGGTATGTATCGTATTTTATTCCTCGGTTTAATGAGTCTAAACGGTTTTTCAGAACTATGAGTATTTCGTTTCGAATGATTTTTTTTTCCTTTAATTACAATACCTATTATGATTACAAATTCATCTATCTAACTTATAAATTCATCAAAAATCAAACTTATTCTCTAACAGTACCATATATATATATATATTATAATTTACAAAGCAAAACTTACCAGAGATGGAGAAGTCGCCGTTAACCAGAGAAGGGAGAAGTCGTAGCTACTCTTGATGGAGAAAGTGGAATTTACAATCCGGCTGTTTATTTATTATATAGGAATTATAATTTCTGTTTCCTTTGAATTCCTCTTTATGTTTTATATATTAAGTATGTGCTTTAGAATATATTAAGGTATGTGTTTTAGAATTATAGTTTCCATATTCCTATATATTTCTTTTATTATATAGGAATTATAATTTCCATTTTCTTTAAATTCCTATTTGTGTTTTATATATTAAGGTATGTGTTTTAGAATTACTATATTTCCTATATATGCAGAAGGGTGGGTAATTGTGTATTTAAAAATTAAAATAAGGGTATATTAGTCAATCAAAAGTTTTTCTTACATCCAGCTTTTTATAGGTAGTATAGATAGATATATATATGAATGAAGAAAATATGGGTACAAACAGACCTTCTAAGAGAGCGATTCTCCCAATGGTGGAACCCACTTGCCATGGACCCACTCCCGATGCAACCTCAAATCCTTCTCGTCAAACTGAATCTGTTTCCTCGAAGTCCTGAAGAAAACGGAGTACCTCTTGTTCTCCAAAACCTCCGTCACCACACCTTCCCACCACCCATCGTTATGAAAAGCATCCACCTCTTCGCTCAACTTGAAGCTGCGGTTCGCCTCGCGGGGCGGCTTAGGCCGGACCTGGACCACGTCGACGGACTCTCTCAGGTGTTCGGTCGGGTCGTTTTCGGCCATTAGGGTGTGGTATTGCAGGTAGAGTTTGTTGGTCTTTTTGGAGATGGGTTTGAGGATGGTGGCTAAGTACCAGGAGCCTCTGAATCCTTCGTCCTCGCCGCTTACTTCGACTACTGTCCCTTTCTTGAAGGGATCGTCCTCCATGGTTTGTGGGTATCGGTTTTTAGAGAGAGAAAGAGAGGAGAGAGGGGGAGGGAATAACGTTTTCAGGTGCTTTGAGGTGTGAACTCTCCAGGTTTTGAGAGAAGGCGAATGAATGTTCACTTACGGTGCGCCACATCGAGCTGAGTGCTTAGCTTCAAAACCAAAACACACACACACACACATAGGGTTGATCATGTCCGGATATTTCGAAGTATCCCGTTCGATCACGGTCCTCCGCAAGTGATACATTAGCATTTACGCATCCGTACATGTCGTTAACGGACGGCCGTGATCAAATGGGATACTCCGAAATATCCCACATATAATCAAAACTTTATATATATATATATATATATATATATATATTGGCCAAATAATAGGAGAAAATAGGTACACGGAGAGTCAAAATCACAATCTTTGTAAATCTTATATTCGTGTCAAAATCAAAATCTAAATAAATCTTATACCCCTATTACGATGAGTTATGTCATTAAATTTAAGGATCATTGACTAATTGGAATTTTAATAGAGTACTTGTTATCTAAATTAGTAAAATAGCTTTGTTAATATAATACTAATAATCGAGCACACGTGATACATCTTTTTGAGTTTTCACTCTATCAGTGAAACTGTTATGTCAGTTTTCAAGTTTCTTAAACCGTATGTGTGTGGGGGAGAGAATTAAGGAGAAACAAATTATGGTGGGTTTTTTAAAGTTGATAAAATTACCAAATCGTTTCTCAACTTTATTAACTTATAAGGGTATTTTATTATTTTCAGGTGCAGTCCAATCATAAAGGGAATTGGCTTTATATAGTAGTATAGATGTCAATTAAATTTAAAATATATAAACAAAATAAATTAAATAATTAAATAAAACTTAAAATGAAAGCTATGTTAGTAACGCCGCTTTTATCATACTGAAAGCAGTTTTATTAACGTCGTTTTTATTACACGGAAAGCAATGTTACTAAAACCACTTTCAGTGTATTCAAAGTGGAGTAAAACTGCTTTCCGTGCATTAAAAGTAGCATTACTAACACTGCTTTCCATGTATTAAAATCTTAGTTAATAACACCGCTTTTATTTCCCTTTTTTCTTTTATAAAGACATACAACATTGAAGAAAAAAAAACAATTGTATTTTATACTCCTTTCATCCGATAAAGATAGACAAAGCGTGGAATTTAAGAAAATGTCATTATTACATTGACTTGTCATTTATTAAACTCCATCTTCTTAAAAATACCCTCTTCTTTTTTGTATATTGGGTTTTATATTGAAAGTAATTATTGAAATAACAAAGGATAGACTTTTTGACCATTTATAGTCTTTATTTTATTTTTGGCCAAAAAGTCAACTTAAACTATATATTTTGGAAAAACTTTCTTCTACAAAGTTGTTCAAAATTATATTTATGTAACCACTTTTCATAAAAACCTTTTATATTTTTTTAAAACTTTAAAAAATTAAAATTAGTGGGGTGGGGAGATCATTTGAAGAAGTTTGTAATATCTGGACCTAACTTCTTTCTCTTCTTTATTGGGCTTACCCATTTTAGCCCAAAATATATTTTTTACTCCTTATGTTTCACAAAGATAAGCCATATTTGACAAAACATCGAGTTTAAAAAAAGACTATCATTGCATTGACTTGTCATTTATTAAGTGCATGTTTGGGAACCCTTTTCAGCAGGCGGAACGCACTTCTCGGCTCCCAAACGTGCTTTTGGACATGTTTGGGTAAAATAAGAAAAAGCTCTTTGGAGCCTAAACGCGCGTTTGAGCCGAAGCAGGATCAGTGATGCTTCTCCGCTAACATGATGCGAGAAGCCATTCTTGACTTTAATGATATTTTCCAAATACCGGAAACACCCCCACAATTTCAACCAATGGAACCAAAATACCCTTTGTATCCCGTTAAACACGATCCAAATCCCTAGCTCTTGTTGTTGCTCCCAATCGCCACTCCTTCAATGTTCGAAACTCCTCTTTTGGTCTCTTAGAAGCTGTCTGTCAGCAACCTTTGCGCCGACGATTTTCTCTCATCTCCAATGAAATATTCTCTCTTTATTATCTCACACTTTCACATGGCTCTCTGTCTCTAAACCAAACGACCCACTGATGCTTTGATCAGATCAAATAGAGGGTAGAGAATTCACAGAATGGTGGAGCAAGCTTGGTGAAATCTGGGATAACAATGTACGTAGGAAGGAAATGCTTTATCAAGGTGCTTTCCTTTACAGCAGCTATGGAAGGCCAGGAATGAGATTGTTTTTCAAAATAATAATTGCTCTAGCTCCCTAGGAGGTGTTGGAGAAAGCAATGGAGAGGTGGGTGGAATTTGAGGAATCCCAAATATTTGTGGGCAAGAACGGAGCTCCTATGGTGTCAATATTTATACACACACGTACATACTATTGCTACAACTTATGCAAATTGCGACACAATCAATTTGGATGCTATGCTATATGTTCAATAAATATTTTCTATAAGGGTAATAGTGTCATTTCAGGATTATGAGTCACTTCAAAACTTATTTTTGCCAAACATGTTAAAAAGTTCTTGTAACACCCAAAGCACTTTTGAAATACAATTCCCAAACACAAAACAGTAATCATTTAGTAGCACTAACTTTTACTTCACTTCTTCCACAGCAAAAGCTGCAAAAGCCACAGTGTTCCTAAACGAGCCCTAAATTCCATATTTTCAAAAACACACAGCTTTGTGTTGAAAGTAATTATTGAAATAACAAGGGGTAGAGTAGAAAATTTAAAAAATTTATGATTTGACTTTTTAAAGTACACAAACATTTTGGGACAAAAAAATTTATGATTTGACTTTTCCCTTTGTCCCCTCACTTTTTTTTTTCCTTTCTCCTCTTTGCTTTTCACTCCATCTTCATCGTAAATTCTCTCTCTCTTCCTCTATCTTCTCTATATCTCTCACTCTCCTCTTCCATTTCGTCCATCTTCACCGGATTTAAGCTTCATCTTCACCGAATATGATTATGGTCAGATCTGATTCTATGTCACTGTCTCTTTTTCTCACCTTCCTCCATTTCTCTCTCTCTCTCATCTTCCACCTCCTCAATCTTCATTGGAGATCTATCACTTTCTCTCTCCCTCCATCTTATCTTCCTCCATTTCTCTTTCTCTCTCTGTCTCTGTCTCTGTCTCTCTCTCTGTCTCTCTCTCATCTTCCATCTCTTCCATCTTCGTCAGATTTGCGATGCACAAATTTATTTATAAAAAAATATTGTTTGAAAATTAGAATTTTAACAGAATATTTACTCCCTAAAATAGTCAAATGTATTTATTAATGTAATTTGTGAATTAAATCTAAAATATAAAAAAATAATAGAGTAAATAATTAAATCAAAATAATATTCGATACAATGTTAGCGTAATGTATCACACAAAATTTAATCATACTCCTAAATTTTGAAAAATAATTAATTTAATACTAAAAACTTGTGAGAAAATGAATGAATTGACACATTGTGATATTTGGTGGAAAAAAATTAAGACCTGAGTATAACCCATCCCACAGTCATGATTGTGATATGTTGATATATACCAAAACAAGTATACGCATCGAAGGTGTCTCAAAATCTAACGGTGTAGATTATAGAATGCATGATAACAATGAATCTTAGCCTTCTATGTAAGTTTTGAGTGGGTTTTACAAAGAATAAAAAATCAAGGAATAAAAATACCAAAAATATGTTTGAAATCAAAACATAAAAAGAAGATAGAAAAGTTCACTACTAAAACTAACGCACCTTTATGATTTAAGAAAATGATATGGTAAAATATCTCTTTGGGCTGCTTTGTCTAGATATGGTGAAGACTTCGACTCCAGTCCAGAAAGAAAGCAAATTTTTTTTTTTTTTTTTTTTTTTTTTTTTTTGGGGATAAGCGAATGATGATTGTACAAAAGACAAACAGGCAACAAAACCCCATTAATCACTGTCCAGGACAAACGGATCTGCCAAAGCAACCGCATCTGGAAGGGATTCAATAGGATTAGAACCAGAAAAAATGCTTTGGAGTCGTTTTTGCCAGTCCACTCTTCACATGCTGACAAGCTAATGAAACAGCTGGCAGAGTCTTCTTCTTCGAGTGACCTTACCGTGCGAAGGTCAAAAATTCAAGCAATCACACAATCCCACCCAATGTTAAAAAAAATTTTTAGGTGGCATTAGGCGTGATTCATTCATACTCTACACTAATGTCTTCACATTCACACCACAAATAGTGGTTGCCATGGCCATATTCATTCTAAAAATACGTTCCCAGACAAAATTTTCTATACTACTTTTTCATCTGACAACAAAAAACTATTTTATGAAAACATGCCACTAATTCCATTCAAGTTGTTGGACAGTCAGAATGTATACTATTCTAGGGCCAAAAAATAATACTAATAATAATACTAACAACAAAGCCATTCTACTCAGATGATTTGTAATACACACTACCGGATAGGACCCATCACCTGGTACATGGTACATGGTGAGCGCAATCTGAATTTACAGGCAAGGGCCCCATCACCACATAATGCAAGCAGCTAAACATCACTATCAATTCCAATGCATGAAATTCAACAGTCTACATATAGTACATGCACAGTAAGGGCTGATACTAAGCCAAGGAAATAATATGAACCTACCTACCCTCATCAACACTTGGAATGAAATGGTAGTCTATCAACATTCATGGTCAGTGGAGCTACATCTATCCGAGGGTTAAACAACAGTGGGATTGTAGAAGATGCACAGAAGAGCACACCCAATTACAAAGGAGCAGCTACAATTCTTTCAAAATCAAAGTGGGCGTTCTGAATGCCTTCCTTGATAACATCCACGTTCGATCTCAGCGCAGCAATCTCAGAGTCCTTGCTCTCCTTCATTGACACAGCCATTGCCCGCTTTTCTTGTAAATCCCTTATCTTCTTATCGATGTCATTAATCTCATCATCAATTTTGGTTTTCTCCTGATTATGTTCTAGGATCTGCCTTTCAGCTTCTTTTGACTGGTCACAAAGCTTTCCTTGCCGATCTTTAATCGATAGCAATTCATTTAGACGACCTCGTACCACATTAACGTCAAATCCATGCATTTCTAAATTGAGGAGAGTTTCCAAACTACTGTCAATAATGCTTCTTGGATCATCAAACTGAAACTTTGATATCTTCTCTACCAAACTGGCAAACGTTACCATACTGCCAATGGCTAAACCTTCACGATATGCCTCTTTACATTTATCCAAAGGATGAAAATGTGGTTTTTGCGGAGTCATTTTGAATACTTCCAAGGATTCAATTGTTTTCCAAATTGGAGAGGTCTTCACAAAAGGCAAAGCTTGTATCTCCTTCTGCACATTGTCAGCAGTGGCTAAAATTGCACAAGGTTGCATTGCACTTCCATCTTGTCTCTTTCGTGCCTCCACACTCCTACCAATGGAATGTCCTGGATTGAAAACAAGTATTAAACAAATTACTAGAACAGGAAATGCACCAATGGAATGTCCTGGATTGAAAACAAGTACTAAACAAATTACTAGAACAGGAAATGCATTAAAATGTCATATTAGCTTACTTGAGTCATCCATGGTTGTCGGAGAGTGCCTTCCTTCAAACCACATAGATAAAGGCCGATCATCATCAGCCGTGTTGTTGGATAATTCAACAATGGCCATTTCAACTTCATTTGTCGTGCCATGGGTTCCATTAACTTCAGCAGTTTTTTCTTGGGATGCATCTTGAGATTCTACAAAACACCAGAAAGTACTTCAGTTCCACATAGCTATTTTAAAATTGCTCATGTAATTTCATGAAAAAACTGGTTGAGAATGTTTCCACAAGTTTTTTCCCCCATAAGTATACTTTGCACTACAGTTGCAGTTGTTTGCAACAAATCTTGCATTTACCCTTTCGCTAGGAAAAAATCTAAAGGAAACAAAAACAATCTATGCTCCACTTGAAAGCTACAAAAACATAGGAAGATAAATGAAATTCAGAATTGTATCAGGTTCCCCTCCTTCCCACCCCAAAAAGGAAAAAAAAAAACCCTTCTAATGTCCATGCAAGTAGTAAGCCAATGATGCCCTATCTTTATCACTTGTTCCACAGAAAGTCATTTCACCTTGAGTTGGGAGATCACCGTTTATGGATATGCTCCGTTTTCTTCCTCTCTTTGATGGACGCCTTTCAACTTGCTTGCCTGATACTTGCACAACTTTTTCATTCAGCAGTTTTTCTTTCCCGACAAAGGGGATTCGAATTATACTGCTTACTATATTATCATGCCTCGCTGGATTATTCAGAAGCTTCTTCCGACCTCTGAAGAGCTTCATATCTGTAGACTCCACCCCTTCTATTTCAGGCAATTCAACTTCATCACTTTTGCAATCTTCAACAACCATTTCATCAGCAGCACCTCCAGCTCCATTGTGCTTCTCACCTGCAGACAATGACAAACATATATGTTTCAAGAAGTACATATGTTCTAAACAATGATTGTAGCTTACAGTTATTACATACCTGCCACCAAAACTTCTGGGCTATCAATAATCACTAATTTGCGTGGTCTTCCCCTCCTTTTTACTTGAGTCTTCACTCCACCTTCTCTCTGTTTTTTAAGTTCCTGCACAAGAACATCATAAATTCATGACCAGTACCCTTAGGTTAAGGAACAACAGAATTTTTGAGTTAAGGGTTCAGAGAGAGAAAGAACTATACTGGGCCTCCTTAACCAATGTTCTCTGACTAAGTCTAGATGGAAGACCTGGGCTACAGAGCCCATCAGTTAAAATTCAATCATCAGCAAGATGAATTATCCCAACCCTGGTGAATTGAGCCTTTATTTGTGTTTTTTTTTCTCTTTTTTTCTTTTTTTTTTTTTGGGGGCGGGGGGATTGTCCTATATGCACATACATGAGTATTAGTAGACTCCTGAATAATATCCAATTAAATTATCTACTAATAATAACACCAAAAAGAATATATATATATATATATATATATAATAATTAAATGTTGGAATCCTTGAACGCTTCACATTAGCCCCCTTTCCACATTTGAATTGCAGCCTTAAATATAAAAATTAGAAGGATTTCCATAGCAAACTTTGCTTCCCTGCTTCCCCTTAATAATATTAATAGTAGATTCATAGGTTTCATTCAAAATTAGAGTGATGTTGTTCATCAAATTAGCATGCCTATCCACTTCACCCACAAAGAATAAAGATATAAGAGTTCTGATTCTTGGTTTCTTGAGTTCAATTCATCTTCAGTTCAAAGTAAGAATATGATTGACATTTTGTCACAACACAATCCATTGAAATGAATTGTCCTAGACAACTTTTCTGTTTTTCATGATAACAGTGAAGTCTTCTCTCTTTGAAAGTAGTATTTTCCAATAATCTCTATCCAAACCGCAAAGCTAGCTTTTATGTTATATTATAATGTCTACAAAAATCGATGACCTGTGTAATAAGCAATTGCAATAGCTCAATTTTTGACATAGATGCAAGGTACGCAAAAGGGTGAACTCTACAGTTTTGAAGAACCATTTTTTTTTTTCTTTTTTCAGGTTTGCCGTGAGACGTCCCTCAAAGCAAGGGCAATTCTAAGTTCTCACACACCTTGAGGTTTTATAACCTAGGCAAGGGCCTCATCAAGCATATGCCACCTAAGCCAGAGGTTAATCAAAGGTGTGCTTTTTGAACCTTTATTATGCCTTATGCAACTTGTCTTCCTTTTTAACTTCATTTTTGTCTTTAAGGTGACTAACCATGCTTTTGCTAATTGCTGTCTCCTTCTGATCTCTCATGAGTTTTGGATCTTCCTCACTAGGACTCTGACAAAAATCTTTAGCTTGTGAGCCCCTCATCCCCTGGGTCATGACCTCAAGCGCAGCAAGCACTTCAAGTTCCCCCCCATGGCCATCTTTACCTGAAAATTATTATCAATATTTTGTGTTTTAAAAAAATAGAAATAATCAATTAAATGTGAATTACACAATATATGTACCTGAGGCTGAAACCAGTGGGCTTTTAACCAGTGATGATTGCCGTGCTCTTCCTCCCCTCCTTTTAACAAGATCTGTTTGTTGATTAGACAGTACACTTGTGTCCTGCATTAGTGAGAATAAATATCTTGACCAGGATCATTGGGTCATGGAAAAAACAAATTCATAAGAAAAAGAGAAGTGCTAAAGCATTTGCTCATTTCCCAATAAAGAGTGATTATTTATCGCTGTTGTCCATCAATAAAGGTGCATAAATAAAGGTGACACAGATGGACAAAGCATCCAGGTGCACTAGATACTCCAGGTCAAGTGGTTATTGCTGGGTAACTCGAGTTAACAACCTTCGTAATTCTTGAACCTACCCATTGAACCATTACATCCCCAAATCAACCAATAGGGCCAGTTTTCACAATAGTTATCACAAGTAAACATAAGTGTTTTTATGGTGTAAGATGCAAGTAGCAAGCAGCTTTCTTCAACCTTGCATTCAAGCACACTTGATTAAGTAACTATTGTCAGTGAGGAATAAGCTCTAATCTCTGATGACAACAGCAGGCAGAGAAAGACCTTTCAACATAACAAGTGATAATAAACCCAGCACACACTATGTCATGAGAAGGAACCCTTTGGTTATTGTATCATATATTTGTCATGTGATTCTCTACATGCTCTACAGATCAGAATTTTAATAAATAGGATGGACACAAACTTAAGAAGTAGGCATGGTTAGACTCACAGCTTTCTTTCTCCACAGACGGATCTTGGTAGTTTTAGAAGGCCGATCGTCAACCAAGGGTTGTTCAGAACAATTAGTTACCATACCTCCCATGGTTTCCATACCTCCTGTGGTTGGGGTAGCAGAACCAGCAAGTGCTTCTTTAGTTGATGTTTCAAATGGAATCGTTCTTGATTGACATGCTGTAAGAGGTAAAGGGGCCTCCGCTGCAATTCCTTCTTTTAACTTCTTGGAAGGTCGTGAAAGTGAGCCATCGCTACTATGGTCCACATGCTTTATTTTCTTCTTGCTTGAGGTTGCCACATAAGAATGTGATTTTTCACTGCAAGGACTTGACTTCTCAATCTGACTCTTTCTTGAGTTTGTGGAACGGGTTGTTTTCTCCTCAGTGCTATTTTTTGAAGCACCTGACATTTCAAGTACAGTAGCCATCTCAGTGTCATTGGAATTGTTGCAGGCCTGCCCTAACTGTTCTTGATGATTCGATGTGATTATGACTTCCTGAAACAAAAGCCCATTGTTTAATCCACCCAGAAATCAACCAAATCTCTGTATGCTCTAAAGCATTAACTAATGCATCCCACTGAACTTTGCATAACAAATGCATCATGCTATTGTTGAAAAACCTAGGCAAACCAGGAAATGACCCCACCGAATGTCTAGGCGCCTTAGTCATCACCCAACATACATGTCATAAAAATAAATTTTGCCACAATTTATTGCTAAATTAGTCATTAAGTATACTTTTCTAAGATTTTTTTCTTTTGATAGTACTTTTCTACGAAATTTGCTCTGCCTAAAAAATATATATAACTTATATTTTAAGAGAACCAGCATATGTTCTCTCCGACACAAGTACAAGCAACACAAGGAGAAAAATTAGGAATGCAGCAACAAAAAATATGCAAGACCATTGAACATTTACCATACAAACCCTATAACCAGTCTCAGTTGAACACAATCAGGCCAAAAGGTCATGGAAAGTAAGCAAGACCGTTTAGAATTACTATACAAGCCCTATAAATAATCATAATTGAATATAATCAATTCCTGTTAAAAAAAAAAAAATCAATATATATATAGAGAGAGAGAAAGAGAGAGGCATATATATGTTCTTATTATTTCCATTGTTACCAGTTGATTAATAGTATAAATTGTTTAATTCATTATTCTCATAAATCATGTAAGAGTGAGATCATGTGTTAGGAACCAAAACCATAAAACTAAATAAATAAATTCATTTTTAAAACCATGCACCATACTTTTTCCATGACTATCATAAACAATAAGATATGTCATTCTTTCTCCAGAGTTATCCTTGATGTGTACCACATGCACAACACTAATACAAAGGATGATAATAGCAAGCGAAGCAATAAACTTTGGGGAAGAAAGGATGAAAAGAAAAAAGAAAATAACCTAGGACAAGTCGATACCAACCATCATAACAAAATGAAACCTACCAATGCAAAGAAGCACAAACCTAGGTAATAATAATTAGTAGTAGCAGTAATCTTACTTGGGATCCATTATGCCATTTACCATCAGTCCAATCCATGTGAGGCCGTAATTCTGAGTGACTGAGTTCCATATCCTTGTTTATCTGCTTAAAAAAGACAGTGTACCTCCTACCAGCATGAACTCTGGTAATTATCCCACTCCACCAACCAAAGTCGAAGAATGCGTCCACCTTTTCCAACAACTCGAAATTCTTATCCCCCAAATCAGGAGGAGAAGGTCGGATACAAAAAGAATCTACTGTTGCTTCTAAAATACTAGCCTCGTCGCCATTTCTTGAGCCCTGGTAGTTCACCAAGAAAGAATTGATACCAATCTCCTTACAGACAGTTGCAGGGAACCAAACATCACGAGAATTCTCTTTCCCAAGATTCACTTCCACTGCTGCTCCTGTGCTGAAATTAAATCCCGTAGTTCTCTATAAAAATAAAAAATAAAAATTATTTTTTAAAAAAGACAAAAAATTAAAAATAAGAAATATATTAGTTCTATGGATTGGAAATTAACAGGATAGCATATAGGAAGGTATAATCAACCCTATCGATAAACATGAAAGAGAAAATGAAGTTACAGATTTATAAAGGTTCAAAAGGCTGGATTCATAGATTAATAAATACATGAATAATGCTGCAATGCACAAAGAACACTACACATTATTAATAGATGATTAATTTCAAAAAATGACAAAGTTTTGGATGTCATGACCACCATTTATCCTTCAAATGTACCCACCACTTGATGGCTGCCATTTGGGGGTTCTTGTCTTAAAATTAGGTGTGACCAAATGATCATATGATCACAATAACAGTTACTCCAACAGTTACCATTAGAACTTCACAATGTTACGATATTACTACAATAGCAAATCATTGGTGACAAATAATATGCAGAAGTTAACATTCGATTATGAGCAAAAACGTTGATGTCAGGAAAAGATTAATAATTTCTTAAAGGAGCTTGTTTAACCTTTCTCTTTGAATTTCTTAATCAAATGTGCAACCATTATAAAAAGAGTTGGAAAGAAAAGAAGGGAAGGCTTCAAACCCTTTCCCGTGGTCGTCCTCTAAGTAAAGTAGATCTGATAAACAAATTGTTAAAGGGTGACATACTTGAAAATTTGAAAACAATTTTGGTTCTATTCAGATCTATGAGCTCTTCCCTATCTTGAAATTCCCCACTGATTGAACAGTCATAATCAGTGACTGAAGGGCATCAGGGCATATATCAGTGCACCATGATGCTAATCAACTACCTTCTTAATGACTTGCCTATACCAAAACATAAAAGACAAATGAATTGATATTATCTCCAAAACAACATATACAGTAATAATGACCAACACAATAATATGGAACTGGTAAAGAAGAGAACCAGAAACAACATAAAGAAGACAACCAAACTAAATATATATTGGAAACTAGTTCAGATCAGACTAGGAGAGTGCATGAAGACCCGATTTGAGGAAATGAATGAAAATGTACACTAAGGGAGCATTTGTTTCCCGCTTAAATTGAATGGCCCCTTTCCATTTTGCATATTATTTGCAAATTGCAAGTAAAAAAGTCATGCATTGTGATTGCAGAGGGGAAAAAACACATAACAGATTACCTCATGCCCTGACGAATACGCCAAGGGCAAAACTCGACGAAGGCATTCAAGTAAAGATTGCAATAAACAAGCACACTCATGAAAGAATGAAAAGACTAGTCCTTGAACCTCTACCACGCAACACATTAAAATGAACACTTATGGTCTAAAAGACAAATCAAGGATCTCTGAAGATCAGCATAGGCACTAAACACCCCACTTAAAGTTCAGCCAACTGCCAGATCAGGCCCACTATGGACAAAGAAACCCGTCTAACTCAAAAACCCCATGCCAACAATTTTTGTTATTGGAATAGCACAGAGGACTCCACTTTGGAACAGCTTCCAGAGAGAAGTGAAACACCAAACAAAGCCAAATGTCTAATCAATCAGTCAGTTAGGTCTTTACCTAATGCAGCATGCCCCCTACGCCATTTGAACACAATGGCACAACTATAAAAAGGAGTCCTCCGCTCCTTCCAGAGGTACATGCCATTCTCCCTTCAGAAATAAGAGAAAATTGAATATCTCTTTCATTACATTTCAAATTTAATACTCAAAACTCCCCGCAGATGCAGGAGGCATTCCTTCTAGGTGAGAAACAGCCTCCAATGCTTGCATGATGGGGTGAGGAAGGAATAGAGAGTAGTCATGAAATTGGATGACCCAACGACCCACCTGGGGAGCAAAATCACAATGCGTACGGACTTATACTGCCCAATGACCTCCAGGAGCACTCCTGCACAGTTACCAAAAGCAGACGGAGGAAGAGTTCAAAGAACCCTATCAACAAATCATAATGCAACTAATGAGAGAGAGAAGGAGAAATAGGTTGAAAATAGAAAGAAAAGAGGGGAATACCCATAGAATGATAGACTAACGCTCCCCAGTAAGATCACCCGACTCCCAGTTGCTTGCTAGCAACTATGGAATCGAGTTCCATCATTTTTCAAGAGAAAAAAATGGTCACAGACGACGATAGGTAGAGAGATAATAAGCACCATCGGCAGAATTGTGCTTAATCACAAAAATGTGAAGAAATTCCTCTCAACCAAAGTTAAATCCCAACTTTCCAAGGAGTAGTTCATCTTGTCAAAGGCAAGTAGGAAACAATGCATCAATAGAAGTAGGATTTACCTCGCTCAGGGCTAAGTGAACATGATGTAAGGCTGGCCTAACTAGCTGAGTCAAATCACAACCCCACGCCTCAAAAGTAGTAGAGGTAAAAGAAGAGCATGTGGATTCAGGGCACCCTCAAATGGTAGACGAATGCCAACATCCTCAGGGAAAAGGAATTCCTCCTCCAAGCAAGTAGAAATCCTTTTTAAAGTAAGTCCAATGAAGCTCACACAAAAAAAATAAAAATAAAAAATAAAAAGATAATGAGAAGCAGCCTTAACAAACAAACCAATTGGGTCGTCACAACAACCTTTTTTCTGTTTTTTTCTTTTTATAAGGTAATGATTGTATTATAAATAAAAGGGTTTAAACCCTCATACATGAGACATATACAAGAGAAAAAAACCAAAGCTCCATGCACAAAAAGGAGCCTACAAAAAAAACCCCATCACCCATTTACATAGAAAGGGAGTCAACAAAAGATAAAAAAGAAGGGTTACTACCACCTGTGTAGTTTCAAAACCACCAAAAAAGAGATTTGACCAAAGAGGATTTGAGCTTCACAATAGAGGACTCCTCTCCTTCAAAAGTTCTCAAGTTACGTTCTTACCAAATGCACCATAAACGAGCATGAGGAACCATCCTCCAAACAGCCTTGGGTTCTTTCCTTTCTCCTCTAACCCACCATCCCGAAATAAAGTCATGTGGAGACTAAAGCAAGACCCATTTAATGCCCAAAAGGTTAAAATAAGCTCCCATAGACTTCTCACCACCTCACAATGTATAGGCAATGGGGCGACACCATCCCAAATGACTGTGCCCTTCCATGCCAAGGGATCAAGAGAAGCAGCCATCACAAGACAAGCATGAAGTTTGGGGAATCAGAAGTCATAATTGTAACCGTCAAACAGTTACTGAGCCATGAAATGACATTTCCCTCCCCCTTCACACTACAATCAATGAGTGGAGGAAGAGGGAGGGCAATTGTAGAGGATAAAAAATCACGAATCTGGTTTTCACACCTTGACAAATACACAAAGCACACTCATGAAATAATTAAAAAGACTAGTATGTACCTCTAACATGCACATCGCATTTAAGTGAACACATATAAGCTAAAAACAAATCAAAGGTCTTCAAAGATCCACCCAGGCGCTAAACACCCGAGCTGAAGGTCGGCCAATAGCCCGACCAGCCCCATCATGGGCAAAGACATTCCCGGGAAAAGCCCACTTATATCTGGCCGAGATCGAAGCAGACAAGCGAGTCATCGTGGGTCGAGAAACAATTTGGACAACTCGGTGGCAGCGAGAACCACCTCTCAACTTTGGCCTCTGAGGATAGGTGCCCCATGCCAACGCTTTCCGTCAGTAGATAAGCGCAGAGGACTTCATCTTGGAACAACTGCCAAGAAGTGAATACACCAAACAAAGGCAATTGTCTAGTCATTCAATCAGTCAAGAACTGGCACCTCCGATAAGAGTCACCGGTGCAGAGAACAAGGGTTGAGGTAATTTCACCAACCCTTTTTATGTTTGTTGGAAAATCGACATCCATGGTGATTGTTTACAATAACAAAAACAAAAAACAATACAAAACAGATACAAAAGCCGAAAAAAAGAGAATTCCATTTCGCATAAACCCCAAAAAAAAAAAAAACCGCGGAAATCCCTTAAACTCAGACCCATATCAAGCCCAAGCATACCTGCTTTTCGGCACGAACCCATTTGCCATCAACCCATTCCTGGTGCATCCGCAAGTCTTTACGGACAAACTCACCCTCTTCTGGAGGGTTCTGAAAGAAAACCCTAAACCTAGAGTTCCCAACAACTCCTGTGACAACCCCAGTCCACCACCCGTCACGGTAGAACGCATCAACGACGTCGTTTAGCTCAAACGACCCATCATCAGTCTCAATTTCAGGAGGTAACGGCCTTATGAATGAAGCTTGAACGTGCTCTCTCAACCGCTGGGAGCCTTCGTCGTCGGCGAACAAGCTTTTGTATTCGACGAAGAAAGCATCGCGGTGGTGCTTCTTCTTTTTGGAACCCGACTTTGAATTGGGCGGCGGCTCGAGGATTGTGGCTATGAACCATGAGCCTTTGAATCCATCTTCGTCGCTGCTAACTTCGACCTGCGAGCCTTTGCTGAAAATCTCTACCTCACAATCACCCACCATTTTCTTTCCCCTTTAGAGGGCATATGTTCCCAAAAACCCTAGCGAGGGTTTTTTTACTGTGTTGACGTGTTGTTGGTTTGTTTTTTTTCTGAACCTTTTTTTTAATGGGTTCTGGCGGGATGTTAAAAGGGGTAATTACATATTGATCTTCCTACTGCGAAATAATTATAGTTCAATACAAATGACCATTAACTTTGTAGTAAATGACCAACAACTTAACTAAGAATGACTACTGGCTATATTTATTTTCTCGTAGTCGACCACTTTGTAATTCTCCCATGTAAATATTTGGCCATTTTTCACCCTCTAAAATAGGGTAAAGAAAAAAAGAGGGTAATTTTCGTCAGGATAAATGCAGGCGCCGTTTGACGTGCCACTATAAATTTGGTAATCACTACTCGATGGGTCTGTTCATTGATTTGAACCGTTAATTAAGTTGTGACTTGTGAGTAATTTTACAAAAAGCATATTGTCAAAATTTAATGGTAGTGAAATTGGATTTTTTATTTTCTGTTTGGTGCCCTTTTAGGATTCTGGCGGGTTTAAGATTTTTGGTATTTGAATAAATGTAGGATTTTGGTGGTCTCTAGATTGGAGTGAGTCTTTTATGTAACCGTGATATGATGATCTAATGTCACATGTTAATAAAAGTGAGGTAAAATAGTATTGTATAAACAAAAAATATTTTGACAATCTTACTTTGTTTTATTTTTATTGATTTATGATATCACATCAACTGTATCATGAGTACGTAAAAATTTTACTCATCTATTTTGAAGTGTTATTAGTTCGGTTGATTTTAAAAAAAATTAAGGGACCCTCACTTTTTTTAAAAATATTTTTTTAACGATAAAAATTACATTTTATAAAATCCAATAAAAAATTCCTTATTCAAATGAGGATTTTTAAAATGGTTTTTTATTCCTTTGTCATTTAAACCAATTCTTACATATTTTTAATTGTAAAATATATAAATTTTTCATACAATAAAAAAGGGAACTTGATATGAATGTTATTCCAGTAATAGAAATCATGATCAATTTTCTCTTTACAAGTTTACACTAGAAAATGGAACTCTTTTTCTTTTCTTTTTTTCTATTTTTTTCTTTTTTTTTTTATTATAAGCAAATGATTACATATTAAGAAGAATAATGATCATACAAGCCATTTCCATGATTGACCTCCTCAATAATAATAAAATGGGAAAGGTCAGAAATAGGAATGACTCTAAAATGGTTACAAAAAGCAGGCTATTGGGCTAATTCGTGGGCAATAGAATTAACCAACTTAGGAGTGTATCTGGCCACAAAATAAATAAATAAATAAATAAATAATAGTAATCAACAATCTAACTTAACAAACCAGAGGGTCTAAAGCCAAAGGACAATGGGTTCTAAAATCGTAAATGCGTCCCCTTCCAACATGATATTGAATTTCCCATATTGAAGTAGGCAATCCTGGTATTCAAGTTGAAAACTCCCAAAATGTGGAGAGCTTGATAGAAAGTCCTAATTTAGAGGACCTTGATGATGAGGTTGTTGAAACATTCTTTTGTCCCATGCTTTTTGATCTAGTAAAAGAGCTAAAATAAAGTGTCTTATAGATTATCTTAAAATTAGAATACCTATCAATAATTCTACTATGTGGTGGGTTTCCCTCATTGTTATACATAAAATTTGACAAAGTGGTTGCTAATCATTCAAATTCAAGTATTTTTTTTTTTCCCAATCAATAGAATTTATCCATGCCCTCTAACCCTCCCCTAATATCAACAAATGAATATTAATACTTTTCCATAAGTTTGAATCTAAAATCACTAAACAAGGCAAATGACACATTATAATCATTTAGTAAAATGTTTGTTTAAACAGAGTGTACTTAAACCAATAATACATTAAGTTTTCACCATTTAATTAATATATTTGAATATTCATTTGTTTAGTGAGTATTATTAAATTTAAGTTTATATAAAAGTATTAATAATTGATATTAAAAATGATTAGGGGTAAGAGTAAGAGTACATGATATCCGTTGTTAAAAGAGGAAAGATAAAATAAAAAATGAAGCGGTTCTTTTACCTCGATCGCTTGGTATTCATGGTTTTGTGGTGGACATTGCAAGCTAGCACAATTTTTTCAGACCAGAAGATCCATACCCTCACATTTTTCTCATTTTCAACATTGACCCAAAAAGGCACAAAAACCCCTCAACTTTCCAAAATAACAAATCCCGCCTTTCGTCAAACGATCATTCCCAGACCTAACACACGATTTCGCCCTCGGAGAAGAACAATGGCGTCTGTAACAACATCTGGGTTGTCCCCAAAACCATCTCTTTCTTCAAATATCCCGTGTAAATCCCATAAACGCCCATCATTTATCTCTCTCAAAGAACACAGACCCTTTTCCCAGAGTCGCTTATTATTCAGAAACTCTATCATCAAAGCCTCCAACACGAGTGCACCTACTGGGTCTCCAGGTCTCTACTCTGCCCAGAAATTCGACCTCACAGCTCAGAACGTGGACCTGGTTCTCGAGGACGTTCGACCCTATTTGATCGCCGATGGTGGAAACGTTGACGTTGTGTCTGTGGAAGATGGTGTCGTCTCTCTCAAACTTCAAGGTTAGTATATGGTAATCCGTTTGGTTGCTGAGCAAGTGTGGGAAAAGAAAAGAAAATAAAAAATTGAATTTCAGTGCTTTTTGTTTATTTATCTATCTAGTTATTTGTGGGAATTGAAGAAAACAAGACCACACACTCAGCTAAGCTTAATTTTTTTACTCTTTTAGTTTCCGGAGGTTTTTTCAGCAAACAAATGAAGAGCAATTGATGCTTTATTTATTTATATTTTCTTATTAGGTTTTGAAATAATCCTATTAGGAACACAGCTAATTTCTCTTTGCATATGCTTCATAAAGTTACCATTTGTTTGCATTTTGAAGCCCTGATAATTGGGGATGATTCGCTTATTGTCCTAGACCAATGGCAACTGAAAATTGGTTTGATAGACTTATTAGAAATTCCAAAAGAGTCTTAGCACAGTGGTGCGGACATAGAATCTGAAAGGGTGGGGTGATGGTAGGGTTCAATTCTGTCATGGCTCCTGCCCTCCCTGTACATGCAAACCTCTTTTTCGTGAGTCATTTTCTGTTGGTATAGGGTCACCGGGGAAAAATATGGCATTACACCTGCCGTCTGTCCTATTGTGCTGATATCATGGCAGAACCCAGAGCATTAAGATGGAGGTTGAAGATAGCTTGGAACCTTAGTATCAAACAGCTTATGGTACAGTTAGATTCTAGGGTGACAATTTAATTTCAGGAGGCTGATGCTTGGTGTCACACTATCACCATAATCTGGACTGAGATTTCAGACGAGGAAGTTTTGTCCTTTATCTGATTTAATCTAGGCCAGAGCAGCTTGGGAAGATAAATTGCCATCCCTACTGTGGCAGATTTTGGTTGGGGGTGCTCAAATGAGCTAACTTGGTTGATATTTTAAATGATGTTTTTCTTTTCACACTGTTCCTTCTCCTCCCACTTTTAAGCCAGAAATCACTAACAGAGTCCACTGCATTTATTTGCTTGAGAAGAAAAATGAAATAAGGAAGCAAAAGAAATAGCATGTAGAAGATAGTAGTGACTTTCTTCTACATGATTAAAACATGATTAAAACTATTGAAGGAATTTCTGGAGAGATGATTGATGATCCTGAGGAAGTGGCCAAGGAGTTAGTTGATTTTTTTACTCAGTTGTATTCTTCTCATAGGAATTATAGGTGGAGGATTGAAGGCCTTGATTGGAGTCCTATAGAGGAGTCTAGTGCGATTTTATTGGAGAAACCTTTTTCGGAGGAGGAGATTAGAGTAGCTGTCTTTGATTTGAGTAGGGATAAGTCTCCTGGGCCTGATGGTTTTACCATGGCGGTTTTTCAAGATTGTTGGGGAGTTATTAAAGGGGATTTGCTTGAGGTCTTTAGGGAGTTTTTTGAGAATGGGGTCATCAATAGTTGTACTAATGCTTCGTTTATATGTCTTATCCCGAAGAAAGATAGATCCACTAGCATCAAGGATTTTAGGCCTATCAGTTTAGTCACGAGTCTTTATAAGATTGTCGCTAAGGTCTTATCGCAAAGACTTAGGGAGGTTCTTGGTGAGACTATTACAGAAGCTCAAGGAGCTTTTGTTAAGGGGAGACAAATTCTTGATGCGGTTCTTATTGCTAATGAAGTGGTTGAGGATTATAAGAAAAGGAAAAAGGAAGGCCTCATCTTTAAACTTGATTTTGAAAAGGCTTATGACCATGTTGATTGGAACTTCCTTGATCATGTTCTCAAGAGAAAAGGATTTGGTGAGAAATGGAGAGGTTGGATTAGAGGGTGTCTTAGGTCCATGAATTTTGCTGTGATGGTTAATGGTAGACCTAGAGGGTGGTTTGAGGCGTCTAGAGGCTTAAGGCAGGGGGATCCCCTTTCTCCTTTTTTATTCACTCTTGTGGTGGATACCCTTAGTAGGATGGTGAGTAAGGCTGTGGAGAGGGACATTATTTGTGGTTTTGAAGTGGGTAGGGATAAAGTCAAGATTTCTCATCTTCAATTTGCTGATGATACTATTTTATTTATTGATGCGGATGAAGAGAAAATGAAGAATTTGACTATTTTGGTGAAAGGTTTTGAGTTGCTTTCTGGCTTGAAGATTAATCTTTCCAAAAGTTCTCTAGGTGGGATCAATGTGGAGGCTCACAAGCTGGATAGGATAGCGGCTGGTATAGGTTGTTCTATTAGTGAGTGGCCCATGATTTATTTAGGTATGCCTCTTGGAGGCAATCCCTTGTCTGTTAGCTTTTGGGACGGTGTGGTGGAGAAGATTGGAAAGAGATTGGATGGTTGGAAGAAGGCTTATATTTCTAGGGGGGGTAGATTAACTTTGGTTAGTGCTGTTCTCAACAGCATCCCGACTTATTTTTTGTCCCTTTTTAAGATTCCTAAAAAAGTGGCCCTTAGGATTGAAAAAATGCAAAGAGATTTTTTGTGGGAAGGTAGTGGGGAAGGGAAAAAAGATCATTGGGTGAACTGGGAGGTGGTGACTAGAGCTAAGAATAAAGGTGGGCTTGGTTTAGGTAACATTATTCTTAGGAATGTTGCCCTTACTGGGAAGTGGCTGTGGAGGTTTCCCATTGAATTGGATTCTCTTTGGCATTCCGTCATCAGAAGCAAATATGGTATTCAAAATAATGGGTGGGATTCTAACATTGTGGAAAGGGAGAGTTTTCGTTGCCCTTGGAAATTTATCTCTCATGGTCTTCCCTGTTTTTTGAACCACATCAAACTTCTTCTTCGCAATGGTGCCCGCATCCGTTTTTGGGAGGATGTGTGGGTGGGTGAGAGACCTCTTTCTTCTTTGTTTCCTCGGTTATATAACCTTTCCCAGAAAAAAGATGCTCTTATTATTGATATGGTTACTATGGAATCCAGTTCTTTGAATTGGAATTTCTTCCTGTCTCGCCATCTTAATGATAGAGAAGCGGAAGGAATGGTGGCTCTTTTGGCTACTATTCAAAATGTGTTGATTGCCCCTTTGAGTTCTGATAGAAGATTGTGGACTAGTCACTCTTCTGGTTCTTTTTCTTCTAAATCCTATTTTGATTCTTTAAGAGAGGTTGCCTCGGTTCCGATTTTTGCTCCTGCCAGAATGATTTGGAAAGCTGCTGCGCCTTTGAAGGTTAAGATCTTGGCTTGGTCGGCTGCTCATCAGAAAACTAACACTAATGATTGGGTTCAAAGGAAAAGATCATATTCTTGTATTTCCCCTCAATGGTGTGCTCTTTGTAAGAAGGATGGAGAATCTGTGGATCACTTGTTTCTTCATTGTGAAATTTCGATGATGCTGTGGCAGCGTTTGTTTGTCCTTGCTGGTTTATTTTGGGTTAGGCCTGAGCACATTGCTGGTTTGCTTGAAATAGACTTCAGAGGTTTTGGTCGGTCCAAGAGGGCTAAAGCCCTTTGGAGTAGTGCTATGATGGCTATCTTATGGGTGATTTGGATTGAGAGGAATGCTAGAATATTTAAGGATATGCAGGAGGATATTGATGGCTTATGGGATAGGGTGTGCTTTCTCGCCTCTCTGTGGGCTTCGGTGGACAATTCTTTTGATGGTATCCCTTTGTTCTTGATTGTGAGAAATTGGGCAGAGATTTGTGCTTCGAAGACTGTTTAGAGTTTGGTGGTTGGAAGCCACTTTTTCCCTCCTTGAGCTCTGTCTTTTTTGGTGTTCTTTCTTGGCTTTTTGCTGTTTGTTTGGCCTCTTGTTTTTTTCTTTATGTTTCTCTGTTTAACCTCACCTCTTTGGCTGGGGTCTCAGCTATGCTGGGTTTTGTTTCAGCTTCTCCTTTGTTGGACTTCTTGTCCAATGTGTATTATTCTTTTTGATTAATACAACTTGTTTCTTATCAAAAAAAAAAAAGATAGTAGTGACTTTCATACAGACAGCTCTCCCATTGATGTTAAAGAATTGCCAGCTCTTTAGCTATGGAATTCTTTCAGCTTTGATTAAGCATGAGCAAGGAGATTTGAAGCAAAAGACCCAAGATTTTATTTAATAGGTGACAGGAAGCAGGTTGAAAGCTCACAATCTAATGTAAATCTTTGATCCAAAAGGGAAGTTGGATGTATGCTGAGGTAAAAATCTAACCAATGCTAAGGATTCTGCATTGGACATTGTGTGTTTTTAAAACAAGCCTTGAGCTGCATAAGGATGTAGTGCCAAAACTATAGGATGTGCAAATTCATTAGCTCGGGAGAACACTGAGGTTCTGACCTTTAACCACCTGAAGAATAATATAGCAAAGCGAGGAGTGATGCTAAAGAAGCCAAAATTTTATCTATTTTTATCCAATTATTGGTACTGACTCCCATGTTGCAGCTCTACAGGAACATACTTAACCAGCAAATGATAAGGCCAATATGGCGATATGAGGTCTCCATTCACTGATAATATTTTCATTTATACCATGTCTCATCCATTAGTGGTAAGGATGATAAGTGAATCATTGCCAATTATCTGGGTTTGAAGATGCATAGGCAAGAATTACCCAAAAAAAAAAAAAAAAAAAAAAAAAAAGGATGCAAAGGCAAGGGAAGAAATTGTGAAATGGTGAATTTATGAAGACATGGTGTATTCCTGACATGGTGTATTCCTAAAATTTCAGCTCATTATCTGACCTAGGCCTGGAATCTGGATCTTTGCTACCCTCAATCAGTGGATTGTCTTGGATGGAAGAATTATTCACTAGAATATAAAATGCCTAAACATAAACATACAATGCCTAAATTCACACAAAAACTTTTACTCCAGGGCCAGTTCCTAGGGGAGCCCCCTCATAAAAAATTTATCAATAGAAAAAGACTTGTCAATATGATTTATAGGTTCAATTGGTGTTGCAACAAAAATATTAGTTTTTATGTTACACAGCTGTGTCATTGCTAATATTTAATGGATAAACAGGAGCATGTGGGAGCTGTCCTAGCTCAACAACCACCATGAAGATGGGGATCGAACGAGTTCTGAAGGAAAAATTTGGAGATATGGTCAAGGATATTCGTCAAGTATATGATGATCAAATAAGTGAGACAACTGTTGAGGTGAGTTTTCCACTTGCATAAGCTTCTAAGTGAAGAAACAGATTGTATTAAATAAGTTGAACTTCATTTTGTGATGATGACAAGTTGACATGCTGTGCAACTGCTGCAGGCTGTGAATGGTCATCTTGACATTTTGAGAGCAGCCATTAAGAACTATGGTGGGAGTGTGGAAGTATTATCTGTTAAGGGAGGGGATTGCCTTGTAAAGTATGTGGGACCTGAGTCCATTGGGTCAGGGATCAAAGCAGCAATTAAGGAGAAGTTCCCAGACATTGTGAATGTTGTATTCACTGGATAGATTGTTCTCAATCTGAAAAGCTTGGAGAACTAGATGAAGTGATCTGTTTTTTCATTATGAGGAGGTGGGGATCCCTTTGTATTACATTTGGTTAAGCTCAACACAAGTGTCCGTGTAAATGCATGCTTCTTTGCATGTATATATGCACTTGTATTTACAATGTCTGGGTCATAAGTCAAAATGTATGGTCCGCGGATTTCAAATTTGTGTTTCCTTAATCAATAAATGAAATTATATGTGATTTTACCATGATTTTGTTTGTGAGTTTCATTTCATACGAGTTCTCTTTTCCTTTTTCGCTTTGGTCAACAGGTAACTGGCCCAATGGTCTTTTTCGGATGGATAGATATAGTATGAAAACTATTTAGCAAGAAGTATAGGTTGGATATCCATTTTTTTTTCATTATGGATACTTGGTTTTAGGATTTCTACTTCTTGGTTTGCAGTGTTTGAGATAGAGCGAGAAAGATCAATAAATGATATGTTATTTTCTTTTGTAAATAGGGTTCGTTAGTTATTTGTGATTATGAATTCTATTATCCCTTTTCCCCACTTTTTGTAAACAGGTTATCCACACTACGTGTCTTTCCTGTTCTTTGCTTTTTTTTCTTCTTTTCTTTTGTGAGTTTCTTTTGAATGGGAGAAGGATGTGTCGGATATCCTTAATTGGTTTCTTTTTAATGGATAGAAAGATTATTTGAAAGCCATTTCACGAGAAGAACATATCTGACTTTTTTTTTTTTTTTAATTACAAATTCTTATTGTGGATCGTTTACCATTTTAAACTGATTCCACATTGGACTCGATTTCCTTTCATGGAAAAAAAATGGTGTGATTAAATACAATTGAATTACATACTCGTCGCAGTGTTATTAATTGATTATCCGAATGACTTCACTGTAACTAAAATGGCATTAAAAGTACATGTCCATCTTCTTAAATGAGACTATTTTTTTTTTTTTTTTAAAGCATCCATAAAACCTACTCTTTACCCTTAACCCCTAATAAAAACGTAGGAGTGGTGGTGTGCGAAAATGGCATAACAAAAAATCAAAACATGGTGTCATGTAGCTAAAAGTATATAAAAACGAGTCCAAGACCATTTTTTGGTGGAGGATTGCCAAAAAAAGGGCAAAAAAGAGGTCCAATCCCTACTCTGGAGAATTGCCTTGATTTCCTTTCGGCAAGAAATAAAATTTTAATTACTTATAAAGGAAAAAAGGTAAGAAAAATTTAAAACGAGTCCAAGATCGTTCGTTGGTGGGTTGTATTCTTATTTCTTATGATGGGGAGATTTTAGATTCGATAGGAAGATGAAAAAAATAAAAATAAACCAACTGCGGTTATCTTTATCTTGCTATGGGGGGATTTCGTTACCGTTATATTTAGAGTGACCTCGTTTTATAGCAGTGACAAAAAATATCTTAAACGCGTGTTTATAAGCGCGCTATCTAGATTTAAAAACGTGTTTATTAAAAGCGCTATCAGTAAATAGGGCTATTTTTATCAGTAAATAGCTCTATTAAAAATAGCGCTATTAATCTAATGAATAGAAGTAAAAGCGCTACTATTAATAGCGCTATTAGTTTATACAAAAAGTGTGTTCTTCTTCAACAACGCTTTCAATGTAAAAGAATATTAAAAATACATGTAAAAACGTGTGACGCCATCCTTTCAGACGCAAGACCCAAACACGAAAAACCCTCGCCTCTTTGTTGCCCTTCAGTCTCTCTCTCAAATCTCACGATGGACACCGGCGAACTCCAATCCGACGAACCTGACGCCGAAAAACACCATCGCGACGACCACGATCTCTCATTGTGAGCAAATCGGCAAGCTTGGTATATTATATTCCCGCCAATCTTCTTCTTCTTCTTCTTCTTCTTCTTTTTTCTTTGGTTTTGGTCTGAAGAATAATGTGGGCTGATTTGTTCCATACATTGCTTTGGACATGAAATGTTGGGATGGGCAGATAATAGTTTTTCTATGTCTCTATGTTACTATGTGAAATGTCTTCAAATATCAAGTATTATCGTAGCATTTTAGGGCATTACCTTGTCTTGGGAGCCACTTCACATTGTTGAAGGAAAACCCAAATTAACAGATGCTGCATACTCATGGCAACCTACATTGGACACCAAATGACTAGATGAATCTAAAATTCCTATGAATGAGGCATGAAATTGTACATCAAAATTTCTAGCCTAGTTTAGCTTTTATCATTTAAGATCAATACAATTCAAGCTTTTTTGCCGTCCTTCTAGTTGGACATGTCAATGATTTCATCATGGTCTCCTGGTAAAACTCCATTTACTCCTTGCTGGTTCAACAATGCGTAAACCAAAACGACTCGGTTCAGTTTGATTTGGCTGCCTTATTTTAACTTTGGCTCGATCTGGTCAGAAATTCTCTAGGCAGACTTGTTCTTTGCAGCAGCACCACCGATGATTGATTTCAGCCAACGTGATAAATTGATCAAGAATGGCGTGTAAACAAAATAGCAAGTGATTGTCCAAGTAATTAACCCCTGCATACAGCAAAAAATTTTCAGAATTTTCATTTTAACAAATTTTGTTTTCTGTTGTAATAATTGAATACCTGACCAAAGATTTCGATGTTTGCTTGGGGATAATACCACAGGTGGAATAACCTGAATATGAGCATAAGAAAGATCAATCAGAACCAACATGTTTTCCAGTTGAATGATCGATGGTGATTGTGCTTGTTAAGAAAAGGGCCTTACTTCATTAAGGGAATCTCAGCCAGTGGGCAGCCAATGCCTACAATGCAAGCTAGGGTGAACCCCAACCTTGTCCTGTCCAGGAGTAACCATATTATCTCAGCTGCTGCAAACAGTACGTAGGCTTCGACGTTGTCCGCTACTCCAGCTTTGTACATTTCAGCACTCAATTCAATGAAAAGGACCAGTGCTCTGAGTTAAACAAGAATATAGATGTTAGAAAATGAGATACATGCTTGCTCACAAACTGGAAAACATGCGCGCATTCATACCAATCAAAAACCATGTAGGCATGTCTGAAATCCTTATACAGGTTTTTAGGATCTATGTCCATTAAGTGAAATTGTTCCATTACATTTGAAATGAGGCTGTTCTGGATACATAGAAAGCACATATCATATTTAAATTTTCATGAAATAGCATCATTTTATATTTTTAATGTTATGACTCCAACCCAGGGGAAGAATTTGTGCGGTCAATTGCTGAGGAAAACAGTAAAAACATATTGAAATTTATCCCATTTCTATGGGCTCTTCAAACATGCCTTACAATTTCATTATCCTTATGTTAGTGCTGCACTTGCTGCTGATAATCCAGAAGAAAATAAAAGAAAAGAAGGACCATATTATTGTTAACAAAGAAGGACTATGTCCTGGTTGTGAACACTCACATTAGTGAAACAGCTGTTTTCTCTAGACTACTCTCTGGAACAGAGGAAGAGACCCTTTCATCCAAGAAAAGTTGCAGCAACCCAACCGTGCAGTAAAACAATCCAAGCAAGGAAGGAACCTAGGCGCAACATAAGCATTAAGTAACAATAAGAGCTGAACTAAGACTCATGGGGTAACTTACAAAAAAAAAAAAGAAAAGAAGATATCCTAGAACTGAATAGCAAGAAACACCATTCAAGAAGTTGGGGGAAGAAAATTCAATTTACCCAGATGTTTGTGTGAAGCGGACCGATATCGATTGACCCATTTTGGTATGTCACGAGGTTTACCCTAGAATGAATTCCATCAATCAGGGGACCCAACAAGAAACCTGAACCAAAAAGTGAGACAGAGATGGATGGCCAAGAGGTTCTGAGACTTGTTTTTCTTTCCTTCCTTAAACTGCAATAAGGTTTGCATAGAAAACGCTTGGGATTTAAATCGTGAGAACAATTGGGAAGAAACTGGGAAGAATAGGGAAGAAATTGAGAAGAGCTCAAGGCAACGAGGGTTTGCATCTTTTCCCCTCACATTTGGAAGTCCAAACTATTTCCTATTTCGTGCTTTTGGCATTGATTTCGGTTCCATTATTTGGTTGAGGACTGTGTTGACTCAGCTTATCAATAAGTACACTTTCACAGTACAATATAAATAAATAATATCCATGAATCCTGAGCCACAAATATGCATTGGATACTTGGAGGCTGTGGATATTTCCACGGTGATCACAGAAGGAAGTTCCAAAACAATGTGAATGGGAGCTTTTAACCAATAAAACTAGTGCTACCATGGCCTAAAAGCATAATTTTTTCTCATTTGAAAACTAGTTCTTCATTAAACAGGAAAATTAATGTTATTCCTGTCATGTTATGGATACATCAATTACTTGTTTTGGAGGGGAGAAAGGCTATCATGAGGGTTCCATATATGGCCTTCATGGGTTTATTGACAGATTATACCCTTATTTTAGGGTATATTGGACAAATTTGGAGACACACATCCCATTTTTAGATAAAAGATCCTTCAAAGGTGTTCTGTACATAAAATTTTATCGAAGAAAAAAAATATATCACATGGTTGCTCACACATTGCAACCAAAATTTGATATTCTCTATCCTACAACCATGTTTATATGATTAGAATTTTCCACTCATTTTAACTGATGCATGTGGGTCTATTTATATATATATATTATTGACTAAATAGTTAGAAGAGCTCAATCATCAAAGAGCGCACGCCCTCTTAGCAATCTTATACTTTGGAGGAGGTCGCACTTGATCCAAGACCACCTATGATCTTGTAATGTTAGCGCAAAGCATCTAATGGTTGAAAATTAGTGTTCAACGGAATTGAGTGTTATTTCTAATTTTGGGGGAAAACCAATTATAATCCTGTCCTATATACGGGCCTCAAAATTGCACAGAAAATAATTGGGATCAAATGCATTTGAAAACACTGGAGCATCAGAGCTTAGGGTTTCCCATTTTTTTTTTCTAAGTCAAGTTGACCAACCTTGCCTATTACTGGAGAAAATTAATTCGTCCGAGTAATGATATGGATGCTAACTCTTGGGATCCATAACATTTTCCAGCTGACTCTGTATGATGGCATGATTCTTAGGCAGCGTTTGGTTTGAGGGAATGGAATGGAATGGGAGAGGGAATGGAATGAGAATGATCATTCCATCCTAATATTTGGTAAGTGGTGGGAATAAAATGAAAAAGAATAAGTGGGACTCATTTTTAATGATTTTTACTCTTTGAAAGGTGGGAATACTAGAATAGCAATTTCTCTTGATTTGAGAAAGAATGACTATTCCCTCCTTGAAGGGAATAGACTACTACAAAGGAATGACTATTTCATTCTCTTGTGCTACTAAACACATACTTTTTTTTGAAGAATAGAATAACCATTCCATTCCCTCCCTCATCCTCTCATGACAAACATAACTTTAAAGATGTTGTCACAAGAAAAGCTATCTTTTCACGGTATCTCAAGACACATATATGACTTGTAAGTTGTAACACGCAAGGGAGTAAATGACTCGCAACTTGAGACTTCATGAGAATAACCCAAACCTATAGCTCTTGCAAGCTATGAAGGAAAGAACAATGCTAGACAAACTGAGCTTTTAACACGTACATTTCGCCTACGCCACCATGATTAGATACCTTACTTGTTGCACTCGGAAAAATTATTAAATAAGCTGGACCTATGGCCCCACTAACTGATCTCTTACTTGTTTCCATGCACTATAGGGTCTGCGCCATGTATAGGCATGGACATAACCAACCTCTCTACACCTGCCGACCTTTGAGGAATTAATTAGTTACTGGCCCTTTGCACCACACACCACGTCCCATTCAGATCCAGTCATTATCTCCTACATATATATGATGGCTGAGCTCCGCCGAACAGAGGTGCCTAGGACTAATGGAAAACTAATTACCATACTTAGCATTGATGGAGGTGGAGTTCGGGGTGTCATTCCGGCAACCATACTTGTCTTCCTCGAGTCCCAACTTCAGGTTCAACTTATTTTAGGCTCAACAGTTGTCATAGAAGCTGATTGAACATTCTGTTTGTTTTCTTAAAATTTTTGGTATGGGCATCCTGTAAGAAATAGCAAAATTTTCCAAAGAACAAAGAATATTATGATCACTTCGTCCTACTTTTTTGCAAACAGAAGCTTGATGGCAGCTATGCGAGGATAGAGGACTACTTTGACGTGGTTGCTGGGACGAGCACAGGGGGCATTATTACGGCTTTGCTTACTACACCATATGAAAACGGTCGGCCTCGTTCTGCTAAAGATATCACTTCCTTCTTCCACGAGGAAGCCCCCAAAATTTTCTCTAAAGAAGCTGAAGTATCCAACCAGTTAAAAAGGCCGGTAGAGTTAAATTCCCTAGAGGGAAGAAAATTAAAGAAACGCAAATTAAGTGAGATTTTTTTTTAAAAAAAAAAATAAAATAAATTATCTCTGTGGTTAACAGTTTGGAGCCCTCTGTGGATGAATCTTCCACTAGTAAGATTAAATCGTTGGCTTGGAAGGGCCTGGCGTGGACCGTCACAACATTTCTTGCACCCAAGTATGATAGCTCGCCTCTTCATGCCAAAATTTACGAATACCTCAAGGAAATGCGGCTGAAAGACACGCTAACAAACATTGTCATCCCTACTTATGATATCCAAAATCGGCAGCCTTGTGTCTTCTCTACTCAACAGGTGGGTCATCTTCATCATTTATGGTGTGTTTAGACGAGAGATTTGCAAGAATTTTGGCTATTATAGGATTTTAATGCCAACTTATGGTGGTAGCAGGGGTGGATGAGAGATTTCAAATTTCAAATCTCATCTTGGCCCAAATTCCTCCTCCAAACCTCTCATCAAAATGCACATTTGATTCTTTCTATATATAATCGTTTATCGGTGTAGCTGAAGCTAGTCTTATTTTTATCTACGGAGTAATTGATTTTCATAGCCAATTAGCCATACAAATGTTGCATACAGGCAAAGAAGGATAAGTCTGAGACACAATTGGCAGACGTAGTTATCAGCTCAACTGCAGCTCCATATTACTTCCGTCCTTATAAATTTAAAGCTGATGGCAAAGAATATGAGCTCATCGATGGTGGAGTTGCGGCTAATAATCCTGTAATTCCTATATCGCTCCTTTATCTATTGCCAATTGTAAATAAACTGGAGCCTCATGTGATGGGTCACCCGTACAATTTATAAGAGGATAACGTTAATGGTTTTACGTTAAAATTTGATAATTTTATAAAGGACCAGGTTGTAATACTTTAAATCTTCTACTTAATTTATATTTTTTAAGTTTTGTGAAAAATATAAAAAAAATTTACAAAAACTAATCACGTCGTCTACTAAAAAACATCATTCCGAACAACTTTGTAGAAAAATTTGTTTCCAAAATTTGTCATTTAAGTATACTTTTTGACCATTTTTCATGGCAAATGAAATAAAGATTATAAATGGCTAAAAAGTCTGCTTAAATGATAGATTTTGGAAAAACTTCCTCTTACAAAATTGCTCAGAACGATGTTTTCTACTGAACAATGTGACTAGTTTTCGTAAAAACTTTTTATTTTTCATAAAATTTTAAAAAGGTGTAAACTAATGAGAGGTTTAGAGTACTTTATGTTGTGGCAATAGCCCCCTCTTTTATAAATTCGATCCTCCTAAAAAAATCAAAAGCCAAAACATTTTTTGTTTTGTTTTTAGTTGTAATCTTTTACATAATTAAAAACTTTACCCTCCACAAAATTTAATTTTGCTCCTAAAGATTTGACCATTTTATTAATTTGACCCTGCCACAAAAGTTTAAAGTTACACGGAGTAATTGTATTTGTTTTCTAATTTTTAGTCCTAAATCTTAGTTTTTTGCAGGAAAGATTATTATTAGTCAGAAACTTAGTAAGTCAAAGTCTTGACCCTCCAAGAGTAATTTTCTGATTCTACCCTTGATTAACATGACATTTATTTTTTTTCCCTATTTCGACTAATCTATACTACCTATAAAAAGATGAATGTAAGAAAAACTTTTGATTGACTAAGATAGCCTTATTTTAATTTTTAAATACATAACTACCCACCCTTTTGCATATATAGGAAATATAGCAATATGGAAACTATAATTCTAAAACACATACCTTAATATATAAAACACAAATAGGAATTCAAAAGAAACGGAAAATATCATCATTGATTGACTAATACACCAATTCTAAAACACATACCTTAATATATAAAACACAAATAGGAATTCAAAAGAAACAGAAAATATCATTGTTGATTGACTAATACACCCTTATTTAAAATTTTAAATACTTATTTGCCCTTTTAATTTAAAATCACGTTACGTTAGCTTTAATTTAAAACCCTAATAACACATATATAGAAACAGAATCACAAACATCCTAGAATTCGTATAACCCTAACGTATAAATATTATTAAACACACAACAAATTAGCCTCATTGTTCTTCTCCAACAACTGCGTCTCACGTTTCTTCTCCTTAGCAATTGCTTATTCCACCTTCTTGAACATTCTTTGGCAACTGAGTCTTCTACATTCTTCAACAACTGCATCTACTATCTTCTTCTACACCAGCATCTTCTATCTTCTTCTACAACTACATCTTTGTCTGGTAAGTTTTTGTCTAACAAACTTCACTTATGTAATAATCTCTGCTTCAATGAATCTATTGAAAATAATATAATCAAATCTAAATTTGAATAAAGTTTTTTTTCTCTTTAAATAGAAAGAAAAACTAAAAAATTAAAAATTTTACAAAAACAGAGACTCTTAAAGGGAATAAGTAGAAAACCATGAACGAAAAACCCTGATAAAGAGGAGTAAAAATATATATGTACAGGCCCTAAAAAAGAATAGAAAAAAGGATTCATGGATTATTGATGGTGAGGGAGAAAAAGAAATATAGATGAAGGTTGGATTTACAAAATAAAAATAAAATAAAATACAAGATATACCTCAGATAAAAAAAAAAAACCACTATTTTAACCCAAACACCATATAGGAGACCAGTCATTATAATAAATAGAATTAGGTGTCATATCACTATCGGCTTCAAAAAACTTAGCTTTGAGCACGTATTTGAGCCGATCGAGAGAGAAGATGAATCTTTTATGGACGATAGAGCTACCCATTTCGAAAACAATATGTAAACCAAATAGCTCTTTGCAAATTGGCATGTCATGAGTTGTTCTTAATTGGCCCGTTCTTAGCTTATTTGAGGATCGAATCCTTGGTCTGGCGAGGTATGGCATGCCCCAAGCTTAGCCCATGTTGAACCTAATAGGAACCCAGCACCAACTTATTTTCACACGACAAAAATTTTTATTCAAGCATTTAAGTCGCACCATTAATATTAGTTAAATTAGAAGTAGCAACACTAATAGTAATATCAATTAAACAATACGCACCAAAATATATATACATATATATCAATTAAATAATACCTTTACTAACAACAAATTTTATAATTTTTTTATTAGAAATTAACCTTGCATATATGTTTGATTGTGATTTAAATTATTGAATTTTTTTTTTTTGGCATTGATTATTAATTGATTTACTCACTATAAAATTTTCATCCTAGAAAAACAGTTTATATGATGTGCTTCCATTTAAACTCATTTTACCATCGTTGAAATCTACTATATAAAAATATCATTTTTTAGTGATTAGTTGTTATTGTAATACGAAAAAAGAAAAAATATTAGCAGTCAATTTATATCATGTTGACAGTCAATTTTGAACAAGTTAATAGACAAATCTTTTGTTTGGCATTAGATTTAGAAGTGGTCATAAAAAAAAAAAAAATACATTTAAATACATATATTTTATGCATAAATGTTCAATTGAAGGTGGTTATTGTATATTCATGGACCATCAGTCATATGTTTACAAGTTGGCTTTTGAGAAAAAATTAGAGACAATGAAACACATGTTTACATGTTACTTTTTCGAAAAAAAAAAAGAAAAGAAAAAAACTATAGACAAAAAGCCACATGCAACGCATGTGTGCACTAACTAGTATATTAAAATGACAATTCTATTTATTTATTTTCTGATAAATTTAAGATATCACGGGCCTTGGCCCATGTCATGAGATCTGTTTCTGTCCAGACGTTGCTGGCAATACGTGAAGCCACAAAGACCTTCAAAAACCAAGATATCAGTCGCTATAGCCCACCCGACTCGAGTAATTATCTGGTTCTCTCCCTTGGTACTGGTAACTCAGATGTGATTCAGGTTCTGCCTATTAAAGACGGAGGTTTAGCTGATTGGTTTGATCTCCCAAATAAATCATCACCATTGGTGGATGTGTTGTTTCAAGCAGCAGAGGACATGGTAGATATTTACACGTCAACCATCCTCGGAGACCACAATTCTCCTCACAACTTTCTTCGAATCCAGGTTTGTGTCTACTTAATTGATAGCACTTCTTGATTATATGGCAAGAAAAATGCTTCTCTTAATAAGAATTTCTTCTACTCAGTTTTAGGACTCTCTCACGTAGAGATGGGGCCACACCCATGTATAAAAATTGGGATGGTTCGGTCCCAAGAAAGAATGATCACAAAAAGGGCTAGGTCCAAATTGTAGAATACATTGCATGCTCTACTAAAATAAGTAGTGAATTCAAGGAAAAATGAGCATCAGGATTGCATATTGCTAATAGATGGAAAAATTGTTACATGCACCAGGATTGCACAATGAAGGCTTGCGAGGCGTCGATGGATGATGGAAGTAAAGAAAACCTCGCAAGGCTGGAGAAGATTGGCAATGATCTCTTAGAAAGATCTGTGTCAATTGCAAACCCAGAAACCGGATTACAAGAAATGATGCCAAATACACTCACTAGAGGAGGCGCACCCTCCAACCAAGTTGCAACCACTAATCGACAAGCGCTCATTAGGTAAATAAGGACTAATAACGTGATTTACATATGAAATATTTGGTTATGATGGTGATCATGATTAATACACTCTTGCCCATTTCCTCCATATATTGTCATCATAGCTAATATAATAAGGGTTTTTGTGATTACTCTATTGCAGCTTTGCTAGGAAGTTGTCCGAAGAAAGGAGACGTCGGCTTGGTTATCCTGCATGAGAATATTGTTCGAGTGCTACTAAAAATGGAGTCGTTCTTATGTGAAATTCTCTAATAAAAATGGGATCTCTATTATGGATGTTTGGAGATATATATATATATATATGTAATCGCCGCTAGTCCGGTGGAAACTATTATGTGAAATTCTCTAATAAAAATAGATGTTTTATTATAAATTTATATTAAATTTGTAACTTTTTTCATTTTAAATTTTTATTTATGTGTTTGCTGATATTGTTTTCATTCTTGGATGAATGAGACATTTCCAGGAACTGATAGGTCGAAATTGGGTCTTACTATAACTTCCTTATAAGGGAGTTGGGGATCCATTTTATGGGACTTACATGTATCCTACACCCTTATAATAAAGAATTAATAGAGGCTCATTTGAGATGTTGAATTTGGGTTCTTTTAATTTGAATGAATGAATATATATGCAACCGATCCACTATTGTCAATCAAGTTGACTCACATCCTTCCACATGGAAATGTGTAACTATTATCTTTTCTATGCTACCAAGATAGAATCAGAGAGGTGAATTTGAACAAAAAGATCACCTTTTAACACACTGTTTGGAATCAACAAAAATTGAATTGAATTGAATATATTGGTTTCAATTCTAGTTTTCCTTCAATTCCTTTGTTTGGAATGACGCAAAAATAAAATATAATTCATTTCGATTATAGTTTTGTTTCATTTTTGTAGAAACAAAAATCTTACCAAAAGTGGTAGGATTTGTGTAAAATTGATTTCATTTATAACAAACATTTTTTCACTTCCTAAAGTACTCCTACATTTTAAGTTGGATGACAACTATACTATTTGCCTTATTATATGTTCTTCCTTTTCAAGCTCAAAACATCAGTATGTCACAAGTCCACAACTGGTGCCACCTCTTTTCTTTCTCCATCTGCTTGATCACTATTGTTAATCTAAGGCTAGTTTAAATTAAACAGATCGGGATAAGCCTTGAGTGATGATGACGATAACAATATTGCTTTACTTAATTCAAAATTTAAAGAATAAGCTAGAAATAGTTTGTTAGTGATTTAACTAGGGAAATTCATCCCTTGATCACTATTGCACCAGGTTTAGCGGATTCAAGGACCTATAACCATCCTCTTTTTTTTTTTTTTTTTCAAGGGTAATAGAATAGAAACATCATATATATTTGGATTATAATCGACCTTCTTTTTTTAGTAGGTGATATACTCCGTATGATTCACTCTTATTAACAAGAGTAATAAAGGAAATATACTCCAATTGAATTCATTTTTGGATTCATTCCAAACAATTGGATTGAGTAGAACAAAATTCAAATCAATTCAATTCAACTGAAATAAATTCTATTCTATTTATAATTGATACCAAACGAAGTGTAAAAGAAGGGAGTAGGCTTGGGATATTATAACTATTTTGGCTAAAAAGAGGAGAATTTTATTTTTATTTTTTATTTTTAAAAAGATGTACTAGTATCCAATTTTTATATTATATTTTAAAATTAAGTTGAACAACATTGCCAATTAAAATTTATATTATAAATAAGGAACAATACTTACCTCCTCAACCGGGAGAAGGAGCTCCTACTAAACTGACGGACGGATGACATGGTGTGCCTCTCTACCTCACGTGTCCCATATCAAATGCCCCTCACCTGTTTGATAGAAGTCCTGTAATTTACATTTTAGTTACTGCGGGAGAAACATTGACCGGAGAAAAGAGTAGGCACAATGAACAGCAGGCTATTTTGAAGGTCTCCCAAGGGTGAAGACCACATTGGTCCACATGTGACTTGTAAAATGCAAAGGAGTAAGCTTGTCAGCATTGCGGAGATACATTCACTTACTCCAACCAACCAAGGAAAGAACAATTTCCTTGGGAAAAAAAAAAAAAAATTTATTTTCAGTTAAATGACTAAAATCATTTAAATGAATTTATCACAGCTCCTATTCATCGGTATGTTCTCATCCAACGTGACATACTATATCAATCAACTTTTCTAAAACGTAAAAAAATTGTAACCTATATGATATGATGTGGAATAATACCATGAGTGTATTTAGATAGATGCACTTATATTTTCCAAAATTATTAAGCAAGCAAGATGACCGACCCCACCACCCACCATCAGATCTCTTACTTGGCACCCTACAAACCTATATAATAAGCTAGGTACGTACCACTAGATCTCTTACTTGTCGGGACCCCAAAAAATTGTACATAATAAGCTAGGCTTGCAACCCCACCACTGGGTCTCTTACTTGTTGGCACTGTAGAATAAGCATATTGAAGCATGATACACATTTGTAGCAAAAAAAGAAAGTATGATACACATGCACCAACCACCCCACGACCAGACCTCTTACGTAATTGTGGCAGCCCAAGAAAATTATGAAGCAAGCCTCTGCATGACGATAAATAGTGCGGGATGGATCACATTCATCTCCCATCGTTAAAAGTTGGCCATTGTTGAGTGATTGTCTTATTTTAAACCAAGATATGGCATCATCAATGTGTACAAAGGGGGGACAAGTCTCAGTAACAGATGATGCGAAAATGGTAACCATACTCAGCATAGATGGAGGAGGAATCTGAGGCGTTGTTCCTGGAGTGATAATTGAGTTTCTTGAGAAATATCTGCAGGTTTTCTCTCTTTCCCATTTTTATTGTAAATATTAATTAAGGAATATTATCTATGATGGGATGGTGCCACATAAAAATTGATATGGGTTAACATGGATAATATTTGGTTCTTCATAGTGGAAGAGCAACTGCTCCTCCCTCCCACTTATATTATGCTACGTGTCATAGTTAATTTTAAAAAATATGAATACGTAGATATAGGCATGTAGACACGTGAATATATACAAATATATTGACACATATTCATATTCATTTGAACACACACACACACACATATATATATATATGAACATGTAGACATATGTCTATAATAACATAATATAGGGATACTTGCACATAATTAATTCTCATTTGTTTTGTTAGACACGTCGTATAGTATGAGTGGGAGGAAAGAGGAATTGCTCCATTATGTACAAGTATTACTATATTATGTTATTATAGACATATGTCTACGTGTCCATGTATATATGTTTATGTGTTCAAATGAATATGAATATGTGCCAATATATTTGTATTTACGTGCCCACATCTATATCTGCGTATTCATATTTTTTAAAATTAACTATGACACGTGGCATAATAAAAGTGGAAGGGAGGAGCAGTTGCTCTTCTACTGTGAGGAGCCAAGTATTGTCCGGTACTCCAATTAACATTACGCAAATTGATGGGTCTATATAACAATGGATATAAATATTTCAATAAATTGAGAACATCTTAGAGGTAGTGCCCAAAGGAAAAATTTGAGTTAAAAGGGCTTTTCATATAAAAACTCAAAAAATAAGAGAAAAATACTTTATTTATTTATTCAAACACGTGGTTTTGATTAATGCATTATCCCATCGCTTGTATATAAAAATATATTGTTCATCAATTTTGATAGGAACGTGCTTCATCATAGTTTGTTTCATATATAATACTATAATTAATTACTTTTGTTGTAATGTAAATCATATTAGTACTATGCAATATGGGTTGTATTCTGTGAATTAGTCTCAGGTATCCTATAACCCATCAGTACACAAGATACAATCTCTAATACAGGTGTTGATAACTCGATATAACTTACATCAACATTTTCTTATCTGTCTTTTTGATATCGAATTAAAAAGATTAGCTTCAATCTTTATTTTTTCTTTATTATTATAATTATTATTTTTCCTTTCTACTGGCAGGCAGGAAATTGATGAGGACCCAAATGCAAGGATCGCGGACTATTTCGACGTGATTGCTGGAACTAGCACAGGTGCTATTATGACGGCAATTCTAGCTGCGCCAGATGAGTTTAATCCTCCTCGCCCCCGCTATAATGCATCAAAAATCATCTCCTTTTATGAGAAAGAAGGCAAAACGATATTCTCCAAAAAGGCTGAAAGTGCCACCCGAGCATTGACAAGGTACGGTATAGAAAACCAAACTAGGGAGGATAATAATGTTAAATTACAGAACACATAACTTCTTTAAAGAAAGAATCGTTGCAATGCCCCTCCCAACCACCTTGATCTTTTAATCCATCCAAAAATAGAAGACGTAGCATTTCTAATTTTCATAATACAAGTAAGAAATCTTAACATTTACAATAATAAATACTCCGGTAATAACATTGTCCATCCAAATGGACAATGTTGTTATTGTAACGATTTTTTTTTTAGGGGCTTTTTTTTTGGTAATTTACTCTTATAATAATTCGAACATTATTAATATGATGAAAGGGAAGGAAAACTTAAAAGAATAAATGGTGCTAAGCATGTTAAATATATATATGTGTTTGGTAAGCAGGGTTAAAAGAAAGGCCAAGACAATAAGATGGTTTAATATCTGCGGACGTTCTAAGAACTTCTTTGAGCGGAAGTGGGAATGGACACGAGCCTTTGTTTGGGAAGCCAAGTATGATGGAACAGTTCTTCAAAAGAAAATTCAAGAAAAGCTCGAAGATCTTGAATTGGAGAAGACAATTCCAGAAGTGGTTGTCCCTGCTTTTAATGTCGATACCTACACACCTTGTGTTTTCTCTACTCGACAGGTCCATACACATCCTTCCTCTTTCTTTTCTTTCCTTTTGTGTGTGTGTGTGTCAATTTGAATATCCCTTATGTATGCTCATTAAAATAAATAAATAAATAGTACGAGTAAATTTCAATATAAATAACAAATTCAATATGCAACCAATTAAACGCGTATGGGTCACACTTGCAGATGAAAGAAAAAAAGGAACGCCAACACGAGGGCATAACTCTTTCGGATGTGATTCTGGGTTCCACGGCAGCCCCAACATACTTTCCTCCTCATGCTATCAAATTAAAAGACAGAAGAGAACATTACGCTGATGGGGGCTTGGCAGCCAACAATCCAGTAAGCCACTAATTCCTTACAATTCTCCTTCTATTTTTCTGCATAGATGCAAGTAGGCAAACATGGTAATCTAATGGTATTTGCCTCACTTATTAAGTGATAAGTGATTTGGGTTCAAGTTTATTGTTAAAAAAAAAATTCGTTTAGTAAAAAATAATTAATGGGTGAATTTAAGTCTGAAAAGATTTCCAACCTTTTCTTGTCTTTTTAATTTAATGACTTGGTAACAAGCTAGCTTTCCATTTTGTGTCAGGCCTTACTTGCACTATGTGAAGCGACAAAACGGAACGAGGGAAGGGCAGCAGACTACACCTAAGTATCTGGTTCTGTCCCTTGGAACTGGGCGGCATAAGATACCAGTATTACGGAGACTGATTCCCAATAGGTCGAGGAGGCTACATTCAATGGCTACTGTTCAATATTTGCAGTAAAAGTAAGATGCCACGTTTATTGGAGTTTCTATTCAATTCAATCAGTGACATGGTTGAAATATACATGACCCATATCTTCCAAGCCCACCCACAAAATTATTTGCGTATCCAGGTAATGAATTTGAGTATCATGACAAGACTTTAAAACAATATTATTCCACAATTGCAATGCTCACCTGCTTGTAACAATTCAGAACTATGAATTGGAAGACAAATATACTTCCGTAAATGATGCATCAAAATCTAACATTGAACATCTGAAGAAGATTGGGAGTGGTCTTTTGGACCAAACTGCCTCAACCATAAACACTTATACCGGAGTGCCAGAGCCAGACGAAAATAAACGTTCTAACAAACAAGTTCTAAAAGAGTAAGAACGAGAAACACGATTTAAACTACATCTCTGCTAATTCAACTCTAATTAGGGTTATGATTTTTTATATATATATATACACTTAAAAAACAAAGTTGCATGTTGTGCTTGCAGAATTGCAAAGAGATTGTCCGAGGAGAGGAAGAAGAAGCTGGAGCTTGATAAGAAGGGTGGGGTGGTCAAGTTAAATTAAAAGGGTTATTACAAAAGGCCCTTTATATGTATGACATATGATATTCTTTTCGTTAAAATAAAACCCTGTGTGAGATCGTTAATATCCACTACAGGTAAGACTTTATTCACCTCTTTACATTTTCAATAAAAGCACATTTTCATGTTGTATACTTTACGATTTTAATAAAAGCACCGCTAAATGTGTTTCCCTGATCATGAGCCTATTTTATCAATTGATGTAAGCCAACCCACTCAAAACAGTGTTTTGGGGGGTAAAAAAAAAAACACAATGAGGATTTAAAGACTCATAAAGTACAGCAAAATAGGGAATGAGGCAGGGTCGTCCATTTATGTTGAATGAGACTTGCTTGAGAAAGTACAAGAAATCCACAATCTCAAATCCTCTAGAAAAGGCAAGTTGAATTCTATTTGCATACAGATCCTATTTACATATATAACACCATACATTTAGTGTATATTACCATGGAACACCAAACCCTACCAAAAAAAAAAAGACACTCGTACAAAGCTGGAATCCCGGCTCCCTGGCTGAAGGACAGGAGGTGAAAAATATTTCAGAGTCCTCAATTGTCTGGTGCTTGTTTGCATGACAGATTCATCAATCATAATGATGTAAGATCTCGCAGCTTACTAAACAAAATGCCATCTTACACTCATAGACTATAACAATACAAAAACAATACCAATTGTGAAGCCAGATTCCTGAATTGGGGACTGCACTTCTGCTTCTCATTACAGTCTTCAGGGCCCTAAGATGGATTCCGCTGATAAAAAATACATGCTTTCCAGCTGAGCCCAGCATAGAGGCATTGGTGAACCTGGATAATGAGGTATTGCTAATGTAATAAAAATAAATAAATAAATAAATAATAGAACATGAGATATTTCAAAATAAAATGATATATTTCAAAACTATGACTTTTAATACATGATGAGAATGTGTAATGAATCAATAATCCAATCCTTGTTAGCAAAGTCATACAAGGTGTAATGGCTATTTACCTCTAAAATTATCCATCTGAAGCCTTTAACTTTCGAGGCCTTTTATTAGACTGAGCTGGCGATGATGGAGCTTCCAATAATCTTCCAGGTGCCTTTGGAGCCAGAATTGTAAAGAAGATAATATGGGTATATGACATTCAACAAGAGGCCAAGGAAAAGAAAAGGAGAAATACAATGGTTACAAGATAAAAGAAACACAAAAAAAAGGGTATGTACCTTGCGCTTCTGGTCCCTTTTGCCAACTCTATCCCCTGAAATCCCAATTGGATAAACAGTTTATTGGTACTGAAGAAGGTGGCCAACTCATCCACAAAATTGAAATTGAAATTGAAATTGAAATTGAAATTGAAATTGAAAAAAGAAAACAGGTAGGCAATGAGTGTGAGGCCATAACCAGATGTCCATTATCACCTAATATATTACCACCAAAACTTATGGAGTCAGGAATGAATGTCCGATCCAGATCGCCAACACGGTGTGGACGCTGTTTAACAAATTCAAACCAAAGCTTTAAACACAGAAAGCAATACTTTTTCCTACTTGACAAAACTCATGTTTCAAATGACCTTTTTTTTTTTTTTTTTTTTTTTTCTGAGAAAATTAATGTCTAAAATGATAACACTAGCATGCTTTCATACACGCAAACATTAAACCCCTATAATTACAAGACTAACCTTGGGTGTGCTTGGTGTTTCAGCATATGAATTTTCACGATAAGATGAACCTTCTGCCTCCTTATATTGCAACTAATTATCAAACACAAGGAGGTTAGGCATGTCATAAAAAAAGAAAAAAAAAACGAATAGTCACGCGGCCACTTATATTCAGGCTGAAAATGCATAGGGCACCAAAACAATTTTTCTACTTCAATGATGAAACAAAACCCTGTGCTTTAGACTTCTTAACCTATTTTTGTTAATGAGAATCTCATTTTCACCCTTCCACACTATTTCTATTTTCCAGCCATTAGTGGTTGTCTAATTCCCAGAGTTAACAGTGATGTACTCAAGATTTGGGAATTATTTATCACAGTAATAATTTAAAATTGGGGAATTAGTCTAGAAATATCAAGATTAAAGAATAATCCGGAAGGTTATCTGAGCATAAAAACTGAGAGTAAAAGATAATGATGTATGTTAGAGAAATGATATACCACCACCCAAAAAAAAAAAAAAAAAGGCAAAATGAAAAAAGATAAGAAACCACATCAGATAATAGTGGATAAAGGTATATATCAAAAATAATAATACATAAGGAATACCACTTCATCAAAAAAAATAAAAAAAATTTACATAAGGAATACCTGTTTCTGAAGATTCAGTAGAGTCAGTATTTCCTTTCTTAATTCAAGATGCTCTGCACAAACAGCCTTGGTTGGAACCCTTGGTTTTAAATTCACCTGTAAAAGAAACAGTCATGATCCTTAAGTCATATAATTTATATGCAAGAAACAGTCATGATTGTTCAAGTGATACAATTATTCCGCAAATTATAAAGCAGCTGATTATAAACAGTATGAATATGTTTGATCGTGTACTCTGAGTACAGATCAAAACAGATTTAATTTTCAAAAACGCAAAAAAACAGAAAACGTGTTCTCAAAAAAAAAAAAAAATTCCTTGAAAATGGCTCATTTTCAAACAACATCAAAATAATGTTCTTGATTTTTATTCTCTGTTTCCTATTCAAGAAAAACAAAATTACTAAAAACATGTAATCAAAATTTCTCTGAAAATATGTTTGTAAGAACAGTTTTCAGAGTACAAGGCAGCCCGATATTTCTTGAAGATCAAGGACCCAAGGATCATACTTAAATAGGTTTGGCAAAAACAAGTGAGCAAAAGGGATGCTTTTCTTGCTTTCATTCTAAATTTTTGTAAATAAGAATCTAACACCATAAATATATATATATGTATACACACAAGAAGAAATGTTATTAGTTCAAGATGTTGCTCATGGAGTTACACAATCACTTAGCAAATTGAAAACAAATGGTGCCAGAGACACTCTCACCATCAGTCATTCCAGAAACTAATTTATGTGCCTACATACGATACAATACAGGAAGAATTATCTAGACTAAAACAGTCTAGGGAGCAAAAACAAACCCCAAGATCTTGTAAAGTCTGCTCAACCCGCTTAATAGTCCGAAGTCCAGCAGTTGAACTTGCTGCTTGCACCATTTGCTCAAGTGCATACGTTCTTAAATATACCCGGAGCTGAAAATTTTCTCAATCAGTAAGGCAATATCCAACTCAAAATTTTTGTTCAATAGAGGGGAAAAAGGCAAAAAGAGACATTATAAAAAAAGGACTCAGTTTCAGCTGGCCATAAGATGAAGAAACCATGACTAAAAAATCAATTATCAAACATACCATGCGAAGAGATGCCATTGTAGCCGCAGTATCTGCCATCAATGTTGGAGGTGCAATGATTGCAGAGGGAAGCTGAGCATTGGAAGAAGGTGATGCAGTCTCATCAGGAACATTAGCCTTCTCAGTATTCTCTGGACCGACATTTGATGTGACAGGCAACTCAGACTCTTCAGCAGCCTGAAAGAACAGAAAATATTAAGTATAAAACATATAAGAACATGCCCTGCCAAGTTGCCACCCATGCCCAAAACACATGCATGTAAATGTTCTTTCTCATAATGGAACGAGAAATTTCATCCCCACAATGTGATCTCCAACTCAGAGCACCAGAGGAAAAAGGCATGCAATCAGAAGCAAATAACAAAAAAACAAAATGTGTTGTGTGTGTGTGTGTGTGTGTGTGTGTGTGTGGGTGTGTGAGTGAGTTAAAGCAAAAGATGAGAACCCTTCCAAATGATTAAAGCACATGACCGGAAAACACAATGCAAATAGATCCTGACTTTGAAGTTAATCAACATCAAACTTAATCAAGTCTTTCCTTTCGGTTGTAATTGTGGACTTTACTGATTACTAAAGAAAAAGAACATAGCATATCCAATTCAACACTTACCCTGGCAGCCATGCGTGACTCAGTTATTTTTTTTGCTTCCGCAAGAACCTGAAAAAACCCAAATAATGGATAAAGCAACAGCCAAGATATTAAAAACATTCACTATAGAAACCTAATGAAGATCACTGCCAGATGGTTCACAAATATGACTCGGAAATGCAGAGACACAAAAACAAACTTTAGACCTCAGCATCTTTGCGCTCTTGCTGCTTTGTTTGAGAAAGGACCATGGACAAAGCACGTTTGCGCTCAATCTCTTGTGAAAAGTTGTATGGATCCTACATCAAGGATAAAAGCTTAAAAAACACAAAGTGAAATATTCAAGTCATAAAAAGCCTATTTCCCAACTACTGGGACTTGACTACATAAATCCTTTTTTGCCATTCAGCTCTGTCTAGCTAGAGCCATATCAATATTGTGATATACCAGACCTCAAATTTAAGTAGTCAGACATTATCAATTAAAAGAAAATAATCTTGTATAAACAATGGAACCAAAGAAATTAGTATGCATGAAAAAAATACATCCTGCCACACCTTAACAAGAGGGTGCCCAGAAACATCACCAGAAGATGGAGCTCTAGCAACCAAAATATCTCGAGACACTACGCATGAATAGTGACATAATCACCACGAAAATAATCAGTAGTTTCTCAAAGATCAAGTCCAAAAATGTCTCAGACAGTTCACAAATAAATTTAAGTCATGACATGAACAACATGATAGTGAAGCAAAAGTAGTAAGGCAGATAATCAGAAAAATACCACTATAATAACGATTCTTCAATTCCTCCACTGTTCGAGATGATGGAAACCTATCAGCTATGACAACGAAGCGGAGATCAAACCGTTCACACAAATCAAACAACTGGTCTGTCTCTTCCTTAGTCCACATCTAATAAAGAGAAAAATGGGGGGGGGGGGGGGGGGGGGAAGAAACATGACAATAGAGAATTAAGGCACATGGTCCATGGCACACACTGTGCCACCAAAAAACAACAATTAATTATAGTTTTATATAAATACGACGTTATGTCCTTTAATGCAATCTCGAGTTGATACCTACAGGATCAGTCAAATACTTTTCATACTCCTCATCTGTGTACTTGACAATTCCGACAGACTGCAACACATCAAATCAAATAAACTAAATATTCAATTTCATGAAGAATCAAATTGAAGCAATGATACATCCATAAGTAGGGGAGTTTACATAAATAAATAAATAAAGGAAAATAAATATAAAATAAACAAATTCTATTCATATATTGGACCCACTGAACCCTTTTCTCTTTTAGCATAGCATATATAAGGATGGGAGCAATACCTTGTTATACTTTGCAAAAGAATAGTCACCCGTTGGCGGAACACCATTCACAATTCTGACCTGCAAAGGATAAGAGCCACAAAGGTCTCTTGAACACCACCAACTGACAATATCCACAAACGTACTGATGAAAACAAACTCAGTTGTACAGAACATACCCAGTGGTAAAGCTGCAAATTATCTTTCCGAGCTGAATTTGTAAAAGGAAGCCACTGCCAGGTGATCTGAAGGTAGAGACCACAAAACATTTATTCAACATAGAAAAATTATTATTATTATTTATTTATTTATTTTTGTGGGGGTGAGGGTTGGGGGGGGGGGGGGGAGTGGGGAAGGAAAGCCAATTAAAATGATAAACTCGTGCTAAAGAATTAACCCCAGCACACTGAGGTAAAAATGACCTAGGTTTCCAATGACAGAATTTTTCTATAAAACCATCTTAACTTAACCAGAGTATAAGATCCATACAACTTAGTTAAAAACTAACGTCTAAATATTGGGAAATGCTATGTACAGTACCAAAATACAGCACCTTATGCGGCACTATGTGTATGGACCAAAACTCCCTCAATTTATTTAACGAGTCTTTTTTTGTTGATCCGGGTTGGGTGCTGCATGAGGAGTTGTACGAAGGGCACTTCATATAGCATCGCCGATAAATATTTGTAGAGGACCCATATCTTTACTTAACCATCCAGCAGAAAGAATTTTTGCTAAAACGCAGTTTCTAAAACTTCTGCTGATTTTTTCTCTCAACAAATTACAAAGTACTACCTTGCTGCTCAACCCACATAGAGCAACAAACCAACTTATTATGATCCTACAATTGCCTAAAATGTTGTCCACCAAAACATCTAGGTACTGTCTGGTTAGCATTATGGAAGCACTTTTTTGGCTTTGAGAAGAAAATTTGCTTTAATTTTTTCCCTCAAAGGCAAGAAAATACTTCCAAAATGCAACCAAAATTAGAACAAGAGTGTGCTAGAAAAGTTCATGAGTGAAATGTAACCACTACATCCCAAGTTGACAAAGCAACACTACCTATTCATGCCAATTCTGCAAATAATAGTACCAATACCAAAACTTTTGCGAAAAAATATCGAAAAATAACTAGCCTTCTCGTCCGACGGAGGGGGCCGTTTCAGTTGAGAGATGTCGAGCGATGGCATGAGAGGCGCCAACCCACCTGTAAGCGCATATACCTACAATTCAACATCCCAATAAGCAATATAAGTAAAATAAACTATATATTAAAGTCAAATAAGAACAGCAAATACATACATATATATATATATATAGAGAGAGAGAGAGAGAGAGAGAGTAATCACCTCGCGCGAAATGCCATCTGGTTTACGCTGAGAGTCCTTCTGAGGTCTGGATTTCTTCTCTTGGGTTAAAGAGAATGGAGTTTTAGGCAGGCCGAGGATGTCCTTTGCATCCATCTGAATACTCGAAATTAGGGCTTTTCTTGGGGCTGTTAGATCAATTAACGTAGCATTCCGATCAAATTTCACAACGCATGGAGATCGAAATTAGGGTTTCTGAGTTGATTTCATCTTGCAATCGCATGGAGAGAAGGGGGTCGGGGGGAATTAGGGTGTCACTCACATCAAATCTTGAAGCAGATGGGATTAGGGCTTTTTTTTCGAGCGCGAAAGATTTGAGCAGAGCAATGAACAGTGAGACTTGGTTACTTCACCCGCAGGTGATATTACAACGTTGCGTTTTACTAACCGGAGACCGGCTCCCAAGGTTCTACCTCCGTGCTTTTTACTAACCGGAGACCGGCTTACCTCCTTTGCTTTGACTTGATTTCCATATCCCTTGTAATACGTTTACGGTTTACCCCCAAAAAAAAAAATAATAATAATAAAAAAAAAAAAAAGTCCCTTGTAATGTCACCTGCGGAAAGGGGTGCGAATGGATCCTCTCCCATGCTTGGACGGTTGGGTGAAATTTGGACGGCTTATGTTAAATGAAACTCAAATCATTTATTAACTGTCTAAATTTTATTGGATATTTTTAAGGAGGCTTCTATTGGTATTTCAAGATTTACTTTTCATTTCTTATTTATTTTATATTTTAAAATTTTATAAAAAATATAAAAGGTTTTCATGAAAACTAATTGTGTATTCCACTAAAAAAATCATTTTAAACAATTTTGTATAAGAAAGTTTTTTCAAAATCTATCGTTTAAGTGAACTTTTTAGTCATTTATGATATAAAAAAAAACATAAATTGCCAAAAATATCTACTTAAATAATAGATTTTGGGAAAAAAAAATTTACAAAATTGTTCAAAATGATATTTTCTAATAAATAGCACGACTGGTTCTTATGAAAAATTTTTTTATTTTTCATAAAATCTTGAAGTGTAAAATAAATGGGGGATGAAAAACAAGTATTGGGGTGCCAATAGAAACCCCCTATTTTCTAATCATTGAAAATGATTCAAGGTCCAAATCCGAAGATAAATTGCTAAAGTATTAAATTGTGAAATATAATTTGTGAATTACCGAACGGTTGGTTAAAGTAGTCAATACTTGGATTTTTCTTGTTCAATACTTTGATCTAAACCTACTTTTTAATACTCAAAGCCCATGGTAGAACCTAAACTCCGATCCGACATAAATACGGTGGGGTTCTGTAAATTAACTGTAGCTTGTAGGTTGCTAAGGGACATTTCTCTCTTAAGGATATGTGGATTTACCTATCTCCATACCCTTTTTAGCAAAAGAAGGAGAAAGAAATACAATATGTGGGCCATACGCATGGACTTGTGAGTTGTGATCTATAATTCTCCTCACAGTGGGCTAGGGCCTCTTTCGTATGATATTGTTGGACTGGAGAGGCGCCATGATGCAGGAGCGTAGCTTAGGGATGCAACTTGATTAGGTGTGAACGGAGAAGACAATATATAAATTGAACTGACCTTAAGCAATCCACCTACAGCTTGGGCTTTTTGGTTGGACTCTCTTTACATGTATGAGAAGGGTCTGGATACAACAGCCCCTTGAAGTGATTTCTCCATCCTACTAATTTTAATTTTTTAAAGTTTTAGAAAAATATAAAAGGTTTTTATGAAAAGTGGTCGTTTAATCTACCAAAAAAACATCATTTTGAACAACTTTATAGAAAAAAGTTTTTCCAAAATTTATAGTTTAAGCGAACTTTTTGGCAAAAAATGAAATAAGGACTATAATTAAATGACCAAAAAGTCTACTTAAATGATAAATTTTGGAAAAATTTTTTTTACAAAATTATTCAAAATGTGTTTTCTAGTAGACCTTGTGGCTACTTTTCATAAAAACTTTTTATATTTTTCTTAAAATCTTAAAATAATTAAAATTAATGGGGTGAGGAGATCACTTGAAGGGGTTGTAATATTTGAACCTGTATCAGAATAGTTATTTGAAAAAAGGAAAAAAAAAAAAAAAAAGGGGTCAGGGGGGGGGGGAAAGAGAGTTACCTTTGGTATTGGGCCGAAGTTTCGGTTGCTCACAGGAGCTCTGGGCTTGGACCAGGTGCTGGTCCATCAGGTCAGCCCACTAGTTCACCCAACCTTCCCTTCTTAAGGCTTCTCTGCTGTCTCCCTCACCCTCCCTTTCTCCCTCGCTCTGTTGTATGATGGGAGAAGAAAAAGAGAAAACTTTCAAGCAGGAAAGGCGAAGCTTCTACAAGCTAGGTATGGAAACAAAAAAATTCTCTGATTCTCCCATAGTGGTCTTTTCTATGAGGGACTTTTCCATACTTCCTAATAGTCAACTTTTACTGGCTACATGTGTGTTAGATCTTCAATTCTTGCTTTCAGAAGCATAGGTTCACTTGGGCAACCTCATCTTGAAAAGTTGCACTTCTTATATATCCACCCCCTAAATCTCTACTATATATATATCGATGGTCATTATATATAAAAGTTCTACTTCAATCTTCTTTGCAGGTTGACTGGCCATGCACGGGTTTATAATCAATCATCCCACAATGGGATTGGTCTGCAGGGAAGAAATCTTCATCGATGGAATCCTTACAAGATCTAGGACTAGCATGGGAAGTTTATCGGCAATAGTCGCTTGTTCGCCTTAGTTAGGCGCTATCCTACCTGAGCTTATTATTATGCTATCCCCTTCTTCACCTTGTTTCTTCGCGGTGGTTCTTCTTGACCTTGTAAGACCTTTTCTTGACCTTGAAAGACCCCGCACCAAGGTATGATATCCTTATTATTCAATCCGTGAAGGACTTCTTATCAGAAGCTATTGACAAAGAGTTTGGCAATCAGCACTCAGTCTCCACCCAACTCACCATCTCATTATCTGCCTATCCCTCCTGAGCTACTAAAATCATATACTACTACTACTAATTAAAACCCTTCTGTCATCTCAAAAAACCCTTTTCCAAAGTCATATGTGTTCATACAAGTAATGAAAAAAATCTGTGTAATATTTGTATCTTGACAGTTTCCTTTCTTTGGGTATTTCAATATATGCTATTTTTAGAGGAAATGTAACAGAGGGCACTCTTTTTACTCAAATCATTGGGAAGATTTCTGTTGATTTTTTATTCAATAATATTATTAAGAGCATGGGAGTTCACTTGTATAATGATGCCTGCAGAAACTATACCCTAGCTTGCAGGCACCAAGTCAGTTCCTTGTTTAAAAATTTTGTTTTGTCTTGAGGAAGCTTTCGTCCGTTATTGACAGACTAATAGTGTAAGAGACCATTAATATTCTCTCAGATCGTGCTGGACTGTACAATGATCTCCACTGTCTTATTGATGTCCTCCCTTTCTCTCTATTATTATCTTGTATATTTTCTAATACTCGATCCGTAAAATTTTTCCCTTTTTCTAACTTTAATTTTTGTAATTTAGGACTTCTAAATTTTCTTCTATCCTTACTGAGCTTTATCATATTTATGAGGAGGGAATGACTTCTGGGGTCATCGATCAGTTCTATAATTGTCTTCCTGGGCCCCTAACTGCATATCACAAACAAACCATGCATTGTCCCATTCTGTTTTACTATTCATCTATTTTCTTTTCAGTCGCGTTGCATTGATATATGACCTCATTAAGACATCAATATGCTTATGAAGCTCTACATTTAATATATATCAGACGATGTAGGTTCATATCCTATTTTATATGCGTGTATATATATAAATAAATATCCACACACGTCTAGAATGAAGAGTTCCATTTATTCATACCAGAGGTAATTGCATATATGTCAGATGTTTAAGCTCAGAAATTTGGAAATATTAGAGGTCCAATACAACCTTGGAGTTGAATTAATGATGCAATTCATAGTTTCATTCTCATTCTCACCACTACATGAAAAGAAACTATGTAACCTGATCAAAAAAAGAAACTATGTAACATCATAATGAATCAGTTCATATATCATACGAAAGCAATATTTAAAAAGATTTGAGTGGTTAAAATAAAGTTAGGATTAGCTCGTGGAGATATGATGCACTCAAGTGGACACTGGAAAGTTGCAATATTTTTAGACTTTTGAGATTATATTTAGTATTTTACTTATTTCCTTTTCTAGCGAGGTACCACTAGCACTTGTCTCCACAATGTTCCTCTCTCTCTCTCTCTCTCTCTCTCTTAATGACATGTGCTTGGAAGGTGGGGAGATGAATTGACTAGGGTTGAATTCAGGCGCACTCGATCAATAATGATATACGTTCTCCAGCCCTTGTGTGCCATGGCCCATGGATTCAAGTACTTTGTTTGGTGTCAAGCACATGCAGCCCTATCTTTTTGAAAAGTCATTTTCATCTTTTGGGTGACAGACTAACATGGGGGCATATTTTGACCTGTGGGCTCAATGCAATATAGGCTGTTTGGGCTTAATATATCCTTGAAAATGGTAGAGAAATGACAATTTTGTAACACTTGCACGTTCCAATCATCTCTTCTACTGGGATCTGACCATAGTCAGTGACCATTATTGTCCCTCTGTGATCATATATCCTATATTAAGATCGATGTGTATCCTTTTCCATGCATTTCACACTGGAAAGCAGGCCCCCACCCTTGGCCATCTGATGGATGGGCTCCACATGTTTTACTTCCCATACCCACATTTTTCTTCAATTCACACTACCATTACTTCATTTTGACCACTTACTGAACATCTTGGACCCACTTAGTGTATGTGATTTGCGAGTTATTATGTGTATCCAAAAGCGATGGTCTCGTACTCTCATCCCTTTAGGGATTGTTTGACACCTTATTGTTGGGAGTTTGGATCAGGCCACACAAGAACTAATGGCTTCTTGAACTCTCTAAGAGATTTATGGCCAAACCGGTCCATAAATCCAACCTGTTCAATATATTTAGGCCCCGAAATGGTTCTCTGGTTCTTTGAGATAGCTCGTACAGGCCCGTATTGGTTCCCTCGTTCTTCAAGATGGTCCATAGCCGATTTTAAGTCCTCCATTTCTTTAAAAAAAAAATTTACATTAGAGGGAATCTACCTGTGAATTTGTAACTACCCAAACTCACCCATCCCAGGTACCATCACTAGGCCACATTTGATTAGAAACTTGTGTGAGATCAAAATTTATAGACATAAAACGGGCTTTCATTTCGTCCATTACAAGCTAGAACTACGTATAGGCAGCCTGGCTTGAACAATTGAACTAATCCTATCTGCTTTGTTTGGGCTCTGTGTTGGTCATAATTTTTCTGGGCCGGCAGCAAGGCCTTTCGAACTCTGCCCATAGGTACTTGGGAGCCCTTTGGTCCGCTAATCCAATAAATCCAATTGGATTGGCTAAGATCACCCGACCCATTAAGCTGACCCCTGAATTTTCTCGTATCTATCACATAGAGTTATATAGGACTCAACATATGTTAGGTATCGGCTTATTGCACTTAAGAGTTTATTTCTGTATTTTTTTTTTAAGGTTCAAAGAAAGTCCAATGGGCCCTTGAATTATACATTGGCATAGCCCAGCGCAATATGCCCTAAGGGATGATGCACATTTTTTTTTTTTCCCTGTCTTACCATATTAATACCCTTCCGCAAAGGTTCCTCACCCCCCAAAAAAAAAAGATTAAAAAAAATTATTAAAAAAAAAAAAACAAAAGGAAAAAAATGGTTGAGCAGACAAATGGTGAATGTGGTGTGACTGCATAGCTATTCGACTGCAATGAGCTGTCCTCAGGGCACTGATCATGAGGACTTAACCTACAGGAGAGGCCAACAATAAGATAATGAAAAAGGGAATAAATCAGCAGTACAAGCCATATGTATGATTAAGGGATATGCACTCTCTTTTCTTTTCTTTTTTTTCAATGGGAGGACGAAATAAAGGGTACGTACCTTGATCGATTAAATGATTCCGTGTACAACAACGACGAATAAGGCTCACCCGCCAGCATCCAGTCAAAGATGGTCACCCCATCTTTTGGTTTGAACCATTTTTGTCGCCACAACAAAATCCACTCCACATGCAGACACCCAAAAAATAAACAAACAGCTTCTAATCATGCGCTTGTGATGTCTGCATTGTCCTCTACCCCATTGTTCGCTAGCCATTGTCACAATCCCATAGCTAGTAATCTACTTATTTGTATCATTTCACTGGAGGTTTGCCTCATGTCCCTGCCTAGTAAGTTCTATATGTGTCCATTTGGTTTATGGCATGATGGTTGACAGAATAATAGCCAAGGGGTTGGTAGTGTGTACATAGTGACATTCCAACTGTCAACCCCATGAACAGCCATGCCATAAATTCTGTTTCTTCCTCGACTGGCTCCGACCTAAGCAGTATCAATGTGCTCTTATTCAAATCCATTTTCCTTTTGATGAAGTGAGTTGTGACGTCGCTAGCTAGGATTATTCAATGACCTTAACCAATGGTGTTCTAGGGTTGAGCCTAGGGGCCGTACTGCCCATAGGGAATTGGCTTGATCAGAATAAAATTTAGTAATAAACCACTACAGCTAAGGTCCAAGATAGAATTGTACGTGGGAGTTTGCTATAAATAAAGAATAATTATTATTTTTTGTATATTTTTTTAATATAAAATTTGCATGTTAGTGTCAAATTAGCATTTTAATAATGAGAGAATGATCTCCATATACGTCTAAAAATTTACTGAAAAAACAGAAGATACACGTCTATACACTTCTTTTATGAGTGATTACCTATTTATTTAAGCAAGGATATTTTGTTAATTAATGACCATTAGTAGCTGTCTTAGCTTGTTCATCTTCATTCTTCTTCGTCTTAACTTGTTGTTCTTCTTATTATGTTGATGTGACTGTCCACGCGTGACTTATAACATTTTGCAACTAGTACTAATTATTTTTTGTCACCTTAATTATAATGTATATGCCCACAATGTTTTCTTTAGGCCGGCGCCGCATTTTTGGTTGTGGTTTCAAGAAAGATGTTTTAAATAGTTCACTGAATTAATTAGATAAAAGGGCATACGAAATGAGAATATATGTTTTTTTTCTTTTTTTATTTTAAAAATTTAAAATTTAACGACATGAGAATGTTGACATCAACATTACAGAAATGAACCCAACATTTTTCCCTAAATTTTTTTCACTTTCTCAGTCTTAGTGTGAAGCAGCTTTTTCCCAAGGCCGGCTGCTTGTATACGTACTGCTATTCAATCACATATAAACTTGATTATCCTAGCAATTTAAAAGATCGAGTTGTCGATCACTTAAATTTTGTTTCGGTTATAACTCCATTTTAGAGTGCTACAGAAAAACAAATTAAATGAATTCATTTCATTCCCATGAGGTTTCAGGTGCACATTTTCTGATGCTGACTCCTTAATCATCTATAAAATAATTAACACCTATGTAACACAAATTGATTTGAGTTGATTTTTCATAAATGACTAGTGCGCGCGTTGAAGGAGCATGGTTTTGCCCAGCCCAGATCAGACTAATTAATGTCATAGGCACCCATTCTCAGGCTCATTCTTTATCTTTTAGACTTGGGCTTCGTTGGCCACGTGCTGGGCTCAGTCTAATTGCCCTTTGCTAAAACCTAGCTTGAACCACTCTGGTTCTAATCTCGTGGTTCCCCTTTATTTAATCTGTTCAAAGAGCACCATTGCCCTTATAAGATTGAGCGTTTTTAATTTCCTAGTATCCAAAATAAAAAAATTAATAATTCAACTAATATTACTCTCTCCGTTTTTAATTGACTGTCTCTTTTGAAAAAATACACGTTTTTTTAGAAAACCCTATTAAATGCTTTTACATTAATACATATGTTTTGACATTCCAATTTTGCCCTTAAGAATATAAAACATTGGAAAAAAAAGGAATACCCTTTTAAGAGTATTTTAGGAAATGAAATAAAAAGAATCATTGACTTTTGGAATGTGATAATAATTTTGAAACATCCCACAAAGAAAATAGGCCAATAATTTAGAAACGGATGGAATATATCGAAACAATATGCACATCCCATAGTTGAATATATAATGAACTATGGCTAGATTTTTTATTTTTATTTTTTGTTATTATTATTATTATTATTTTTTGTTATCATTAGTCTCAACATGCTTATCCCATATAGATGGATCCACTATCCCAATCTAGTCTTATCAAAAAGTTGACTTGAACCCGCTTAAAAGTAATAACTTTTCCTAAAAAAAAGAAGAGAGATGCCACTGGACTACAAACCTAGGAGCTATCTAATGTTACAAATTTTTTCAGCCACTTGGGTTTCATACTCATGGTAAGGCTAACGCGCGCAGCAGTAGGATAAAGTCATACCCTTCACATTCTTTTCCATTTTCTTTGTTATTATCAACATCCTCACCATCATCATTGCTATTAGTATCACTATCAATACAAAACAACACTTACGGCCAAGACTTATAGCTGAAAATGATTGTCAAACTGCCCACAAATATCTTATATCAGGACCAGCATGCAGCAGTACTTCTTATCCCCCTCCCCTCCCTCCCTCCCCACTCCCTCTTTTTCTCACTTTGGCAAAGTTACTATTAACAGTTTTGCATTTTGATGTGAAATGACAAACATACCCTGTCATGTATCCCCGTGGCATGCTGTGAGTGGGAGATTGCCAATGTAAGCCTAGATGAACAACCAAATGATGCACACCAATAAATTGAGTGTCATACAATAAATTGACTGCGTGACAGTCCAATTTTGATTATTTGATCTGTCAATAGTCTTGTAGCTTGGGGGCACCATTGTTTAAGGAGAGGTAATGGGTTTAAGTACAGACCTAAAAAAAATGTGGTGAGAGGGTGGGATAAGGTGCAAGGTCCTAATGTTAAATAATAATAATAATCGACAGACGAAAAAGATTATCCTCTCTCTCAATCTCTTTCCCTCGTCTGTATGGTACAGGGGTAATTGGTTGCAACCAATTCTACCACACAAAGACTGGCATTCGAGTATAAAAAAACCTTCCTTCGATTCGAGGTGTAACGAAAATAAAACCTTTTTTTTTTGGGGGGGGGTGGGGGTAAGAAAACGTATTATGGGGTATAATTATTATAATAATTAGGGCTTAGCCGATCTATCAAAGCCCAACCACCGATTGACAGTTAATCAATTGCTTGTAGGTCCACCAACCATTGCACGTAGTGGAGTGGTTAACATCAAAACTCTAATTGTGTTCAATTATTAATAATCTATATTAATTCATCAATCTTATACTACTGGATTGAGAGCTCACTGTTGTCTGATTAAGATTGGATCCCCTCTTTAATGGCATTTGGGAGTCAAAATTATTCCCAACTACGTGCAACGATAAAATCAAAGGCATTATTTTATGCTGATTATAATAAAACAATTGGGCGGCCCCGTGACTGCTGCTCAATTTGCTGCTTTCATTATTTGTGTGCTTCTTTTCAAGGGCCCTGATTTATATCACGTTAGGTAGGTTTTTGTTATTTTATCCAAAAATAAATTTAGTGCACATGATACCTTTGAAAATCCATTTTACGGTACGTGGGGGTTTTTTTTTTTTTTTTTTTTTTTTTTTAAAGTGAGATATTAGGAGGTTTTGAAATGCTTTTTGTGAGATATTAGGAGGTTTTGAAATGCTTACATATGCACTTGACTAACCCACTTGGACATATATAGTCCCCTCGTCTCCAATGCATGGGGGTAATTGCAGGATAAAACCTATATAGAAGACCCTGTGAAGGAGCAGTGAAAGTTGAATACAAGACCTCTTACTTAATTGCTTGGTAAGAGGTTGTAAGACTATTTAGTCAACCCCTAAAGATAACAATGCATGGGTTCTTGATTCTCTTCATTGTATAGTAAACCCTATAGTTCAATGATCTACATACTATTATATATTGCTATGTCAACATCAAAAGAATCAACACCTATCGTTTGGTAGGTTTTCTTTAACTGATTAAAAGCACAAAAAATAACGTTAATTGTATAATTAATTTAGAAAAGCTCAAACAGTCAAATGAAATATCATCGATCTCCCAAATGCCATCCTCATTTTCAAAATGGGCAGCATTATTCGCGTTCTGCTTTAACTTTTATTATTTCAAGCATTGCGAGTGCAAGTAAATTTTAATTTATAAGCACATGGGAATGAAAGTAGCATCCGTCAAAAAGTGGAGCGCAAATGATACTACCATATCTTATTTTTTAAAAATTCACTTGGGTAGTCAGACACATTAAAAGGGAAAAAAAAAAAATTTGCATGTTTCACCGAACGACCGGTGGAGGGATGGAGGGGGCGAGGGGGGTCAGCTGACCCTTCCGACTTTTTTTTTTTTTTAAACTAACTTTTGAGATTTTAAAATTTGACCCTTCAAAATACCTTTTTGATCCCCTATAAAATTTTATTTTGAACCTTTTGCTGCATGAGTTTGACAGTTAATTAATTGGAATTAATTTTTAATCCCATACAAAATTAAAAGTAAAACATTTTTTTTTTTCATTTTCCTTAAAAACACACAGTTAGTTCAATGATATATATATATTTTTTATATTGTTACTGTTAATTAGAATTTTATTTTTAAAAAAATACTTATCATTATTCTTGACCCAATTAATCTTTAGATACCACCACTGGAATCACCCATTGTAATATCAAACTAGCAATCACTCTATTATATATCGTACCTAATGAAGCTTAATTATTGCTGTTACAACATATCCATCAGGGATGTGGAATTAGGGCTTTGAAATGGTGCCATGTGGCAAGCGAGGAAGATAAGAGAACCCACCTCATTTTTGTCAGAAATAATTTGAAAGGAAATCCCTGGCTCATATGAAATTTCTTTAATGCTCTTGTCTTGGTCTTCATGTGTCAAACCAGCCGGCCTTCCACCATGGAAGCAAGAGTCGTGTTTTAAGGGAAAGCAAACCCTAGAATCTAGGGATCAAACAACCATTTCTATTTGTAGGTTTTTGTTGAATTCAGTGGGGAAGTGTTCCTCTTCGCACACCTCCACATCAAATCTCATTTTCGTCACACATCAAAATCTCATGCTCACCCATTTATTAATTAATTAAAAACAATCTCATTATAATAGGGTTTTGGAAAGCCCACTTGTAATTTGGCATGGATACAATTACTAGGGACCAACTTTACCTCGGTCAAGATCGATAACAACTCACTACCTCGAGGTCTTCAACCATGTGCGTGTGTGCGTGCAGGTACGCGTGTTTTTTTGACGACTTATATTGCACTATATCATGATGTTGTGAACATTTTCATAATGACATTAAAATGATAAATCATATTCCTAAGAAGAACAACCAAATTCGAAAGTTACATGCGGAAATTTGAAGCCAATATATGGTGTGTCATCATTTACATGAATTACTATGCAAATTACTTCACACAATATATGATGGCCTTCTAATTCCATCAATATGCCATGTGCATAAAAATGATGAGATGTTTGTAGCCATTTCGGTGTCATTATAATTGAAAATGAGAATATATATATATATATATATATGGCTAAAACAGGGTGATGGTTGAATTGAATAATCTTTTTACCTCTTTGAAACCCTTGGTTGTTTTCAAATTGGGTGATCAATCAGATGCAATTGTTTTGAGTCAATCAATTTGTTTACTTGTTTTAATCGAAGATTAGAATCAATCTGACTATATGGTCCCAGTTGATGTAAACCCCTAACTAGAGGGTTAAGATACCCTAATCAGGAGACTTCCTTTCAATTGGTGGTTTAATGTCGGCTGGATTATTGTGTTGAGGGGTCCAATTGACTGTTATTTATTTGTTTTATTTTTGTTTTTAATCTTTCTAGCTGGGTGAAAAAAAGAGGTGAAGGGTAGGGGGGAGCTCTGACCACACGAGCAACCAATGGGAAGACAAGTACTTCTGCATTCACTAGGAGGAACCTCGGACTAAGAACTTAGGAACAAGTGCTTATTGGCCCAAATTAACGTCAAACTCAATAAACAAAGAAAGGAGGAGAGGAGGAGAGAGAAGAAGGGAGGCTTTGGTTGTAATTTTGGGCATACTGATCCCAATCAAACGAGTCATTTTCCGTTGAAAACATTGAAGTTCACATATAAATCAAGCACCAGGCTTGGAAAGGGAAAATTTACCTTTCACGATAAAAGAAAATATATCTCAAGGTGTTCATTTGATGGAAGAGTTATGGGAAAGGAAGAGAAGCCATTTGATATAAAATATTTGTCATTTTCTCTCACTCAGTTAGAAAAGCAAGAAAGGGGTTAAGAACCTAGATTCGTTTATTATTAACTTTTTTTTATCTTTCATCTAAGCTTTTCTCTTCAAAACTGAAAAAAGTAGGTGAGAAATCACCCTCTTTTATCACAAACTAGTAAAATACAAGGAAAGCGCGCAATCAATTTTCGGCCACTTTCCTTCCTACTTTCTTTAAATAATTGGGAAGATAAAAAATCTACTTCTTCCTAAGAGTAATGCTATATTGCTCAAATAATTAGTTTATCAAGACCCTCTTGTTCAATTGATATGATAATTGAGTTGATCTAATAGAAATATCATTAACAAATCATTCAAATAAGTAAACTTGGGTAAAAATTTTGAAGGCCTTAAGACTCTATTTGGTTTGTGGATTTTATCAAAGAAAAAAAATAAAATATAAGGAATTCTACTTTCCTTTATTTGGTTGCAATGGAAAATTATTAAAAAAAAAAAATTGAAATAATTTTGGACTTGATATGATTTTATTTTTTTCCTCTTTCATTTTTCCTCTCTTCTTTTTTTTTTTGTTCTTGGTAGAATCCATAATCAAATAAAGGGTAAACGTTTTCTTTTTCCTGGAGGAAGAGTGCATTATTTTATTTATTATTTTTTTTCCTGGGATAAAGGAGAGTTCTTTAATTACACTCCTGCTCTATTTTTTTGAGGCATTGCCCATCGTCAATCTTACCAAGTGTTTTGTGGGGGGAGGGGGGTGGTTGTTTAGTGGGTTACGGTCCTAATTTATTTATTTATCTTTTCTAAAGTACAAAATGCACCATTCTTAAAACTTGAACGTGTGCGTTTGGGTTTGTTAATCAGATTCTTTCACCAGTGCAGAAGTACTTGGGGTAATTCCGTAAAATGATTCCAGCGTACATTGTACATGTCCGTGCGTTAATCTGTTCTCAAATTCTCATCATGAACAGATAAAAGCTTTGCTTATCCACACACAAAAAAAGTAGAAAAATTTAGGGGCATAAAGGGCAAATAAACAAATAAAATAAAATGCGAGCAGTCAAAAGATGAAAAAAGTCAACATCCGCGTAATAAAAGGGTGGCGAGTAAAGTTTTTGCTCCACCCTCAAAGATTCCGAGAGAGAGGTGAGAGAGAGAGAGAGTTGAGGCCCAACACGCCTTGAGAAAGCGTTGAATACAAAATCCAAAGTTCCAACCAGAGGGGACAAACAGCCGTAACCAGGTTGGCCTCAACCCCCTCTGTAGGAGGCAAGCTTTGCTCTGGTCAAGACCCATATGACTGTGAATTGTGAGCCATGTTTTTTTGTCATTCTGCACCCTGCTTCATTCCTGGATCAAGAAGCCCCCAGTTTAATGGGTTTTAAATAAATAAAATAAAAAAATTTAACATGATTGACATTCATAGCATTTTACTATTTCAACTAAAAAAATTGATTAAACATAGCCTCAATTATCTCTTACGCGGCATCTAGAGGTGTCCCGACAAAGTAACGTACTAGAGTTGGAAAAAAAAAAGGTCATAGGTTCAAAGCCTACCATATTACTAAAGGGTAATATATAATCCTCAATGGAAAAATTATTCTTGTGTTTCTTGTTTGGGAACAAAGAAAAATAAAAACCAATGTAGCTTAAGTAAGGTATACCATCACAATAATTTTATGCAAAATTGTTCATTAAATAGGGTTCATCATATTGTAAATCGCACCTTTGATTAAAATTTTCATTTTTTTCAAAAAGGAAATGTTAACCCACGTGGCCTACCTAAGGTGGTTGCTTTTCACCTCTTGATGGATTATTTCCACCAGGCTTCGCATGAGAGCGTGGATGTATAATATTTTTCCTCGTTTTACATCATACGAAGTCCACGACTCTTAAATTCATGATTCTTTATTTGAATTTAATAATCATCCGATACTTAATTATTTAATTTTCATTAAATAATCATCTCCCTCCCTCTCTCTCTCTCTCTCTCTCCCTCCCAACAACAGATAGTATATTAATACCACCACCTCAACCATGATCGTCCCTTCAAGTTCAAAGTTCAAACTCATATTCTTTCATCTTCCTTCATTTTCTATCTTCTATTCTTATTCATCAACAAGCATGGTTGTGCCTTCTCCAACTCCCGTACGAAGCAAGAAAACAAAGGCCGTTGGGATTCCAATAATTGATCTATCTCGTGATAGGTCCATCGTAGCAGAGCTAATTGTGAAAGCTTGTGAAGACTATGGTTTTTTCAAGGTGATCAACCATGGTGTCCCTAATGAGATAACTGCAAGATTGGAAGAGGAAGGCCGCCAATTTTTCGCCAAACCCGCTTTGGAGAAGCAACAAGCTGGGCCACCTAGTCCTTTTGGTTATGGTTGCAAAAACATTGGCTTCAATGGTGACATGGGTGAGCTTGAGTACCTTCTCCTTCACTCCAATCCTCACTTCATTTCTGACAAATCCAAAGCTATCTCCAATGACCCAACAAAATTCAGGTAATAACTCATTACATATATGACATGATTTTTTTTTTTTTAAATTGCCTTTTTTTTTTTTTGGGGGGGGGGGGGGGGGGGGGTTTGGTTTGTTTGTATGTGTGTAATTTCATTAAAAATTGATTCATTTTTCTGCATGTGTCATAGGCATTCATGTGGTTCATTAGGTGTTAATGCGGCTTGTTTAACTCATTTAATTTTTATAAATTTTAATAAATGCTCTTTATGGTATTACTTGCACACGTTGTGGAGAACTCTCTGAAATCATGGCACTTTGACCGCAAGGTAAGGGAGTTTAGTCTTGGGGATGCAACTGGTGGAGGATTGTTTTATGTTGATGCCATGTTGTTTCATAGAAAAAGACACTTTTTCTATATAGAAAAAGAAGGAATAAAAAAATGTATATAAAATAATAAGTTGAGACTAATTGAATGTTTTAATATTAATTGGTCATTTTATATCAATAGGGTAAATGTGTTGGTTTGATGTACTTGTCCTCGTGATGAGATAATTTAGACCCTTGTTGTAATTAGATGCGTCTTGTTTAAGTGCCCACCCTAAGGTCCATGTTACTACAAAATTCGTGCATAATTATCTTTTAGGATTGAGGATTCCTTATCTTTCTTTCGTTCTTTTTTTTTTTTTTTTTCAATTGTAAGAAGTATACTCACATACCTACATAGAATTGAATCTATATATCCACAACATGCCATCCAACCCAACCTAATGACCATTGGGTTATGATCATTCCTAATTGATCCACTGCAAAATCGAAATTTTGTAACCCTGTATCCACCGTGGTTTTGCTTCACTAATTAAATACGAACTCATGCTGTTGGTTCAGTTTAATAAAAGCCACCCCCATTAGCAATAGGTCAAGACTCAAGACTATTACGACAAAATTTTCAAATAAATAGATAAAGAATTTTATGGCCGTGGGGTCAAATAGGTGCACGTGCAACCTGAAGTGGACCTTTGCCAAAAGCAAAGTTCGGCCTCTTTTTTTTTTTTTTTTTTTTTTTTTTTTTTTTTTTTTTTTTCAGACAACAGATATACGAATATCTTCGGTGTTTCTATATGCTATGCATTGGCCCACCTAATAAAATTATGGTTTCCACTTTTCCAGGCAGCAATGCACCGGCCAGCCAGCATTCCATGACTCACACGAAGAAAAATTAATCAAATACACATATAATCAACATAACTAAGTCAAAATACAAATCAATGATTTCAAAATCAAATCAACAGGAAAGACCTGAAAAGCCGCCACGTGTCCTTGTAATTACCATATTGGGGCTACAATATTGGTTACCTTTTTTTTCTGATAATTACCAAAAACAGAATTTCAAAAGTGGTGGAGATGATGATGGAATAATATTTTCTAATGGTAGGGTCACTTGGCATTGGCATGCAGGTGTGCAGTGAATGATTACATACAAGCGGTTAGAGACCTTACATGTGAAGTTCTTGATCTAGCGGCTGAGGGCCTGTGGGTCCGAGACAAATCCGTCTTCAGTGGGCTCATCAGAGACGTCCATAGTGATTCACTCTTACGCCTCAATTACTACCCTCCTCTTAAGGAAATCACTGATTGGGACCCATCACCAAAACTACTTCATCATCACTGTACAAACAAACGGATCGGATTCGGCGAGCATTCGGACCCTCAGATCTTGACCGTCTTGCGATCCAACGATGTGGCGGGCCTTCAAATCTCCTTGCGCGACGGGTTGTGGGTCTCTGTCCCTCCGGACCCCTCCGACTTTTGCATATTCGTTGGCGATGCCCTACAGGTCAGTAATATATATATTCCCATACCTCAGAATCTTGAAAATATCTAGTTAGCAATTTGAAAGTTTTTTTTTTTTATAAAAATTTTGAAAGCAAAAAAAATTATACAGTAACAAATTTTACATATGAAATTAAAAAAAAGTACTTGCAAAGTGCGAACAAAATGATGCAATGTGCAAAAAGAGGGAGTGATTAATAAAAAATTGTGGCTTACTTTTCTTTCAATTGGCAATGAAGGCTATGACGAATGGGAGGTTCTTGAGCGTGAGACATAGGGCATTGGCAAACTCAATCAAGCCTAGACTGTCAATGGTGTACTTCGGTGCTCCATCCCTGAATACATGGATCTCTCCTCTCCCGGAAATGGTGTCACCTCAACAGCCCAGTCTCTATAAGCCCTTCACTTGGAGCGAATACAAGAAAGCCGCATACTCTTCACGGCTGGGAGATAGCCGTCTGGACCGTTTCAAGATTCATTGTGGGGATAAAACTGCAGCATCATGAGTCAGAAAAATTTTGATGCTAGCTGCTCCATGAGGTGAGACATGACTAATTGTACAATTGGTTGGGAAGTAGACATGCAAAGGGATCAAAAAAGATGGAAAAACAAGGTGGTGTATATATATGTATGCTACGATAGGAGTCGACGTTGAAGGGTGATCTTATTTTCATTTGTGGGGGAAGTTTTCGCGCAATGAATTTTCCTATTTTTGTATTCTTAATTGTGCTTTAATTTGTTGAATGTAAGGTACGTAGGGTCAGTCAAAATTTAGCCCTCGATCAGGTAGTGCATGTTTGGGAAATTATTGATTTGTACTTAGAACTAGCTAGTGTGAGTTTGATTGATATGAATAGAAATTCTTTTTTTTTTTTTTTTTTTTATCAAAATATAATTAGGTAAAAGACCATGTTTCAATTCAATCAATATCATGTTTCCAACATTAATTTGATGGCATGGTGGTGCCACGTTTGATCATTGGATAAATTAGGTATGCCCAGGAAAATAACGCCATACCAAAGTCTCCGGTCTAATGTTCATCTACAAATTGGTTTCATGTCCCAATCCATCGCTTGCCCAATTGTGATTATTGCAATTATTCATATGCAATTGATGCAAAACACTCGAAGCTACAGATTTGCCAAAAGCATCATGAATTGAGCATTCTTATTTGTCACGCTAACTTCGATTCTACAAATTAAAAAGCAACATACGTATGATTATTATTATTATTTCTTCTTTTTCAGTCAAAGTACGTGATCCTAATTTTCCTCAATGGTCTCACCAACTATATATGACACACAATTGAGGGGCGGTTGATTGAACAACCAGATGGGATGTGGCTAGCTTGTGGAAATATAATAGCCCTTTGAATTAATGGCTACGTACTTATGATCTCATCTGTTTTAACATATATATGCGTTGCTTTTCCAGGCAGATTGCATTGTTTGGTGAATCCAAAAATGCGTGTTTGACAGTAATTTTCACGATCGATCATCTTAGCATAATGGACGGGCATCATTAAATCAAGAATACGCATATACATCACTCTTAAGGATAGTCCACGACTCTCGATCACCGGTCACAAGATGATGATGCCCCAATGATAATGATAATGTTAGCTTGACTTAATAATGATGAATTTATTGGGGTGATGGGTATCAATCAGAGACACCCTATGTGGGCTGAAAATGAGTTTGCATTGACTATCTTGAATTTATTTGGATGATGGGTATCAATCAGAGAGAATATGAGAATGATTTAGTGTCCATAGGGTGATAGGGAGGGAGCATATATGCATATGATTATACGGGTCCCATATATCTTGAAGATCTAATTTGAGGCTAAAAGCAACCCAAACGGATCATTGAAGTTATTGTTCATCCATATCCTACATATGTTGTGTTGGCATAATTAATGTGATGGATCAGAGGGTTGGGTTCCTCTTTTTATTTATTTATTTATTATTATATGTTTTTATATTTTTATTAGGGGGCGAGATGGAGGAGAGAAAAAGTCACAAGATTACACATCGGAATAACTGAATATAGGTACTAAAGTAGCATAAAAGAACTATAAATTAACATACCAAGTGGGTATTGATTATATATATATATATATATATATATATATATATATATATATTTATTTAGAGAGAGAGAGAGAGAGAGAGAGAGGTATGTATGTTCAATGAGGTTGTCCAACGCTCATTGACTCATGTAAAGAAGGTTTAGATGGCCAACTCCTTACAAACCTTACATGGCACGGATTGCATGCGTCCAAAATATATTACTTATGACAGAAATATATGCTGCATGAAGAAGCTACCTCTTAATCTTCAACTATGCCAAAAGTGCCCAGAGGATTTATAAATCACTACAAGTAATTAAACTAGCCCACTAATGTACCAACAAATTGGATAAGGCTATGTTCGTAATTTCAGACCTCTAGACACAATTTTCAAATGAGGAAAACAAGCAGCACATTTTTTTTCTTCCGGATATTAATTATTTATGAATTTAAAATGCCAGTTGAGGAGATCGATCGATGTTATAGAGGTTATATAGCATCGATCTCTCCGTGCAAGGCTTGAAGCAAACATGGCTTCATTAGTGTTATTATTGGGAGCATTAGTGAGAGGCCGCAGCGATGATCACCTTATGCCATGCGAGGAGTCAGGGAAGATGAAGCAGGAAGGCAATGGTAATGGAGGGAGGCATGGGAACATGGTCTCCGCCGGTACCAACGTTTGGAGCCCCGTGAGCAAAGATGAGGATTTTCAGATGTGGAAAATAGCCGAATGTTGTATTTGGTTTTAGAAACCAGTTGCTGTTACGTAGTATTCATCTCCCCTGTTACTGATTTTAGAATATGATTACTATTGCACCGTGTGGAGGCTGATTATGGTATTAGTGCTTGTGTTTTCAAAAACTACAAGAGGTTGCCAACACAAACTTGTCTTCGCAAAGTCTTTATTAAGCGGCCAGATAACATTTTTCCCCTGTTTAGGGGAATGTTTCAGGAAGGTTTAAGTTTCGAAGCTCGGAGCTGGTTATAAAATGGGGGGATGAGTTACCCTTGTTGTGTAGCCCACGGGTTCATTGGGCTCTCCTTTGAACCCAAAAAATAAATAAATAAATAAATAAAAATAGTCTTTTGTTATGTGACATATGACTTGAGTGAAAATCTCATCGATCCCTTCTTCAAGAGATTATTTGTTTTTATTGTAAATAATTTAGAGAACATCAAGGAAGAAATTTGAGAATCAGGAAAACAATGCATATTTAGAGGAGCAAAAAATTAAGTATTTTCTATCTTACTACAAACATGTGGAATAATTAGAGAATTTTGCAAATAATTGGGAGTTGAAATTGCTTGTAAAATTCAAGATATTCATCTCTGATTCAGGAAATCTTTTAGATTTTTCTCACTTCACGAATGGCGTAAAAGAAATAGTAATATTGGGAATAATGATGGAAATTTGTTAATTTGAATATGCAAATGCTTCTTAATTCTTATCCCCAATAGTATTCTACTCAATCTATACAAGGAAGTCCTCCTTTTATTTTATTTTTTTTATGTCTTATAACTTTCAAACTTAAAATACGAGGGCAACTTACTATAGATACATGGATAATATTAAGATTTTAACTTGAAGGACTTTGCTTGACCCATGGTAGAATTGACATAATAAGAGGAGCAGAACTAGATTTGATAAGGGCTGATGAGCCAGGTATCCCCCTCTACATAGTATGTTCCTATAAATGGCTTAGCCTCTTCGTCCGTCAGCACTCGGGCCCAACCCACTCTTCCCGTCAAGTTAGCTCCTGGTCCGGTGCACTTATATTCTCCATAATACACACTTCTGTGGAAGCATAAAAGGTTGAACTATCAGAATTTTATTTATTTATTTATTTATTTTTTTGAAGTGGCCATAAAAATTAGCTTAGGCATGTTATTTAATTAATGTACGTATAGGCATAAAATAAATATAGTGGGTGATTTTATTGGACTTACGAAGCACGCTTATGGTTGCCCCAGTTGCTCCATCCCTGAGGAAGAACTAGCTTGTCCAGGAATGTGTAAGAAAACACAACCCTGGAATAATCACCCCATGCTCTTCCAAGGAATACTGTGCCACTCCCTGTTACCACATTATCTTTGAAAGAAAATCCACTTTCCAATGATGAATTGGTTCGCTTTTGAGCAGTGAGGGAGGCGACCTTCTTGGCTATGGAGTTCAAATTGCAATTCTGCACCTACAAATAGCATTCTCAGTCGGAATCCTTTCTGGGTATGGCTTTTTTAGAGCTTGGCCTTGATAATAGAAATACAGGCCTGAAAATAGAGGACGAAGTCCATATTGGACTCGGGTTGGGCTCACTTGTACGTCTCAGATTTTCAATTTCCAGTGACATCTGCCCACAACCTAAACAGAATGGGGCCTTTATTGGCGTCCTAAGACTTGTTTTTCATCTCCCACTTATTTTACATTTAAATGATAGATTTTTGAAAAACATCTTCCAACAAGTTGTTCAAAATAATGTTTTCTAATAGATAACGCGATTAGTTTTTATGAAAAATTTATATATTTTTAATAAAATCTTAAATTTTAAAATAAATGGGGTATGAAAAGCAAGTCTTTGGGTGCCAATAGAGATCTCCAATCAGAATTGAATTCAATTTGACGTTTTACAAGCCAAGTCCAATTTTTTTATTAAAAATGGCTGCATATGTCCACCTAAATTTCGGGTTGGTCTTGGGTCGGGTAAGTCTAGTCCGCCAAGTTGCCCCAGTCAGGTGCGGAGCTAGGGGGTTAAAGGGAGAGGGGGGGGGGGGGGGAATTGACCCCCTTGACCTATTTTTCTTCTTCTTCTTCTTCCCTTTTTTTTTTTCCTGAACTAAATTATGAGTATTTAAAATTTTGACCCTGCCAATTTTTATGTAACTCCTAAATTTTTTTTATTTTGATCCTCTAATTGCACTTTTAACCCAAAAATTTGATGACTTTGACCCTTTTATTTATTATAATAATTATTCTACCCTATACAAAGTTAAAGAACAAAATCCCATTGTGATACACCACTGAGAAGAAAAAAAATTCCAAAATATTTATAATTAATCTAGAGTAATAATATTCTAGACTAATATTTTAGCTCTGCCACTGGCCCAGTCAGAGGTCATCTAGTGTTGTGTATTCGATTCCAATAGGGCCAATCCCGAGCCCATTTCTGGACAAAAATTGAAATGGACTTGTAGCAGGTCAAATTCCATGGTCCAACCTACATTGGGTTGCCAGCCGAGAAATGCTGGCATAAGCCATCCACTTTCCTAATCGTAGTGGTGGGAAATTTGTGCAATTATGATTAACTGACCTCATAAAGGGATCTGCCATAGCCAAAGATGAAGTCAACAGAGCCTTGGATGAAACAATTATTGAAATAGTGAAGGCCCTTGTGATCATAAAGAGTGTCTTGAGCACCATAAAAACTACAGTTATAAAATGCAGCCTTAGTCCCTGAGATGCGAAGCGCCACTGCTTGTCCTCCTACGGATCCAATCTCATGTGGAGCTGTGTTCTGCAAATCACACACATTTTCTTAAAAGAAAAAATAAAAATTTGGACCGTTAATTCAATTTTCATAAAACTAGAGATTTCCTGTAGGCTCTATTTGATTCGCGAATTTTATTAGGGAAAAAAAGTAAAATATGAAAAATTATACCTTCTCTTATTTGGTTGTAATGGAAAATTGGTAAAAGAAGAATAATTGAAATAATTTTGGTTTGGTATGATTTCATATTTTCCTTTCATTTTCTTTCCTCATCATTTTTTTTCTCTTCCCTTTTTTTTTTTTCATGAAAAAATCCATGAACCAAATAGAGGGTTAGGGAAAAACCGAAAAAAATAAAAATGAATGGTCATGATCGAAAGGTTAATTAAGATGCTGGACCTCAAGACATCATGGAACTTATAATTTTATTTTATTTTTTTGGTTTTCTAGTTAATTATGAGGAATTTTCTGCATTCATCCAAAGAAGCTGTGAACATTTACGGATTTTATCCTGCAGGATACAGCTGTTTTGTATAGTTTTTGTGGAATGTCACAAGCAGCAAAAGAATCTCATTTCTACTTTGTCATTTATGTGAATTGGAAGCACTGTTTGGCGTAGAAGGATTTTGTTAACAAGGCTGCCATTGCACGTCCAAATTTGTATTAATGTACATTTTCTTTTGAAAGTAGAAATTGAAAAAGGCAACAAAATAAGTAGATTTACCTCAAATTTCACGTTGATGGCCACAAAATAATTAGCATCGACAGCAACAGTTGCACTCTGAAACGTCTTTAATGGCATCCCATTTCTTCCGGTTGCGGATGCTGTGTCATTCCCAGTGATGGTTGGTGGGTCACTGGAATTCCCTAAAAACGTAACAAAAGGCAAAGTTCTAGGGACGATAATTTTTTCCCTAGAAATCTCTACAAGTTAATTTCCACCCTCTTAGTATAAAATTCACAGCAAATGTATAATGGGTACTTGGAACTTGCAAATGTTAGAAAATAAAAAATGACTAAAAATAGCAATTAATTTTGGTCACTACCACATATAACACACCTGTAAACACCTGGTTTGATATCCAATATCACTCTCTTAATGTTGTGTAAAGGAATGCTATCAAGGGCTTCTTTTATAGTTTTGAAATCGCCGGTCCCATCTTGACTGACACTCTTTCTCACTCTGTTCATCTCAGCATTCCTCAGCTTCAAATCAAGAACTGTGCCACTGGAGCCTGGTGTTTGAACTAAGGATTCTGCTTCCTTGACAGTCCTTTTCTGATAGTTTGCGACATTCCATGACACCCATCTTTCGTAATCTGAAACTCTTTCCGGACTCCATGAACAAGACTTGAATAAGAGAGTACACAGAGAGAGAAGCAAGATGAGTTGGAAATGAGATACTATAGCCATGGGAAGGCTAGCTGATCGAAATGAGAGTGGCAGTGCATGTGCGTATATAAAATATATATAGGAATGGTGCATGATTTTTAAGTATTGGACTGGATATGAAAATGACATTCTACATAATTATATTTACATGTTAACCTCTTGCTTTTGGATATTGGATTTACTCATACAAATTACAAAAATGAAAATTACTACTAAAAACGGGGTATTATGTTGGAGACTGGCGAGAGAGTCATGAGTGCGCTATCACCTTAATTGGGTCGAGCTTAGGGGAAGGAATTATGTTTGGTGTTCATGTCTATTCAAAAATATGAATCAACTCGAATATGTCATACTCACCAAAGACGTCAACTTTTCAATCACGACCTCCCAAAAAATGCTTTTATTCCTCGAAAACTATCATTGTAGCTCCATTGATCATTTCACTCATTTGCCCACAAGAGTAGTGACCTCTATATTCTAATGTTCTCTAGTTGAAACGTACAAACGAGTTGGAAATAATGTCATATGAGACTTCACAGGGGCACTTTTGGTAATAAATTCATTCTGACAGGTGGACTAAATGGAGGCCTGGACCCTGAATTTGTTAGGTGATACAGGCTTCAAGCCAATCCTGTCCCATAGTGGTGGTAGGAGAGAATGCGGACATAGCTGTAGCCCATCTTCTTTATTTCGCTTGTCCAAAATAGCCGGTCCATGAAATAACTCTCCCACCTAAACCTAATCTAGTGGTGTCCAGAATAGCAATTGAAACTAGTAGGGCTCATTTCCCTAAATGGTAAGTTTTTTAAAATTTATTCCAACTTTGGTGTGATTTTGAACTTAATTCCCCCACAGTGATAAATCGTGGTTGCTAACCACGATTTTATTAAAATCGTGGTTAGCAACCACGATTTTAGCTTTAGGTATAAAAACATAACTTTGAACTTAATTCCCACACAGTGATAAATCGTGGTTGCTAACCACGATTTTAATAAAATCGTGGTTAGCAACCACGATTTATCATTGTGTGGGAATTAAGTTCAAAATCACACCAAAGTTGGAATAAATTCAAAAAAACCTACCATTTAGAGAAAAGAGCCAAACTAGTAGCATTCAAAAATAATAATATAATAGTACACATGCTCCTTGTGCTCATGTCGCAAAACGTATGTCAATTGACTTGCACGTGAATTAAATATTAATTTTTTTTTTAATTAACAAAAATATTCCCATAAATTTTCTGACCATTTAAAGAGCACGATTCGTTGCATGGTAAGATTTTATTAAAACCCCGGAAATACTAAGACTATTGGCCTACTGGATATTCAAACTGGTTGTCCTTTCCAGGTGACGTGTATGTGACATGACGATGAGAAGAACTTCCATGTAACTGTGACACGGCCATGTGGTATTACAGACCAATCAGAAGCAAGCAAAGTGGAAGTATGGGTCCAGAAGAAGCAAACAAAGTGAAAGTACACTAACACTCCCATTTTATTTGCTTCTGATTGGCCCGTGATATCACGTGACCGTGTCACAGTTACATGGAAGTTCTTCTCCATGACGATAATTCCATGGACCGACGCTTGGATGCAAGGTCCTCAAAACCCTCCATTGGCCCATTCGAAACGCTCCAAGTCTGATCTAGAAATCATCAAAAGAACAGATCACGGGCCCATATGGCTCTCAAGTCAAGTGCTGTCTTGAGCCGTTTTCTCAAGAAATCAGGAAAGATTAAAAAAAGTTTCAATGGGCCTAATCTCGGACATATAGTATTAAGTGGGCCATTACATGAATGGGAGACACCACTAAACTAGACCTTAACCTGAGTAACTGTAGATCTAAGGATTTGTTCTCCAAAGTGAAAAATGGGCCTCTACTCCCTGTGAATTTAGAAAAGAAGATGCTCGGCGTCCTGATTTCGGGACCCGTAACATCATCGATTTAGAAATGCTCACAATACCTTCTCTCGATCGATCATCCATGGTCTCAGGGCAGATTGGTGAAAAATGAGGAGGATGACTAACAAAACTTGTAGAGTTGTAGTATGTTCTAATTAGATTGATTGTCAAGCTTAGGAACCTTGTGCCTTTATCTCATCACGCCACCACATCCTAAGGAAAATCACGAAAATTTTCCTCCATAAATCTACATATAACAACTGTTATTGAAGAAGGAAAATGCTATTCATCCTTAATATATTTTTCCAATTTTTTTTTTATTTTTTTTATTTTAATGATGTAACTATTGAAGTAGCACACATTCAAAAAACACAAAAAGACCAATGTGCTGATATGAGAACAGCGATATCATTGAGAAAATAAATTTGGATTGAGAATCAGGAATCAGTAACACCTATGAAAATGGGTCATTTGTCAAGGGTGAAATTCAAGAATTTTTTTCTCCCCCTCCCCCCCCCCCCCACAACACTTCTTTTTTTTTTTTTTTTTTTTTTTTTTGTTTTGTGATGTCTTTTCAAGAATCCAATACCTCAAGCAATAAGAAAATTGTGAATGGCTGGTTTGCACAAGGCACAAAGTGCAACTCTTTCATTCTTTAGGATTAAAAAAAAAAAAAAATTGTTGTGGGTTTTGGGGGGGGTTATTTTTTCAGGGTCGTGTTATATGCAAATTACAGGACAGATAAAGCAGATTTTATCTTTGACAACCAACTGCCCTCTTTTTTCTTTTTTTTTTTGTTTATTCAGCTTCTTCATATGATACATATTATCCATACAAAAAACCATTCTTTAATGAGAATTTTCCATGCTGACGTAAGCAGTGATTGCATTTGAAGTCAGAAAAGTCACACATACTTACGCCTCACGCATTAATTCCAGTTGGGAGTTTACCTGTGAGATGCCAACGAATAATATATTAGCTGCTGCTGCTGCTGCTGCTGCTGCTGCAGCTGGAACCTTTTTGGTGTTCTCATTTGCTAATCGAAACTACCTTCGAAGAGTCGCAGCCAAAGGGGCGCCGTCGGCTGCTGCTAGCCTAGTATCATCTAATCATCTCTTCATGTCATGTCTCCCGCTCGAATATTTGACCTTTTGTTATAAAGTTAAAACAAAATTGCTCGAAGTCAAATCATACATTAAATCATTCACCAGTTTAATGCCAATTTTAGACTTGCTACCTATTTATCACTCACAGTCATGATAATACTGATTACTCCGTGTATAAAAAAGAAAAGAAAGAACACTTATCATTCACCACAACTGCGGTCTTCTTGGCTTCATATATATATATATATATATATATGCTAAGCAACGATCATTGTTGAGTAAATAATGTGGATTCTTTCGATGCATCGCAAACATACCCATCTCATGATTAAATATGCATTGAGAAAGCGATCAGGATCATTTGCCCCTTGGGTGTCCCTTTATTTGTCCCATTTTTCTTATATATAGATTCACATCTCATTTTTCCGTTAATCCCTTTCCAACTGAAACACTAAATTTGGTCCTGGACCAAAATTCCATGCATATCAAAGTTTACCGTTAAGACGTTGCCAATCAAATTATATATGGACCACCAGCCCATTTAATTTCTTCTTCGAAAGTTACCTTATATTTCCAGAATTGTCTGTAAGACTTCCTTCCAAGATGGAGAGCCATTTCAAGAGTTGCGGCGGTGGTCGCTGCTTCAATTGAGGAAGCTTATCTTTATCTTTGAATCTTTGCCGATCATCTAATTTTGCGCAGGACCACACTCTCGAAGAGAACCATTTCCTACAACAATATACGGCGCCACAGGCGCACATTTTTTCCTTCTAACACGTTTTTATTTACAAAATTCTAGAATCCAGTCTTCTTTAAGAGCCTCGTTTGGAAGAAAGAGAAAATCAAAATGATGTAGACCTTCTACTCCATTTCATGTGAGAGTACGTATTCATTTTGGAGATGATTTAGACCCTGCTTGGTGAAAGCTTCCTCACGGCCCAATCCTGTTTTGGGACTTTGGAAGTGCCCTGTCCAGCACTTTGTAAGCTCTTTGGTAGCACACTAAAAGTGCTTTAATTTTGGGAATAAGTTTGGCCTAACCATCCACCTTTGTGGCCTAGCAGCAGTATTTATGTGGATTATGGTTTAAGTAGTTTTAGATTTAAGGGTCAATTTTTTTTTCCATTATAAATCTTCTTTAAAAAAAGCTAGATAAAAAATATAAAAATAAAATATAAAAGATAGGGCTTCGCCGACCAAGTTGGCGGGTAAGTGCTTTTGAGTCTATGCTATAATTTATTAGTTTATTTTTGTTTTAAAGAGAGAAAAACTACAATGATTTGATTAATTTCAAAAGTACCCTTCCTGATATATAAATTTCTAGTACATATCTTTCGCTCCACCAAGTTAATTGCTAGATACATGCCTATTTGGTATAAATTTTTGGTACAAATATTCTGCCCCGCCAAATTAATTGCTAAATACGTGCCTATTTACGCTACGGAGTCGCAAAAATTTGTCAAATCTCATCACCATTAAGGTGTTGCTGTAAGAACCAAATATCCTCATCATTCAACATATTGTCAAATGAGTCCCCACAGCCCGACCAACCATTGCTCTGCTCAGAAGCTTGAAAACCCATTCCCTGCTTATAACACCCAGCAGGAGTAGCTGCAAATTCCTGGCAGAAACCCGACCCGTATTGAAAATTACCACCCGGGATATCATAACAGCCAGTCAGGTCCGAAACTGGAGAAACTTGGGTCTCCAAAGAGTCTGATGAACAACCCGATATCTCGGGTTTGAAAGTCGGGTGAACCTGCCCGAACCATAGCTGATCATTATCGCTGCCCATGTTGAAGCCCTGCCCTTGGCTCATGTCTGTCTGGTTAATGATGGTGGTGGTGATGCAACTACCCATGGAGGACTCGGATGCTGCCCGGATCCGCTCGAGCAAGCGGGGAATCCACACATGGCGCATGGTGTCTCTGAACTGTTTGCTATTAACGTCACATTTGAGCTGCTTGGCCTGCTTCTGGACTCTTGTTCTCCAGTAGTTTTTTATCTCATTGTCTGTTCTTCCAGGCAAGTGTTGGGCTATTTTGGACCACCTTCAATGATACACATAGTGGTATAAATATTAGACCTAGTCCATCAACTAATTCAAAATCAAGAAATAAGCAAGATGTGATCATATATATATACCTATTGCCCCAGCGAGAATGGAGTTCGAGAATTAGGAGCTGTTCTTGGAGGGTAATGTTTCCACGTCGAAGATCGGGATGCAAATAGTTTAACCATCTTAATCTGCAGCTTTTACCCGTTCGTTTCAGCCCTGTTATATAAAAAGGAAAAATGAATACTGTTATTATCTGTTTGGTCGCTGAGAAAATGTAGGAAAATAAAAGAATATAGCTATATGGGTCAGTTGTGTTTTTCATATTTCAGGAACATAAACATCTAAGAGTTTTTTTTCTTTTTTTTTCTCCTCCTTCTAAGATTGCATACAGAAAGCCCTTGTTTGATCAGTAAAGGAAAGGAAAAAAAGCAAACAAGAACAGAGATGGCCAAAATATAGCAAGTTGATGTTGTGGTAATATGGGTTGATTGATGGAATCCATATGAGATGATGTTAATGGTGAAAGAAGAGTTGGGTTAGTAACCTGCGCAGCGAGCTAGGGTGTTCCAGTGACCTTCACCATGGATACTAATGTAGTTGGTGAGTACAGAGTCCTCTTCCTCAGTCCATGGACCTTTCCTGATGTCCATCTCTTCTTCACTTTGTACTGCACCTCTACATCGTCTCCCACCAACATCCATATAGAGAGAGAGAGAGAGAGAGAGAGAGATTTTGGATATGGGATTTGGGATTAATTTGGAGGAAGAGAAGATGGGTTGATTTGGATTACTATAAGAAAAGGATTATATAGAGAAGGGGAATAAGGGGATTGAGACTAACAATAAAATAAATGAACAAGTGAAAGTGGCATGTGATACAACGCGCCTAGCCCAAGTTTAATTATAGCACCGAGGTCCATGTTTAACACTACTCTAACATTGCTACCTATCATTTGTGAGTTTAGTGTCTAAGTTTGACCCATTGGCTTCTTTCATTCCACACGCACACTCCCACTTCTACCTACAAGCCGTTTGATTAAACCAATAACAAGATCCGTGGGGAAAAAAAAGAGTTTTTTTTTCTTTTTTCTTTTTTCCTCCGGCCAGTCGTCATTTTTTTATGTCATTAAATATTGCATATCCTGTTGGAAGGTCTTGCCATGTTTTGCAACATGTGAAAGATGATTGAGAAACCAAGGTTTCATTCTACAATATATAATTTGCAACCGACCGCGTGAGGTTTCTTGTGCGCTAGACCAAGTGCTTTTTTCTCTTCTTTTTTGGTTGGAACTATAGGCTAATGATATTAATTAGTCCACGGTTTAATACCACTAATTGAGTACTAAATGATATTAGATGGGGACCATCGATCCCAAATAAAGATTTTTTAAGGATTGTGCTGACTGCTGCGTTTGAAGTTAGCACTAAATTTATTCTATTCTATTATGGTTTTTCGTTGTTCAATTATTCCTTTTAACTTTGAAATTCAAAGATTCATTGCTACTTGTCTTAGGGTTGGATTTATTCTAAATATTGATTAAGATATTTCGTTCCATCGATCTTGTGATTTAAAATTTTAGTTAGGTGAGCTGAACTCATAGACACTGAGAAATTTAGCACACTCACGAAAGGAATTAATTAAAGTCACTTGTTAGCTAGTCAAGATTATGACTAGCTAACAAGAAGGTTAAGAGATCACTGAGTTTAAGTGTTGTATTTGGGTTTCTCATAACAAAATAAAAAATAAAAAATCCAATTTAGTTTCCCCTTGAGATCGACAAAAATATATACCACATATCACAGGTTGGTCCAAAATTTTTAATGCAGACTAAGAAGACTCCATGGAGTATGCACTAAGGCATATATACTTTTGAGACAGCATTAATGTTAAATTTCCTCCCTGTTTCTTGAGATAGCTAGACGAACTTAGATCATTCGCTAGTGGTAAAAGCAAAAGGCATGCTTTCGAATTTCCTCCCTCTTTCCTGATGATAAACATAGATCTTAACCCCCCACGATCATTCACCAGTTAAATTAAGCAAAAGCTCTTAAACTTTAGAACGTAGAGTCAAATGAAGTCTCATCAAGAATAATTCTTTATAAAGTTGGTTTCCCTATACTCCCTAAAAGGGGACTAAAAGGAAGAAAGGCCAACACAGAGACAGGCACAAATTCTAGCCCTTCCACATGCAACTACCCAACCTCACACTTCTTTCCCTTTCTTTTCCAAGCCCCCTTCCTGCAAGAAATTCCATCCATATATTTTTTATAGATGGGCACTAAACTATGTAGTGATCAATAATAATAATAATTTTGTCTTTTGGGATACTCATTGCGCCTACACATGGGCTCCCATGCCCTTATTTTACACCTTATCCAAATAATTAACCACATCACAGCCATTAATTAATTCGATCCAATTGGTTAGCTAGCCTTACGTGACATAAGACGCTTGATCAGATGATCCTATCCTTCGGCTCATCTGCTTTTTTACCATTAACCAAGAAAAATAGTAGAAGGTAAATTCTTTCAAATAATAAATAAAGGACGGTCAAAACCGAATTTTGGTCCTAGTGCATAATTTCCAAAATATAAATTACTGGACGCGTAGGAATCCGAAATGCAGAATAAATCCACGACAGTGACACAATTTAGTGGCTTAAATGCTTCAGTAGTCAGTACTACTCCCTTTTGACCAAAAGGGAGCATTGGGTTTCCATGGTCGACTATGCTAGATGGACAACCCAGTTTGCGCCATTCAGTGAGCAAACCGTCATGCCACGCCTCAAAATTTGAAGCGTGACCACACCACCCCACCAGGCTAGCGTTGAATGTCTTCCACTTGGAGAGAGCAAGCGATCAACACAAGCGAAAGGGGAATGATGTTTTACAATTTTTTTTAGTTCATTCTTTATTAATATTTTTATTCTAAAGTAATACTTTATAATGTATTAATATTTGAGGTATATAAAGTATGTGAAGCGTCTTTGACCCAAACTAGCATGCTTTTTCTTATCTACAATATGACTTATATGTGTGTGTCGGTATTTATACAGTCATTGAAATTGCACAAAATAAGCTGTCGTAATTCGTTGTTTGTGTACACGGCAAGCAAGCAATTCCTTGTGAAATCTTTGTTTTATATGTAGTAGCATCATGTAATTATCTACGGCCAAAAGTTTCCTAGCCCAAAATATAAATAAATAAAATAAAATAAAAAGAAAAGAAAAATCTACTGCCAAAAGTATAAATATATGTAGGAATTAATGTTTAATTTATAATGGGAAGGGGCATGAAAAAATTAATTGAGAAAAATAAATGCATTTTCGCAAGAAAGAAGAGGAGTGGGGGTGTTTGGGTTGGATTTCAAATAGAAACGATGCATCTGCTTTGTTGACCATATCTTTGAACCCCACGTGAGCTTCTTTTTCAAAGGATTCCTCGCAGAGAAGAGCTTCTTCGACAAGGATTCCTTGCAATACAAGAATGGACTGTGTTTTGAAAATTGGAGTTATGTTCTACATAAGTATATAATAGTAATAAATTTAAATGATGTTGAATTCTTAGACTCATCAAGAATATTAGCAGAGACCCTTCTGTCTCTCTTTTTGTGGGCGTGGGTATCAATCTATCCCCCATCCTCATAGCACTTCATCATTCCCTCTCACTCTCTTATAAGTTCTTTAGGGTCATTGCAACAGTAATCTTTCCCTTATGGTCCATATCATGGAATGTGTAAAAGCTTCATGGATCTACTTTACAAGTGGAGATCACTGACCACTAGCTAGCCTTGTGACTCGTGATCAACGGCCTCATGAAATTTAAGTGATTGAGTCTTCTTAGTCCGAAATCCAAATAACTACTTATTGGTGATGGGGTGGGAGCCTAGTGGTCTTAAAAATCCTATCAATTTGGCTTTAATTGGATTGGCTTGAAAATGAGAAATGTAAAACCAAAATGAAATAAAATAAAGTTGGGTCATCTTTAAACCTACTGTAATTGAGGAAGTGATGGAATTGAAAGTTTGTGCTTTTGAGACTGTACATTTTGGATAAAATTCTATTTTCAGTAAAAAAATAAGAAATCTTGACTGTAAATATTTGCTTAAAATGGACTCCCCTATAATAGAACAAATTATATGTAGGAAATATTATCAGATCTAGGAATATTTCCTATGCTTAGGCGGGCGAAGGGCTGCCATTTATTTACATATATTTGTCTGCAGAACAAAATTCTTCCAAAAAAAAAGCTCGAGCTTTCGTGAATTCCCTAGTGTAAGACGGGCCAATGGTCTTTCTTGTGGCTTCTTAAAGCCTTAAAACACTGGCATAAAAGGATCCTCCCGCACACGTATTCGCTAAAAGCTTATTCCCATATAAGAGAGTCTTAGTTTTTTAAGTTATCTCCATAATCGATGGAGACATCAAAGCATAAAAACAGTACTGTAACGTGGTGTAATATGATTAACGTTGCAATTGCTTTGTCTTTCTAGTCTCTCGCTAGTCCCTCTCCTGGATGTTGTGGTGTTTCCTTTTGCATGAATTCCATGCTCGAAAAGGGAATAGGGAAAGGAAAGGAAAAGAAAGCAAGTTCATTTGTTGAATATTAATGTTGATTTGAATGTTCTATGGTGGTGGGGGTGAATGCATGGGAGTCATCAAAGCGTCATATTCGATGACACTTCACCTTGGTGATGTTTGTCAGATTCCCGAGCATGACGTGGCCGCGGTGACACGTGGTGGGTGATTGGCGATGCAAATTACCCACGTGTTGAACAGCCAATTTGTGATGGGGACTGATAAAAATGTGGGTGAAGGCGTAATGTTGGTAAAACCGATTTTAGTGGAGCATCAAAGAAGGATTCCAATTCATTGACATTGGTGATTCATGGAACTAGGCGGGGATGAATGGGCTACCTAGTGTTTCCTAGGTCTATTTCATAGGGTTAGGACGGATATGCCAAATAGTCAAATGGGTCCCAAGTAGAGTATAGAAAACAAATGAACGAGAAAATCTATTTGCTCATCCATCCGAACTTGTGCTTGATCTTTTGCATGTTTCAAACTCTGCAATCTAATCCATAGTCACAGTCACATTTAAATCAACCCCTAAGAAGAAGACCTACAAGACGAATGATGTGATGCTTCGTGTCCTATTGTAGCTTGCTGGCCCAATCCTCTAATCACCTAAGTTCTGCGATGGCGCCTGAGTGTAACACCATATTTACGTGATTTGATACATTAGTACATTGTGACAACTTCTATCATCGAACTTAAATCTAGCGGCGGCCAGCAGAAAAACATTTGAAGACTTAAATTTAGTAGTAGGTTACAATGGGTTAGGCTGAAATTTATTATGCTCTTGTTGGACTTGGTTCTCTCTGGACTTCTGCTTATAGAGGGGTTAGGCTACCAAATAGGCCGGAATCGGTGCGTGGTGATGCTTTATTGCAGTGTGCTTTTAGAAAAACTAGGTTAAGGTCAACTAGTTCCTTCTGCTGTTGGATAATGAGCTGCATGCAGGCTTGAATCCAATGACCCAAAAAAAAGAAAAAGTGATTGGGATCCCAGCTAAGTCCGCGCCAATCACAGTGCATATCCAATCCATATCCAATCCAAGTACTCAACCATATTTCATCTTGTGATGATGATGTGATGATTATGGTGACTAAGACGACAAAGCAGCCAATAGAATTGTGACCACAATGGTTGTGATGAGACATGCCACTGCTGTATCAATGCATGAATAGTATTAATTGCGGGTAAGTCCGACTAAAAACGAAGAGACTTGATTGTACTAGTCTAGATTCAGTGGCATGCAACTTAGTGCTAAGGTTCCATATTGAAAAGGGACATCTCTATAGTCCTATCTAATCAAACTTTGGGGTCAATTGAGCTTGGGCCACATACTCTAGGGTTCCTTACATTTCGAAAATTAGGTTACATAGTTTTTCGGTTGCGTATAGTTTCCAACTTTCCATGTCCATTAACAACTTTTTGTCTTGGCAATTGTACAAAACGACACGACGCTATGAATCAACGTTTTATGCCGCTTGTTACGTAATTAGTTTCTAAAAATAAAAATAAAAAAGTTTCAACAAAGATCCCCACGTTTTATGCCCATTGGAACGCCACATAAATCGAACGTCATGCAAAGTGATCTAATATGGATTGAGTACTATTACTAATCGTTTTAATCATTGATATTAGATTAACTAATGACTCTTGGATCTAATGACATTTCTTATTTTAATAGGAGTATAAGGTATGTAGAACTTTTGGTTCTGATTTTGCATGGATGTGTATGTGTTGTCCTATCGTTTGGCCAAAAAATTATTAATAATAATTGATATTAGGTTCAATATTAGCTAGGTAAGTTGTAAAAAGTAGGTAAAATCACTAGGCAGGGTAAAAAACTTGAAGCTCATTAGTGAGCTAGGTTTGCCTTGTGTAGTCATGCCAATATCCACTGGCCTTTCAATGAATGAAGTTTTATCCTTACACCCCATGTGTTATTCTTCTCGAAGCAAATACAATTTTTTTTTTTTTTTTTTTTTTTAACATGTGACGGAAGGGTAGCCTAAAGTTTCAAATAAGGTGACCAAATTAAAATTTGTGGGATACAAGCAACTCTTAGGTTCTGTCAGGGGAAAGGAAAATTCTTTAGGGCATGGACGAGGCAAGTACGGTTGACTAAGTAGTTAACAAACAGATCGCAGTGGTTTTTTTCTTTTCTTTCTTTTGTACTTCCAGAATAAAAATTAGTATTTATACCAGACATTAATGGTGTTCAAGTACCGTTAATTCTACTTTAAAAAAAAAAAAAAAAAAAAAGAAGTAGCACTACAAGACTGCTTTACACGACAATTACTGCACAATTTAAGAATTCTATATCTTACAACAAAATGGTGAGGGAATAAATAAAGATAGATAAATAAATAAATAAATAGATAAGGTGGGGGCAATAGTTGAAGAATATGAGTGCCTTGAAAGGAGTTCTTTTACAAGCCACATTCTACTTCATCCACAAAGAAAATATAAATATTATGATGGCTATACTAACAACTCCACCCAGTATGCTTTTTTAATGCTATTATTAAAAAGATTCAAAATGCTAAAACCTGTTAAAACAGGGCCATAGACTCCTTTCAGCTGACCATCTATGAGTTTCTGGTCAAATGGAAGCTTCTCCCACTAAACTCTATCTTGAACCCTCCAGCAGCCAGTTTACACCACCGGCCTCATATCTTAGGGGCTATAAAATAAATCTAAAAGCCATTTTATTTCATAAAATTGGTCCCCAACCCTATAGACACTACAGGAATAATTCCTTTAACAATCTTGCGATTAAAAACTTTGTTGACACCAAACTTTAGTGCAACAAATATGCACCATGTGAATTTTTGAAATTTAAAAATGTACTCGTGACAAAATTTCTTTGAAAAAAAAATAAAAATGAATTTCTTAAGAGGATGCATCTTGAAATGTAGACTATAATTTACATGATCGTAATAGGAAAAAATGAAAGTTTTAGGACACTTATACAAGGGGCCGTGCGATGCTTAATGAATGCAACTGGCATTATCATTATAAGTAAAATGTATTGGAAAAAAACCAAGAATCACCTGTCCAAGAAAATGTCTTCCGCGGTGCAAACAAGAGAGAAGATTCTGAAAGATGATGGTAGTTAACAAACTGAGGACAGCAACTTCCAGACTATTTACGGTCAGGACACAGACTATAAACAAAAAATTGTCGCATACCAAAAAGATCATAACTAAGGCTTTGTATGCTTGTAACTTCAATTGTTCAAGAGCAATAAATATCCAATCTATTTTCCATAACCTGCATGCACCACCACTACAGCTACATAAACAAGAAAAGCTGTCAATAGTAATCAGTTGTGACAGTCTATTAAACAATGAATGATCGAGTCCTTAGATACGCATTAAAAAGATAAGAAATGTAGGTCTTTTACATTCACCTTTTCTCATTCTCTTTTCTATATATATAGTATAAGAGGCAATGGAGATCCCAAAGAAGTGACCCCAAAAATAATCAAATGTATGCCGTGGAAAAATAAAAAATAAAAAAATTGTAAACGGCCTTGCATTCATGTTGAAGCCTGTGGAAAAAGTCAAAAAAATTAATCACAACTCACGATAGACATGTCAGAAAAACAGATTCATGACTTGCTTCTTAGCATCTCAGTTAAGCAGTCCAAGTCCAACCATTATTTAACTATCTCTTTCTTCTGTAAGAGAACTTATACGACACTGAAAGCCGACTGTATCGTAGATGAGACATGGGATGCGATAGTCCGGGAGGCAAATGCTTGAATCCGTTTCTTGGCATCTGGAAAAAGACAAAGAAGTCTTCAGATTTTATTTTTTTTTTGATAAGAAACAAATTGTATTAATCACAAGGAAGAATACAAATTGGACAAGAAGTCCAATAAAGAAGCAAAAAAACAGCATAGAGTCACTCAAACAAAACAGCAAGCCACAAAGCAAGCAAAAAGAGAAGACTCCGCCCAAAAATCCAAGACTAAACCAAAAAACACAGAAGAGAACAGAACCCCTCAAGGAGGGTAAAAGTGGCTGCCAACATCTCTTCTCTTCAGATTTTAGAGTACAGATGTAATGCATAATGTGACATACAAGACAAACAAAACTATAGTTAGCCTACTTCTCAGAAAATATAAATAACGAATAGATAATGTCAGCTATTTCTTTCTTTTTGGACAATAATAGAATTTATTTATCAAAAGTATCTCTCTCTCTCTGCTGTGTGAAAACATGAGTAGCAGGTTCTTAACCATTAAGCAGGTACAACTAGTGCAAAACAAGGCTACCAGATGGGATAAAAAGGTCAGCCAGTACTCATCCCAATATATCTAGTGGACATCGAGCTAAGTACATGTATCGATATATGCTTCTTCTTTGATTTGGTAATCACAATTACATGTACTTGGAATACGTACTCACCTGAACATATATTTGACATGTAGAGTGAAGGTGAATTCTTCATTATGCAATAACCGGTTTGAAGGCAGGAGATAAATTCATGCCTAAATTCTAAAGCCTGTGCTCAGCTAACACAGACTGGGCATGGGATTGTTTTCAATAAATCGGCCCAAATCCAAACTTAAGGTTCCTAAGTTCACCGTTCCCACAAAAGATCAAATTAAATTCATATTTGATACATATGAAACGAGAAAATATAGTACCACGTGTTAACAATTGTAGAATTTAATTCTGAGAAGCATCTAATAAATCATGCCCAAAAAATTTCACTGGAAGTTATATTATAACCATTTGATGCATTCTCTCTTCCATTGTACGAAACACAACTTCAGCATGTCTAAGCTTCTAACAGCTCTCCAGTTGAAAGATATTTCGGTAAATCCATATATGTCGAGACTAACAGATGGAAGTCTCTGGCCTTGCATTTGTTCACTGATGTACCACTCAAGTCAATTATATGAAACTGAATAAGAAAAAATGGTTTACTTTAGCATGTATTCTTTGTGAGCCTACTAGCAACGATAACCCCAATTAAAGCCAGATGTGACACAGAATTAACATACAAAATTGTTTCTGATTAAGGAACTACACTTCTACCCTTGACAAAATAGTGGAAAATCACTCTACACTAAGTAAACAGAGCAAAAATAATGATGAATACTCCTTTTGTGTACATAAAGACAATCAAGCTTTAAAGTTTCAGTTTCTCTGACTGCAAGAGGAAAAAACGTATATCTGTTTGGCAAAGCATTCTGCAAGCTAGATGCTCATTGAGCAGCCAAGGGACCCCAACAACAGCCTGGTGTAATACTAGTACAAATCACCAAAATGCAAGCTGATAAGATTACTTTTTCTGTAAAACTCCTTAATAGGTTGCACTTAAGTTACTCCACTTGATGACAACAACTAGGAGGATCAGAAAATACACATAGCATAGTTGATTTTATCAAATGGTCCATCCAAAATTTGGCCAATATCACTTAGGAGGAACCGGCTGATGGTGGATACATCTTACTCCACTTAATTTTATAATTGGCAATGCTTTCATAATAATGAAACAAAACACTTCTATTAAACGGTTGTTTTATCAGCAGCATGGCATGTTAAAGCTTTAAAAACTGAAAGTGAATATTTTTACAATAATTTTAAAAACTGAAAGGCTTGAAACAATATGGTTCCTTACCTTTTTGGCATTTCATGAATCCAATAATATTTGCGATGCTGAGGCTCAAACATAGTCCAACAACAAGGGCATAGTCCGGTTCAAACCTTATGACCGAAAAAAATCCAAGGAAGACCCAAGCAACTGCCTGCATGTTACAAAAACAGCATAAGGATTATACATTAATTGTAAACCAAAATTCACAGGATATTCATCTTTAACTCTAAGTGGCATAGGATACTTTAAATACTGCAACTAGGGTGCAGTACAGACACAGCAAGTTATAATATTTTGAGCTTCCTAAATGAGGCACATGTCATCACCAAGCCTCAGCAAACATTTTTCCAATCTTCAACAACCATTAATTCACTATAACGACAACTTTGAAATAGTATTCTTTTACCCTGAGTAATCTACTACAAAATAAGCACTTACCTAAGCGTAAACCCTAAATAATTTGGACCATTTCCGCTCAATCTAGGGCCATACCTTCAAGTAAATCATCATAGGTCATCATCTCTCTTCTCACTACTTCAACCTAAGACTTCTATGGTCCTCCCCTTGTCCTTGTAGTGCCTTGAACTCGAATAATATTGCTCCAGAATCACCTAGTTAACTGTCTCAACTGCACATGACCAAACTTCCTCAATTGCTCAATTTGAGACCTAATGAAACAAAATCAATGTTCTCATGCTATCATTCTAAATACTGATCAATCTAAACTTCCTCATTTCAACTGTGCTCCTCATTTATATATTTTGATTCTTGAGCTCCCAGCATTCAGTGCCATAAAATCATCATTCGTCTCAATGTGATAGGTAACGTTCAGAACAGAAGAAGCCAAAAGCATCCCTCCATTTCATCCATCCTCCTCACAATTGTATGAACAATGCCCTCTTTAAACAAACTATCAAAACACATCTCTCAGAGAGAGAGAGAGACAGGAGGGGGGGGGGGGGGTGTGGGGAACCAACGTCATAATCTATTTCTCTTGCATGGTCTTTGGATTTTTCATTACATCAATTTGTCTTTTTTGTATAATTTCCATGAACATTTCTATACCAAAGGTATCTGATGGGGACGTCAAGAACAGTTTACAACAGGGTGGCACAGTTTAGCATATTGACTAGAAAACCAAGGCTGCAAATTTAATTACTTATTTTATTTTATGTCATTTATGGAATAATGGAATATTGCCTTTTTTATTTTCTAAACTTCAGGATTTTGATGTGATTGGAGTCCCTATATAAAGGCTCCAATATTTTCTTAAGAAGTCAGTTTTATGATGAATTAAAAATTGGGTCTTTCTAGGTTTGGTGTCAACTCCGAGTCCAAACCTCTCCTACATGTCAATTCCTAGGGGTTTAGCTTCTTTCTTGCTTTTCTTTTCTTTCCTTTTCTTTTCTCTACTTTTGTTTCTCTCTAAGGGTTCTTGAGATTGTCCTGCATCAGTATCAGTGGGCATGTATATCATTTGATCAATGACTTACATTAAGGTACAGCGCCCACCAAAATAGCAACGAATCTTTCTTGTTCATCCGAGCCAATGACTGCATACAATAAATGGAATTAAAGTAAAAATGAGATCATTGAATAATATAAAGTGACCATGAGAGAGCATAACAGGGTTCAACAACAATCTTTCAGATATAAAAAGAAAAAAGAAAAGCATATTGTCTCATTTATATACACTTCTTTTCTTTTTTTTTTGGTGAAAATCTCATTTATATATACTTCACCTCTTGGTCAAGGCATTCAAATTTCCACAGACTCTCACCCTCCTCATTTACTTCATTCCACCACCTAAGCCCAACTAAGATCCGTCCAGTGACATTCTTGACTACCCAAAAATCAAGAGCAGCGAGAATAACAGTAACCACAAAGATGATGACAAAATTATCAATGAACAGGGCCAAAAGAATGTAGAATGCCAAAGCTGCAGCCTGTCAAAGCTTAAAAAAGCAAGTTATACATGGAAGTCAATTTTACAAGATTGTAAGAGACAGCAATATATTGACCTTGAATAGCACATGAAAGAAGCATGTTTTTGGATTTGCATAGTTTTCCCCTGCAGGCTGCACATGGAAGTAAATGTTACTTAACAAACCAAAAACAAAACAAAAAACCGTTAAGGACAATTAATAAATGACCAAATTAGATAACCAACTTGGATTTCTACTCATCCCGACACTCAACTACCAAAATTTTAATAAAGGGGCATCCTCCACTCTGTAATAAAAGACCATGACAATATTTGTCAAAAACTATGATTTTAACGTCGTATAACGGAATCAAACTTCTCCAATGTGCCTTCTAAAGATCTAGAGACCACAGAATAGACAATTCAAGGTCACTGCCAACTACAAGTGTTTCCATTTCTATGAGACATTTGGGGCATCATTTTCCCAATTTGATTCATTATTAAATAACCCATTAGACCATGATTTCTAAAATTCCTAAAGATGAGTTTGCTAATGAGTTTCAATATGCGGGGTTTACCTGTAAGGAATTCCTCGTATCAAAAAGAAAAAAAAAAAAAAAGATGTGGGGCACATCGCAATTTCAGAATTAAAACAAGTTGGTTCACAAACAAAACGCAATCAAGTGACTAAGAGATATCAGTGCATCACACTATATTTTCCTTCTAAGTTGTAACAAACACCCCTAATGACCATTAACCACAATGTGCTATCAGGCATACCGGTTTCAGTTCATACCCACAATTTTCCAGTTTCACAGTTTTGTAACAACATTATTCAACTTTTGGACGTATAAACAACTTCCAGCTGCAAAACCTGACCCATTGAGCTCAGCATAGGAAAAAAAAACATGTAATCAGAGTCCATCATTGCATCGAATGTTTCGAATTCCTATCTCTAATTACATTCGACAGTCCAATATTTACTTTATGTCCCATTTGATTCTCGAGATTAAACAGGAAAAGAACCTGACAACAAGGAACCCCCCAACCCCAACCCCAACCTCGTACAAGATTCCAACTTTCCATTCATTTTCCTCCGGAATCTCGGAAATCAAACAGAGCATGTATGTAATCCCTAAATAAATTGGCAATGTAATTTATCATACAACAGATGTGGTATCTACAAATCATATTATAACAAAATATGATCCAAATTGCGCAGAGTAATGTTACTATTAGAATGCAAATAATAGCACATATATGTCAGCCGAACCCCATGATCACAATCTAAATTTTCTCAGAAATTACCTGGCTTAGATCCATGACGAGATAGCGGAGAAATCACCGATTGATGTTCCTTGTAAGTTGCATACGCAGAGGTTCACGGAAGATTGAGGAAAATGTCTTCCCTCTCTGGCCAAAACGGTGCAAAGATGCGCGTTTCGATTTCACTTTTGCCATAAGCGACATCACGCGAGTAAAATGCTACTAGTCCTTCAAAATTTATAAAGGGAATTTTGGCCATAGCCCTTATGTATAAGACTCATTTTACAATAGATCCCAAAGCAAATTACGTTTTGTGAAAACCCTTTTTTGGCACCGTACGGACTAAAAAACCCCTAACTTTACACTTGCAAGTATTTACGATCGTGCCATCTTACTCTTTATCCTAAAAAACAGGGATTTGAATCCCATTTTTTCAGCCGACATTATAGAAGAGAATCCCATCAAAAACGGCAAAAAACACCTTCTAAACATATCATCCAACCATTCTAAGGTTTCATTAGACTGTTCGTGCGATCCAAGTTCCTTTTCGAAGACCATTTGAAGACTTTTAAAGACCATTCAATTCCGTTTCAAGAAGCAAACTACTGGAGAAAAGTGAGTCTAATGCTTCTATTTAGTTGTGATTCATGTTTTCTTTTTGATTTTCTGTTGGGAATAGTAAGTCGGCATGCTTTTTGGTTGGTTGGGTTCCCGTTTCCTTTTTATTCCGTTTCAAGAAACAAAATGCCGAAAAGGAGTCTAATGCTTCCATTTAATTGCGATTCATGTTTTCTTTTTTATTTTCAGTTGTGAATAGTAAATCGGTATGCTTTTGGTTGATTTTGTTCTCGTTTTTTCAGATTTTATGAAGATATAATTGTAGTTTTAATACCCAACGGTAAATCCGTACTATGTAAGATTTGTTGTTCCGTTTGGACAAATTCTTTGGAATTTTAGATTTTTTTTTATTTCTTTTAATTTTATTTTATATTTTGGATGTACGATAGTAACATGATACTAGTTTTGGAGTTTATATTGCGAAATAGTAACAATATGATATTATTGTCCAGGTAACATTTTGGGGTAGTAAGCATTTGATATCATGTTTTTATTCCCCAAAAGTATGTTGTTACTATTGATAATAATACTTTGAATCAGTATACATTTGCTATTCATGTTTCTTGTTTTAAAAATAGTATGGTGGTACTGTCACACATTATAGTTTGCAACAAAGTATTTTCTCTAACATGTTTTCTATTTTAAATAGTATGTTGTTACTGTCAACTATAATAGTTTATTAATATCTATGCGTTTGTTTACTGTGTTACTGCATGAAGGTAGCATTTGGACTACAAATTTCAGAAAGCTTGACTATGCATGAAGTCCAAAGTTGAAGAAGGGACATCATATAAGAAATCGTTGGTGATGATAACCGATCATGGACGCGAAAATGGGCTAAACAAACATCAATTTCAAATGCAAGTGCAGCAATTTCGATCAAGACACGATCAATTGCATATCTAAAAGCTAAAAAGGGTGAGAGAAAGGAGAAAGGGTGGACAATATGTAGTGTGTTGGGTCAATCTGTACAAAAATAGATATTCACTTGTACTGTGATTAGGAGTGTGCAGATATTCCTTTGTATTGTGCTGTTTTTTATTTTTTCCAATCGCAACAGTAACAGTTTACTATTGATAGTACAAATTTAATTGACAAATATGCATTTGCAAGTAGCACTTTACTAGTTCTCACTTGCAATTCGAAAATGTCATAATGATAAAAGTTGAGTAATGATGTCTATCAAATTGTCACAGGGGTAATCGGATATTCACTTGTAATTTGTTGCTGGTTATTTTTTGCATTTGTAATAGTAACAATTTACTATCGAGTGTATGAAATTTAAAGGACAAATATGCATTTGCGTTTGTACATAGCACTTTACTTTTCCCAAAGATAAACAGCATTTTCACACTTATAATGAAAAAATATCTAATGCTAGGAATTCAGTACTGATGTGTATTAAATTTTCAACAGGGATGATCGGATATTCACTTGTACTGTGTTACTGTTTACTTTTTCCATTTGCAACAGTAACAATTTACTATTGACAGTTAATTGGAGGAATATCATATACTTTCTTATTGTGATATTATAAGGATCTCTTATAGTAACAGTTTACTATACGTACTTAAAAAATTAAATTTTTTTGAGTTATATTTACACAACCATCCAACAGAGCATACGCAAAAAAACATCATCCATTCAACATGAAGTGGAAACAAAAAAAAAAAAATGGCACATGAAGTCAACAGCTTGGACTTTATCAATCAAACTCATAATAAATTCCAACGATTACAAATGCTAAAACAATTGAAAGTGGCTAGCATCGCACACTAAATTGGTCTTGCCATGTCTTTTTATTATGAGTTTCGAGCCGTCCGCACCTATTGCATTTTATTTGTCTTATTGTCTTATCTTCCCTCCTCTAGGAGATATTCTTCTCTTTTTTGGTTTACAAGATGATCATTTCGTGTTGGGAAGAATGACAATATCACAGATTTTTTCGTTGACGGTCCATTGTTGATCCGAAATATAAAAAACCCTGAATTACAAAGCAAACAGTATCGTGTTACTATGTAAAACATGAAACATACATAGACATATATGTATGAAAAGACCAGCATGTATAATCTAAATAATAGTATCGTGTTACTATTCGACATGTTAAAATCCTACAATGAATTGTAAACATAACCCAATAGTACCGTGTTACTATCCAATATGTTTAAAAATCATATAATGAACTGTTGACAATAACGTGGTACTTTCAAGAGTATAAAAAATTGAATTACACCTACTTACATTAAAACCCAGCATATGTGACCACTACAAACCAGCATATGTGAACAACATAAACTGAAAAAATGCAGCAAAAGACAAAAATGATTGATCTACTCCTTTGGTTGTATCAAAAATCAACCCAAAACACACAAAAAATGAACAACATGAACACAAAATCTAGTAATATGATGGTCGAACCCATTAAAAACCTTGAGATTAAATTGAACACATACTAAAACAACAAAAAATGGAGTTCTTAACATAAACGATTTAATAAACTTACGTCGAAAACCCAGAATTTTCATAACAAAGCAACGAAAACAATGAAAACTCGGATCTGATGCTCGAACACCCTTCAAACCCCCATCGTTGTTGTCGAACTCAGAAAATACAAACAAAACCAGCACATAATTTCTCGTTAAACTTCGAAAAAGACAAGAAAAATGGTTGATTTCACTTGAAGAAGAGGATAGGAGCAAGAACATTCAAAAATGGCTGATAGCAACGCACCAATGCTGAGTTGAAGAAAGAGAAAGACAATATCCCAAAGATTTCTCTCCCACAATTGGAAACCCCCCCAAAAAATCAACCCTTCCTAAAAATCTAGTATAAACAATATTAAAAAGTCAAAAAAGGGTATAAACGGTATACAAAAATTGCTACTTACCTTATCACAAAAAAAAGTTTTAAAACAGGGGCTATGGAGTAAAAAAATCTTATGGTGGGGTTTTGGTTAAAAGCAGTCCCCTAATAGGGGTTATTACTAATTTCCCCATTTATTAAATTCAATTTTTATTTTTATCTTCTGTTAGTTTTAGAGTCTTTTTTCCTTTTCTTTTGTTATATCAAAAAACTAGTTTCCAAACTTGTGCATTGCACAGATTTATATATATATTAGTTTCAAAACCTATGTGATATAGAGATTTATTTATAAAAATAATATTATTATAAAATTAAAATTTTAATAGAATATTTATTTTCTAAAATAGTAAAGTGCATTTGTTAATATAATATGTTAATTAAATTTTAAAGATATAGACAAAAATAAATTACTTTAATGGTGGAAGCTTGTGAAAAATGTATTTGGTGTGATATTAGCATAATTTATCATATAAAATTTATGTCTACTTCCAAAAATGATAAATTATTTAGAAAAAAGATAATTTAATTGTGAAAACTTGTAAAAATTGAAGGAAATGACACGTTATGGTATTTAGTCGAAAAAAATTAAAACTCTCTAGAACCTAGTCCATCCCATGATCATGGTTTCGATATGTTAGTACGTATTCTGGTAAATCGCGCTTTCTTTTTTAATTATCATTGTCTCTATTTGTCTCTCTTTCTAATTATAACTATTTTTAGTTTCATATATTCAATTTTTGAGAGAAAAGATGAATAGGCATAAAGAAAACAAAAAAAATATGGTACAATCTACTAAGTTTAGATTAAACATTATACAGTATAAGTTTTTTAATTCTCCTATATGAAAACAAAGAGGTATGTAGTATATATCAAGCGTCAACTTAATTATACTGTGTGAAAAAAGAGCAGTGAAAACCAAAAGAAAAAAAAATGGAGAAATTACTTTTTGATGATCACTTCCCAACTTAATACCAAACAAAGAAAATTAATAGTCCTTTTAAATTACATATACAATCGATTTGTAGCAAGTTGGCAGATAATTATTTTTTTTTTTGTATTAAATGGGAAAGTGATCACTAAAAAATTAATTTCCTCAAAAGTCACAAAGTAACTTACTTTTTGGGAAATTACTGTTGAGTGAATAATTCATAACTTAATACAAAACACAGAAATTGATAGTTATTTTGCCGTAAGTATACAATTAATTTATAGCAAGTTGACAAATATTATCCCTCCTTTGGTATTAGGTTAGAAAGGGAACACTAAAATATAATATTTGCCTTTTTTCTCTAACGTGTTCCTCTGTTCAACATTTGATTTGAAAAAAGAAAAAAAAATTTATAAATTCTAACACGTGGCATCACCAAGCTCATTTCCTCCGTTATATATACATATATATATATAGAGTATCTGTTATATATATAATATATAGATAATTAAAATTTTCAGATAAGAAATGGGATGGTGGAGATTGGCGATTATCTGACATTTATCCAAAGCCGTTTAGGAATGAAAGAAAATAATTTCTTAATTGGTTTAGTGACTGAGTGGAGACGGAACTGACCAATACCGCGCGGTAGTGAACAAAAATGAAAAACGTTTACCAAAAGCAGAAGACAAAGGTGTAGGAAAAATCAGGAGTGGGATGGGCCACATATATTTGGGCCAATCTGAGCTGGACCCACAAAATAGATCCTGACACCCTTGACCTGGCACTCTTCAAATGAATATGAACCACAAAGCTTGTACGGCCGGGACAACTCTGAAAATTCCATCCATGGTCCCACCAATAAATTCTTCCAAATTCGTGGCCATATTTCACTCAAAATTATTAGCAAAATTTGGGATTTTAATAATTTTTAGACTTTCGCGATTATGATTTTGATATTTGTTTGTTGCATTAAAAAAAGATGGATATTCTTTCTGGAATGTAAAATCAACGAGAATTCAAGAATCTTCAAGATGGTTTGAGGATTTAGTTACCAATCAAAAAATGGTACATGGGCCTTGGAGAAAATCCCTTCCACCCAAAATTGGCAAAACAAATCAGAGGCCAAGAAAATTGAGTGAGTACTGCGGGAGGTACTGTGGATTCTTTTGAAAATTTTTATGAGAAAATACAATACCTTAAAGGTTTTAGAAATGTGTTTTCCGGAAAAAGAAAATTTGTTTTATCAATGAGTTCTTTTAAAATCAAAGTTGTGCAGTGAAAACTAGGGGTGCTCACTCACCCGCTAGACCTGCAGAAACCGTCTAATCTGATCTAACCCAAAGGCATTAGGTAGTTTCAACCGATAGGGTGGGCGGGTAGCGGTTTAAAATTTTATTTTTTTGCGGTTTCGTGGGTGGTTGCGGTTTTAAAATATAAAAACTGACTAAAACCCACCCGCCCGCATATTTTTATACTTTATTAGATTATACACGTGGCAGTATCTCATTGGTTCTTCATATTACATTGGACACATGACAAATGAAAGATGACCTTATCTCTTACCAATATTAAATCAGTTTTTTGCATTATGAAATCTTTTATCTTTTTGTTTTTATATTTATGCTTGTTTAATTTTATTTTTTTCCCAAGTTAATTGTTATTTTGTAATTTGTATGGCTTGTTTTGACCAAAACAATATTTATAATAATTGAAATGCAGTATGAAAGCCCTCAAAAATTCAAAATAGAATGGATGGATTTTTAAAAAATAAAGCAAGGTCTAACTAAACTTAAATCCGCCAATCTGCCCACAACCCACTCACCAATCCCCATGGTTTGTGGCTTAAAACCGCCCGATCATATGGACGGATGTGGGTAAAATTTAATTCACCCGATGAGTTGTGGGTGGGTTGCGGATGAACCCCAAACCCGACCCAAACCGATCCGTGAGGGCCCCAAGTGGAAACATAGTGGTATAAGGTATTTGATTCAAGGTTATTCAAATTTTAAGAACAAAATTTCTTTTAAGGGTGGTGGAATATAACACCCCAAATATTTATTATATTAATTTGAAATTACCTTGGGATCGAGTTTTATTTAGAATAATGATAATTTTTGTTTAATTGAATATTTTAATTGATATTTATATACACGTGGATGGGAGAATGGACTTTTAGTAGTGAGCATGCATATAATAGTGTTAGAAATGTGATGAGTTAGGATAGTATAATATTATTTTATTATTTATATATGGGGAGGCGGTGGCAATGCCTAGCAGCATTCTGAATGTAGAAGATATTTCTTTGATATATATATATATATACTGTAAGTTGGATGGATGAGTCTGCATCCCACTTGTCTTGTAGTAACAATGGGTTACTTTGCCTCTACAACCAGCACATCATTGTTTTTAGCAGTGTATATTGATGAGTTTCGATGGCTTTGTATATTAATTGCTTTTTAATATATATATATATATATATATATATATATATATAATTGAACATGTTTTGAGATTGTTACAAAGCCATCGAAACTCATTAATATACATTGTTTAACTCATTAAATAAAACTTATATCAATTTATACAAGTAAAATAAATTAATATAACCTTTTCAAATCTCGACTCCAATTCTATTATGTGCTTTTAACGATAATGACTTGAAAATATATTGGGGTGAGCGACAATTGTTCAATAAGAAATCTAATTCTTATCGAACAAATAATATTTCAAATATCACATGCAAATGCATGCATTTATATTAAAAAATAATTAGATAAATCAAATAATACAAAATTTAAATCATACACCTTCAATATAATCTAAAGATCAATAACAATTCAACGTCCAAATATATTGGTCATCAACAAAATTAACCATCATAATTCATCACTTCAAATAAAAACATTAAAATATGCTTGAACAAGAATTAAACCCCCTACCTTCTAATATTTGTGAATCAAAGTTGACTCCATCACCAATTTCCATCATCAAGTTGATTTAGAAACTCACAGAATAGTATATTTCTCTTTCTAATTTACCAACTTTTTAACTCTTGCGTGCTTTCCTTGAACTTACATAAAGGAGAAGAATATCAAAACAATGATGTGTTGGTTGTAAAGGCAAAGTAACCCATATTTCTTACCACAGGACGGACAAGTGGGATGCAAACTCATCCATCCAACTTAAAATATAAATATCAAAAAAATATCTCCCACATTCAGAATGCTTCTAGGCATTACCACCGCCTCCCCATATATAAATAATAAAATAATATTATATTATCCTAGCTCATCACATTTCTAACATTATTATATATGCATGCTTACTACTAAAAGTCCATTCTCCCATCCTCGTGTATATAAATATCACTTAAAATATTCAATTAAACTAAATTTATCATTATTCTAAATAAAATTCGATCCCAAAGTAATTTCAAATTAATGTAATAAATATCTGAAGTATTATAGAAAGAATAGTTTTTGTTAAAATGACCATATTATCTTCACATTTTCATAACATTTTTTATATATAAAGATAGAAAAATAAAATCATATTTTTTAATATCTATTCATTTATTTTACCAAACATATAGAAAGAAAAAAACACTTTCCTTCCCAACTGATAGAAAATCTATCTTTCTTACCTTTTCTTTCTCCATTTTCCTATTCTTCTTACCAAACATAGCATCAATCTTTTGAAAAAAATCCCACCAAAACAGACAAAAAAAAAAAAAAAAAAAGGGAGAGAGAGAAAAAAAAAGAAAGAAAAAGAAAATAGAGAGAGATCAATTGACAAGTGAGCTGTGCCAAGTCACTAGTCTTCTTCTAGTCTCTTCCTTGCGCTTACAAAGTTCGTCTGCACCACATTCTATCTTTTGAAAAAACTCTCACCACAAAAAAATGGAAAAAAGAGAGAGATCAATTGACACGTGAGCTGTGCCAAGTCATTAGTCTTTTTCTAGTCCTCTTCCATATGTGGGCTCCTTTCCAGAACGTTCCGGGAAATTCCAGCCCACCGTTCGATCATCATTAAAGGACACGCGTCTGCACACAACCCAATATCACTGGAAACATCATAAGATGAAGGGTAAATTATAAATCTGACTATTATAGATACACCCCCTCACGTTTTTAAAATTACACTGACACCCCTCATTTTACAAAATAAACTACAAAAAGACCCATCCTTGTAACTTCCGTCCATTAATCCGTTAAATCATATTCAAATTTTTTCAAAATACCCTAACTACCCTTAGTAGATGATAACTTCCATGTTAAATGTGTATAACTCATCAATCCAATAGTTCATCCAATACTTTTGAATTTTTTAATTATTATTGATAAACAACTAAAAGATAATATATATATATATATATAAGAAAAATGCTAAAAACAATTTAAATTTTCTGTCCAACTGATGTGGCAGCTGTCAAATTTGCTGTTTAGAAACAATTATTTATTTAATTAAATTTTTAATTGATTTGCAAAATAAAAAATAAAAAAATTGATTTGCTAAGTTGCCACCTCATTTGAGTAAGTAGATTTGAGTAAAAAAAAAGGGCTATACAGTATTACTCATATGTAGAAATAAATAAAAAGAATTATTACAATGGAGATACACGTATAGAAGTGGCAAATGAGGTGGCAACTTGGCAAATCAATTTTTATTTTTTATTTTTACACATCAATTAAATAGATAATTGTTTCTAATGAGCAAATCTGATAGCTACCACATCAGTTGGACAAAAATTTAAGCTCTTTGGCATTTTTCTTTTATATATATATAATCTTTTAGTTGTTTATCAATAAATAAATCAATCAATCAAATGTACTGGATGAATGTGTTGGGCTGATGAGTTATATGCATTTAACATGGAAGTTGTCATCCAATAAGGGTAATTAGGATATTTTGAAAAAAAATTGAAAGTGATTTAACGGATTATGGATAGAAGTTAGAGGGAGGGGGTCTTAATGTAATTTCAGAAACGTGAGGGGGTCTATTTGTAATTGTCAGATTTTAGAGGGGGCCTTAATGTAATTTACCCTAAGATGAAATATGGACTCAATTACCTATAATTTCGCCGTATTTTAACTTCATTTAACGCTTATTTATACAGCCCTACCCCAGCAACCCTTCGCTCTTCACGGATTAGTGGATTACCCACCAAGCTTCAGTCCTCTCAAGCTCTCTCCTCCTTCCCTCTCAATCTCCTCCAGAACACTCGTCTCCTCCTTCACGTGTCCTTCGTCTCCTTCTAGATGGCTCCTGATCTTGCTCCGGCCACTGTGACACCATCAGGGTTCACAAAACCCGCGCGTTTTCCCAGTCGGGCTTACGTTACGTTCTTGGCTGGTAACGCGGATTATGTGAAAGGTGTTGTTGGTTTGGCTAAAGGTTTAAGGAAGGCGAAAACCGCTTACCCACTTGTTGTGGCGGTCCTACCCGACGTGCCCGAGGAACACAGGCGTATCCTTGAGTCTCAGGGATGTATTGTCCGAGAGATCGAACCCGTTTACCCACCTGACAACCAGACCCAGTTCGCCATGGCCTATTACGTCATCAACTACTCCAAGCTCCGTATATGGGAGGTAGGCTTCTCCCCTTATTACGTTACACGTGCTTCCTTTTGCTGATCTGGTTTTTACACGTGGAGTCTTTGTGTTACAGTCACAATTAACACTACCATTGCACGCTCATGGAGAACTTTTAGTTTGACGAAAATACCCTTCTTTTATGTGAAATATTTTGTTTTTTGCTAGGGAATTTACATCATTTGGTAAATGTATTTTTTTGTCCGCATGCAGTTCGTAGAGTACAGTAAGATGATATACTTGGACGGAGACATACAGGTGTATGATAACATAGACCACCTGTTTGATCTGCCCGACGGCCATTTCTACGCAGTGATGGACTGCTTTTGTGAGAAGACGTGGAGTCACACGCCTCAGTACAAGATTGGCTACTGCCAGCAGTGCCCTGACAAGGTGAAGTGGGCTGCCGAGTTGGGTCAGTCACCTTCCCTTTACTTCAACGCCGGCATGTTTGTGTTCGAGCCTAGCCTCTCCACCTATCATGATCTCCTGAAGACTCTCAAGATTACCCCTCCTACCCCTTTTGCAGAACAGGTAATTTCACGTTTTTGTTAGTGGTATTTTGGCATCTTAAAGATAAAGAAATGTGCTTGTTTGGTCATGAACTCTAAAAATTGTTTGGGTAAATTACATCTACATCTACACCCCTATATTTACTGACAAAAACACTGATCACTCCTATCATTTTTGAAATTACACTGCGTTTCTTTACTTTCGAAAATAGTATATAATTAAACCCATCCGTCAAGTAACCATTAGAGGTGGTAACTTGGTTTGCCGACATCATGCAAAAATTGGCTTAAAGTACCTGTTTTAACCCTACTAAAATTAAAACGTAGCGTTTTATCTTCTAAAGCACCTCACCCATCATTCTTCTCTCTACCCCTTTTTTTGTGCTATGTTCTCTAGTTATGAAGCCTGTTCAGACCATGTGGAGGTGGTATTGCCCCGTCGATGGGTTATGGAAGCCATTGTAGCAAGGTTGGTTTTATTAATTTTAACTTCACACAATACATGAACTTGAGATTGTTGGCAAAATATATGTTAGTTGTAATGCATGGTTACATCCTCTTGCCTATGTGTGGGGACGATTTTAGGGATGTTGACCATGTGAATACAATTTGACTCAAAAAGCATGCCATGTGCACTTCAATGGCACCTCAGGTAGCAAACTTATAGCAGAGCTACTGACCAAAAAACACCTACAAATTAATCTAAAATGATGTGTTTTGTAAAAAGGTATTTAAGTCAATTAACAATTGCCGTTAACTCCCTTATATTTTTACTGATAAGGGGTATCAGTGTAATTTTAAAAATACGGGGTACAGTGTATTAATCAGTAAACAAAGGGGATGGATATGTAATTTTCACCCAAATTGTTTTCAGATAATAATAGACTGTTACTTTTCTACATGAACTTTTGAAGACTCTCAAGACGCTGAATTTTTTTATTTTATGTTTTAAATGTTGGCAGGATTTTTTGAACATGTACTTCAGGGATATTTACAAGCCAATCCCTTTAGTGTACAATCTTGTTCTTGCCATGCTGTGGCGTCATCCTGAGAATGTGGAGCTCGACAAAGTGAAAGTTGTTCACTACTGTGCAGCGGTGAGTGATTCATCCATGTATTTTAAGGCTAATATGTATTACCTCAATTTTATGCATACGGCCTTAATCATCAAATGCTTTTTGGATGATAAAAACAGGGTTCAAAGCCATGGAGGTACACAGGGAAGGAGGAGAACATGCAGAGAGAGGACATAAAGATGTTGGTGAAGAAATGGTGGGATATCTACAACGATAAGTCGTTGGATTACAAGAGGACTCCCACCACTGAGGCTGCTGCTGTTGCTTTGCCGTCTGAGCCTGTCAACTTGCAGCCATTCATTGCTGCTTTGTCCGAAGCTGGTGCTGTCCAGTTCGTCACCGCACCATCGGCTGCTTAGAACAAGCACACACTTGTTGAGAAAGACGGCCAAAATAGCAACAGTGGTAGATTTAAATGCAGAGTGAAATTGGGCAGAATAACAGGGGATCGAGGGGGATAAAAACTGCGCTTTAGTTTTTTTTTTTGAACTCTGTTTTATTAGTTTGGAACTCATTGGAACCATTAAGAGCCAAATATGGATGGGGGATGGGTGCGTCTGTTGTGCTGAATGCTCAATTGTAATTTCTTTCGGGAAATGGCGAGATGAGATAGATGTTTCGAAATTGTGATGTGGTTTTCATTATCTTATAATGGTAACTGTGTTATTTCGACTGTACGATTGTTATGTATGAGCATTGCGAGCATCTCATAGAATTCTATTCCAGTTTTAAAGGCTCAGCCGGACGCAGGCGTCACGCAGCCATGGCCCATGGTTACATTAATTTGGTCCAATTCGAAGACTCGAGGGTAATTCCAAATAATTATGCACAAATATGGTTTTCTGAGAGCCAACCCCCTTTTTGTTCTGGGGCAAATGAAAGCCATCACTTTTCCAAAACGACAAAGGTGTCCTTTTCCTTCCTATTTACTGGTTGGTGATAGAGATGAATTCGCGTCATTTATTCTAGAATGATAATAATCAAATTCTTTCGCTGAATTGGTATTGAATGGGTCTTAGTTAATCTTCAAATGGTTCCAATGGTCCTCGAGCTAGCATTTTTTTTTCCTAATAAAAAATTAAAATTTGCAGAAATCTTATTTTTGAAGATTAACGAAGACCCATCCCGGCCTTTTCCAAAAACGACAAGGTGTCTTTTTCCTATTTTTGGGTTGGTGGTAGAGATGAATTCGCATCATTTGTTCCAGAATGATTGGTATTGAATGGGTCTTAGTTAATCTTCAAATGGTTCCAATGGTTTTCGAGCTAGCATTTTTTTCCTAATAAAAAAATAAAATTTGCAGAAATCTTATTTTTGACCTTGCATATATGGTGTGAGTGGATTCCAATATCTCTTTTAGAGATGAGACTTGCGATGTATAGTGTGCGGCCACTAACACTCGTTGACATTGGGTGGTGAAACTCTAAGGTATGAAAGTATTTTTCATTTGTCATCTTTTTCCAATCTTTTTTTCTCTCTTTTGCACCCTTTCCGTTCTTTTACTTCCACTTTTAGCGGGATCCACCAAATAGGCTCAAATTTTCCAGAAATTTTATTTGTACCTTTCTACAGGCTTACCTGACCCTTCGAACAATCCAAGATCACTGTTACATATCGCGCTTAAAGTCAAAGTAACCACGTCAGTGCATTTCTAATGAGAGCTAGACAGTCCATTAACCTCGATGCGACGGTATGATGTATTTTATTTTATTGCTATATATATATATATATATATATATGTTGCCTCTTTTTTTTTTTTTGGCCAACAGTTTTATTATGATATGATACTGCTGTTGTAAAAAACGAGTCTAACAAACGAATTATGGAAAAGACCCAACGAATTAATGGTAGTCAAACAATAGAAAAATAAATAAATAAAAGTAAAAAAAATTAATAAAAGATAAATGATAGGTTTAGTCTTCGTAACTTGTAGAATGTTATAATCTAGTTCACAAAGAGTATTTTTTTTTATATTAAAAATCATGAGCTAGAGGCTCAATAATATTAAAGAAAAATAAGATAAAAGAGTGCAAGGTAACAAAGATGAAAAAGAAAAAAAAACCTGGTCTTGGCAACGCATTACCATAATTAGCTAAAAAAAACCTCAACTAAACTCGAAATTTGTAAAAAAAGGCAAATTAGAAAGATCTCTCCCAATAAAAGGCATAAACTCAACAGGAGGAGACCACTACCATTGGAAACCCAAGTAACTCAACCCTAGACTTGCGCACTTATCAACTGTGGCATTGCCTTCTCTAAAGATGTAGCTATATTGAAATTTCATATTCTTCATAAAAACCTTACAGTTTTGCCAGCGAGTCTAAAGCTTCTAAGGAGGTCTATAATCCAGATTAGAAAGGCATTGAATGACCGAAAGAAAGTCATTTTCAAGCCAAATTCGAGTCTAGCCCTTCTCCCAAGCAAACTCAATGCTTAAAATAATTCCCAACAACTCAGCAAAATAAGTAGTGCGAACACCAATATTAATACTAAACAGCCCCTTGACGAAATTACGACAAGTTTTAAACACATCAGCCGCAACGGAAGACTCCAAATTTTTTTTTGCCAAGCCATCTGTGTTTAATTTAATCCAATCTTGTGGGGGAGGATTCCAGTGCACAGTGGAAATAGACGGAGTCTTTCTAAGAAGCCGTGACACACAAAGAGAGTGAAAGATAACCAGATTAAAAACAACATTATCTATATGCCCACCACTCGAGTTGCCTACATCTCGAAGCATTGATTTTATGTAAAAACAATTTCTTTTAACATTTGGTTTTTTACCCTCAAACCATGACATATTTTTAGCATGCCGAATTGAGTGAAAAGTTAACAACACAGCAGCAATCCACAAGGAATATGTAAATTTTGAGTTGTTTGTATGCAAACAACTCTTTAATCTAAAATTTTTAAATGAAAAAAAGCACAAACGGTGTCCTTTCAAACCGACAAGGCAACAACAAAAGGATGCGATCTGGAGGGTGCCAAACAGTGCGTTTCGTTGAGAAACAAAAACGGTGAGGCTTCATGAATCATGACAATTTGAAACGGTGCGTTTTATGGGATTTCTAAAACGATGTCGTTCTATAAAACCAACTGTCACCGTGGCATCGCCCAATTCTCACAGGCTGTATCGTGCGCTTATTCTGAAATCCGGCTTTTGGGGTTTTTTCACTCACTCTCAAAAATCACTTCATACCCAAATCACTCCCTAGAACAAAACCAAGCCGAGCACACAAAGAAAGCTCTGCAATACATATACATTCATCATATGATGATGAAGATGATGATTCTCAAGCCTTTTTTTCGTCAACTTCCATCAAGGTATGCTCCTCCAATCTCAATCACCACTCTCGACTCCAATCCACAAAACCCTAGTACCCCAATTGACGACGACGACGACGACGTCGAAACAATTTTCCGCATAATTACTAGCTCTTCCTCCACTAGTAACTTGAAACAATCGCTGAAAGCAAGTGGGGTTTTTCTCTCAAACGATTTAATCGATAAGGTTCTGAAAAGGGCCAGGTTCAGCCATGGAAACCCTTTACAAATTTTGGAATTCTTCAATTACACTAGTAAACGAAGTGGGTTTTATCATACCCCTTTTTCTTTAGATACAATGCTTTATATATTAGGGAGAGGCCGTAAATTCGATCTGATTTGGGAGGTTTTGAAGGAAATGAAAAGGAAAGATCAATCTTTGATTTCACTGCGCACTCTTCAGGTGGTTTTAGCTCGAATTGCTAAGTTTTGTTCGGTTAGGCAGACGGTGGAATCGTTTAGGAAGTTCCGGAAGCTTGTTCCAGAGTACGATACGGATTGTTTCAATGGTTTGTTAAGGACACTTTGTCAGGAGAAGAGCATGAGAGATGCTAGGAATGTGTATCATAGTTTGAAGCATGAGTTTAGGCCGAATTTACGGACTTTTAATATACTCTTGTCCGGGTGGAAGTCGTGGGAGGAGGCTGAAGCCTTCTTTGAGGAGATGAAGGATATGGGTGTGAAGCCTGATCTTGTTTCGTATAATTGTTTGGTCGATGTGTATTGTAAGGGTAGAGTAGTGGAGAAGGCCTATGAGGTGGTTGATAGAATGCGGAATGAGGACATAACACCGGATGTGATCACGTATACTAGTATTATTGGGGGATTGGGGTTGATTGGTCAGCCCGATAAAGCTAGAGATATTTTGAAGGAAATGAAGGAGTACGGATGTTACCCAGACGTTGCAGCATACAATGCTGCTATAAGGAACTTCTGCATTGCAAAGAGGCTTGGTGATGCTTATAACTTGATGGATGAGATAGTGAGTAAGGGTTTAAATCCGAATGCAACTACCTACAACTTGTTCTTTAGGTGTTTTTATTGGTGGAATGACTTGCAAAGCTCGTGGAATTTGTATCGGAGGCTGATGGATACAGGATGCCTTCCAAACACGCAGTCTTGTTTGTTTCTGATTAAGTTGTTTAAGAGGCAGGAGAAGGTGGAGATGGCACTTGAGCTGTGGAATGACATGGTGGAGAAGGGTTTTGGGTCTTATATTTTGGTGTCTGATGTGTTGTTTGATTTACTTTGTGATATGGGGAAGTTGGAGCAAGCGGAGAAGTGTTTTTATCAGATGTTGGAGAAGGGGCACAAGCCAAGCAATGTTTCTTTTAGGAGAATCAAGGTGCTCATGGAATTGGCGAACAGGCATGAGGCCCTTCAAAATTTGTCAGAGAAGATGGCTATTTTTGGGTTGCCTATCCAAGTTAGTGTAAAAGGAGATGGCCCAACCAAGGCTTCACATTCAGTCCCAGTTCCATGTTGAATGAGATGGTTGTGGCTATCATCACCTGAGAAGGTGTCAAGAACTTACCAATATGGCAACAGTTGTAGGACTGATGTGCTAACCCTTTGAACCATTTGGGATCAGAGAAGAAGCCTGCCATAGGAGATCAGCCAAGAATCAGGCAGCATATGGGGACTTTGTTCCCTTTTTGTATTTAGTTCATGGCATGACCGGCAAGGGTGATTGTAATTACAATTGTCTAATTTATCTATTTTTTCTTAAAGGCAAAATCTATTTTCCCAACTTCTGAGTTCTAAGCATCATGTCTCCCTTTCTGCTATTGCTGTCTGGATTAAATATTCAGAGAACAGATGAGAACAGGCCATAGAAAGAGAAGGATGAAGTTAAAATAAAGGTAGAGTTATTGTCAGAAAGCAGAAAGACATTTGAGTGCTGCTCTACGAGTAACTTGGACACAGACTACTTAGTTATTAGTGCAGTTCAAAACTTCAAATGGTTAGGCCCCAGGTGAAGATTTAGTTCTGTTGGCAGGTGAAGAATATTATTCCCTTAGATGAAGCAGCATTCTGCAGCAATAGCCAGACGGCCTACAATAACGCATTGTCTAAAAGCAGTGGACTTGCCACGCTCTGTTTATGCAGTGATTATTAAGGCTATATAATGTGTTTTTTTTTCTTTCTTCTTCTTCAATTTATTTATTTTCCTTCTGAAATTAAAGGTAAATTGTATTAAATGCCTACGGCCTTGTAGACAAGTATACACATAGTAGTAACAATTGTTTATTATTTTGGAAAGACAAAAGTGCATCCATAGTGAAGGATTGCTGCTGATATACAGTTTTTGTGATTCTATTATTTTTTAAGGTCAATTCTATGCATCTTTCTTTAAAAATAATTTTCTAGAGAATAAAAAACAAAAATCCATATGTAGCAATGGCCACAATGGCCACATTTGTTCATTATGGCTTTTATGTTCTAGATACGTTTTTCTGAGTTTCATTCGAATGCAGAGATTATGGAAGCTTTGATTTGGTTGGATGGTTTATTAAATTACGAAAATCCATACGTTTTTCTTCCTTTCTTTCTTTCCTTTTTTACCACATCCACACGAACAAACACCACCACCCAAACAAAAAAAACCAAAAAAACCAAAAAACAAACAAACATAAAAAAAAGGAAGGCATGGGCTTAAGAGAGAGCCTACCCTAATTCCTCTCCACTAAATAACATGAAATCAACAAATAAATGCTCAGGAAGTCAGGATGCATCTGCCTTGCACATCCACTTGAGTTTAATTTTGTTTATATTTTTCAACAAAAAAGGGCCTCAACTCTTTCTAATAGAAATGTTGACAAAATCAATGCAATACTCTAATATAATTCCAAGGATGAGGAAGAAAGAAACGTTATGAATTATTCTGAAACTACAAGAAACAAATGGCAGTGTCCGCAACTGAACCAACAAACATGGTAAACGGGTAACAAATTAACAGGACAGAAAATCCACAACAGCAAAGAACAATGGCAAAGTTTCTATTCCATCTCTGGTCACAACCCAAAACTTGGTATCAAGGAGCCGTCTATGCCTGCAATATATGAGAATCAAATCGGATGAATTAATAAAGAAATAATCAATACATGCAGTGTACAAGAACTGAAATTGGTATGCATGAAATTGAATATCGCATTATCTGCAAAAATCAACCTTGTTTGCAATGTTGTTTGAAAGCCAGTCCAGTCCCTCATACAGCCCTTCACCAGAAGTAGCACATGTGCTCTGGATATACCTGCAATGATGTATATACACTCACCGGGTTAGAGAGAGAGAGAGAGAGAGAGAGAGACGGTATAATTTTATTTACCAGTGGCGTTGGCGGAGAGAGTGAAGGCCAAGCTTATCAGTTATCTCAGCAGCATTCATCGCATTTGGAAGATCTTGCTTGTTGGCAAAGACCAGCAGCACAGCATCTCTCAACTCATCCTGTCAATAAAATAAATAAATAAGATTAAAAAGGAAATGATGACATTATTCCACAGTATGACTTTTGGACAAGCCCATTCAACTTTCTGAAGCATTCTATTACCTCATTCAACATTCTGTGCAGCTCATCCCTGGCTTCAACCACACGGTCTCGATCATTGCTATCAACCACAAAGATAAGTCCTTGTGTGTTTTGAAAGTAATGTCTCCACAATGGTCGGATCTAGAAGAACAGAAGTTATAAGAGGCCACCCATGCAGTTATTGATCAAAACATAATTACTGAAATCAACAGATCTAGATGACGCTCACAGCTAACTCAATGTAATAAAAAATGTTTTGATCCTTCGGTTAATTGATTCTCTTGCCATGCAATTCAAAAACCACTTCTACCATAGTAAGTGATCTAAACTCTTGTCAAATATCTATATCCAATTTTAGTTCTCAGCTTTAATGAACTCAGATATTATAATCATAAAACAAAGGGCATACCTAATATAATTCGTATAGTTAATTCTACATACCTTGTCCTGGCCCCCAACATCCCATACAGTAAAGCTAATGTTCTTATATTCCACAGTCTCCACATTAAATCCTGAGCAAATAATAAATCAATCAAAAATGGGGGAAATATCAATAAATCCACTACGCATTACGCAAATTGAGATTTATTTCTATGCCAAGACTGTGTTATTAAAACAGGATAACTTTTCTATCTCCATTTCAAATTCTATTTAACAGGAAAAAAAAAATTTTATTCCATCTTTACCATTTTGATCTCCTATTTAAGAGAAGACATACTATTGCTGAAGTTATATATGCAATATCACAGAAACTAATCAGCTACAACATCCATGTAAATCCTACAGAAATGAATTAAAAGATATGTTATTTCATTCTTACAATACAATGGCATACTCACCAATGGTAGGAATTGTGGTGACTATCTCTCCCAGCTTCAGCTTGTACAGAATGGTGGTCTTACCCGCCGCATCAAGGCCCACCATGAGTATACGCATTTCTTTCTTTGCAAATAGCCGGCTAAAAAGCTTGGTGAAAGACAGCCCCATTTTCACGTCTGTTGACTCCAAAAATACAAAATCAAATCAAATCAAAATTATTTTACCCAAAGAATTTTGCTTTCCATAGTTATATGTTTTCAATCAGATTACGAGCAGGTTCAAATTTTCTCTGTCAAAGTAATACACAGAGATGCATAATGAACCAGCTATAGCTGTTCACACTTGAACTATCTATAGCTCAATGATTTGGGTCTAGAAGTATTGACTGTGTAAAATAAATTAAATAACCAAAAATAAAAAATAAAAAATACAGTATTTTACTTTTTTAAATGTAGCACAAGCGCACAACCAAACTCATGAAATGGTAAGCAATAGAACTTTCTCACGTAGAAGCACAGGCCATACCCAAAAAGAAAAAAGAAAAAAAAATAGAAGTAAGAGCCTTACTTAAATATTAAATAACAACCGCATGATCATTTCACTAACTCAAAAATACAAATAGAGAAAAAATGCTTTTAGTGGGAACACCACATATCGTATTTGTCACCTTTTCCGTGAGTTTTTTTTAATGGCAGACATGGCATGTCACATCAACTGCCACATAGCATACTCATCACTCCTTATTTCGTCTACAAGAAAAATATTGATTTAAAATAAAATCTATATGTGGCCCATCGCCTCTCCAACTACCCTCAAATCTGAATGCAAAATGAAAAGACCACATCTAGCTTACATGCTAGACAAAATGAACAGATTAATGAAGCGCATCGCCCAATTGCCACCAAATCAAACAACAAAATAAGACCCCAAAAAAAAAAAGAAGACAAAATCTGAATCAATATCAGACAGGGTACATTTGGAACGCAAAAACAAATTCTATGGCAAAGCAACCATAACAACAACCCGAGGACGGAGTAGATCTCATTTCCTCCATAGATCCACATCCAAATCAACATCATATGAAATGATTGCAATCATGAAAACATAAACAATGCATCAAAATCATGACTTAATCATAAAAAGGGAGATCAAGCAATCATAAGACCATATCGTCCGCTACAATTCAGACCAGACAAAAAAAAAAAAAAAATTGATGCATCAAACCCTAATACACAATACGAAATTCAAATTCAACAAGGAAACCAAACCTCAATTGCTCAAATTGATCAAAGATCAAAGGTTTCGACACTTTCCAAGGGAAAAACAATCAAATCAGGTTTTGAAACCAACTCAGACAAACAAGTCACATCCAAGGACAGATCCACATCTAGGTTTTGAATTTCTCCAAAGACAAGTAAATACATAAATACATACACATATTGAGAGAGAGAGAGAGAGAGAGAGAGGAGAAGGGTTTTTTACCAGAAGGGGAGAGCGGTTTAGACGAAGGGAACGAACAGATCTGATCTCTCAAGGAGCTGTCCCCAACAACATTTACAAATGGAGGAGAGAGAACATTTATAGGGTGAGGAATCGAATTTAACGGGCGTTAAACTGGTAAACACTATGTTGGTGTTTTTTTGCGTTTGTTACCACTTGGTTGCGGTCGTCATCGTTATGTCCGTTAAGACGGCGCATCGCCTGCATGGATCGTGGATGTTCAGATTTTTAGAGCTTGTTTGGCGAGTTAGGGATTGATATCCTTGTCAGAGACAGGATTATTCTAGATGCGGGAAGATGGAATCTCTATCTTTTTTTTTCATTTTTTTTTGGGGGTAAGTGAATCTCTATATTCGGTGAGTAGAATTGTCATATTTTTTTTTTCTTTCCATTTTTAATAATGCTATAAAAAACTTCCTATGTTTGCCTGATCCATGTTAGCAGTTACCTCGAAATCAATTGTCATATGATCCAACAACGTATAAGGAATGTTTATGGAATCAAGTATCCCAACTTTGAATAAACTCATAAAAATAAAAGTGGTAGTTTCCATATTAAATGCAAATATAATAGTTGATCAAAAAAATATACTAAAATTATAATCTCTTTTTAAATTTTTTTTTTTTTTTTTTTTGACAAACTCGATTGTAATCTACTATGGAGTTTGTAAAATGTATTATACTAATGTAACATGCTTCTAAGACCTTCCTTAATATTCAACATTCATTGTGCTCTTTCTTTTTATTTTGACCACATCAGTAATTTTACATTGGCTAAGGTTACAATTATGTTTCTTTTAGAAAAACCGTAATCCAAGTGGGATTTTATTTTTTTTGACATGTTTAAAAAAAAAAACTGAATTTTGCTTATAATCAAACAAATCTAAGTGGTTCTCATTCATTGGTTTTATCAATTACTTCAATTTCATAAGATGATGATCAAACCTAACAAATAGTTCCATTTTTTCTAAACATTTCAAAAACAACATTAAAAATCAAATATCTGATTTTTGAAAACCCCCCACCACCCCTACTTTCCAATCTTGCAATTTCAATATCCAAGTAAAATCAAGATTCAAAACTCATTTACCCACTTCTACGGTTACTTTGAATAAAAACGAATCAATCAATTTGAAAATGAAAAAAGGAGTAAGCTGAATATTTTCTAAACATTATGTGATCCACTGACTATGCATGTGTCATCACCCACTAATGGCATCCCATTTTTGAGGGACTCATAAATTAAAGAATCCACTGGACCAATCAAAAATTTCAAACAAAATCTTGTTATTCAGAGTTAGGATTTGAAATAAAGAAAACAGAGTAAGTGAAAATAAAACAAAGAAAGCAGAAAGAAGATGGAAATTGAAACTTCTGTCGTATTTCAAAGAAAATCCTCGTAAAACCCAGAATTACAAGACAAAACTAGTACGAATTACTCCATAGACATGTACAAACTTACAATCTCGCAATCTTACGTGTTTACATTCTTGCATTGGAAGTCAGGTACCGTATGAGCAACACCACCATCAGAATTGCAGTGGAAATCACAAGGACGCACAGGAGTGGGCTAAAGCGTCGGGTGGTGGTGCAAAGTGGCGATGATGGGCTAAAAGCTTTCGGCTGTCGAGGTGTTCTGGTCCTAGGGGTTCGTCGAGAGGATTGGGTCCGAGAAGATGAAGGAGGGGCAGGTGGTGGAGCCACGGCGTCGGAGCGACGGTGGTTTGGGATGCTGGGATATGAACATACTTGGAAAATTCCGGGTATAGCTTTCCACGGAAAGGACTGAAAGTTTGACGGCGGCCTGGGGGTGACGGTGGAGCGACGGTGGTTTGGGTTGAGGATTCCTGATCGTCTTCTTCGGCAAGTGCTTGAAACGAGTTCCGAGTTGGAACTTCGCGCTTGGGCAATCGGCGAAAGAATGTCTGAGCGATGGCTGCAACAAGAACAAAGATTATGAAAGCCATTGATGGTTGCCTTGGTGGGTGGGGGTGTATGAAGAGAAAGAAGGAAGACAGTGCAAGAACAGGATGAGAGAATACAGAACTAGAGATAGAACGGAGTACAGAAAACTAAATGAGGAACAATTTTGGCGGGTATTTGGGTTGGGGAAAAATTGGTATCAAAATTGCATTGCCAAGTGGTAAAAGGTCATTTTCCCTTGTATGTTGGTCAGCTATTGAGTATTGACCAATGACTACAAAGCAATGGGAACGGCTATTGCAACCCCCCATTCCTATAAGCCCACCCCTCGTCCTTTAGGTTTTTAAGGTTTTATGCAAAATATAAAAAGTTTTTATGAAAACCGGTCATGATGTCCACTAGAAAACATCATTTTGAACAACTTTGCAGAAGAAAGTTTTTCCAAAATTTATCGTTTAGGTAGACTTTTTGGCAAAAAATGAAATAAAGGCTATAAATGATTAAAAAGTATATTTAAACGATAGATTTTAGAAAAACTTTCTTTTGCAAAGTTGTTCAAAATGATGTTTTCTAATGGATATCATAGCCGGTTTTCATAAAAACTTTTTATATTTTGCATAAAACCTTAAAAACCTAAAGGATGGGGGGTGGGCTTATAGGAATGGGGGGTTGCAATAGCCGTTCTCCAAAGCAATATCTAAATAATGGGCCGGCCCACAAATCCACTACTTATATGACCCTTTTGTCTCGTACCCAATTGTCTAGAATACCCTCCTGGCCTTTATTTTACCTTTTTTATTTTATTTTATTTATTTATTTATTTTTTTTTATGCGCCGATAATCTCCTAACCATGGACGAACAAAAAATGCAGCCTCGCCACCATCGAGTTTCAAATCGGAAAAATGGGGTTAAGATTTGTGTGATCCGACCAACAAGTTGAGATTCTTGTTAAAAATTATGTCATTTGATTTTAATGCATCCTTTTTTTTTTAAAATTTTTTTTTTATGAATACGAGATTAGGATTAGTTGTTATAATTTTTATGCAAAATTTTTGACACGAATTTTAAGCCGTTGGATCCACGATATTGAAATGGTTTTTTAAAAAAATTAATGAGACAAAAGTCCACTCACCTTCGGACAAATCAATTTGTTTCAAAATTTGTGTTTATTAGTGAGAATAGATAAGAAGAATTCAAACCTAGTTTGGACTAGGGAGAGAAGTCCGGGTCCTACTTGTGCAAGGAGAAGGCGAACTAGTATAAATATATGGGCATTAATTGCACTGGTCCTTCGTAAAAAAGACTCCCAACATCGTAAAATTGGAGTCATGGAAGAGAGGTGTTACCATCCTCTTCCTGAGGTCGACCGCGTAAGCAGCATGCTACCACCTGCTGATATGCTCCCGACTGGTATGCTCTCTCTCCATAAAATCTTGGTAAATTGCAATTTGGATAAAATCCTCGCAAATTTGCATATGGACTTGTTGATATACGTCTTTTTTCTTTGGGAGCACCGCAATATTAATTGACTTAGATCTTCATCTTTAGTCATGAAATTAATATGTAATATACACCATTAAATTGATAAGAAGGAATAGGGAAACATTTGTTTTCTTTGACATGCCCAGAACAACTAGTTTGTCAAATACTCATGTTTCACGCCCTAGGCAATACTAGGCAATATGTGGAAATTTGGTGATAAGCTCCATATATTGACTGAGCATTGAAAGGGTTTTTGTTCTTAATTGCATGCCCCGGCTTGAGGCATTCGACAATGCTTTGAAATCTTTCAGATTATGACTATGCTATAAAAATTGGGATCTGTCTTATTTGATTGGTTTTTTATCTTCCAATGTTCATTATACAGGAGTGACAAGATCGATAAGAGAGATGCAACCAGCAGACTACACCCTTCAAATCGACTCGTTTTCCATACTGTCAGACATATTTTCAGAACGACGAGTGGAACGTTATGAATCTGGTTGTTTTGAAGCTGGTGGATACAAATGGTAGGTTTCAATCTTAATTTTCTTGTACTGGTTTCAATATGTATTTTGATAAATTATAATTATAATTATGTTTATTATTGTTATCTATTTGCTTACAGGAGATTGTCTCTATACCCTAATGGAGACCAAAAAAGAGATGGGAATGGACACCTCTCTCTCTATTTAGTACTAGCAGAGACAGACACCTTCCCTGTTGGTTTGGAGGTTTTTGTGAATTTCAAGTTGTTTGTATATGATCAGATTCGGGACAGGTATTTGACTGTCCAAGGTACTCTCTCTTGCCATCTTCTTAATTCTTGGCTCAAAGTCTTTGCAATTGTTTCCCATCTGTATATTTCTCATTAATTTTTCTTCTTTTTTTTCTCTCTACTTTTTTCCCTTCACAATTCTAGATGCTGATGGGAAAGTAAGACGCTTCCACAAAACGAAACCTGAATACGGTTTTTCCCGATTAATCTCCCTCACAGCCTTTCACGATGCTTCTAACGGATATTTGGTAGAGGACTCCTGTGTGTTTGGAGCTGAGGTTTTTGTTATAAAAAATAAAAGCAAAGCGGAGCGTTTGACAATGATCAAGGATCCTGTCATTTCCTATACTCTCGAGGTTGATAATTTTTCCAAGTTAAACGGCGAATGTTATCGCTCCCATGACTTCACTTGTGGGGGAACGAAATGGTATCTATAGCGTGATATCTCTCTCTCTCATCCTTCCCTAATTATTACGGAGTATTTTTTTTTCTTGCTAAAAATTCGTAACCTTTGTTCTTCCTTTTCCCCCAACGTGGGCTGAATTTATTAGGAGGTTGCTCTATTATCCGAGAGGTGATCTTGAAGGCAAACAGGACAGCCTATCCTTGTATCTTCAGTTGGCTGATTGTGTGAGATCTCCTAGTTACTTGGGATGGTTCCAAGGATACAAGTCTAAAACCCTTCCCCAAGAATCGAAAGTATATGTAGAATGCATCTTATGTGTAAGGGACCAAGTGCACGGCCGTAACAAGGAGAGAAAATGTGAGAACTGTTTCACTGCCCTTCCTATTCGATCCTTGGCTTGTTTATCCTTTTTTCATACACCCATATACCTCTCCGACGAGAAATTCATTCAATTGATTTTTTCTTTTGCAGTTCACCACTGGTTCAGTGCTGCGAGCCCCTCCATTGGTTATAGCAGTTTCATGTCCTTGAAAGATCTCTATGGCCGCAAAAGAGGCTTCTTGAAGAACGACATTTTCATTGTCAACATCGCATTTGACGTCGTCTTTGCAGCTAATCAGGATTCTCGTAGAAGATCAAAGTGATTATTGCGGAGATATATATGTTGGGCATCATAAATTGAATAGAGCTATTATAAATTATTATCAGACAATTCATCGACTAAGGTTTTGAATGTGAGAGAGTTCAGAGATTTGGAATGGCATAGTTAGTTACTAGTACTGATAATATATATGATGTAAGCGAAGTCTGCTAGTCATTCTTTGAAATCATAGATAGGTTTTTAGGCTTCTCTATTTTTGTGGATTTGCTTTCCATTCCCCATAACCACAATAAAGATTCAATATTAAACGAAATAAAGGGCTAAAAGTGTTGAATCATTTTCTTCTCTCACTCCAATCCTAGCACCCTGTCCATATTCAGATCCAAGTTTAAAGCTATCAAATTCAAATTCAATAAACGACGCTGTCGAAGCAGCATAAAGGGTTTTCAGACATGATTTAAATTGTGATCCATAAGCACAAGTCCCTTTTGGAGTGACTAGAGGATGGCATGTTTAGTTCTCCTTTCCTGCAAGGCTGCAAGGAGAATCTAATACTTACAAAGAGAATGCAAATCCTTTCATATTCCTGCAATAATGTGACTCTAATTTACGGGTCAGTAAACAACTTACAAAAGAATTTTGCTTTATAATTGAACAAATCTAAGGGGTTCTCATTCATTGGCTAATCAATTATTTCAATTTCATAGGATCATGATCAATCCTAATAAAAGTTCCATTTTTTCTAAACTTTTCAACGTCATTGAGATCAAATACTCCTTGTTTTTTAAAACCCCCTAACTTTCCAATTTTCCTAATCCAATATCCCGAGTTAAATCAAGATTTTTCAACACTCATTTATCCATTTTATGGTTACCTTGAATAAAAACGAGTCAATCAATTTTTTTATTTTTATTTTTATTTTGAGAGTATATATAGTTTTATGTTAGAGTATCTTCAAGAGAAGTAACAAATTACCACATGGGTCACCAATACCTTAGAAATACTCATTTATCAAACTGTGTTATCCACTGACCACCTACTAAGGGGCGTCCCTCATTTTGAGAGTATGAACTCATGGACTAGGTGTGTCCAATTGTCCATGATAGGGGCCCGGTAGACTCATTAATTAAAGAAGGGAACGGCTATTGCAACCCCCCGTTCTTATAACCCCACCCCTTTTTTTTTGGTTTTTAAGATTTCATGAAAAGTATAAAAGGTTTTTACAAAAACCAGCCACATGGTCCATTAGAAAACATCATTTTGAACAACTTTGCAGAAAAAAGTTTTTCCAAAATCTATCGTTTAGGTAGACTTTTTGGTAAAAAATAAAATAAAGGCTATAAATAGCTAAAAAATATATTTAAACGATAGATTTAGAAAAAACTTTCTTCTACAAAGTTGTTCAAAATTATGTTTTCTAGTAGACATCACAGCTGGTTTTCATAAAAACGTTTTATATTTTGCATAAAACCTTAAAAACTTAAAGGATGAAGGGTGGGGTGATAAGAATGGGAGTTTGCAATAGCCATTCCCATTAAAGAATCCACTGGACCACGGCCCCTTAACATGGATCCAAGTCCATGATATGAGGGCATTCGGATGGCAAAGTAAGTGGTGCACCAATCAAAAAATTCAAATAAAATCTAATCTTGTTATTGAGAGTAGAAATGAAGAAAACAGAGTAAGCAAAAACAAAGAAAACAGAAAAAAGATGGAAATTGAAACTTGCTTCGTATTAGAAGAATTACTCCAATCTATATTATTTATTTGTTTGTTTATCTATCTATACTACTTATAAAAAGGTAAATGTTAGAAAAGCTTTTGATTGACTTTTATACCCTCATTTTTAAACTTAATTACTTTTTTAACCTTATCCTTAATAAAATCCATAAAGACAAGAGTCCTCTTATTTAGTTCTTTTTTTTATTAAATTCTAATTAGGTTTCTTAACTACCTATAAAAAGGTAAATGTTAGAAAAACTTTTGATTGACCTTTATACCCTCATTTTTAAACTTAATTACTTTTTTAACCTTATCCTTAATAAAATCCATAAAGACAAGAGTCCTATTATTTAACTCTTTTCTTATTAAATTCTAATTAGGTTTCTAAACGTTTATGGTCCTTTATCTTTTTCTTCTACTTTGTCTTTCTTCCTTCTTTCATCCCTATACGTTTCTTCCATATTTTTACATTTCAAATTTTGATTAGATTTCTAATAAATATTGTTTATACACTCTAATGATCATGATTGTTACTTCAAAGGGAGGAATAGGACGTCTCACGAAGTTATTCAATTGGCGGATTGCACTACAAAAAAAAAAAAAAAAAAGGAGGAGGATAAGGCACAAAATTTAAAGGATTTTGTTGATGCTCAAGCTGTGGTGCACAACTAGGTTATTCAAAGTTTTAGAGATTACTTCTTTGATTTTTTATTTTGTTGTTGTTGTTGTTGTTGCTGTTGTTGTTCTTATAAAAGAGGGGGTGGGGGTGGGGGTGGGGGTGGAGGGGATAAGTTTTTGAGTTATTAGTGGTGTTGGTTTTATGAGAGAATTTTGGACTATGGTTTGATAATTTGTAATTTGTATTTTAACTTTTCTTTTCTTTTTTTTCTCTTTTTCTTTTCTCTCTCTCTCTCTCTTAATTTATTTTTGTTTGATTTTTTCTTAAGAAATTGTATTTTCTTAAATTATTTTGCATTCTATGAAGTGAGTTATAAAAATTATTATCATTTATGAAAACAACTACAATTCAAAATGATCCACGTGCAACGCACGTGTGCACCAACTAGTTAGTAACTAGTAGTTACTCATAAAAGGCTGAATCTCAGAAAAACTTTTGAACGGCCAATATACCCTTATTTTTAAAAAAAAAAATACAGATCTACCCTTCCTCTAATTGAAACACATAATAAACATTCTTATCATTTCGTAACAAATGAAAGTTAGATTTTAACTCAAACTCTTAAACAAATTAAAGTTAAATTCTTACTCAAATTCTATTTCTTAGAGCAACTATCAAGCTACATGATAATATATATGAATATAAACTCTTTAAATATTCCGTTTTATGAAGAAGAAAAAAAAATATGAATGTATATCTAAAGAGTTTTTAATCTTTTGTTGACAATTTTGATTATAAAAAACAAAAATATACTTTTGAATTTTAAACTTTATGTTTTATGAAAAAAATATAAAATCTTTATATATTTATTATTTTGTATAACTAATATTATTTAAAAATATTCACGTGCAACGCACGTGTGCTATATCTAGTTCAAAAAAAATGTCGTAAAACACAGAATTAGAAGACAAAACCATTGAAGGTATCCGTATTATTAGGAATTACTCCGTAGACATGTGCAAACTTTACAATCTTGCAATCTTACACTGTAGACATATCTATGGACAAATTTACAATCTTTGCAATAGTTTTGAAAATGAAAACAGTTAGATTATCATTTTTTTTTTTTTTTTTGGAATGTATCATAGTAAAATCAGAGTGTTGGAAATCAACACCAATTCTCCTAAAATCCATATTCCTCTTCATTCTTCTCTTCCTTCTCCTCTCCTCTTTCTTTCTCTCTCTAGAACCATCTTCACTATTCATCATCTTCTTCCTTTCTCTTTCTCTTTCTCTTTCTAGATTCTTCTACCTTCTTCCTTTGTTATTCTCTCTAGAAAACTCTTCTCTATCTCTTTTATATCTCTCCATCTCTAGAAGAATCTCTCTCCACCATCATCTAGATCCATCATTCTCCACCACCATTCTCTAATATTTTGGGCAGCTTCAAGTTGGCAGTGAATCGAGTCCACAAGCCGGTGAGAGCAGCTATAAAAAGGGAAGGGGTGAGCCTCCATGGTGTGTGAGTCATGTGAGTGAATCCTAAGGTGTGAGTGAAGTTAATCTAGTGTGTAATATGTAAGGATAACACTAGTATGTGAGTGTGTTCTCCCTTGAGTGTATGTGAGTGTAGTATTTTTTAAGGTGTGAGTAAGTGATAAAATGAGAGTATCCTAGTGTGCATTACAAATATAGGAATATTATGTGAGTGAGAGTCTAGTCTCTTTGTTGTGAGTCTCATGTGTATAATGTACTTTCTTCAGTGTTAATAAAATATTTATTTTGGGTTTCGCTGCGTTCTACTCAAACACAGAGAATAAGAGATCATTCAATCGCGTCTTTACCCATATCACTAGAGACTCCATGTGAAATCTTTCATCCAAGAAACTACCCAACAGCTCAACACTAGAAGCCAAAAAGAGAGACTCCATCTAAAATCTTCCATCCCAGAAAATACCCAACAACTTAACCACAACATGCGTCAGAAGCCAAATCTCCTAAATTAAATTCAGGCAGCAATGGAAAAACAAGACAGAAACAAGGACAAAAAAGATGAATCAGGCTTTCACCCCATAATGCCAAAGGCCCTCAAGAAAATAAATATGAAAAGGAAAAAAGAAGGAAAAAAAAAAAAAAACCCAAAATGGCAATCGGTAATGAGCCAAAGCCAACACCAACTCAATGCAGCAACATCCACATTAGAAGAGCCAGAATCACGCACGATGCTGCCGCAATGGCAAGGACAATGACCTAAGGATAGAAATGGGGGTTGTGTTGCATTTAGCCGGTGGGGTGTTCCACGAAAGGGTAACTGGGGCAGTGGTCCTGCGTTCGGCCCGTCGTGGAGTGAGCAAGCGTGAACGGGTACCAGATGGCGTGGTTAGTAGGAAAAGGGTGACGTGGTGGGATTCTTGAAGGTTTTACATGGCAAAGGGTTCTTGATCTTGATCACTATGGTTGTGCGCGTAAGTTATGAGTCCTGTAAACACACGGTAACTACGAATAGGACTATAGATTGGAGAGCGGGGTTCTGTGGTTGGGGGTGGGGGTACCACTTGACCATCTCCTTCTTCTGCAAATAGTGCAAATCGGCTCCCAATAGGAATCTCGCACGGTAATAACAGCCGAAATGTCGCTGTGAACAAGAAGAAAGTCATTGTTGGTTGTTTGGTACAGTGAGCGAGACAGAAAGAGAGAGCGAGAACAAGAAGTGCAGCAGAGATTGCTAGAGAAGGAACACGAGCAAATGGGAGAGAAAAGTAGAGAAAATCATAGTGGACATAACAGACTCAACGAGAGACGAGACACAGCTCATTATATATCATAGGACTAGTGGGAGTATTTTTGGGCGGGTAGACCCAACTTAAAATTTTGGACTAGCTTAAGCGATAATTATCCATCCAAAATTAGGGAAAATTATTGTTTTAGCCCTTCAAGTTTCACTCAAAAATACTTTGCACCATCTATTTTCTTTTCATACACTTTGACCCTTTTTGTGTTTGGAAATAACCGCCAAAATGTCGCCGTGAACAAGAAGAAACTCATTGTTGGTTGTTTGGTAGGGTGAGCGAGAGAGAAAGAGAGAGCAAGAACAAGAAGTGCAGCAGAGATTGCCAAAAGGAAGACAAGCAAGTGGGAGAGAAAAGTAGAGAAAATCATAGTGGACATAACAAACTCAACGAGAGATGAGACACAACTCATTATATAGCGTAGGGCTAGTGGGAGTTTTTTTGGGCGGGTAGACCCAACTTAAAAATTTGGACTGGCTTAAGCGATAATTATCCATTGTTTAGGGAAAATTATAGTTTTAGCCCTTCAAGTTTCACTCAAAAATACTTTGCACCATCTATTTTGTTTTCATACACTTTGACCCTTTTTGTGTTTGAAAATTCCATGTTCACCATCCCCAGCCATGCATGTATTGTCATCCTCAACCATCCCAGCCAGGGCCGGCCCTGAGCTTTTGGAGGCCCTAAGCGAACCCCCTAAAATGAGGCCCCCTATATAGCTATACATATTTGGCCATAAACAAAATATCTAAGTATACATAAGACAAATTTAATACTTAGAGAGTTAGAAAGAGAGGTGTGAAAGATAGAGGCGTGAGAGGGAAGTAAGGTGTGTTCTTGACGGCAGAAAGAATAAGATGAGAGGGAGAGAGAAAAAAAATGGTCTTATTAGGTTTACCATAGATCGGATCTCAGATTTGATGGAGTATAAGTTACTTTTTTTTTTATTTTTGGTTTGGGTTTCCTTCTTTGGGCTTTTGATTTTTAATTTGGATTTGCTTATTATTTGGGTTGGATTTAAGCCCTTTAACTTGGTTTTGGGGCCCCATTAATAGATGTTACTTTCTTCCTCTTGGGTTTATTATAAGGGCATGGATGGATTGGAGGCCCCTTTTTTTCAGCACAAATGGGGGGCCGTAAGTAGCTGCTTTGGTATTTTCTATTCAGGGCCGACCCTGATCCCAACACAAAATTTAAATTAACGATATTTAATTTTTTTGAAACAAATCCAACCATTGGTGACTGACTGACTCCCCATGAAGTTGTAGATGAAAATAGGGGATAGCTTTGGTTGAGATCTCTAGGATTGTACGCGACAACCACGTCGATGGGGATGGGTTTGCAACCATTGGTGAGGATGTGGAAGGAGTAGGCTAGGAGCCATGAACGAACCAAAGACGATAAGAAAAAAAGGGGTTAAGATTCATGTGGACCTACCTATACAAGTTAAGATTAAAATTAAGATAGTGAGGGTTTAGGGTGCTAACATAGGTGGGATGTTAGATTTTTCTTTGATGCTCAACCTCTTTTATTTTATTTTTTTTTAAAAGTTAAGATTAAGATATATTTGTTTCCAAAATTATATACAAAAATTATGTCATCTGATCTTAACTCGACTCATCTTATTATATTTGACCTTTTATGAATACAGGCGCCGTTGATCTTCAAAATCTAATGGGGTTTTTTTAAAAAGCTAATGGCAAACCTTCACTGTGACTCTCTTGACAAATCGATTTTATTTTAAAAACTCTGTCCTCCGATGGTTCAATTCGTAATTCCTCACGCACGTTCATTAGTGATATGAAATTGGTTCCTAAGAAGATTGACTCTTGGAGCCGCGTGGTGATTGGTGGGTTTCGTGGTTTGAAAGTTTGTATAAAAGAATTCAAACCATACTAGAAAAGGAGAGAAGTCCAGCTCCTACAACCAAGGGAAAGACCAAGTACTATAAATATATGGCATTAATTGCAGTACTCCTTCTTAAAAAATACTCCCAACAAAGTAAAATCCAAGTCATGGAAGAGAGGTGTTACCATCCTCTACCTGAGATCAACCTCGTAAGCAGCATGCTATCACCTGGCTCATATGCTCTCACCTGGTATGCTTTCTCTCTCTTTTTCTCTCTCTTCATAAAATCTGTTTTTTTTTTCTCTCTCAGCTATTGATATACATTCTTGATTTCTTTCCTTTGCGATCACCGCAATTGACTTAAATCTTCATGAAAAATCCAATAGACCCCAATTCTTTTATAATTATAAAAATAAATAAATAAATAAATAAAATAAAAATAAAAATTTGCTTTTTCTTCATATATTGGGCCTTATGCATATTAGGTTTTTGTTGGTGTATTGTTTGAGAATTGAGATGGTCTCTATGTTCTGTTTGGGGAGGTTTTATCCTTTTTTATAATGTCTCTGAGTCACATAATTTAAGAGGCCTGGATAATATATATATATATATATATATATATATATATATAGAAAGAGAGAGAGAGAGAGAGGATGATAATCAAAAAAGCACGTGCTGATATAACTTATATCAACACCCGTATTGGGTACCTTGTGCATTAATGGGATATGAGGTACATTGGACCAATGCAAGGGGTACAACCCCAATGCATGGTGTTGATATAACTTATATCAGCACGTGATAATGGGAACATAACCGATATATATTTATATATATATATATTATTTTATTTAGTCTTTTGTGAGTACTTAACTCTTTAATCCCTCGTGTTCATTAGTCAGGTTTTGTTCCTATTTAGATCGGCCATTAGAGGTGCCTTGTTTCCTGTTTTGTGCGTGCTCATTATAGAGGTGTTGTCTTTGTCACCAGGATTGGATGTAACTCTGCTCTTTCTTTCTTAAATATTGGTTGTTGAAAAATTCTACTTTGACCACTGCTTTTATGGCCTCCCATTACACACTCGATCCCACCCCTAGGAGAGAGGCAGTAAGAGGAGTGACATTATGTGATTGTTTTTCCAATGTTGAGCGTACAGGAGTGACAAGATCCATGAGAGATGTGCAACCAGCAGACTACACCCTTCAAATCGACTCCTTTTCCATACTGTCAGACATATTTTCAGAACGAAGAGTGGATCGTTATGAATCTGCTTGTTTTGATGCTGGTGGATACAAATGGTAGGTTTTAATCTTAATTTTCATTTATTTTACTATATATGAATTTGAATGTCATTTATTTGCTTACAGGAGATTGTCTCTATACCCTAATGGATATCAAAAAAGAGATGGGAATGGACACATACCTCTCTATTTAGTACTAGCAGTGACAGACACCTTCCCTGTTGGTTTGGAGGTTTATGTGAATTTCAAGTAGTTTGTATATGATCAGATTCGGGACAGGTACTTGACCGTCCAAGGTACTCTCTCTTGCTACCTATATGTATCTTCTTTATTCTTGGCTCCAATTCTTTGCAATTGTTTCCCTTCAATATAGTTCTAATCCTTCACAAATAATTCTCGATGCTGATGGGAAAATAAGTCGCTTCCACCAAGCAGAGCCCGAATATGGTTTTTCCCAATTAATTTCCCTCAATGCCTTTCATGATGCTTCTAATGGATTTTTAGTAGACGACTCCTGTATGTCCGGGGCTGAGGTTTTTGTTACAACAAGTAAAAGCAAAGCCGAGTGTTTGATAATGATAAAGGGTCCTTTTTCCTGTACTACTTGCGAGGTCCATAATTTTTCGGAGTCAGACAAGGAATGTTATGCATCTAGTGATTTCATTGGTGGGGGAACGAAATGGTATGTATGACAAGCCTCTTCCCCCTCTTCCACCACCACCACCACCCCCCCCCCCCCCCCCCCCCCTCTCTTTTCTTTTTTTTCTTTTTTTGGTGTATGGACTGAAAAGTATTTGTGCTAAAACTTTAGCTGAACCACCTAAATAAATTCATAAACTTTTTTTTTTCCTCCATGTGAGCTGAATTTATGAGGCTTATCTTTTATCCGAGAGGTGAGCATAAGGGTAAACAGGACAGCCTATCCTTGTATCTTAAGCTGGCTGATTGTGTGAAATCTCGTAATTACTTGGGATGGTTCCAAGGAGACAAGTCTAAAACCCTTCCCCAAGAATGGAAACTGTATGTAGAATGCATCTTACGTGTAAGGGACCAAGTGCATGGCCGTATCAAGGAGAGAAAATGTATGTAAGAATTGTTTCGATCAATGCCCCAACAAGATCCGTTGCTCATTTATTTTTATCTTTTTTCCATTCACCTACCTCTAATGAGAAATCAATTCAACCAATTTTTCTTTTGCAGTCCACCAATGGTTCAGTGCTGCGAACCCTTCCTAGGGTTTTAGCAGTTTCATGTCCCTGAAAGATCTCAATGACGGCGCAAGGGGCTTCTTAAAGAATGACACTTTGATTATTCGAGTAACATTTGGTGTCATCTTTGCAGCTAATCAGGATTTCCTGTAGATTATCAAAGTGACTACTACAAAAATATGATAGGCATTATAAATTGAATATAGGTAATTACGAGTTATCATGGACAATTTATTCGCTCTTATAAATTTTTTAATGTTAAAGCTAGAATCCTGAGATTTGGATTCCTATAGTTGGTAATTTGTACTGATAATATATGTACCCAAAGTCTGCTAATCATTCTTCGAAATCATAAAAAGGGTTTCTAGGCTTCACTATTTTTTGTGGACTTGCTTTTTATGCTGGGCATGATTAAACGTTGGTGGGTTAGCACGAAGACACAATGGAGCGGCTATTGCAACCCCTCAAAGGTATAAGCCCCCCCTCCTGATTTTCCCACCCCCCCATTTTACATGCCCACCCCTCTCAAAGACTAAAATTACCCTCTTTCTAACCCTAACCCTTCTCACACACCCCACTCCCCCACAACCCTGATGGAAGGTGAAGGTCGGTGACAGTGAGGAAAGCGAAGACCGATGACGGTGAGGATGGCGACGGTCCTCTTCTCTCTTCTTCTCCTCTTCTTTTTTTTTTTTTTTTTCCCCTTTGCTGGTCAGATCTGTGTGTGAAAGGCAAGGGAGGTTTTTTTTTCAAAACCTCCATTTTTTTCCAGCGACTCCATTTTTTTCGACGAGTGACCACTCTCTGTCCTTCTTCTTCTTCTCTCTTCTTCTCTCTCTCTTTTTTTTTTTTTTTTTTTTTTGTGGCTCTGCTGCTCAGATCTGTGTGTGAAAGGCAAGGGAGGTTTTTCTTTTTTCAAAAACTCCATTTTTTCTGGCGACAGTGAAGGCCTTTCTTCCTCTTTTTTTTTTTTTGTTTTTTTTTGTTTTCCTCTACTGGTCAGATCTGGTCAGATCTGCTGCCGACGGGAGGGTAGAAGAGAAGAAAAGAAGAGGGAAGAGGAGGAAGGCCGACGAGAGGGGGGTGCGGGAGAGACCTTCTGGGAAGGAAAGGGCAAAAAAAAAAAAAAAAAAAAAAAAAGAAAGAGAAGAAGAGGGAAGAGGAGGAAGGAAGAAGAGGGGTGTGGGAGAGGGTTGCCGGTGGGGTGGGTGCCAGATAAACCCTTTTTGGTAATTTTATAGAATAATTTTTTTAATTAAAAAATGTGGGGTCAACTTATAGGTTTGAGGGGTTGCAATAGCCGTTTCCAGACACAATAAGGATTTATGTCCCAACCTTCTTCCTCCAACCAGGCCCAAACCAGGTTGTGAAGAATAGCACTACTTGATCATCAACGTCTAGTGGCTAGCTAGGTCAAATTAATTAATTCATGACAATAATTGATAAACACTTCCACCATGTCCACCACCCTCACTTTGCCGCACAACTATAGAGATATGCTCTCACTAAATTCATCCTCTTTATTAAAGGTCAAAGGTCATGGAAGGTCCCTTCTAAACAGGTCACTGGAAGGAGGGGTTCTAGTCTTTCAGATGGCTCAGCCACGCATATGCATATATACACATAGAAGACAGACGGCTTCTAGTCTCTCAGCTTTCTTTACTTCCTCAAGTGCGTTTTGCTCATTTAGGTGTAGAAATGAACCAGCAGGTTGATTTGCTATGGATGATACTGTGTCCCATGGCTTTCACCACCACAATGCCTTCAAGAACTGTCATTCAGTTTAGTGGCTTTCACCACCACCACCACCACCACCATTACATGTGCTTTCAGGATAGAAACTTTTCTGGTTATGATGTAGCAGCTGAAACTGCTGCTTCGTTAGTCCTAGCTTAGAACTGACCCCAAATACTCCAAGCTTCTAGCCAGGACTTTTACGTCCATGCTTCATGGTTACAACTACTCTTGCTGTGGCCTTTGAACTACTTACTGAAATTTGCTCAGTTTTTATTCTATGAAAAATCACATTTTCCAAAAAAACTAGATGTTACTTCCAACATTTAACATTACCAATATTAACATAATAAACTCCAGAAGTGAGAGTCCCATATAATGGTCATTTATACAACTACAACAGTGATGAATTTCTATAAGCATATACACAAATAGAACTTCATTCAAATGATATTAGTAGAGTGTCAAGTCTGATTCATGGCTAGATAATACCTCAGACACCAATAGCTTAATGTTGGTCATCAGTTGCCAGAGGAACAGATTTTGCCTGAAACAAAGCAAGAATAATAAGATTCTTTGCAGATCTTCTTGTGTGCTTAAATCACAATTAAAAAATAACGCAAATTCAAATATTGACAAGGATTCTAGGAATTATTGGTTTAATCCAAGATGGGACATATGGATATTAGAAGACGTGTAGACATGCTTCCCATTTCTTCCTAAACTTTATTGTCATTAACAACATAAGAAAGAGTAATAATAAATTGAACTCACCAGATCATGGAACTTAAGGATGTAGAACATCTCAAGATATCGTCGGGTCTCACGCCTCTCAAGTTTTGAAACGTATTTCCAGAAACCGTAGACCCCAGCCAATGTCATTAGCCTTTCAGAATATATCTTCCATGTGTATCTACAAAGTTATAAAAGTATGAGCCAGCGCCACAAAATTATTTAGTAGTGTCAATCTCACCAAGACAAACCTTTCATTAATCCTTTGAAGCCCTGCATCAGAAATGTTATTCCAGTGGCTTGGATCCTCCTTGCACCGTTGAAAGAAATCTGCCATGAGGGCGGCAACCTGATCAGGGTGATATGGATCAATATGGAATCCCGATACACCATCTTCAATAATTTCCGCAGGACCACCATGGCAAGTGGCAAATGTCGGAAGGCCGCAGGTCATGGCCTCAACTACTGTAAGTCCAAAAGCTTCATAAAAAGCAGGCTGCAATTAGAGAAGGGGATGAGTTAGCATAAAACCTGAGGAGTTGTAAAAAGAATAAAGAAGTTCAAGAGCACTATGCACCTGCACAAAAGCACCTCTTGTGTCAGCTATGTAGCGATAAAGCTCACCATTACGTGCTCGATTCGTTTGGGAAGATATCCATCGGAACTCACCGTCCAAGTTGTACTTCTTTATAAGGCAATGCATCTTTTCAATTTCTGAAATTTCTTCCCTGTCATTGGACTTCTTCGTGTCGTTGTAACCAGCTACTATAACAAGGTTTACCAGTTCCCGCAGTTTAGCATTCTTACCAAAGCATTCAACCAGTCCTGTCATGTTTTTCACCCGGTCTAGCCTTGCCATGGAAAAGAGTATGGGCTTTGATCGATCACTCAAAGTACCACTGCAGTAATACAAATATTAGATTATTGAATACTATTCACTATTACTTATAATACAAAGATAGATTAGAATATTGAACACTATTCACTATCACTTATACTAGCTGTTGAAAGATCTTTTTTTTTTTTTTTTAAATTTATTTTTTTATTAATATTTTTTTTTCTTCAAAATTTACAGTTTCATAACATGGAAACTACATCACTATTGCAGAAGTTATCACATAACTTACAATGATCCAAACTAGAAAATTTTTTTTTTCCCCAGAAATAAAGAATTTTATATCAAACTACTAAAGAAAAGAAACCCATTCTTGTCCTTCACCAAAATGTCCCTAGCCTCCCTAGTCACTCATCAAAATCTAACACGTACCACTACACTATCTTTTACAATGCTATAGCTGGACAAAAATCAGCCAATACACTAACCTCTCTATACGTATTTTCTGAACAAGATTAATATAAACAGAAAAGTAAAAAGGCTACAGCTCAACTTTGGACAAACATCAATACACAGTTGCTCAGTGCTTGTTAATCTATTAATAACAGTTCACAGCATATGGTGGAGTTTAGTAATTAAGAACTACACAAAAATTAGAAGAATAAATAATTCAGCAAATAAAATGACATTTTCCCTAATATTTACTGCATTTATTCGTAGAAGATGATTGAATTGGCTTTGTTCCTTCATGTGATGATCTAAATTGTCTCCCAAAAACATGCATGGATAAATTATGCTTATTTAATTATAAGCACATAGGAGTAGTATGAGCAGAAGTATGACAACAATGATGATCAAAACTCCAAAAGTACTACTTCTATGATGATTATGCATCCTTTGAGAAATTAATGTATGAGGTGGAGAAAGTATGTAATCAAAAGAGACTCACATGTGCTCCTCATTCTGCTCAGGATCATATAATAACTTCTCAATGGGACCATGTAGGGCCGTAAGTCTTCTTGACTTTTCAGAATATGAAAAGTAAATGCACATATCTGCCCCAGGAGATACAATATTGAACTTTGTATCAAAAACATCAATACCATGAACAACTCGGTAGAGCCCTGGAAGAGTGAAAGCCGTGTGGCTCTCATACTGACCAACAGTATTCTTCCTGAAAGAATGAGCATACAAGTTAAAATACTGATGTAATACAAAGTTGCACAAGCAATATCATCAACACCAATTTCCAAAGACACCATAGAATGTTAAATATCGATGTACATGGTGCATAGCCTTGCTGTGGTATGAAAAGGCAGGCTAATTTAATTGACTTGGCTAATGCAAAATTGAATTCAACACCATTGCACTGCATGTCAGTACAACTAGGGGATCTATTCATAGGTGGCAGGAAATCCTGAACAGAGAGGTTCAATATAAAAGGCTTCACCATGTGCAGCACACATACATATAACACAAAAAAATGGTCGCAGCCAACTGTGATGCGGTCCTTCCAAACACAAGCTCGATATGCAAATCCAAACCACAAAAGTTGAAAAAGAAAAGAGAATCATTACGCCTAACGTTCTGACATAACCTAAAACACTTGCATACTATAACATTGCAAACCATATAACATAGGGGAATAATCAGAGAGTAACAAGAGAAATATATCTGTATATCACACTGCAGCGCACAAAATATCCAAGGCAGGACTAGATGTTATATATCGCAAAAACAATTGTGGACGAAACTGTAATTCTGTAAGCCACATCATGAAAAAATCCTTAAAACATAAATCCCAATCAAATATAGCAAGAATCATCAGAATCTCCCTCCTATAGTCTGGTAAGAAACTAATAGTATAATGCAAGATTTACTGTCAAGTTACGTAACTTTAATCAAACTCCAAGCACAATTTTCCCTATATATATTAAAAAGCCTCGTCTCATCCTTGAAATGAGATCTAGTTGAATCATATAACTTCCTCTGTTTATCCTGGAAGGTGTCAGGTCAATTTTTCCAAACTTCTTTGTTTATATTACAAATGAGGGATACGATTTCAAATTCTGTTCATGTTTTTCTCAAGATCTTGGCATAACATAATATAGTTGCATCTACAATGAACGAGCCCACATTTTATGTGATTTTGCACATCAAACAATGAGTAGTCGTACAATTGAATTTATTTACAAATCCACCGTTATTAATTTTCGACAGGTTGAACACTGATTGAAGAAATCCTTGGGTTCTTATAACATAATAAATAAATAAAATCACGATAATCTAAAAGTACTAAGTTGTTATTGCAAAGGAAGAGGCTTACGTTCCTGCAATCTCTTGGTATGTACTGGTGATGATAAAATCCGCATTATTCATGGCTATTAGGTCAGCAGTAAATTGACATGAGAAGTGGTATTTATCCTCAAAATTTTTCCAATATATATCAGAATCCGGATATTTTGTTTTCTCCAATGCATGCGCAATGTTACACTGCAAATACCAAAATTTTGATCTAAGCAGATGACTTTATTAACTTTGCATTAGCATAATCATGTACCAAATAATCATAGCTCACCTGTGTGACTCCCAACTTATATGCTAACAAAGATGCGACAAGATTCCCGTCACTGTAGTTTCCAACAATCAAATCTGGAACACCCTGTAACTCAGCAGAAATTTCGCTTGCCACATCCTGATCACAACATTCAACCACGAACAAATAGTACACAACACAATTTGAAAAGCCCGCAAGGGGTGGGTTGGGGGGGAAAGAAAAATGGAAATGACAAGTCAATATAGTTTCATACAAGCAGCAACTTGCACAAGTGCATTTTTAATTTCGCAACAAAAGAAGTGGTGAGAGGTGGCACTACAGTGACCGCAAGGTAGTGGTGGAAGTGTAATGGTAACGATGGGTATGGAGGGCTAGTTGTGGACCGATGAGGATGGTTGGTTGACAATGCAATGATAGTCATGATGATATTTGAATGGTGATGGTTGCAAGAGGTGAGGTGAATTGGTGATGTAGCATGATAGAATCGGTACTGGATATAATGTTATCATGATGGTGTTAAGGTGAGGGATTTGATAGTTGTAGTACAGTAGCTGTTGTGGCAGCAACAGCCTAGAGGGTTAGTCATGTAGCGGCATAGGGAAGTGATTTTAGTATTGGTTATGTCATAGTAGCAAAGTGGTTACAGCAATAAGTGGCGGTGGTGATATCAATTAAGATTTATTAGATTTATTGTTAAAAAGCTTAACAAAGTGGTTACAGATCCCTCCTAGCAAAAGCAAAAAGACAAAAAAAACTCGGTGGTCGTAAATTGTGAGAGGATTGCCATACTGAATTGCGAAGAAGAAAAAAAGAAAGAAAAAAAAGGATTTTCCACTGAGTTATATGTAAAACTGATGTTTGATGTTTAGTGGTTCGTAAACAATGCATATTTTCTTCTTCTCTATGGACCATAAATATAATTTGAACCCAAGTTTCTTAGCAGGCGCATAAAATCTGAGAAGAATTATTAAAAGCTTACTCACTATAGAGATCTTACCTGCACAAAGGTCTCCAGATAAGGCCAAACATCAAACCTCGATATCCATTTACGAAGAATTCCCTTCTCTGTTCTGAAAGGAACCCGCAAAATATGTGTGTGTTCTGTCCCGCTGACTCTCTCGAGCCGCTGGTTGCATGTAGTCCCTTTAGCATCAGGAATTAACCTGGTCACCTAAGACAATGGTTGAAAGTTGTATCAGATTTACCATGGAAAAAACACTAAAAAAAAAAATTAATTAAAAAAAAAAAAAAAAAACCTAGGAGGGGCAAACAAAGCATAGATACAACTTCTCTTTTTTTTGTTTTTTTTTTTTTTGGGCTGAGTAAGAGTAGATACACTTACAATTAGAATTCTTGGCTTGACATCCAGTCCTTGCCTCTGTATTCTAAGAAGCATTTCATTCTCCAGTGAACGCACTTGATCCAGTATATAAACAACCTGGCACATCAAGAAGGGGCTGAAGAACAATGAAATGAAGATTGAAGAAAAGGGGGGAAATAAAGGAAAGAAAATAAGAATCATATTTGGAGCATAAATTTTGTCACGCATATGCACACACATGCACGCACTAATACCTGCCCACCAGTGTCAGGCAAGCCTAAAACATTTGCTTGGCCAAAATATCCATGTGGAGACAAAATGACAACATTAAACACCATTGGAATTCTCCCAAGGAATGTCTCTAAAGTAGATGGATCAGGAGCCTGAAGGATGTCCAAGAGAAGATGAATCATCTCCAATACCCGTTGTGAAGTATCACCCCAACCTCTTTCAAAACCCATTCCTCGGAATCTGCATGCAAGTGACAAATGAAAGAGCTAACATGTCGAGCACTGAAATTTTTATTTTTACTAAATATATGACAAAAAGGAACTCCCTATGCAATAGAAAGACGTGGGAACAGATGAACACAAATATAGAAGCTTACACATAGTCAAACTGAGAATAAGGTTCATCCGGCGGAAGCTTAGAAAGATAATCCTCTGCCTTAACCAAAGCAGACTGAAGTTGGGATAAACTCTGTATCCTGTCATTCAACATCATCACCTGCAAATACTACTTGATCAAATCATCTAGCTCCACAAACTACATACTAAACCAAACAGATTGAACCAAGAATGACAATAAACTGAAAACTTAAAGCAAATAATAAATTAATAGTAACTTTGCAATGATAATCGACACAAGGTGTAGGAACGCATCGATAATAACTACTCCGGTATTATAGTTAAGCAAAGCCATGTTATTACAAGCAGAAATTCCCTTCAAAGAAGGCCACCCAAGCAACTTACATGCCCTTTATAATTGTGTGCTCGAAGGAAATCAAGTAGCGGTACCAAAGAGTCTTTGTTACGGAACATAATTGAAGAGAGGTGACGGTTAAGGAATTGAACGCCGTTGCCAATGGATGAAGACCGGTTTGGGCGAGGAAATGATGCATTGAATGGCTCGAAATCGAGCTCAAGCACAAAATTGTCATTCGATCTAACCCAAATGTAAGCGCTCGTCAGATCTTTAGCAATAGAAAGAAGCAGATGAAATACAGGGTATTCTTAGAAAAGAAAATTTTTCTTACTCCCCGTTTACAAGTTCTTCTTTGAAGTGAAGATATTCGGAAACGGTCAATTGGTCCACACAGAGTTCATGGACATTAACTCGAACATATTCCCAAACACCAGGTCTCGGACGGACTGCTATGGCCACAAAAGGAGGCAGAACTATAGCTTCCTATAAACAATAAAAAAATAAAAAAAAATAAATTCATAATTCAAACTGAAACAAGAATTCTCAGTGAGAAAATGATTTTTCCACGGAAACAAACAGAGGCAAAATGGAAAACAGACCTGTGCGGACTTAAGAATTTCGCTAAATGGACTATCACTGAGCATCTCCTTCGTTTTATCATCTCCGATAATATTGTCGAGCTCGTCGATCAGGTGATGCGGTTGCAGAATCCCCTTTCCCTGTTCAACGTACCTTCAACAATATATTTTTATAAAATAATAATAACAAATAAATAACATGTCAGTGTGTCATAATCAACAATTCCAAAACGCTAACGATCTGTTCTGTTTCCCACCTTAGTTTTCATTTTCCGCGATTTCTCGGTAACCAAACGCAGCACAAGACCCTAACCATCCGTTTGGTTTCCGAGAAAAAATGTAAAACTCAGAAATCTTAGAACAAGTTAGAGTTGGAGCGGCGGGTGTAAGTAAGATTTCCGAGTTTTCTTTTCTTTTCTCGGGAACCAAACGGGAGCATAAAAGAAAAAGAATGAAGGGGTTTTTTATACCTGGAGAGGAGAGAGACGAGTTCGTTACGATGAGCAGAGAGAGTGTCCTCAACTCGTTCTCTGATGCTTGGCATTCGACTCAACTTAGGGTTCGCCATGATCTTCCTCTTCTTCTTCTGATACTGTCCAGTGCTGCTGTAGAGAGAGAAGGGTTTATTTTTATTATAATGCAGGAGAGAGATGGAAATGGGAGAGGAGTCGTGATTGAATTGAACTTTTTTGAACGTGATGTTACGTTTCGGGGGAAGGAAAAATTTGTAGCCAACCGACGTGCTGCCTTTCGTTGACGTGATTGGGACGTGGGGAATGGGAGGATAATAATCCTTACAGCGGAGGAGTTTCCTCCCTTCTACTCGTATTATATCACATATCTAACAAAATAAATGAGAATTGATTATATATATATATATATTCATATATTATATTATTATAGACATATATCCACACACAGATAAATATATATCTAAATAAATATGAATTGATATCAATATATTTATTTAATTTTCATGTGTCAACGTATTCATATCCATATATTCATATTATTTAAAATTAATTATAACACGTGACATAATATGAATGAAAGAAAAAAAGAGTTGCTTCTCATTATAAGAAGTCAAGTAGTGTCCAAAATAGGAGTAATAGAAGGAATTCAAAATTAAATTCAATCCACCTTATCCATACTAATAGTAGAAAACTGGAAAAATGCTGCTCTTAGCGTATCATTCTTTCTTTCTATTATTTGGTTCAATGGATAGTTTTTTCAAACAGCCAGATAAATCTGATGGTAGAAATACCAATCAGATTTTCAAAAAGATAAGCACAAATCTCACGACGGGGAAAATTCAACACACTCTTAACCTATCAATCAATTATAAAGACAGGAAAAAGGTGAAAATTAGGGAAATGTCAAGACATTTTTTTTTATATTATTTATTATTGTTTTAATGGAATGCCTTATATTTTACTCTATTTTTATTGATTTAGTGATATAATTATGAATGCCGCATTTCATCTAATCGATGTGACCGTTCATATTAGGTTATAATTATATGATGTTGTTGCAAATTATCACATTAAGTGACTTTACATAGGAAGATTTGGGAAGTTGATGTTATGTTTTCATCATATAACATTGATGTTGTGGCTTCAATTCAATAAATTATCTTGGGAAAATGATTAAATAGAATAATAACACCTAACGTGACAACTGACAAGTTATAGTGGTAATAAAACAACCCGTTAGGGATGTGGTTCGGACATTTTGCCCATTGCTCTATTGAGATGGGGTTAGAACAAAAATATTTAGGACAGGATGGAATTTAACACAACCTATCTAATCGATGTAGGTTCAAGATGGAACAAGGTCTTGCCATATGTGTCATTCTAAGTCTCTAACTACGATTATTTGATATCTCAAAACTTTTAAGGGCTCATTGCATGTTAAAAGGAGTTTGGTAAATTACAGAATACCTTTTTTTTTCATGATGCTATTGACGTTAAGATAGACATACATTTTTTTTTTTTATCATCCTTACTCTTTGAATATAATAATAGAAATTAATCATAAAATATCTTAAAGGGCATGGAGGGGTAAAATATGAATTTATTGCAAGCCTACAGATAAGAGTGTCACATAGGAGGAGTGCAAATTTGTCGATCACGGATTAGTGTAGAGGACCGACTACTTTGACTATTTTTAAAATAAAAATTTATATGGTTTTCTACTATTAATCCCAAAAAATATTAAGATTATATTTGTTTTGATTGGAATAAAATTGATAGAATAGAATCACATATCAATTAACTCCCAACAACGTATTTTGATGAGATAATTAAATTAGAATGAAATAAAAAAAGATGAATAAATTATTTCACTTCATTCTAAACTATTTTAAATATGAAATTACATTATACTCTTCCCATTCTATTTCATCAAAACAAACATGACACACAGGTTATAAAACAGTTCAAAATTTCATCATTGCGAAACGAACGCACTTACATAAAGCTGAAAGATTCCCACTAACTTTTAAGGTGGGATCCCAATTTTTGACGTGTGGTTCCTTTTCTTCCGGAAATTTGTGTAACTCTTTATAAGGTGACAGTGTTCTTGAATCCCTTGCCTCCCCCACCCCGGACCCAAGAAAAAAAAAAAAAAAGAGTAAAATCATTTTAAAGAATTCTGGATCGCATATTCGAGGACAAAATAATTAAAAAAAACATTAATTTCTAATGTTTATTTATATTGTTCAATACGATTTATTTATATTTATATACTCACATAATGTTGGCAATTTATATTTTATACTAACTATGAATTTAAATGAGCCAGTTAAAATCATTAGGCAGAAATAAACGTATTATTTTTTGGTAACATAAAGATTCAGGTTGAGGAAAAAGCAAACCCAATTTTTTGACATAATGGTCAAATTGAACCAGACCCTTACAATTGAGTTGAGGAAAAGCAAACCCAATTCCAATTCGACCCATTACCATATTGGATCCGAAAACCAAACCAAACCAAACCTTTTTCTTTTGGAAGAATTCAGGTTGGTTCAGGCAAAAAAAAACAAAAGGGTTGGTTCAATGTGGGCTTGAAGTATCTGCAGTGTCAATGGCCCAAATCTGAACTGTAAAAGGCCCGCCAAACCCGGGAAGTCCATATTATGATTTGTGACTCACTAGGATCCCCTTTGGTGCACTAGAAATTTAAACTAATGCACATTTTGGCTGATTCATGAAATGTATGCACCAGGAGAAGTTGAGAAGGCTATACATGCACAAGGGGATGCTCACCATCTTGCCGAGGCAAAAGAGATCCTATGCTTGATCTCGAATTACCGCAACCACAACCCTGTTGACAAACCTCATCATGATTCCTGGGTCATTCTACCTGGTTTTTCACCTAATATCCAAGGGAGATTTGAGTGTGGGTAGCTTTACTACCTACTTGTATAGACATTAATCTATCCTCACCAATCAATGACTGACCTTCACAAAAATGCAAAACCTTCCATGCTTATCTGGGTGACCAAAGTGGGCTGCAAAAATAAAAAGAGACTCTCACAAACTGTCTTTTTGTTGTTGCCACATCATTGACAAACAATTTGACAGTTCTAACACTCGCCGATGCTGGCCATCTCTACTAAATCTTTTCATGGCTCAGCCATCACCATAGATATGTTGAAAGAACAAGTGAGGAACATGACAATGCTATGATTTCTGGTTTTTTGAGAGGAACAATAATTTAAAAACGCAAGCCCTGCATGCTCAACTTGACCAAGTCTTTTGCATTACTTCAGCCAGATCAGGTCATATATACACAGCTGCTAAGTAGAAGAATTTGATTTAGTATCCAACCAAAACTTCACAACAGGGACTTCTTGAGTTGATGCTTCTTTCGCCATATATCTCTAAGTACACTAGGAGAAACCTTTTCAGCCACAAGGCTTGGATGGGGTCCCTTAAACTAAGATAATAAAACTCATTGCCTATTTCCAAAACTGCTCAACAATGTAATATCAGTAGGCTGATCATCAACAGAGTACTCTAGAATTCCTGATCCTCCCATTGGACTTTCTCGTGGGCCTTGGCTAACTTTCATGCATCAACTAAACAGGAAGAGGAATGAAAAGCAAAAGCTCTTCTACTAAATAGAGTACTAAATTGTAGAATTATTTATGTGATAATAATTATCACTCATTGAGAAACTATATGATTAATCTTTCCTTTTACGGATCTCCCTCAATTCATACCACAAAGGAAATAGAGTCATCATATTCTCCTATGCACTAAATGGCGCCGGGGGGGGGGGAGGGATTTGATAACAGTTGAGAGCAAAAAAAACAAAACAGGTTGGATGCTAATCTTGCACCTCCCATATTGCAAGTCAAGGCGATGCAGCAGACGACATATCAGATCGCCCTCCAGTCATCCTCTCAGCCTTCTCCCCACGTTCACCTGAAAGTGTACATCAGAGTTCACTTTATTGAATCGTTTGAACTTTGAATCATTCTGTATTTTGTTAAGAATACAATATAGAAAATAAAGCATAACTAAAATGTAGATAGTTTAAAAGACATTAAGTTACCAGTACGAACTCTTATTATGTCCGAAACAGGCACCACTGCACAAACAATGAAACCTTCTTAAAAAATTGACCAAATATATCCATTTAATTTTTCACAGAGCTGCAGAAATAATTGTGTTCTTTAATTTACAAGTTCTACGGCATGTCTTTACTGCAAAACATGAGGTATGAATATCATAAGTCCATAACTGTTATTGTTGTTTGCATTAAAGAAGGCCTGATCTTAGTTAATTGGCTATCACTCGCAAAATTTGGCCAGCCCATTAGAAATTTACCATCTGTGACTTTGAATAACCATTTCAAATCTAGACAATCTTACAATGACTGAAAAGGTTGTGTTTAAGATGCAAAGAAAATGTACATTTACAAGTTGATCAGTGTGGTTATGAGAAATAGAATGCCCATGGAATGAAAATAGTTATAATGCAGCAGAATGTTCGCAGTTAGGCATGCAAAAATAGATCTTCCTCTCCCTTGAGGCCCAATGGCTACAGCGCCACAAGTATTAAATCACCCATATTCTCTTTGTTCACCCAGAGGATTTAATACCTTTGCTAAAAGCCTATATATAATAATCATCTAAGATGAAAAAAAAGACAAGGGGAAATTTTAGATTCATCCCTACAGGAAAATAATTACAGTTCAGTGCAAAACGCTACTAACTTCCTAGTAACTTAATTAACAATGACCACTAACTGTAATTATTTTCCTGTAGGCCGACCAATCTAAAATTCCCCCAAAAAACAAGGATCATTCTGTTCAAATGACATGCATGATCATTATTATCGTAATCTCTCACATCACCCCATTTTTTCCAATTTATCTCCTCACTAAACTTTCATTCGGCAGTAGCTGAAGCCAAGTTCCCTTAGGTGGGTCAAATAGCATGGCATATAATTTTATTTTAACATAGATGAAGCCACACGAGAAATGTACAAAATCTCCAAATACCAGACAGAGCCTTTGGTGAAATATAGATATATGAACACAATGTAAATGAAGTGCAGCTGAAAATTAGAGAAATTTGCAAATAAAACTTAAAGAGTAGCCAAATCTACTCCTTTAGACTTAAAGAAGTAATGAATTCTTACGAAAAATCTTGCCATCACCAATCTCTCCAGTCCTTGCCTCCTTGATTATCTGGTCTATAACTGCTTCAACCTAAGACAGTATGAAGTGAGAGATTTGATGAGTGATATTTTAGAATCTGACATGCCATGAATATTTTTTCTCCAAGCAGTGTAGCCAGAAGCTTCATATTTACAAGACCACAAGAAAAGAATTTTTGTTTGGTAAATGACGACAAGAAATGAATTCAAAACTTGAGACATTCTATTGGACCCTTCATATTTTACATACCTGATCCTTGGTCACCACAATCTCCATCTTAACTTTAGTGACAAACTTGTCTTCCAAAAATTCAGAGCCTACAGGGAGATAGACAAGAATAAAATATAGGAAAAGTAGCACTAAAACCAAATTAAGGATTAAGGACTACTAAAGTAAGAGAAGAAACAATAAGTGAGGTGCATCAAGTAGACAACACCACCACCACCCCCCCCCAAAAAAAATCTTCATACTTTAAAAGATAACAAATTAAATAATTAATGCCTCTGCAAGACAAACTTACCGCCCTGCCTTTCTGGCAAACCCCCTTGAGTGCCAAAGCCTCGAACATCAGAAACCGTAACACCACGAATACCCATTTTCAGCAAAGCCTGTGAACCAACTTGTAACTTTTATCGCTGAAATTTGGCATATATACAAAACCCTACACAAATTTTGTTTTATCCTCTGTTTACTCCATGTGACTTGGGTATTTAGTTGATAGGATGGTTTGGAGAAATTCAATATTTATTGAGAAAAAAAGGTATCCAAATGGTAACAAGTAAATAAATTAGGATTCTCCATTTTTCCTTTCAGATAATATACAATTTAAAAAAGGTAGCTAAATGGTAACAAGTAAATGAATGAGGATTCTCCATTTTCCCTTTTGGCTAATACTTAATTTTTATTGTTTATTAGTATTGGGTGATCAATTCAAATTATCACAAGTAGATATGAAATGTGGTAACCTAAAAGCATGCAAACTTCCCTCGATGTGCCATGGCAGTGTTAGAGGAGTGTTGTGTTGAATACGACACTCCTACAACACGCCTCTTACAAGACACCTCTCTCTTCGCCTCCTTATTCTTCTTCTTCGTTTTCTTTTATGTCCGGTCTTCTCTATGAACAATTGAACTAGGATTCTATAAACCATACAAAGGGATGCGTTTTGAATGAAGCACATGATGCTACATTATATAATATAATCATATGTATATAAACATACATTATACTATTATGGTCGTATCCCTCTTATCTCACATCTTAGATCTTTGAAGATTTGTTGTGTCAGCCTTTCGGTGTCATATCATAACCATGTCATGTGCCCATGACCGTGCTTCTTTGTTAATAATAAAAAGGAATACAAGATGGTAATTACATCTCCCTACTTCCCCTATTGTAATTGTGTGTGGCTTACTACACGAAGCCATCGGAAATAAAACAAGACCATGCAAACCCCATTTGTTATTATACATATAACAATTGTAAAGATTCATGAGCTCTTACCGAAGAAACCTGCGGTATTCGCCATGGCCTATAATTTTCCAAATTCACCAGCAGAAACAGAAACACAATTAGAAACCCCCAAACTCAATAAGCTAATTTTTTTGATAATACAAAACAGCTCTGAAACAATGTTTCCACACGCACGCACGCGCGCACATACACACAGAGGCATAAATACCATACTGGAATATAATTTGTATATAATCAAACCCATCATTGAGAACAAAAAAAAATGAACAAAAACAGATAAACAGGTATCAGCACCTCAGAATCGCTTCCACTTTGTAAAATTTCGCGTCCAGGACATAATCTATGGGCAACCAAACATAAACCAATGAAAATTCGAGTTACCCACATCATATTTCTTGAAGAAAATCAAAACCCATGCATGCTATTGCCAGAAAAGGATTTGAAAATTACCATCCATGTCTGGAGATGCCTGAGCTCTAACTATCGGAAGAATAGATGCAATTCTTGAATGTTTCAGCCTCACATTAAGCTGAGAAAATTGAGTGTCCCCGAACCTAGGGCGGGTCGAACTCGAATCTCTGAGAGGAAAATCTTTAACATGAGAGTGGAGGGGACTGAGAGCGCCTGGTTTCGCCATTGCAGCCATGGTTTTTTGAAGGATCGAAGCAGGTTTGGCACTGTAGAGAGGGGACTGAGCCTCGCTGTGCGTTAAAGCTGCGTTTTATTAGGAGGGGCCAGGTGGGGCACTCCAACGCTTGAGAGTGACGCTCAGGAGGATCGGTTTTAGTTGGATCTTACGGACTTTTCAAAGCCCCTAATTCTCCACGCCAAATTATTTGTCTTGTGTTTGGATATTGGAAAGAGCAAGAAAAGAAAAAAAAGTAGTGAAAATTGCTTAGAAGTAAATTCTTTTTTTAAAACATTTTAAAAAAATTTATCTTCTTTTCCTGAAATTTTGTGAGATCCAAACAAAATCTTAGTGTCTATTTCATTGAACTTTTAAATACAAGAAATTAAAAAAAGAAATGAAAAAATATTGTTAATATATTTTAGAGTCTAGGAGGTTGTTACTCTACACGATTTATATATATCTATTATGATAAGAAAATAAAGCAAGGTCATTTGATTGACTCCATGGTGGTTGAGTGGTAATGGTCAATAAAAATGCATTGAATGTCTAGGGAGAACTAAAATATCTTTAGCAATAATCAACTATAGAGCATAGAAGAATAGATCCTTAAATTCCAAGTTGTAGAAGTCGGCTATCCTATTTAGCATATGGACCAAACCAAAAATATATTTCGTAAAGGGAACAGCTATTACAACCCCACTTTTTAATCACACCCCATCAGGTTTTATGCAAAATATAAAAGGTTTTTACAAAAACTGACCACCATGTCTACTAAAAAATATCATTTTGAACAATTTTGTAAAATAAAATTTTTCCAAAATCTATCATTTAGATGAACTTTTTTTTCATTTATTGTCTTTATTTGATTTTTTGCTAAAAAATCTACCTAAATGATAGATTTTGGAAAAATTTTCTCTTGCAAAGTGTTCAAAGTGATGTTTTCTAATAGACAGCGCCGCCGTTTTTTATAAAAACCTTTTATATTTTGCATAAAGTCTTAAAAACTAAAACAAAAAAGGGGTTTGATAAAAAAAGTGAGGTTGCTATACCCGCTCCCAATTGGGAAATGCACTCTTTACTGGGCTTCCTTAGGACTGACGGGCTAATTACACATGTACAAACCACGAGTCATCAGGCCCGGAGACCTGAAGAATTTTATTGAGCCATTCCGTTTAGCACAATGTGGCGAGATGTAGGCCTTTAAAATTTGACACATGGGGCCGGCCCAAATAACCGAAGAAGCCCACATTATTATATTATTTGGTTGATATTTTATAGGAAACCAGATTAAGGGATTGTGCCCCCTTCATTAAACTTAATGCCTATTTTCGTTAATTTCATAAAAAAACTTTTCGTATTTTTAAAAAGCCATTTTAGGGATTAATTGATAAAAATCGAGCGTAAACTGATGAAATTTCGTAGAAAATATGTATTTAATTTGATGTAGGGGGCACATTAATATTTTGGAGGGTCATTAATTTTTTTCAGAAAAATTATTTTGCAAAACTAACTAATAGGTTAAGGGATTTCATTTAATTAGTCTAATCTTAAAGTTCATCAATTTCAAGAATAACAATGATTCCTTCAATTTATATTTCAAGAAGTAAATGATTTTGAGTTATTGGGGTTAGTTATTGAAGAAGATTATTTTGATTTTTTTTTTTTTTTTTTTTTTTTTTTTTTTTGCTAAGCAACGAGGTGTCCGAACTAATCTCCGTTCCTACGTAGGACTACCATCTCATGAGATCATTTAATGTTCAGATTAATAACCTTAATTGGTGCTTAGTTAAGAGACATTGATTGATTTCGAACTTAGAATGTCTGAGTTTACCGTTCACCATTTTGTTATCAGGCCAACTCTCGTTGGTTGATTATTTTGATTGTTTATTGATGCAAAATTGCAAAGTGAATGATAGTTTTCATTATCATATTAAGGATCGGAAGGTTTGAATTGAAAAGTAAAAATAAATAAATGAAATAAGGGAAGGAAAAAAAAAAAATCTTAAAGCCCACCTGTTTGTTCTCTCGGTATCCGTTTGTGGTGCGTAACAATTGTCAATGGCTGCAAAAGAGGCAGGGAGTGAAACTGAAGAATTCGTGTACAGGATTAGTACTGCTACGGAGTGGGAGGAATTGCAGAGAACGGGAACCATTTATGGTGGAGAACTTGATAAGACCACTGGTTTTATTCATCTCAGCAAGCTCGATCAGGTCCTCTCTCTCTCTCTCTCTCTCTCTCTCTCTCTCTCTCTCTCTCTCTCTATATATATATATATATATATAGTCATCTGGGTATTATTTTGTATATCCTATTCATGTTATGTCTTCATCTTTTGGGCTCTGCGCGCCATGGAATGGCCGATCTGGTAAAGGGTTGCAGAGAATTACGGTTGCCATACTGTTTGCTATGAATCCACAGGAAAATCGAAATGAAATTCGGAATATTGTTAAACTATCTATCGAACCACATCATGATTTCGAAAGTGTTTTCAAGTGGAAACCATTTTCAAAAGTATCACCATATAGAATGACTCTAAAAGACTCAAAATCTGACACTGCCATCATATGCAATAAGAAGAAATAAGGGTCAGGATATCCAGGGTCAACTTGTATATACTACCAGGGTTCATCTCTAATTCTACTTTCCTTTTTCCCTGATTTTGATAAGTCATTGAGACGAATAGTGCTTCCATGATTTATTGCTGCAGAGGAATTGGATACTTCTGAAAAGGATCAGAGATATGGGAATTGATTTCTTGGAAATTTGTCACTGTATTAACAAGATTGAGGAGGGCATTTTACATTCAGGAAGGGCCCGTTTGGGCTTGGGCTTCTAAATGGAAATTAAACCATTATACGGAGTAGTTTATTTTACATGGCATTAAAGGCACAAATTCATCACCTTAAATGAGACCATTAAAAAAAAAGCTAGTCATCACTATAGTTGATGTTATAGGATTAATTTTTAGAAATTTATGAAACGCCATTATTTGGAATTTCCACCATTGGGAGTCATCACTACAATTGATTTTATAGGATCATTTGGAAACGCCACCACCTGTATTTGTGATGATGGTCATCATTCGCTTGAATTTTTCCATTTAAGGTGATCGATTTGTGCCTTCAATGCCATGTAAAACAAACTGTAATTGTTTAACTTTCATTTGGATGACCAGATGGGCCCTAATAGTCTGTAAGTGTCATATATATTATCAAAACCAACTTGTTGAATTGATGGACCGCGGCATACATATGACAGTCAGTAGTTAATCTGATGTTCTACACCATCCGCATCATTTTATGGTAGTTAACTGTCAATGTAGCAATATGCGAGTTATCTACCAGAACCTCTTCAGTTGATAGATTGAACCTTTGACTTCATAACATAGTTTCAAGCTTGCTCTTTCTTAAGCAGCATTGTTGGTTAATTGGGCAGGCATTATTGGATAGGAAGAAGTGAGAACAACGCAAAATTCTTCATAATTTGGGTTTTTCATGACTGGGTTGATTTTGCTCTGGGAGAGGATTGATTGGATTTTGAAGTTTTAAATATAATTCCTAATGTACAATGTGACTTCTAGATATGGATGCTTTATTTCGTAAGAGTTTACACTTCCACTGAATCTTCTGTGATTTTAGTCAAAGCCTGAGGCTGAAACCATATCTTGGATTAAAATTTTGCAGGTGCAGTCAACTTTACAGAATTTTTTTCTGAACACTAAGGTGGACCTATACTTGCTCCAAATTGACTCTAAAAAGGTATATGTATGCGCACATTCTCTCTTCCCGTTCTTCTCAGGGGTTTCAATAACGTGGTAAATATAGATCTTATCTTGACTTGACAAAATTGAGTAGTACAAGTCAACCTGTCAAATTATAGAGGCAATTAGAGCTGTAATCACCAAAATATGAGATCCTCCAGAAATTTTGTCCTGTCTTTTCATCTTCGTAGATAATTTATTAGTACTCATGCTATAGATTGATCATTTCTCCCTTTTTCTTTGCACTAATTGAACCAAACTGGGGAGGTTGTTTAACTGATTCAGAAGCAACCATCTATATTGCAAAATTGCATGACTTAGCAAGCTAGCATGAATTTAGGCTGTAATGACTTAGCAAGCTAGCATGAATGTGCTCTTGAACCCAAATAGTTGAGATGTGGCAATGTTGATTATGCCATGTACCAAAATAAGAGGGAAATCTTTGTTGATTGATTGGCATCGGATAGTTGAGCTGTGGCATTGTTGATTATGTTATGTACCAAAATAAGAGGGAATCTTTGTTGATTGATTGACATTGGTTCTCATGTTTTGTCCTGACATATTTTATTTTCAATGGCTTGATGGTTTAATACCTTTTCTTTTCTTTTATTTGACATGCTCTTGCTGCAGCTTGGGGATGGATTGGTGTATGAAGTTGTGGATGGCTCCAATGCCTTCCCTCATTTCTATGGCCCATCACGGAGTTTCAGTCCTCTCCCCTTAGATGCAGTTACGAAAGCAGAGAAGCTATCTTTATCAGGTGGCCAATTCAGTTGTAGTTTTCTGAATTAAACGGTTATGCTAAATTAATTTGAAAAAGTTTTCAATCATTTTGGCTTTGTGCCACTATCCGGGCTGGTGGTATTTTTATCTAGTGTGATTATCATCTGTATTAGAGAGATTATCTTTTATATTGATTACAATGTAGTGCTACTCTAATTCAAGGTTCTATAATTATCTATTGGTTTAAGCGTGCCAATAAACAGGAAGTAGAAGTTATAACAATAAAATGGAAGGTCTCAGCCAATTGCATTTGTGAAATGCATACAATAATGTGATCATGGATGACAGTGATTGACATTCAATATATTTTGATTATTTATTTTTCTGAAGGAATGTTTACAGTTCACAGGAGTCCTAGTGAAGGTGTAGGGATCTGCCGAGTAACTTCCATAAGCATGGTGCATATATAATAATTTAGACCCGTTGGTCCTCTCCGATTTGAGTTCTCCCATTTGAGCGTTGGCCCGTTCATAGTTGCCGCCGCTGTATTCTTTCTGGCTGCTGCTACTTTTGGGCCACCAAATACAAAATGCAGATTTCTGGGCAATCTATTTGCCTGCAGTCACTGGGATTCTTCATTTATTTGTTTTTCTAGTGCGATAGCATATAGTTACAAAGTTTACAAAGGCCTTTTTTACACTGTTGATAATTCCATATGTATGATGTGTAATGCATGTGTGATCATGCAGTAGATATTCTGTCCCTGTGATCCTGTCCAAATGGTCGCCATTCCTGATCTGTACTTTGCCCTCACTTTAACGCCTCCCCTCGAGTTCCCAGCTCCAGCAGTGCATCTATTGTAAATGCTCTTCCATCCAGTTCAAAGCAATGAATTAAAAAACCCAAATTGGCATTAATTTCTTCAATGTCATAGAATTCCAATATATCAGCTGACTGGCAAAATTGCATAGCAAGCAGAGAAACCAATGAGAAATCCCAGTCCCCAGGTGAACTAACTTTGCCCCCTAAAGAAATCGAACCTCCAACAGTTCCATACTTGGGCAGGGGGAAGGGGTTGGAAATTCCAAACCAAAGGTAAAAGGTGGGTCCCCAAACCAGGAAGGGTTGGCTTAGTAGTAAGGAAGTTAGGTCCTAAGGTGGCTGGCTTGAGGTCGAGCACATGTAGTTCAAATGGCATTTCCCATCCAATTGGGTGTGGGGTTTGGGGGAGGTCGAGAGTTCGACTCCCTAGGTGTGTGTGTGGGTGTGTGAGTTTCTAACGTTTGACAAAAAAAAAAAAAAAAAGTTGGCTGGCTCGATTAGAGGTGAAAGATTCTGAGTCCGAGTCCTAACACCTTAGTTAAAAAACCCCTTGACCAGTAGTTCCCTCCCCCGCGAACAGTGATTAGTCCCTGGTTGAAAACTTTGGAGAAACACTGGGTCTAGACAAAAAAAAAAAAAGGTGGGTCCCCCTTGTTTTTGATACATGAGATGCTTGAATAAAATTTTCTTTGGTACCTAACAATGCTACAAATTAAAGGTATGCACGTGTCAAAGAGAGGCAAGAGTTGAGTCGGTCCATTCATTAATTGACTTTGGATCAAAGACTACAAAAAATAAATTTCTCATCTGTTGTTCTAATAATGATGTAGCCAATGATGTTTATGCTATATTAACCAAATAACAACTGCGGGGATAGCTCAGTTGGGAGAGCGCTAGACTGAAGATCTAGAGGGCGCGTGTTCGATCCACGCTCACCGCATTTATATTTGTTTTCTGTTTTCCGTACACAGGCCAACTTTCCTGGTTGATTTAGTTTCTATTTTGTAAATTTTCTAATTGATTTACGTAAAAAAAGACATGTCCAGGCATTGAAGTGTCAATTTTCCCAATTCTTTTTTTTTTTTTCTATTTTTTATTACAACGACAAAATTCTACTCCATGCTTCCATTTTTATCTTTTATGGGTAAACAAAGTCAATGATTGAATTCGGTGGCCCAACTAAACTTTGAGATTTTTTGTTTTTTTGTTTTTTTTTTGGGATGAAGTGCCCTAACAACCCAATGAATCTTTAAGGGTAGGATAGATGACCAAAGATCATAACTCAAAAACCGAAGTTTCAAATCCAAATCTTCACCCCATTACAAAAGAAGGGTCAATTGTGATGGATTTAGAGGCTCAAAAACCGTTGCAAAGGTTTGGAACCATACCTTTGCGGATGAATATATATGTTTGTAGGTGGGCTATGCATTAGCCATTAGATGGGAATGCTGAGTCCAGTTTGAGTATTGTGGGCTTGTAGGTGGGCTATGCATTAGCCATTGGGAATGGCTATTGCAACCCCACATTCTTATCACCCCACCCCTCATCTTTTAGGTTTTTAAGGTTTTATTCAAAATATAAAAGGTTTTTATGAAAACCGGCCACGATGTCCACTAGAAAACATCATTTTGAATAATTTTGTAGAAGAAAGTTTTTCCTAAATCTATCGTTTAAATATACTTTTTAGCCATTTATAGCCTTTATTTCATTTTTTTGACAAAAAATCTACTTAAACGATAGATTTTGGAAAAACTTTCTTCTACAAAGTTGTTCAAAATGATGTTTTCTAGTGGATCGAGCAATCAGTTTTTGCAAAAACCTTTTATATTTTTCATAAAATCTTAAAAACTAAAAAGAAAGGGGTAGGATTATAAGAATGAGGGGTTGCAATAGCCGTTCCCTTAGCCATTAGACGGGAATGCCCTAACAACCCAATGAATGCTGTTAACTAGCTACAACCTTTACATTACATGCAGCCAGCCCCGGTTACAATGTTTACGACGAAGGATCACCATACATAATTTGGGACGAAATTCACTACACTGAAGCTGCCAATGTGAAACACTGCTGTCAAAATACTTTCTATTAATTGCTCTACACATCCCGTTTGAGTCGATTATGGAAGGGTTAACCTACTTTTCTCAGAAACATAGCTAATAGAGCAACGCTACATGACTCACCATACGACATTTTAATAAGGAATGGGACCAACATCAATTATCAAAGATGTGAGGACCATCCTATGTTAAGAGACGCGTCATGAAGGATTTACCTTGCTAAATTATAATGAAAAAGTAGAACTGAAGCCGTAAATCAATTGGCCTTGGCTAGTTAGGAGTACCTAACATGAAAATCCAAATACATGAGAAAAGACCAGCAATTTTAAAAATAACTATTTTATCCAACTATTGGGCTTGATTGTTCAGTTGTTCAATCAAATATGTATGGCCCACCTGGCAAATGGGCAAAGAATAAAATTACCCACTTCTCTTCACATTGAGGGGACAAAATCGAGGTTCAAGGGAACTCCTCCAGTGGTTAGTATTTTCTAGATATATAGAAGAGGGGTATTTGCAGGAATTGCGTTTCATTCTTTAGCCCAGTATCTTATATAAATAGAGTTTCAGATGACTCTAAGTCAATTTTATGAAGCGAAATAGCTATGGGCAAGTTAGGTGGCTCTCTTCTTCCTCACCACACATCACTTGCACTCCTGTGTCTCTCTCTCCCCTTCTTTGTTCATTCTCAATGCACCAAAAATCCAGTGATTTTCACCTTTGGCGACTCCAATTCTGACACCGGCGGTTATGCTTTTGGACTAGGATTCAACCTTGGACTTCCTAATGGGCGCACCTTCTTCCATCGTTCATCAGGCCGAATATCCGATGGACGATTGCTAATCGATTTTCTTTGTAAGTTCAACACAAGTCCACTTCCTTTGTCTTTTTTTTTTTTTTTTTTTGTTTTTACATATGTTGTTTTTGGGCATGAAATTCTAAGACCAGCCTCCACACTTATAAAAAAATTATTTCTACATGTAGAGTGGTGTAATCACAATATATGGTTATGTTAATTTTACAATTTGAGAAGGACTAATTAGTTTACTTGATGTGAGGGCATGACAGTTACTAATCCTAAACTTGTCTTGCTCAAGCCAATGTTGGACTTGAAACCATTGCCCTGAGGCTTAAACCTATTTAAAAGGTTCTCGAAACCCTCCCACCACGGAAATTTACCTCTTATAAACTCCCCATGCTATCCCTATTGGCAGGAAAAAAAAAATTACAACTATATGCCATTTGAGTTTAAATTACCTATTGTCGATCTTCTCTTTGATATATATGTATATATAATTTATAATTAAAGAAGAAAAGAAAAGAAAATCGATATGGTTGAATGAAAGATTTTAGAAGAAAAATGTAAATCTATAAAATGCACAACCAGTCGCATCCTCATCGCTCGATCTCTTAACTTGGAAGCTGACGAGGCACGATAAACTACGCCGGCCACTAACTATCCTACCTAACACATTACAGGAACCAGCGCAACACACTGCTAGACCACTAATTTCTCTACGCACCCAATAATTGGCAAGAAATAAAAAGAAAACATTAAAGGCTGGGTGGGTGATTGTCCAAATGAAAATTAAATAATTTTAATATAGTATTAAAGACATAAATTTAAATAATTTTTTTAGAGAATAATAGTCATCATCATAAATGAAAGTGCAAATTTAAAATAGCGACATTTCATAATTTTTTTTTAAAAATCAATCATATAAAATTAATTATAATGGCATTTTATAGATTTCTTTTCACTCTAATTAATTAAATACTTTCATTCAAGATGATAGATTTACTTTTAGTCTCTCATTATAATGAGATGCATGGAAATATGGAACAGAAAAGGTAGACTGTGCATCCCCATGGAACTAGTTCGCATCTCCACCCATACGTTGGTGGAGAATAGGCCAGCGATACCCACTATTGCCCCCTCCACCCCCTCCAATAATAAAAAAAAAAAAAAAAAGAAAAAAAATGTAAAATACACTAATATGATTTAATTTCCATTTAGCTGATTATGACGGCCCAAACTAATAAAATTTTCTTTCACCAATTATTTAACTCTCTATGGAGCCATTGTATCCTTATTAACCTTTCCAAGTAATTCTAATTTCAGCATCTGTTTAAAAATAAAAAATAAAATTCTCTCTAGCGATCAGCAACCCAATTTAATGCAACAGCATATCCAAAAGCACCCCCCCCCCCCCCCAAAAAAAAATAAAAATAAAAAAAAGAGAGAAAATTCTACCCAAGTGGTCCGTTATAACATCACCCACACGTCCCCTGTCCCCAGGTAATGTGGGGTCTTCTCAATCATCTTTGTCTTTATTGTTGGGCATCCCTTCTCCCTTTCAAAAGAGGAAAATCCATCCCGTGAAGGGTATTCACGGATGCAGACACAAGGTCTATAATTGATTCATTTTCGTCTTGGACAGTAGGACACATATCGCATTCATGATACGATGGGACCCAACTCCTGCTCCTGCCATCGTCCACTAGCCGTGGGCATTGGGTCGGCTTGGGTTTAAAATTTGTCACATTTTGATTAGGCCTGGTCCGAATCTACCCAGGCCGAAACAAAGCCCACGATCTCTGGCCCATGCACAACTCTAACACGGTATAGTCGTCGACCTGCCCAAGCTTGGGTAAGGCCTACTATATATATAGCAGTAAAGGATTCCACATGGACTTTGTGAGTTGTGAACTCAGCTCCGCAAGGGTCCGGCTAATGCCATCCCTCAATTTTATTTGCATTTTCACTTATTTTAATTTTTCTTAAGATTTTATGAAAATATAAAAAGTTTTTATTAAAACCAGCTGTGAGCCCCATGGCTAATTTCCATAAAAACATTTTGTATTTTTCATAAAATCTTGAATACCTAAAAAAGTAGGGATGCAAATAAAATGGAGGGGTGGCAATAGCCGATCCGCATAATAATGGTTGGTCCATTCTGATTTTTCATTAAATAAATATCTTGCTATTCAGCCTTGTCGATATGTGGTCTTGTACATAGCATAAATAATTTAATCCAAACAATTCTCTTCATATTCAAAGAAACGCACATTATTTATTTTATTTTGTTTTTCCACAGGTGAAAGCTTGAAAACTAGTTATTTGACTCCATACCTAGATTCCTTGTTGCCAAATTTCACAAATGGAGCAAATTTTGCTATAAGTGGATCATCAACTCTACCTAGATATGTTCCCTTTAGCTTGGACGTTCAAATTCTTCAGTTCTTTCGATTCCAAACTCGCTCCCTTGAACTAATATCACAAGCTATGGTATCTTACAATTTTACCCATATGAATGGCATGTTTATGTAATTTCTTATGCTACAAATTTCATTCAGGTTTCAAAATTCTGAATGGGTATGAAGACTTCACGAATGCGCTTTATATAATTGACATTGGACAGAATGATCTCGCCGGTGCATTCACTTACCTTTCATATGCACAAATTCTTGAAAGAATCCCTTCTTTCATCACAGAAATCAAATATGCCATCTACGTGAGCCCTCACGACATTTATTATTACTCTCTACTATTATTATTTTTTCTTTAATTTTTCATACTTACTATTTTGTTTCTTGCATATGCTTTTGAATTTCCAAATTTGTCTTGAATCAAAATATAGGGCGTATGGCAACGTGGTGGGAAGAATTTCTGGGTACATAATACCGGGCCATTGGGTTGTTTGCCTCAAAAACTTGCTACAAGAAGCAAAAATGCAAGTGATTTTGATCAGTTTGGTTGCCTTAAGCCTCTCAATGATGGTGCAAAAGCATTTAATGAACAATTACGCGCATTATGTGAAGAACTGAGATCTGAATTGAAGAATGCCACCATTGTGTACGTTGATGTGTTTTCCATCAAGTATGATCTCATCGCCAATTCTACTACATACGGTGAGGGATTTTTTTTTTGTTTTTTTTAAATTTTTTCTTGGGGTGCAGGCGTGTGTGTGATCTTCTCATATTGACGAACCATTTGGTTAATAGGTTTTGAGAATCCGTTGATGGCATGTTGTGGGTATGGTGGAGCACCATACAACTATAATGCTAGTGTTGGATGTGGCCGCACCGGTTACAACATCTGCGAGGAAGGATCAAAATACATAAGCTGGGATGGAGTTCACTATACAGAAGCTGCCAATGCAATTGTGGCCTCCAAAATACTCTCCACCAATTACTCTACTCCACCAGTTAAGTTTGATTACTTTTGTAATACCTAATCAGTCTGGAACTTGATTATTTCAAAATGGTTGCAGAAATTTGAAAGGGAAGAATACACTCAAGCACAGGTCGTATAAGGTTGGGTGAATCCTTTGTAAAAATAAAATAAAAGGAGTAAATGAATAAAAGGTAAAAAATGAAAAGGATTAAGCCCTTACCCTTGTAGTGAAGGGGGGAGAAATCATTGAATATAATAAAGGCTTGGCTATTACATGCTAATTAACATAACTATTGTCTAAAAAATACAGACCCTCCATCGTTACCAATTGCCCTGCAAAATCTGCCCTGTTGTTACTTTTATCTTAATTGATGTCTTAATTATGGGACAACCTTAAAAGAAGGTGCTTTGTGCTTCCCCTAATCAACCTTAAAATAAGGGATGGTTCAATCAATTCAACATTATAACAACTTCAGCAAATGTTTATTTCAAATGGACAAAAAGTCACTTCTAGCTCTAACAGCACTTTTGAAATACAGTTTCCAAACAAAGACTGATTCTCTTTTGCTACTCGTAACTTCTAGTTCTCTTTTACTTTTGCTTAAAAGTAAAAGTTACAGTTTTCCCAAACAGACGTCTTAATTATAGGACAACCTTAAAAGAAGGTGAAGAAGGTGGTTCGTGCTTCCCCTAATCAACATATATAGATGGTGGTACACTAGCACTAGAGTCTCATGATAAATGGAGAGCTGGGGAAATGTGGGCTCCATATAAAGCCCAATGATACCGTCATGTAACCATGGCCACAAGTGTTTCACAAGATGACAAGAAATAGCATTCCAAGTGAATGTTAGAATGTAGATCTTTTGCCCCCCCCCCCCCCCCCCCCCACCCCTTGTTTTTTTAATCCTTCTTCTTTGCCTTCCTTTGTGTTTATATTAAATCTTCTGCCTCTTTCATCATACCTAATCAATCTCATGCCTCTTCCATATTATTGGATCCTATCATCACCAAAGAATTTTTGGAAACCTATTAAATTGTACATCTTATTAAATGCGTTGTATCCCTTACAAATGAGATTAGTTGATTAATTTTTATCATTTGACTAATTCGAATTTAATCAAATTTTTCAATCAATAACAACGGCTTTGATAATGTTTTTTGAAGTGTAAAAAAAAAAAAAAAACCCTTCAATCAAAAGGCCAATATTTATTCAAGGGAGTTGATCTTTCGCGAACTCAATGTGCAAAATAAGATCTATAACATCGTGGGTCTCCAATCATCCTTTACGATGTTGTACTGCTGTGGCCCAAATATACAGAGGAGACAAGAAAAAAAGCATGGATATATGATGAAGTAGGTAGAGAATCTGTGTCCGTCCATTCTGACTTTTTGCTGGCCTGGAGTAACCCACCAAAGACCACACCCATCATCCATGGGCCTACCACTTTGTTAATGGACGAGATTAAAAATGACAGACGTGTATTTATTGACACCAGGTTTTGTCTTAGCCTCACAATTCCTCAATAAAAAAGGGTCTTAATGAGTGTGAATAAAGTCTTGTGCTGGACATAATCATTTGAAAGAAACCCCAACTAGTAAAAGAGAAATGCTCTGAAAATCAGAGTTTCCGCCTGGATGTGAACTCTCCCGGATTCTCCTCCACTGCATATTCCCTAATAAGACATGGGACAATTAGTGCGAAAATAGGTTCATTTACTTTAATAATGAATGTAATGAACCCAAGTGTCATGACAAGCTTCAAAGTCTTTGAACCCCTCCAAAATTAAAGGTTTCAATGTTTTGAAAGGCCTAAAGGGAAAATAGTTCATAGGCCCCCTTTTAATGATGGAGGCCTCTTGTCATAAAGATGTGAATATGTATAGTTCAAAGGCCCTTTTGAATGATAGAGGCCTGTTGTCATAAAGATGTCAATAAACATATTTAAATACATGTTATAAAGCCACGAAGCCAATAATTCAATGCCATTGACCAGCAAAGTGGCCGGTGAGTATGTATATTAATAAGCATACTGCTTTCTCTCTTCAATGTTTTGGTAGTTCTATGATTGCTTCTATTGGGTCCTCAGGCTTGATTTTTTTTGTATTATAATCGAGTTTTATTTTCCTTTATAAAATATCAAGTCATGTAAAATATTATTTAATGGATAAAAAAAATTTATCAATACAATATAGAAATTTTAGATGCACCTCATAGACTTGTAGTACACGCACATTACATAGTGGCACTATTTGACTTATTGTGATGGTAGTGACTTGCTACAATTCATAGTCAATTGTGATAACATTCACAAAAACAAGCAAAGGATCTGAACCCGCTTTTATCTCTTGAGCGTCTGTTCTTGAAAGTCCTATAGAAGTTTGAAGTGACAAAGCCATCCTCTTATGGTGGAGCCAGCACAGGAAATGGGGAACAACCAATGGTGGATGATGGATTCTTAATTCCGGAAAAATAAATCCTGCATTAGCAAGCAAAAGCATCTTGGAGTTTAATGAATATTTTAGGACAACATGGAAGAGTTGTTGGTGGAGATACCTTTGAATCTAAAGTGATGCTCTTTGCTCTTTGCCATGCACTTTTATTTAGAGTACATGATAAAAAATTCTAATGCAACCTCTTTTCTTAATAATATACTTTGTCTAATATTCTAGTTTTTAATTTTTCTTTAATGAGGTAGTTGGAATGACAGTGATGATAACAACGACGATGATGATGGTGGCTATTAAAGTAAGGAATAGTCCCACAATCCTATGAGCATGAACAGGATGATTTTCCTTGTCGGTAGTAATATATGATGTGGTTTAGTGATTATAATTATCAAATTGGGTGATGAAGAAAATGAAGACAACCAAGGTTAAATTTACTTAAGTGAACACTGGCTTTAATGGAAAGATTCAAAATGAATGAGAAAACTATAAGTAAACTGAGAGAGAGAGAGTTCAATTTTTTACCCAAATTTGCTTTTTCATCTCACATAATAGCAAATGTGACAATAGATGTAGTACATTACGTCAGTTACCATGTCAGTTGGGCAAATAAATTTAGACTAATGAAGTGTCACTTTCTCATTTTTCATTAAATTAACTTAATTAAATTCCCATACATTGCATTTGTGCTATCCAATCACTTATTTTCTACAAATCTTACGGCAATCCAAGTGACGGGGAGTTTTAGATTCTTTGCACCAAATTATTGTCATTCCTTATCAACTAATAAGATTGATGTAAATTGAGGAGTTGGGACATGAGAGGCTCAAATTTTATGAAAAGAAATTTTTTTTTTTTAATTAAAATTTTATTCTGGTGAGGCAAATTTTATGAAAAGAGATGAAACATGGGTAATGCAGGTTAAGCATCAAGATCGATATCATGAAAAGTTAAATATCATATGGAGGAAAAGAAGAATTATACTTTATATTAAATAAACACTGATGGGCATGCGAAAAGCGAATATTATTAATTTTTATAATGGACCCCAATCTCTTCTCATTCTCCGATTTCCCCCAATAGTTAGACTGGGGACCGGATGTTAACCCCTCCAATGCGACACTGACCTCTAATGAAGAAAATAAAACAGTGATATGAGAATTTAATACACAGCCTTTTTGTGTTGAATGAGTTATGTGAAATCTATATGCCCTCGAATTTATGGAGGATAGATTCATAATGGCCACCTGAAACTACCCCCTATTGTATACGTATGGAGAGAAAAACTTGTATGTAATTATGACACGGCTAATGTGATGTCACGGGTCAATAGGAGGCAAATAAAGTTAGATTATCATAATACTTTTTGGTCCCACAATCTCATTTTACTGGCCTCCTATTGGTCTGTAACATTATATGACCGTGTCACAGTTACATGAAAGACTCACTCACGTATGACATTCCACTCATTTTGCACATCATAATTTTGGTGGTCATCTTTACCAAAAAGATAATTTTAGTGGTCGTGATTCTTCCACACAAGTCACTCTCTTTCGAAGCATGACCCTTAGCTGAATTAATTCCCCTTTTATGCCAAAAATGTGCACCACGATGACCATTGACCACCATCTCATTTCCATCCATTTTGGTAATCTCATTATTATAGGAAAAGAAAAAAAAACACCACATGGAAAGAACCAGGGGCAAAGGTGTATTTTTAATAAACACATATAAGCCCAGCTGTTTACGTAAACTGGGCTGCGTGGCAAAGGTGCCGAAGCCTTACTAGTAAAAGCTAAGTACAGATGGCACCGTGAAAAACGGATGCTGCCCACGGCAACCCCTCACAATTCACATGCCATAGGCCATGGCAAGGCTACAAGAGGAGTCATGTGTAACAGTGTAAGACGAAAAATGCCCCACTTTACTCGAGCTTTCGATCTGAAGCCGTCCAATATAAATGATTGCCTAAAGTTCAAATTATAAGTGAGGCCTTTTTAAAAAGGGTTTTAAGTTTAAATTTTAGATGGTAGCTTTTGTATATGAGCTTTTTAATGACTGCTGTGTTAGGACCTCAAGAATTAGGGCCTAATGCAACCACTTCAATTGCTATTTTTTGGTACTAATCCTGTTTTCAATTTTGATTCCTCCTATCTAACTTAATCATAAAGCCTCTCAGACAAAAACACCCGCCCCAGAGCAAGTAGCAGAAATTCAGGCCAAGTCTCTATCGCGTCTTGTTTGAGGAAAATAACTGGCACAATCTCTATTATAATCTTTACAAAATTCAATTTTGGCGATGATGGATATTGACGAAATTAAGGCTTTTTGGAGTTTTAATTATGGAACCTTCCCCCCCCCCCACCCCCCCCCCCAAAAAAAAAGGAAAAAAAAAGGTTATAATTATGGACAGAGCATGACTGAGTTACCAGCAGGTAAGGCAATTCATAGTTAAGTAATTGTTTAAACGGCATGATCATGTCAAATCCTCAATATTCAATATAATATTTCATCAAAGGGCCAAAAAAGAAAAAATATAATTAGCCTTTTTGACTTTTGTGAAGAGCTAGGAAACTTCATAATCAAGGGTTTTAATATTGAGATTCAACCGAGAATTCTGTTGTTATTATAGTTATAGTCCCCTCTCTCTGTTCATCTTACATCACAAGCAATGAAGGGGGCATCTTTCCAGCTCAATGTATTTTTATTTTTATTTTTTATAAGATATATATATATCTATAGAATGAAGGTAGACAAGTGAAGTGATTCTCAGCTTTTAATCTTGATCTTGATGAGGCCACTGTCACCTGCTAAACAGATATTACGCGCCATAATTAATGCTAATCGGCCCATGTGTCAGCATGCGATTACAAGTAGAATTTGGTGCCGTCTTTCTTTGGCTCATCGCAATTGCTGACAGGCTACAGAAATCATGCGTAGAATTGCAGCGTTAATGGTGTTTAATTGTTAGATCCTTATATATCCATGTAAAACATATGTCCAGCCCATGACACTAAGAAATTCTCGACTACAAAGGAAAAGAGGGCAGTTTATATGGCTTCTTTGGGCTTGGACTAAGCATCGTTGTTGCCCCACTCAAAGAAACACCCAGCTTTTCCTTGAGAGTTTGGCAGATAGCCAAAATGAGTTGTTCAAAGCACATGGGCAACAATTCAATAAAATTGGTATCTTTTACGTCAATTACCCAGTTTCTACTAAGGTTTTGGGAGATTCCAGCTGTACGTGCCATCGAAACTTTGACAATTGTGAAATCTATAATTCTAATCCCGAGTGGACTCTTGCATTATTTGATTATTTTTTTCTCTGGTGTAAGCCTAGCGAATTTTGGCGTCAAATAGGAAGCAATGAAGCATGAGCTAATGAACAAGATTTAAAAGAAGATAAAAATGGTGAATGATAGTTTATTTCCGTTGGAATTTGGGTCCAAGTTAATCTCATGTGATGTATAACTCACCCACAAAATATGAACTCAAAAGTTTCGAATTCCTAAACGATAGTTGTTTACCCTTTGCGCTAAATACTCAGTTGTTTAATTCATTTGGTGTAAACTTCAATCTTTTAAAATGCATTTCCCATATACTCCGTATTAAAAAAGATTAAAAAAAGGTCAACCTGATGCTTTAATTTAAGGACTAGGCAGGTGGAATGGGTGTGGTTGGAATTAAATGTAGACCACAATGTTGGTCATCCAAAATCATCCAACGGAGCAAATCTATCCAAATCACACCCAACTTACTCAAGGGAACTCAGCAGCTAATGGGTCCCGGTAACTTTGTAATGCTGATGCCCACATTGCTGTCTGCACCAAATCTACAGTTTTTTTCAATTTTTTCGAACTCTTTGAAGCCTATATATTTGGAGCCTTCCTCTCTCCTTCTCTGTGCACACGTTGTTTGCAGAAAATAATTAACATACGGTTTAGGGGCTCTGGTTGGTTATACAATCATCAAATGCCTTCTGTTATATAAATTTCTCTAGTGTTATTGCATGTACTTTGTCTTTGTAATCATGTAATCTGCTGCTATAGTTGAAATTTGGAACCTTTTTCGAGTTTCTTCATCTGGGTATCTGTAATTTTTATGTATCTTTCTGTATCGAGCTGACCTGTTTGAGTTTTATCACCATCTTCACTAATAGTGCAAAGATAAAGGCATCCTTTATTTGTTTCTGAAGTTCTTACACAAATTTTGTAAAACCCAAGTCATGTAATCTACTGGGACATATTGATTGTCAATTATTCCAATGGCCGTCCCGTTCCTATTTGTGAAAGCCCGAATGGATCCGTAGAGGCGTAGAGTCTATTGCTCACCTTTTTTGGGACTGTTTTTAAGTACTATTTTTCCTTTAAGAAGCCACTGAACAAGGAGACACAACTGTCCGAACTGAACATAAAACCATGGAAGAGACATTTGTACCTTTTCGCGGAATCAAGAATGACCTTCAAGGAAGATTGATGTGTTACAAGCAAGATTGGACTGGTGGCTTGAAAGCAGGCTTCAGGTATATGCTCAAATTCTTCTATGAATATTCTTCTTTTCTTTATATATATATATATATATAACATTTATAGGATTATACAGTGTACGTTGTTCAATTTGGAGGTTTCTAGCTTTGCATTATAGGCTTTCTTTAGTGACGAATTACAGTATGATTCCTGGTAACATGATTTCACTGCTTTTAGGATTTTGGCTCCCACAACATATATTTTCTTTGCTTCTGCAATCCCGGTCATTTCATTTGGTGAGCAACTGGAGAGAAATACAGGTATTACATGTCAACTATTAAAAAGAGCCATTTCAATTCCACTATTGAGTTCTTAATCTCCATTTTACATTATAAATGACTAGAAGAAAAGGAGAGACTTAAGAGTAGTCAACTAGAGGAAAAAAGATATCAGTGTGATTAGTGTCAGGAAATTCTATTAAATTTTTCAATATATGGTCTTCTTGTAGAGGGAGTTCTGACAGCGGTTCAAACCTTGGCATCCACTTCACTTTGCGGGATTATACATTCAATCATCGGAGGACAACCATTGCTAATTTTAGGAGTTGCAGAGCCCACTGTAATTATGTACACTTTCTTGTTTAACTTTGCTAAAGAGAGACCGGATTTGGGTCGGGAGCTGTTTCTACCATGGACTGGATGGTGAGCTAATTTGTCTAATTCTCCTAATATAAATAACATTATGCTTCTGAAATGTTTTCCAGGATATTGCTTCAAATTCTCATATTGAACTTTTTGTCTTTCAGGGTATGCGTGTGGACCGCAATCTTGCTGTTCTTGCTGTCTATCTTAGGAGCTTGCTCCATTATCAACAGGTTTACTCGTGTGGCAGGGGAATTGTTTGGTTTGCTTATTGCGATGCTCTTCATGCAGCAAGCTATCAAGGTAATGAAAGTAGTAGCTTGATTTTCTCTCCCCCACTCCTCATTTTCCCATCTAGGGTGGTAATATTGAAAGTTGCATATAATCTACATGGTTTTGATTTTTCACCTCATTGTGACAGATTATTTTGGCATATTAATATGCTGATGTTTTCAATAGCTATTGCATGTAAATTGATCTAGTTTTAAATTATAAACAAATCTGTGGAGCCTCTTAATTTTTCTCATTATTGATTTGGTTTTCCAGGGACTTGTGGAAGAATTTCGCATTCCAAAACGAGAAAATACAAAATTAATTGAGTTCATACCTTCATGGAGGTTCGCTAATGGGATGTTTGCTTTGGTTCTGTCATTTGGACTTCTGCTTACTGCATTAAGAAGCCGGAAAGCAAGATCCTGGCGATATGGATCTGGTAACTAGATGTCTTGGAATTTCAGGTTTCTTAATCAGAAATTCAACAAAACCTTCTTATTTCTCCCATGCTCATTATTTATGAATTGACAATACTGAATGCTTTTGGAAAAGACAGTTTCTTCTTCCATTTTAAAATATTAGAACTCTTTTCCAGGTTGGGTACGAAGCTTAGTAGCAGACTATGGTGTGCCACTTATGGTTCTCGTCTGGACAGCAGTTTCCTACATACCAGCTGGAAGTGTTCCAAAAGGGATTCCACGACGCCTCTTCAGTCCAAATCCATGGTCGCCTGGTGCATATGAGAATTGGACAGTCATCAAGGCATGCAAAATTAAGTTATATAATAATTCAGAACTCCTATTTTCTCATAAGCACAGTAAATTGATGGTTTATAATCCAAACTAACAGGACATGCTGAATGTGCCCGTTCTCTATATAATTGGAGCTTTTATTCCAGCAACGATGATTGCTGTGCTCTATTATTTTGACCACAGTGTAGCATCTCAACTTGCTCAGCAGAAAGAATTCAATTTGAGAAAGCCTCCTTCATTCCATTACGACTTACTTCTATTGGGGTTCTTGGTATGCAGTGTTTTATTGCTTCCTGCTTACTTTCATATTTCCCCTTCAGTGTTTGTTTCACTTCTTATCCCATACTATTTCTTCCATTTAGATTTTTAACTTCTTCCTTTTTAATGGCAGACCTTAATGTGTGGACTTCTTGGAATCCCTCCATCAAATGGTGTCATCCCACAATCTCCCATGCATACAAAGAGTCTGGCTACTCTTAAACACCAGGTAAACAACTGTAACACAGTATATACATACATACATACATACATATATATATATATATATATATATATATTTAAAATTTTATTTTTTATGAGTGCGTGTTTAGATCATTGAATCTGGTTGGTAGAACTAATCAGTAGATTAGGCTCTAGGTCTGGTGTTTTTTTTTCCCTTTTTGTTTTTGTTCCTCTGTTTTATCTTTTAAAAAAATTATTTGAGTTGTTCTATTATGTTTCACTTAGAACTATATCTGGTTATGGTGCAGTTGCTTCGTAACCGCCTTGTTGCAACAGCACGCAAGAGTATGAGAAAGAATGCAAGCTTGGGACAATTGTATGGAAATATGCAAGAAGCCTATCAACAAATGCAGACCCCTTTGGTTTACCAGGAGGCTTCAGCTCGAGTACGATTGGACATTCATTTTAATTTCCATTTGATGCTTTTTTATTCTCTCCTAAACTACAAAATTATTGTTCAGAACATTTGGAAACTAACATAAACCCGCATTAAAAGTTTTCTGGCTTATAGTCTCAAAATTATTATGGCTACTTACTGCTAGATATGAAAATTGCCTATCATGGCATCCAATGCAATAATTATTTTGAAATTAATATTAATATTTTGTAAAATATTTAATTATAATAACCACAATTAAGATCCCTCAATTCAGCCTGCTTACTGAAACTATGTGAAATTCTTGAGCAGGGACTAAAGGAATTAAAAGAATCAACAATTCAATTAGCTTCTAGTATGGGCAATATTGGTGCCCCAGTTGATGAGACAGTATTTGATATTGATAAGGAGATTGATGATCTATTGCCTGTTGAGGTGAAAGAACAGCGTCTCAGTAACTTGCTTCAGGCCACAATGGTAGGAGGATGTGTTGCAGCCATGCCAGTCCTCAAAATGATCCCAACCTCAGTCCTTTGGGGATACTTTGCTTTCATGGCCATTGAAAGTTTACCGGGCAACCAGTTTTGGGAAAGGATCTTATTGTTATTCACCGCACCAAGCAGAAGATATAAGTAACCTTTTCAAATCCTCTGCCTTAGTTTCATGGTCCCCCTTTCTTCTACATGTTAAAAATGACATTTTTTTTTTCCCTGCAGGGTTCTGGAGGAGTACCATGCCACCTTTGTGGAAACTGTGCCTTTCAAGGCAATTGCAACATTTACAATTTTCCAAACAACTTATTTGCTTATTGTTTTTGGGATTACATGGATTCCAATTGCTGGGTTGTTGTTCCCCTTGATGATCATGCTTTTGGTTCCTGTAAGACAATACTTTCTGCCCAAGTTTTTCAAAGGCGTACACCTTCAAGATTTGGATGCAGCAGAGTATGAGGAGGCACCAGCTTTACCATTCAATCTTGCAACGGTATGACGTCTTGGCTAACGCACTAAAAGTTCATCCCAACTCTAGTATTAGCTCATATTCATAGCATGTTTCATGTGTTCCAAGCAGGAGGGAGAGATTGGTGCCAGAGCCTCTTTTGCAGAGGATGGAGAGATACTAGATGAGATAATTACAAGAAGCCGGGGTGAGGTAAGGCGTTTGTGCAGTCCTAAAGTCACAAGCTCCACCTCCACGCCAGTGAAAGATATCAGAAGTCTTCAAAGCCCGCGTCTATCAGCTGAGAAAGCATACAGCCCTCGAGTAAGTGAACTAAAAGGGGAGCAAAGTCCTCGGTCTAGTGGAAGAGGGCCTCGCAGTCCAAGAACTGGAGAAGAAAGACTATCTAATTTGGGAAAAAGTCCTCATGACTCTACTTCAAATTAGTGAGAGAAGTTGCCTAGTTTAATTTATCAAGCCATAGAAAATTTGAGACAGCTTGTTCATTCCACCGTTTTCGTTAACTATGTTCTTTTTGGTTTGCTATGATGTGTAATATTATATTCCTTCTTTCTACTCCTCTCTTGCGAGCCTTTTTTGAGAGGAGATCTGTAAATCATCGATATGTATTGTGTTCTTGTAACAATAATACTATTATATATAGTTGTTTCTGAGTAAGTTGTTTCTTGCAAAGGAAATTAGCTGTGTTTCTTGCAAAGAAAACTAGCTGTTTTTTAGAGACTCTCGATCTCTTTGATAAAGCAAACGCATAGTACTAAAAAAATAATAGTAACAATAATAATACCAGTGTAAAGCCTCATCTAAACTCTTTGGGGCCAGCCACAAGAATCCTGTTTGTCACCGCCGCACATTTCTGTTTTGAGTTAAATTATAGGCCAACACATGTTGTACATCTCACTATTTCAACCCAACATGTGTTTGATGCCCATCACGAAACCTTCTCAGTAGGTTTTCCCATCTCTTCTCCACTAATTTTGTCTGTCTTTGGGTGTTGATAAATAACTGTTATGCACTTACTATAGATTTATATAGGCGGTGAGAGGATTGATTAGATTGTAATGAAGAAAATCTCAACTGACAGACTTCACCGGATACTGAGATACTACATAAAATTGCAGAATACTAAAATACGATAAGATGAAGGAGAAGAAGTCTCTGTTGGTTGAATTGATGTGTTTTGGGAAGTTGATTTCTTTCTCCGTTCTTTCTTCTTTTTTGTTTTTTGAGGTTTTCAAAAAAATAATAAGAGTGAATGTATCGAGATTATAACCAGTAATATATTTTAGGTGCAGAATCATTTCGCAGAAATACAACCAAATGCAGCCAATGGAAGTCTTATCAATTAGGTTCACCCGCTAAGCCGGAAATCCCTGCTTCAAGTATTTATTGCCCATGTTCACTTCCATATATGGCATTTTAGCATATGACCGATTGGCAAGTTAAAGAGTACCCCATTAATTAAGCTAGACTGTAGTGCTTTTTCTAGACGTCCCATTCTGGCTGAGCTTCATCCTCTTGTCGTTGCACTCAACATTATTCGAGGGTCAATGTTTCAATAATATCTAAGTTGAAGACAAACATTGCATCTGGAAAACCAAATTTTACCAAAAAAGGGGCTTTTAGAATAGTTTAAATAGAAAAGCAGTGGCTACAATTTTTTCCCCCGAAAGCACTCCACTGAACGGAGAAAGAGAGGGGGGGGTCCTACATTCTCAAATGCAGAGAGGAAGGTGGATGATGGAAGTGTTGTAGTTTTCATAGCATTGACCTTGTTTCCAATTGGATGTACTTCATTCTTTGTGGCTCTCGTGCAGATGTAAGGTCTCTTTCCAATGATTCAAGGATCTTTGTCTTTCTATTCAATTCAGTGAAATGCTCCAAAGAACAGAAAACTTAACATCATCTTTTTATATTCCATCCAAAGATACGAATAAAGGTAGCTGAAATCATCAATGTGAAGAGACAAGAATTGGATCGTCTGATCGAGCGGAGATTTGACATCTTAGTTGACCAATGCCATGTGTGATGTGTGATGGGTAGGTTGAAACTAGACCCAATTATCCACAAAGTCACTCGGAATGGCATCCAATTGTGCAACAGCATTCTTTCTGTCGCATACGTATGAACTCATGCACGTAGGGGGAGGTCACGGGGAACAAGTTTCATTAGGCTTTCTACTCTTTCCTCTACAAATACCATCCTACAAAGCTCTGCAGCCTATATTAGCAAGTCATTTGCTTCCCCCTTCACCCCTGCCCTCCCTATATTTCATATCTTCAACTTGATCAAATTGTAAATGGGTCACACCCGCGCATTAAAAAGTGTCCTTTAATGACATGACACATCAAGATAAACTCAAAAATCAAATGGACATTATGGATCGACACTGTCCTCTCATTTGAATGTGACGTACAATGTGGAATATGCTGATCTTTCCCTTTTATGGCACCATAGGTGTATTAATGAAATGGCTTCATTGGCATTTTACTAGATCTACTACAACACGAGAGACTTACAAATTAAATAAATGGGCAATCTTGATTAAAACAAAAGCCTACAACCACAATTTCTGCAGATAAATATAGGCCTTAAAAGAACATATATTATATTAAGTGCACATTAATGAAGATACCATGTAAAATTTTCATTCATAACTTTGGAGTTTTACCCCAACACAAAACAATACAATTACACATCAAAGCGAAAGGTTGAGATCTAATTCTTCGCGTTTTTCTGTTTTGCGCTGCTCTTTGTTCCCAGAAGAACTAGGAAGCATTGGACTGGTGCTTCTAACGACTTGGGCATCATCCTTAAAATCTTCCAATTTAAACGATGGAATCCAAGTTGATTTCATTTCTTTCTCTTGTTTGTTTCCTTTTGCCTTGGATTCATTGGAACCACCCACTAGTTGATCATGGGCATCTCTAATATTTCTTATCAGAGCGAAAAAAGCATCGATCTTCTTCTCCTCTTCTTCATCAACGGATTGGCTCTTAGCTCCTCCACCTTCCATATATCACCAATGAGATAGAAAAAGAAAGAACTCAGCTTCCCCCTAATTGCTCTTTGTTGGATTTGTTATGATAAACTTCTAGGTTTTATATATACTCACATTCCCTTCGCGGTTTTCAAGAATGACGGATGAGAATACAAGATTTAGAAAATTTTTGTGGGAAGGGCTATTTCAATGGAATGACTAAACCACCCTTGCAACCACCGCTTCAACAACCATAAATGTTGGACTTGGATAGACATTTTGGTAAAATGAAAGGATTTATGAAGCGTCATGTGAGTTGGGTATGAGAGTTATGGAGGGACTATTGACCTGGGTCACGCACAGCACGTTTGTGACCCATTACTTGGGCTGTCTGCAAATGAAGGATACCATAATGGTAGCAATGGGGAAGTTGCCACCAATTAAAGCTCAACACATCATGATATGAGCCTGCTCCAACTGCCCTGCATTTTGGCATGATGACAGGCTCACTATTCTTGGGCACAATGTGGTATAATTTACTTTGGTGACAAGTGGTAGATTGCAAAATTTTACACTCCCTCCGGATTGTATAGGAATCAAACCCATGCCCCACTCAATTTCTGATGAGAAGAACATTGGCCTCCCTTTTTTGTTTATCTCCCCTCCTTTTTTTTGAGTATCAATGAGCCTTCTTGGTACCCACCCAACAACCAAAAAAAAGAAAGTCGGTCGGTCCCCAGTTTCCAATTTCGTCTGCTTAAAGATAATGAAGAATACAGATATCGATGCCCTCAAAACTCTTCAAAACCAATTGATTCCGCATGACATATATGTTGACCTGCCTAACCTAACACACGTCGCCTTCTCCATCACTCTTTCGAGCACCAACATTTTTTTTTTTTTTTTTTTTGAAAAGACACGCACGATGATAGAGATTAAGAAATGTGGAACTCGTGGAGATGATGCCGGTTGGAATATTTATATTATTATTATTACTTTTTGTTGTTTTTTCGGGCACCGCATTTTTGAATTACGGCCGTGAGCCTATCAGTATGGGCCAAGGCCCTAACAATAGCTGCTTAAAGGGTGGAGATGCGAAATTAGTAGATGTAGATTATAATTTCACGCATCATCTGTTGCACTCTGCAGCAAATTCATTTACGCTATGTTTGGATAAAAAAAATTTTGGTAGAATTTGCTTTTGAAATGGAATTTATATGCTTTTTACAAAGATGAGATAGACAAAATTCTTATAAAAATTTAACAAATTTCATGTCAAAAGCAAATTCCACCTAGAAATTCTTTATCCAAACATAGTATTAAGACTAATCGAGACTTGATTCCAAAACTTCGAGCATGGAAGTGATGTTACATGGTCACTTGAATCAATTGGTCTTCAGCTTAATTTTATATTTTTGTGGAGTGGTGCTATCTATATTATCCATTGCTCTTTGCCATATACTGTTCTAGTTTCCATCCATCCCAGCATGCCATGTCAACCAACTTTTAGAACACAAAAATTTACAGCCTATGTGGGATGCCATGTCAGCCAACTTGCTAACGCTGAGTAGGCCACATAGACTGCCAAATCGGATGGGAATGGAGCAATTGATTTTTCGATGGGTACACTAGCATTTTTCTTTTTCACGATTTCGTGTATACATGTAGCAATCAGATTCAAGAATTTCCAGATTCACTTTGCTCTTCTACACCTCCCCCGCCCTTGGCAGATTGATTTGAATGTAAAATGGCCCACTTGATCAAAGCCCATTTAAGATCAGCCGGTGGCCCAAACTACTTTTCTCTATGGGGTACGGCTATTGCAACCCCCCATTCCTATAAGCCCACCCCCATCCTCTAGGTTTTTAAGGTTTTATACAAAATATAAAAAGTTTTTATGAAAACCGGCTATGAAGTCCACTAGAAAACATCATTTTGAACAATTTTGTAGAAGAAAGTTTTTCCAAAATTTATCGTTTAGGTAGACTTTTTGGCAAAAAATGAAATAAAGGCTATAAATGGTTAAAAAGTATATTTAAACGATAGATTTTGGAAAAACTTTCTTCTGCAAAGTTGTTCAAAATGATGTTTTCTAGTGGATATCACAGCCGGTTTTCATAAAAACCTTTTATATTTCGCATAAAACCTTAAAAACCTAAAGGACAGGGGTGGGCTTATAGGAATGGGGGGTTGCAATAGCCGTTCCCTTCTCTATGGGTTCAGGTTGAGGTCCACGCCACCTTCCCCTTCGTTCTTGGCTTGTTATTACAAGGATTAGGGAAAGATTAAAGGAGCCCCTCCCCCCAAAAAAATCCTTCTTTTTTTTTTTTTTTTCTTTTTCTTTTTTCTAAATAAATATTTTTAGAAACATGTTATTGTAATCCCTCAACTTTATTTGCACATTCTATTAATTTTAATTTTTTAAGATTTTATAAAAATATAAAAAAATTTTAAGAAAATTGATCTCGTTGTCCATTAGAAAACATCATTTTGAATAACTTTGTAAAAAAAAGTTTTCTTAAAATCTTTCATTTAAGTGGATTTTTCAGCCAAAAATGAAATAAAGAGAGTAAATGGCCAAAAAATCTACTATAAAGTAATTCAAAATGATGTTTTCTAGTGAATCGAGCTACCAATTTTCATAAAGACCTTTTAGATTATTCGTTAAACCTTGATAAATAAAAATTAATGGAGTGTGCAATTAGGGTTACGGGGTTGTAATAACTACCCTCTTTTTTTTTTTCTTTTTTTCTTTTATGATGAAGAAACCAAACTAGTCCATATAAAATCTCACAACTCATATGAATCAGATAAATTCAAAATTCATGAAAACCATAAAATCTTGTATGAGTGGCCCCAAAAGATTTGTAAGAGTCAAAATTAAGACTTCTGTTTCAAGAAACGTAATCCTTACCAACTGAACTACCTTGTGATTTACGCAAAGCCTTCTTCTAAAGTGAACTTTCAAAGAATCTTCCTTTCGGAAGCCAGCTGCATCTGCCTTTTTTTATCTTTTCGGCTTCTTGCTAATCTTTCTCAATTACAAAAATTTTTCTCAAAAAGTAAAAATTCCCTATGCCGTCATCTTTTGTGCGGTTTGTGACATAACATTACACTCTTGACCTAAAGAAAACAAAACAAATTTTGTTTGTGACATACATTCCAAGGCGTCACAAGGTGCGCGCCATATTTTATTCCGCGTTGCCAAACCCGCACTTACTTCGGTTGTATATATATATATATATTTAAACTAGTTGTTATTCCGTGCATTTGTACATAAAAACAGTAAAATAATAATTAAAAGAAGAAAAATGAAAAAGGTAACGCTCATGAAAAAGAAAATGCAAGGCTTATTAAAAAAGAAAAATGTTGTAGTTGTTTTTAATGTTTTTTAACATAGAGATGATGGAAAATTAGGTAAAAAGATATATAGATTTGTGAGAAAAGAAAAATAATATATAATTAAATTTTTTTATTTAAATTTTTCATATGTATATGAAATATATTAAATTAATAGAAAATACAACTCAACGATAAATGAAGATTGATTGGTTGGTTGGTTTTTTTTTTTATAATGTTTTTTGGCCCTTTTTGTATTTTTGTATTTTAAATTTTTTTATGGGTTACCCGTGGCTTACTTGGAGGAAAAGGAAGAGGTAAAGAAAAGATGAATAATAATAGTTTCAAATTTATATTTTTCATTAGTTTGGTTTAGATTAAAATGACTCAAGATAAAATATATATATATATATATATATACACACACACAGACACTAGGGATGGCAATGGGTCGGGTCGGATGCGGGTCGGCACTACCCCATACCTGACCCGATCTTTAATCTCTTATACCCATACCCGACCCGATACCCGATGGATATGAAGAATTAAACTCCATCCCCGATCCACCGTCTTCTTGGGCCATCCATGCCTAACCCGCCCATGCCCGACCACCCTATTGTGAGGATTTTTTTTCTCCAAATTCCATTTTTTTGCTACTTACACCTATTACATGTTATTCATATAATCATATACCAAGCTTATAAATGTTTTTAGCATCTAATATGATATTGTTCAAATAAGATCATACCTAATATGATCACACAAATATTATACACAAACATAAGGATTAAAAAAAAAATAAAAATATATAATGAGCCTTCTAATGGACTCCATAAGCCTATACCAAGATAGGTTTCAAATATTCATAAAACCATACATAAATTCCAAACATAGGACATTAAAAATATATATATATATATATATATATATATAAATATATATATATATATATATATATATTTTTTTTTTTTTTATTGTAAAAATATCGGGTCGGGTCGGGTCTCGGGTATTTTCTTGTTGGGATCCATGCCCGACCCGTACCCAAATTTTTTCAAGAATTTATACCCATACCCGACCCGATACCCGAAAAATAAAAAAATACCCACCCATTCGGGTATGGATCGAGTCGGGACCCTATGGATCGGGGCGAAATTGCCATCCCTAACAGACACACACAATGTATCTAGGTTACCTTTAATCTCATTCATTGTTCAAGCCTATATCAAAAAGTGAAAAAACATTGAAAGTAATTAATAAATAAATTTATCCGTTCCCAATTCCAAATGATAGATTGAAAAACATTTTTGCAATAATTTTTATTAAGTGATCAACATTGAAATTGTGGATGGTAGCATTTATCTTTTTCTGAGAAAATATCTTTTTGGTGACCAGTTTTCACCATCATATTTATAAAAAGATTACTTGTCAACTTGATACAAATTAACTACCATATTATGTATCACAGTGGAATATTTTACCCTTTTTGGAAAAATTACCTTTTGGTAATCACTTCTTAGTGTAATACCAACAAAAGACTACTATCTGAACCAACTACAAATTTATCATCAATGTAATACAAATTGACTATTAAGTTCCTTTGTTTGGTATTACTCTCATAAGTTGTTACCAAAAGGTAATTTTCTAAAAAAGTGATATCCTTTAAATGGCTGACGCGTGGCACAACAAAAGCTGAAAACTCTGTTCTCTCAACTTCCGTTTTATATAGATTTATATAGATTGTTTAATATTGACCAAAGGTTTTGGTCATTAAAAAATATTTTAAGAATATAATGTTTCAAAATAGAACATGCATGTGAATCTCCTTGTTATTCCTCCCTCTTAATCAAGATGAAAATTTCCTAATTATTCCTCCCTCTTAATCAAGATTAAAATTTCCATCTTGTAAGGGACAGATTGGGATTCGAAATTAAATTTTGTATTTGAAAAAAAGGGGGATAATTCAGGGAATTTATCCTAGAGGGTTGAACCTAAGTTGAACCTAAGTCGCCGGTAGGGTGAGGTGGGTGAGGGTGCTGAAGCCTGCCGTCGCCGGTGGGTGAGGGAAGGTACTTAAGCCCTTTTTGGTAATTTTTTCCCATAATTTTTTTAATAAAAAAATATGGGGGCTCAACTAAGTGTATTGGGGGGTTACAATAGCCATTCCCTTGCAACCCCCCAATCTGATAAATTGCCACCCTTATTTTTTTAATTAGAAAAATGATTATACAAAATTACCAAAAAGGGCACCTCCCACCAATCCCCCCTCCTGCACCCCTCTCCCACCGACGACTTTCTCTGGCACCCCACCCCACCGGCAACGGCGCCCCTCTCCCGCACGCCTCTTCTTCTCTTCTTCTTTTTTTTTAATTTTTTTTTCTTTCCTTTTCTTTTCCTTTTCTTCTCCTCTTCCCTCCTGTCGACAGCCCCTCTTTTTTTTCTTTCCTTTTCTTTCTCTTCCCTCCTGTCGCCGGAAAAAATGGAGGTTTTGAAAAAAAAAAAAAACCTCCCCCCCAGAGATCTAACCAACAAAAAAAAAAAAAAAAAAAAAAAGGAAGAAAAAGAGAGAAGATGAAGAACCTCCCGTTGCCGGAACCATCGCTATCGCTGTCGCCATCTCCATTGCCGTCGCCGTTCTCTTCTTCTTTCTCAGGGGTCTCGTGTGGGCGGGGGGAGGGGAAGTGGGGTGGGTGAGGGTTAGGGTTAGGGTTATTTAGAAGAGGGGTATTTTAGTGTTTTAGAGGGGTGGGTATATATGTATTGGGAGGGTGGGGATATCAGGTGGAGGCGGCTTATCACATATATTGGTCCAGTTTCCATCCATCACAGCATGCCATGTCAACCAACTTTTAGAACACAAAAATTTACAGCCATGTCAGCCAACTTGCTAATGCGGAGTATGCCACATGGACTGCCAAATCGGAGGGGAATGGAGCAATTGATTTTTCGAAGGGTACACTAGCATTTTTCTTTTTCACGATTTCGTGTATTCATGTAGCAATCAGATTCAAGAATTTCCAGATTCACTTTGCTCTTCTACACCTCCCCCGCCCTTGGCAGATTGATTTGAATGTATTATGGCCCACTTGAACAAAGCCCATTTAAGATCAGCCGGTGGCCCAAACTACTTTTCTCTTGGGGTCAGGTTGAGGTCCACGCCACCTTCCCCTTCGTTCCTGGCTTGTTATTACAGGGACTAGGGAAAGATTACAGGAGCCCCCCACCACAAGTCCCTCTTTTTCTTTTTTTCTTTTTTTTTTTTGTCTAAATAAATATTTTGAGAAACATGTTATTGCAATCCCTCAACTTTATTTGCACATTCTATTAATTTTATTTTTTTAAGATTTTATAAGAATATAAAAAAAATTTACGAAAATTAGTTTCGTCGTCCACTAAAAAATATCATTTTGAATAACTTTGTAAGAAAAAGTTTTCTTGAAATATTTCATTTAAGTGGATTTTTCAGCCAAAAATAAAATAAAGAGGGTAAAAGGCCAAAAAATCTAGTTAAACAATAGATTTTGGAAAAAAAATTTATATTGTAAAGTAAATCAAAATGATGTTATCTAGTGAATCGAGTGACCAATTTTTATAAAAACCTTTTATATTATTCATTAGACCTTGATAAATAAAAATTAATGGAGTGGGCAATTAAGATTATGGGGTTGAAATAACTACCCTCTGTTTTTTTTTTTTCCTTTTTTTCTTTTATGTTGAAGAAATCAAACTAGCCCATATAAAACCCCACAACTTATATGAATCAGTTAAATTTAAAACTCATGAGAACTATAAAATCTTGTATGAGTGGCCCCAAAAGATTTGTAACAATCAAAATTAAGACTTCTGTTTCAAGAAACGTAATCTTTACTAACTGAACTACCTTGTGATTTACGCAAGACCTTCTTTTGAAGTGAACTTCCATAGAATCTTCCTTTCGGAAGCCAGCTGCATCTGCTTTTTTTTTTTTTTTTTAATCTTTTCGGCCTCTTGTTAATCTTTCTCAATTACAAAAATTTTTCTCAAAAAGTAAAAATTCCCTATGCCGTCATCTTTTGTGCGGTTTGTGACATAACATTACACTCTAGACCTAAAGAAAACAAAACAAATCTTGTTTGTGACATACATTCCAAGGCGTCACAAGGTGCGCGCTATATTTTATTCCGCAGTGCCAAACCAGCACTTACTTCGGTTGTATATTTAAACTAGTTGTTATCCCGTGCATTTGTACGGGAAAATAGTAAAATAATAATTAAAAGAAGAAAAATGAAAAGGTAACGCTCATGAAAAAAAAAAAAATGCAAGGCTTATTAAAAAGGAAAAATATTATAGTTGTTTTTAATGTTTTTTAACATAAAGATGATGGAAAATTAGGTAAAAAGATATGTAGACTTGTGATAAAAGAAAAATAATATATAATTAAATTTTTTTAATTTAAAAAAAGTCTTTTTTTTTTTTCATATGTATATGATATATATTAAATTAATAGAAAATACAACTCAACTATAAATGAAAATTGATTGGTTGGTTGGTTTTTTTTTAATGTTTTCTGACCCATGTCTTCTTCTTTTTCTTTTTTTCTTTTTTTATGGGTTACCTGTAGCTTACTTGGAGGAAAAGGAAAAGGTAAAGGAAAGATGAATAATAATAGTTTCAAATTTATATATTTCATTAGTTTGGTTTAGATTAAAATGACGCAAGGATAAAATATATATATATATACACACACACACAATGTATCTAGGTTACCTTTAATCTCATTCATTGTTCAAGCCTATATCAAAAAGTGAAAAAACATTGAAAGTAATTAATAAATAAATTTATCCGTTCCCAATTCCAAATGATAGATTGAAAAACATTTCTGCAATAATTTTTATTAAGTGATCAACACTGAAATTGTGGATGGTAGCATTTATCTTTTTATGAGCAAATATCTTTTTGGTGACCACTTTTCACCATCCTATTTATAAAAAGATTACTTGTCATCTTAGGACAAATTGATTGTCAACTTGATACAAATTGACTACCATGTTATGTATCACGTTGGAATATTTTACCCTTTTTGGAAAAATTACCTTTTGGTAATCACTTCCTAGTGTAATACCAACAAAAGACTACTAATCTGTTAACTAACTACAAATTTATCATCAATGTAATACTAACTACAAATTTATCATCAATGTAATACAAATTGACTATTAAGTTCCTTTGTTTGGTATTACTCTCATAAGTGGTTATCAAAAGGTAATTTTATGAAAAAGTGATACCCTTTAAATGGCTGACGCGTGGCACAACAAAAGCTGAAAACTGTGTTATCTCAACTTCCGTTTTATATAGATTTATATAGATTGTTTAATATTGACCAAAGGTTTTGGTCATTAAAAAATATTTTAAGAATATAATGTTTCAAAATAGAACAAGCATGTGAATCTCCTTGTTATTCCTCCCTCTTAATCAGGATGAAAATTTCCTTGCTATTCCTCCCTCTTAATCAAGATTAAAATTTCCATCTTGTAAAGGACAGATTGGGATTCGAAATTAAATTTTGTATTTGAAAAAAAGGGGGATAATTCAGGGAATTTATCCTATAGAGGGTTGAACCTAAGTTGATACAAATACATCCATTTGTGTGTATATATGAGATAAGATCATTGATAATTTTTGCACTAAATTTTTTAAATAATTCTTAAATCATTGAATCTCGCTAGGTCTGCATAAGAGATCTCAAACTGATAAGAACATACACACTAGCATAAGAGATCCAATTGCATACGAATTATGTAAGAAAAAAATGGGTGCAAAATTATATAAATAATTTGATCTGACCCATATATAAAAGTAAAAATGTTTTTGGACTCGCAGTGCAGGCTGACAGCTAGTCTCTATATGTCACAGTGTATATGATATATAATTATTATGTGAGACCCATGTGATGGTGGCCAACAATCTCACTTGATACTCGTAGTATGACAGAAAATTTAAGTTATTAAAATACACTACACCGGAGGCGAGCCCGACATACTCACGTGCATGCAAGAAATGCACTTCACAAAAATGATGGCCCATGGAGAGCGCAAATGGTATTAATTAGTTGCCAGTGAATTATCTGGAGTCCACAGAGAGTGAAACCCACTACACGATCCATGGCTTTCGTCATTCTTACGTACTCTGCAACATTTTCGTGTGCCTCGCAGCGCTTCCTTTTGAACCAATTAAAAGCGACTCTCTCCTCCGGTGATCAATTGGAATTAAGCTATAAATATCTCCAAATTATGTAAAATTTAATAATAAAATGCTAAGCGATTTACCAACATGCGCTGATGCACCTATGGTTGAAAATTTGATGTTCGCCCAATTTTAATAGTATTTCCATTGAAATCTTTTGCCAACTTTGATTGAGATATGTGATTTTGTCAATGTACTTTTAACATATTTTTTTTAAGAGATGTTACTAAAATTCCATGAAAAAAAAATGACGCCCCCACATTAATCCTCAAAGGGGGAGAGGGGTGTGAGAGGCTTTATTAAATTTAATTTGCACTAATTATTTTTATTGTTTTTGCCAAGCGATAGGAGAACACACACGCATTTACATAGAGTCTTTACCAAAACTTCTGCAAATTCCACACCTTTATTAGAATGAGATATGTCATTAAACCCAATGGTCATTCGCAAATTTGTACTATCCGGACCACTTTAAAGTGATAAATTTGATGATATGGCACGTGCATTAAATTGCAAGCCCAAGATTGATAAAGAAACCCTTTAAGCAAATTCCAAGTACATATGAAACCCTGCAACTTATATGAACTAAATAAATTTAAGATTCACGAGGACCATAAAATCTTATATGGGTGACTCCAAAGGATTTGCAAGAGTCAAATTTAATATTTTCACTCCTTGAAACGTAATCCTTACCAACTAAACTATCTCGTAATTTACAAAAGGGCCGGCCTTCTACTAAAGTGAACTTCCATAGAATCTTCCTTTCGGTGGCCAGCTCCATTCGGTTTTTAATATTTTCGATTTCTTGTTCATTTTTCTCCATTGCAAACATCTTTCTCAAAAAGTAAAAATTCCCTATGCCGTCATCTTTTGTGCGGTTTGTGACATAACATTACACTACTAGACCTAAAGAGAACAAAACAAATTTTGTTTGTGACATACATTCCAAAGGCGTCATAAGGTGCGCGCCATATTTTATTCCGCGTTGCCAAACTGACACCCACAAATCCACAATTACATCGGTTGTATATTTTAATTATTTAATATTGACCAAAGTTTTTGAACATTAAAAAATATTTTAAAAATATAATGTTTTAAAATAGTGTATGCATGTGAATCTCCTAGTTATTCCCTCTTAATCAACATTAAAATTTGACAAGACCGATAAGTTGTCGGTAGTATTTTTCTTTAGCTTGTAAGGGCTGATTGGGATTCGAAATTAAATTTTGTATTTGAATAAAGAAGGGGGATAATTGAGGAGAATTTATCTTATAGACAGGGGTTGAAGCTAGGTTGATACAAACATACCCATGTATGTGTACATATGAGACAAGATCATATGTAATTTTTGCCCTAATTTTTTTAAATAATTCTTAAATCATTAAATCTCACTAGATCCAAAGTTCCTCATTCACATAAGAGATCTTAAACTGATAACTAGCATAGGAGATCCAATTGCATACGAATTATGTAAAAAATTGAGTGCCAAAATTATATAATTTGATCTGACCCATAGATATGAAAGTAAAAACGTTTTTCGACTGGCTGTGCAGGTTAACAGTCTCTACAGATAGGGCACATCGCAACAAATGATGGCCCACGGAGAGTGCAAATGGTCTTAATTAGTTGCCCCTGAGTTATCAAGGGACCACAGAGAGTGAAACCCACTACACGATCCATGGCTTTCGCCATTCTTACGTACTCTGCGACATTTTCGTGCGTCTCGTCTGGTTGCATCACAACGCTTTCTTTTAAATCAAATTGATCAATTAGAATTAGAGGATGTCCACGCGCGTGTCACGCACGTCCCAATTAAGATGCGACTTAACATGTCCCTTGGAATTAAGCTATATATATATATATATATATATATATATATATATATATATATCTCCAAAGTCCAAATTATGTAAAATAATAATCAAGCAGGTCTCATCACAGCTATAAATTCTGGATGATCAGGACAGCATCCTAATCTGAACTCTCTTATTTTCTACTCCTAAAACGACTGCCTTAAAAACATAAAACATTTTGGCCTTCCAATCATGGATTTGATGGTTTTGATTTCACATGGATACGTTTATTTTTCCTGATCGATCTTGTGTAAAGATAAAATATAATTTTTTTTTTCAAATTAATTTACAAATAATCATTTTTATTTTCAAAATTCCCAAACATTCAAACAGAGGCGAGGCCCATGGGATCCTCCTAAAACCCATGTCAATGATAAATATTAGATAGAGCATCCTGACCTCTACAGTTGTACATTAAACTCAAAGTAATAAATTTGACGTGCATTGAATTACAAACCCAAAATTGCTCAAAAAAATGAAAAAGTTCACGGGAGGGTTGGTGTGGGCACCCTGTTGGCAGCCTTAAATGTCGCCCCCAAACATGGGCCTACGCATTCCTTAATCACTGAAAATGGAATTTTATTCTAAAAGACATCTAACCACCCCACACCCTCTGAATTAAATAATTGCATCTCTCATCTGCTTTAGTTTTTTAGTCAACCCATCTTTACTTCTTCCTTTTTTTTTTTTTTTGGAAAAAGCAAAGGCCAGAATGGAACCCGCAGTTTAATCAAACAGTGCCTTGTTAGAGGTTGCGATTTCCAATCGAAAATACAGTGCTTTTTAAGGGCGACCTTTTTCCAATCAAACCAGTATTTTGTGACACCTTTTTTGTGCTCATTCCAGCGCAAATTAAACAGATCATCATATTCTCTATGTCTTTAAGTTTCTCTTTCAGGGACATGTGGTTATGTCATATGTGGGGTTGTTTCAGTCTACACCTAACACACAATTCGATGAGGAAATGAGAAAAGAGGGAATTCCAAATGCGGGATAGATGAAAATGCTTTTTTAACCGTCATTTACTGTACGCGTTTGCATAAAGAAAATGTGAAATCGACATCAAACTCATATATTACGGTTAATGTCTCCGTGTCTTTGTGTTCAGTAATTGTCACTGTCGCTTCTCTTTTTCTTTTTTCTTTTTTGCATTACTTTGTTAAATTAGTTGGACTCAATTTAGATCAACCAATTAGTGCTCCAAACTGGGGCAAAGCTACCCAAGACAAGGGGCATTGCCCTTGCAAGGTTATAGAAAATTGACATTTGGTTTAATAAAATTCAAGATTTTTAAAAATTTGTACATGGACCACCTAATATGGTGGAACGTAATTCACCAAAGTAAAACTCTTATTATCATTATATTACCATAATAGCCCCAACTTTTATAAAAATAAAAAGAAAAAAGAAAAAAAGAAGAAAAAAGAAAGAAGAAAGATAGCTTTATATAGTGGTAGTTTGTTGAATCAGCATACCACCTTATGCTCATCTTGACACCATTCTCATATGGAGGCTTAATTCTTTTGGTTAGATGTGTTATATATGCCAAAATTTGTATTTTTGTTATTGGGTTATGAATTTTGCTTTCATTGTTTTTGTTTACTGCTCCAATATCCACAATCATGGTGGCTTGTGATAAGATTAAATATTGATCTAACATATTTTGCAAGTAAAATGATAATATAAAAATAATTAAAATATTCTTCATCAATCAAGGCGATGAATGCTAAGCTTATATTAAAGAGGTTGAGCCATATAATATCCCATCTTAATATTTTCGGCTATAAATTTTTTTTAAATCGGCTATCCCAAATAAAATTTTTTGGCTCGATCCGCCCATCTCTCCAAGCCCTTTTTTTTTTCTTTCTTTTTATTTTTATTTTTATGATATATAAAATTAACAGTAAAAGGCGAATTTAAAAGTCTAAGCTGCCACCACCTAGCTTCTTCGTCGGCGTTAATTGTGTCTTCTTCTGGTTTTCCTCTTCCTATTGTCACAAGGAGTACGTGGGGAAGTATTACAGGAAACCTTCTAGTCTCACCTCTTCCATGCACAAATTCTTCCCATTTTTAAACGATGAAAACCAACTCTATCGTTCCTCATCTTCTTCTTCTTCGATCTCTTCCTCTTCCAATTCTTTAAATTCATTCCTCCAACGAGTGCTAACATCCCCATATATGGCTCTTAGTCAGTGCAACGAATTGAACTTCTCCCATCTTACCTTCTTTCTTGTTCATCTTCCCCATGACAAACATTTCTCATATGCTTCCCACTTTCCATGTTTGATTACAGAGATCGAGAGAGAGACAAAAGCAACAACAGTTCCAATTAAGAAATTCAAAGACGACTCTATTTCTAGTACATTAGGTCCAACGTCCAACTTCGTCTTTTCATTTTCCTCACTCACACGTTTCTTCAAAAGTAAGTAGCGGTATCCAAATTCAATATGCCTATAGTACCTAAAAATGAAAGGAACGTGAACCATTATTCATATGGTGGATGAAACATCATTTGAGTCAATTTCTTTGAAAATTTTAGCATATTCCTCTTCTCAAATGCTCTAGGCCTTTAGGGAGTAGGGAGACTTTGTTTCATATGTGTCCAAAGAGTGAAAGACAAATATTAGGCCTCATTTTTTTTTTTTGTTTTTCTTTTTTGGGTATAATTGGAAGAGTTTACACCCCTAATCTAACTTAATTCTATTATTCTTTCTATTTTTCTTCATTACAAAGGATCCATTTGGATAAGTTTCTATTAATTGTTTTTTATTTTTAAATATTAAAAAAAATTGAGTACAAAATTTTTTTTTGAAGTTAATTAAAGAGGAGGTCTATTGCCACCACATAAAATACTCTAAGCCTTCCATTAGTTTACACTTTTTAAGATTTTATGAAAAATGTAGAAGGTTTTTACGAAAACTAATCACATTGTTTACTAGAAAACATCGTTCTAAACAACTTTGTAAAATGAAGTTTTTTTAAAATCTATCATTTAAGCAGATTTTTTGGTTATTTACAATCTTTATTTCATTTTTCATGAAAAATGACCAAAAAGTATACTTAAATGACAAATTTTGGAAACAAATTATTTTACAAAGTTATTCGGAATTATGTTTTCTAGTAGACTACGTTATTAGTTTTTGTAATTTTTTTTTATATTTTTCATAAAACTTAAAAAATATAAATTAAATGAGAGGTTTAGAATATTCTATGTGATCGTAATAGTTTAGTCCTTAATTAAATTGTAAAAGCTGAGAAAATAAAAAATAAAAAATTGTTTTTTAACTTTTAAAAGTAATTATCAAAATTTTTTATTATAAAAAATTATAAGGAGTAAATATGTTTTTATTTGTTTATTTTTAAAAATTCAGTCAATCTCATAGCCATCCGATCACGTGCTAACGCGTGTGGATGATTTTGATTCTGGCGTCATCGTTTGATTTTGATTCAGGCGTCATCGTTTCATAAAGTCTGACTTACGTTCTAAAGAAAACAAAAATAAGAATTGATGACGTAAATTCTATGACCTCATAGCCGTATTGGAGCCTGCGTTACCAAATACGCATCCAAGGGTCGTAGTTGGATATGAGTCGTATTGGATGACTCGTCAATTCTGTCATCAGGGGAATCTGGACTTTATCATACCTGCAGAATGGTCCCATTTAATTTAAAACATGATGTATGAAATTTATTATTGATCCGAATATGGTTCCAAATAAAAAATGGGACAGACAATTATTGCTCTAAAATTTTCTGACTATGAGAACATGGATTCAAAAAAAAATTCAAACACATTTTTTTTTAAAATCTTATTAAATGCTTTTGTATTAACACATATATTTGATCATTTTAATCTTACCTTTAATTATAAAACACATTATAAAAAAATATGTGACTTAACAAATCAAATAAAAAGAATCATTAATTTTTTAAATGAGGTAATTATTTTAGAACATTTATTCCAAAAATAAAAAATAAATAAAATAATAATAGTAATAAAAGAGGAAGAAGACCAGAAAAGTAATTTTTACTGATCTTTCTTGTGCTCGACGGTAAGCTCCATCAACCCACCACTGTCTAAGAATAAAGAGCTCTTGACATGCATGATGGGCTTTCTCCTAATAAATAAAAAAAATCTCTCTCCCATGGGCCTGCACATTCCGTAATCACTAAAAATATTTCTTTTCTCGGAAGCACTTACCTACCTCACACTTTGAAATAATTTCGCACTCTTCCCCATTTTTCAACCAACCGTTGTGTCATCATATTGATGCTTCAAAACCAAACGAATGGAACCCGCAGTTTATGTTGTCACTAGTAAATCAAGCAATGCCGTATGCCAAAACCTGCTGCTACTATTCCCACTAGACAAATTAACAGTGCTTTTCAATGGAGAACCCATTTTTGAAACCAGTATTTTATGACAGCTTTATCTTTATGTCCTCACGACGCTGCAAAAACAGATCACGATATTCTCTCTGTTTTCAGCTTGCGCACTTCACGCACATTCCAATCAATTCAGAAAAAAAAAAAAAAAAAACACGACGCTGCAAAAACAGATCACAATATTCTCTCTGTTTTCAGCTTGCACACTTCACGCACATTCAAATCAATTCATAAAAAAAAAAAAAACAAACAAAAACAAAAGTACTGTAAAAAACAGAGACTGAATGAGAGATTTAAGATCAACGATTAACTGCTCCAAAACTTTTTTTTTTTTTTTTTTTTTGGGGGGGGGGGGGGGGGGGGGGGGGGGGGGAGGAATTGAGGGAACAAAATACTCCGTATACAATTAAAGGGCGAGTTTAAGGTCTAAGCCACTACCGTCTTCATCTTCTTCTTCTTTGTTGTAAATGTCTTTCTTCTTTTTGCTGTTACAAGGAGTGGGGAAGATTAGAGGAAGCCTTCTGAACTCAACATCTTGTGTAAAGTCTTCCCACTTAAAAGATGGAACCCAACTGGACCGCTGTCCATCTAACTTCCTGATCTTCTTCTTCTCTTCCTCTTCCAATTCTTTCAATTCACTTCTCCGACGATTGCGAGCATCCCGAAAGCTCTTAATCAGCGCAAAGAACTTCTCTATCTTCTCTTCTTCTTGCTCATCTTCAACATTGCAATCATTCTTCCTGCCATTCTTCTCACTTCCCATACTCAATCTGCTTACAAAACAAAATAAATTAAACACCAAAAAGCAAAAGCAATTCCAAGAAACAAAAACACTCTGTTTTTTCTTCTATGAGATACAGGGAGCGTGTAAAACTTTAATAGCACGACGCCAAGGAACGAATCACCAAAGCAAAAGCAATTCCAGAAGGCAAAAACTTTCAATGAGAAGGAACGCGTAGACTCTCTGAACCGTGGCGTCGTATTCGAATGGTTGGAGGGGGAATTTATAGGGGTCGTGGATAGTTCCCTCCGTCAAAAGGATTTTAAATGACCTACAGACTCTACAAATCCCTGCTTCACTTATGAGCAGGTCAATGGGGGTATTTTTGTAAAATTGCAGGGGTCATCTAATATATCTATTATTCCCTGCTTTCATAATAAATGTCTTACTTTTTTTTTTGGGATGTTTTAAAATAAGTTTCTCATTTCAAAAATCAATGGATCATTTTTACTTATTTCCTAAAACACCCTTAAAAATGTTATCTTTCTTTTTCTAATGTTTTACAAATTTTAGGGCAAAATTGGAATTTCAAAATATATGCATTGATGTGAAAGCATTTAAAAAGGTTTTATTAAAAAACGTGGTTTTTTCAAATGAGACACTTATTATGAAACAGATGGAGTATATAAAGTAGTATTGACAATCGCTACATGACAATTTTTTACGCAATCACATGACATCTTTTTTTATTTTTAAGTATTTTAAAAATTGTATTTCTAATTTTTAAAAATAGTAACCATTCAATTATTCTTAAAAAATACCATCGTTTTTTTTCAAAGGTTGTAACCATTTGTTTTAATTTAAAAGACACAATCATTCCATTTGATATCTAAATTGTATTTCTAATTTTCAAAAGTGGTAACCATTCAATTATTCTTAAAAAATACAATTTTTTTTTTTTTAAAGATTATGACCATTTGTTTTAATTTAAAAGACACCTTTTTATTTATTTATTGATATCTATATATTAAGATTACAATTTTAGTTCAAAAATTGATCAAGAAGTTAACTAATGTATTAACACAAGTAGGATTTTATTTTTATGTGTTTTTTTTAAAAAAATTTTTAAAATTTTTTTTATTAAATATTATCATATTCTCTTTGTGCCGTGCATTGCGGCTCCCTATTAGTGTTAGTGATGAGGATGATGGCGTCCGCAGTTTGACGTCGTGAAAGCGCATGATCTGAAAGGCCCTCTTAGTCAGTGCTGACGTAGTTTAGTAGACGTCATTTGCTTATATTTTCCGTTTTTCGGTGCTGAGCACTGATTTGTCATTATATTGACCAGCTGGCGAGATATTTAGTGGGCTTATGACCACAGATCCACACAAATTTATACGGCCCTTTTTTTTTCCTAGTTTTTTTTTTTTTTTTTCATATAAATGTTGAAAGGGGTTTTAAAATTTTATTTTTTGTCTTTTTGGGTTATACCACTTCAAGAGGTCATTGATTTTTCGTTTTTGACATGAGAGCAGGATGAGGTTATGGAAGCCCACGTGGCTAAGTTTGCAATGGTGATCCTTTTAAAATAAAGTTGGAAAAAAGATTGTTTTTGAGGGAGATGTTTTGGCTATTATCTCAAATATCTCAAATAAACTTTCATAGACTTCTGAGATGATGATTATAGACATAAAAGAAAATTACAAATTTCTTTCTTCTTCATCATTTGTTCATATTCTAAAAGTTGCAAATAATGTGACTCATGTTATAACAAGATGGGCCATTAACATTGGCTTTTCAAGCTTTCTATACCTAGACTCTATTTCTCTGAGGAGACATGTTTATTAGTTAAGTGTATGTCGATAGTAGCTTAATAGGCTGAGGTTTTTGTTTTTTTTGTTTTGTTAGCTGCAACAGTTCTTTGTTTTTGGTTTTTTCCCTTCTTTTATGCATATCTTACTTAGCAAAAAAGAAAAAAGAAAAGACACGGGAGCAGGATAAACATTTTCTTGAATCAGTAGTACTTGATATTAAATATGTATTTGTGTGTATTTGTTTTTTGTTTTCCCAATTATGATTTATATTATTATGATCGTGTTTGTTGTATACTAATTTCAAAATTAATTCAAAGCATTATTTACGTTTGATGATAAAATGTGACCATAATATTTGAACTTTTTGAAATTGATTTTCATAAGAACATGTCTTTGTCTTATTAATGGAATCGATCATTTTCAATGACTGTGCTATACGGCATACTAATGTTATAATTTGGGAGATTAAGATCTATCCAAACTTTAGAGCAACCTTGAGTAATAATCCCCCCACATGGTTGGTTTGTAAAGCAACACTAAGCAAATAAGCAATGCATAGTTACGTACGATGGATTTATTAGCAGGGATAATTAGTATACATTTTTTGTAATTTTTAAAAATAAAAAAAGAAAGAAGGGAAATGGTGCTATATTTTTCTTAATTTCCTCTTAACATTTTTCTTTAATGTTTTCCACATGGGTTATGCGAGATTCGTGAAAAATGATTTTTTTTCCTCTCTCAATTCCCTCGTATGGAGTGAGATTGAGTTTGATAACTTAGAAAAATGTTAGTCTTACTTAAAATGGATGGAATGAGAAAATATTTTTTATTTTTTATTATGATTAATAGAATTTATCTCTATTTATCAACCATCAACCATCTAATATCAATAAAAGATGAATATTAATGTTCTTCCGTGAATTTCATAAATTATCAATCACATGAAAATATATGATTTAAAATCACTCAAAGTAATACTTTCTCTATTTCAATTTAAGTGCCCTACTTTTCATTTTGGAATATTTCAAAATAATTATCACATTCAAAAGGTCAATAATTATTTGTGTGGAATATTTATGAGGAGCAAATGAAACCACGACACGTGTGTGATCTCGGTAACTAGCTCGGGCTACCCGCTCCTATCGGGCAAGCCTGTCCTCGGAGCACCCGAGACCTCGGGCCTGGCTGTTTTCGGGCAAATGGGCCCTCGGTCCTTGATGCCCTCGATCCATGTCAACCTCGGGAAGTCCCCCTCTCGGTCCCCTCGGGCCGCATGAGCACGTGCCCCTCGCGTGCGTTGAATTTGTCTTACATCTCAGATCCGACTGAGGAAATCAGACCGGGAGCAGAGCACGCTCCTGGAAAACAATTCAGGGGAACGACTGTCAGCGATCAGGCCTGAAACCCCGAAAGATCCGCGATCCGGTCTGAAACCCTTATCTAACCGTGATTAGTGTAGACACCCCATTTTGTACCACCTAATTAATTTGAAATCACGTATTTTGGAAACCCAATGATGAGGTTTATTGTATGTTTTGAGATAATGACAAAGCAATTCCCGACGAGTAGTCAAGATTACAACAGGAAAATACTGCCTTTTTACACTTCATGCGTACGCAACATTGGGTGGTGCGTACGCACCATATTTCCATGCGTACGCACCATAAGCCTTTTTCAGGCCCCTTCAGATCTGTCTCCCACTAAACATGAGAGCATGGGGGAGAGTATGGGGGGGGAGTGGGGAGATTCCCACGGGTGTTCCCCGCATGGGTAGGGGATGGGCCAGTCAGGGGATGTTTTCAAAACCTAATTGAGCCCTATTTATACTCTACTGATGGGACTGGAGAGGGGATCAATCAATCAGTCGGGAGGGGTCCTTTTTTAGAGATAGAGCTATTTCCTTTTTTGGATAGAGGCTTAAGGGAGAACGGCCAGAAAGAGAGAGTGAGAGAAACCAAATACCCACCAAAACACCAGAAAACCAGAAGAGAGAAAGGAGGGTTGAGTGTTGTAATCTGAAGCTGCGAGAAGGGAATTGCTGCGTTGATATTGGAAGCATTCAAACCTGAGGGGTACGTATCACAGACACACATATATATATGCACTGTAAATTTATACTGCATATTTGTTTCTATGAGTTATTGTTTAATATAATGATGCCATGTTACATTGTTAAGGTCAAGAAAATCATTGGTAATGTTAGATTTGAACGAAAATAGCCGTGACATGAGTTCTTGAATTGACGGGTTTTCGGGTTATAAACTCAAAACTTTGACCCAAAAAATAATCATGATTCTGCAAGTTTTTGGATGAACGATTTATGCGCGCTTGTAGTACGCTGCAAGAGCTTCAATTTGGTTTTTGAATCATTAAATTCGGTTAAGAAATGAGTAAGATAAGTTAGGGAGAAGTTAGCACGGGATAAAGCTCAATACTGCATTTTTCAGCTTCAACCCGTTCTGAGGTTGAAGGTGAAGTGGACAGTGATCCAGTGTGGGCGTACTCACCCACAGGTACCGTGTTCCCTAGCATTTGAAGACCTTAGGTTGGCCCGATTGACTCCAAATTTGACAGGCGAATTCGTCTTGTTGAGACCTATCATGTGGGACCTTTGGTTGGTCATTTTGACCACAGTTTGACCAACTTTGACCGTTCATCATTTAAGCTAAGTTGGTACGTACGCACCACTGCGTGGTGCGTACGCACCACTTCTCCTGGTAGAGAATTAGTTAATGTTAGAGTAATTAGTTTTAATATTATATTCATGGGTTTAATGTGAGTACGTGTGGGTTATATTGTTTATCATAATTTATTCTGGTTTTGATTAAAATAGATTAGATTATATCATTATAATATTAGTTAGGTTATTTTATTAAGTATGGTTAGAATATTTAATGTTAGTGTGAGTATTTTTTGTATATATTAATGGTTGTATCTTTTGTTTAATATTAGTGTATGCTGATTGGTAGTTTTGTAGATTAAATTAATGTTAGTGGTGTTAATATTTTATTTATAAAATGCATGTTAGTGGAAAATGTAGGGAAATTGTCTTGCTGATGCGTACGCACCACTTCATGGTGCGTACGCACCCTATGCTCTGACAGAAAAAATTAGTTTGCTTCAAATGGCCATTTTGAATCCACTTGGTGCGCACGCACCACCATATGGTGCGCACGCACCAACACCTGGTGCGTACGCATTGTAGTTTAGGTACTCTTTTATCTGTTTATTTATTTTTGCTTTCCGTGAGTTATTATCTCCTGTATATTCTGTCATGCCATGTGCTACTAACCATTTCTCTACTTGATTATTTTCTTATTTGCATAATCATTTGCGTGCTTGGCATATTGTTGCATTTTCGCATGCTTAGGGTTAAATTTGATTAAATACCTTGATTAATTAAAGCCAACAATTATTCACGGAGGCCGGTTTCGACCGGGCATTTTTGGGTGCCTAATACCTTCCCAATAATGTACCCTAGCTCCGGACTTGAATCTCTGGACCTCGAATTTGACCAAAAACACAGTTCCCAAAGCTAAATTGGGTGGCGACTCCCGCTTGCGCTCACAGTGGCGACTCCACTGGGGACTTGAGAGCTAGACTCCATATGATAAATTGTTGGCTTTAATTAAAACAAAGGAATTTAATTGAATGAAACCACAAATTGCACACACGGGCACGATTACCCTTATACCCTCGGTGAAAGTCTGACGGAAGGTACCGGGCCCCATTCGCGCCTATGGTTACTGAAAGTTGGCATCACTAACCCACAGCCTGTGCCACTAGCCTGTGATAAGCTAGTGAGTACGTTAACGGATTGCTCATTGAGCGTCCTAGCTTGGGTGACCCTTGAAGTTGAAGTACCCATTGCCTAAATCCACATAGAAAACCCCAACCAGCCGCTTTTTGCATAACCTTGTTTGAATGTGTGTCATGTTGTGTGTCATAATGCATCCATGATTAGGCATTTATCGCGGGTACGGGGCGAGGCCCATGCTACTCATTAGCTGTTTAAGTTGAGCCCGATTGAGGGAAGATGTGAGATATTGTTATTGGACCTAGGCCCAAAAGTAAAACAAAATAAAAGGGTTTTTCTGTTCGTAGGCCTACTATTCCTAGTCGTCGGAAAATCGTCTATAAGTGCTCCCTCTTGTCGCCCCAACAAGGCTCATTCCTCCGCCACAATGTGTTCCTGGGGTCCCGTCGTCTTCGCTATCCTGTTCACTGTGCTTACCCTCCAAGTGGCCTATTTCTGCGCATGTGAGAGGATCCCATTCAGGAGGATGATTCCAGTTCTGGCAATCATTGGACTTTCGCCCGTTTACATGCACTACTTTGGGAGTTAATATGTATTTTGTATTTTAGCTTACTATAGCTAGTAGTGCAGAATATGTAGTCTGGTTTTAGTTCATGCATGTGAATATAATTTCCTTTTATGTTCATTTACTATACTCCAGAAAAAGAAAAGAAAAAAAAAAAAAAACACAAAGACCCAGAAAAAGAACAACAAAACGGAGAAGGAGAAAGATGCTACTCGTTAGTAGTATTTTGAGTAGGATCGGAGGGACCAGCTTCGGGCCGTTTCCGGAGACTCTCAAGTTGGTCCCGAATCTGATCCTCGAGCCCTTCTAGAGCCACAACCCTAGGTGTGACGCCCCTGGCATAAGCGTCCACCATGTCTTTCAGTACTCTGTTCTCCTCTCTCAAAGTCCTTATCGTCCGACCGGATTGACGGATGGTTCGTTGAAGACTGAGAATATGGTGATTTAACCTCCCGACTTCCACACCCTTAGTGTGGAGACGCCGAGCCATGCTAGAGGTGACTATGGTGGCCCGAACACTCAAGGCCATGGCGTCCCCCATAAGGTCCATATCGGACCTAGCATTTAAAATCCTTTCATCACGAGGAGTGACGAGTCCCGCGGCTACCGCCGTCGCGTTTGTAGGGTTGTGTACCACGGTATCATTGACCGTGATAAGTTGATTTTGGGTTGGGAATATTGGTCGCCATATGTCTGGTTGTGCCTCTGGCACAGCGTTCAGGTCAGGACGATTTCGGGAAGCGGAGGAAGAGGCCATAGATCTAGGAGAGTAAGAGATTTGAGGAGGTAAGGGTTTGAGTGTCAAATAATTTTGGATCGCCGGCGATCGATTTTCGTTTTTTAAAGCCAAGAGTCAAGGGAGGGACTCGAGGGCTGATGCATTGTCGGGAGGCCCGACACGCTATCAAAAACCCTACACTACCAGTGGTAGGGGATTAAATTAATCCCCTCGAGATCCGTGGTTAGCAGCTGACGCTGCCACTTTATTGACAAAGCGACACTTAGGCTGTCAATCGCCGAAATAGCGTCGGTCGACAGCCACGGGCTAGGCTGTCGAGCAAACGGGCTTTCGGGTTTGGGTTAAATTCGAACGTAACAAGTTTTTGGGTCGTCAAGTGTTGTCGGGTTAGAGGAGCACTAGCCCATTTTTCCGTCTACCAATGGAAATAGGAAAGCCCAAACAGGTCAAACCTAAAAAAGAAAAGAAATATAAATTTTTGGGCCTTTGATTCAATGAGAGGTGAGGTGTGTGAATGTTGGGCTCAAATTGAAAAGGCTAATGGACTGCATGGACCGAGTAGGCATTAGGATTCACCCGATTTGATGAACAAAAGCAAATCCGATTTAAAATTGAAGTTCGAAGTTGGTTATTCGTCAAGCTTAGGCCCAATGAGAGTGAGGTGTGTTATTTTTGAAATTGGACTCAAGCCCACACCAAAAAAAAAAAAAAAAAAAAAAAAAAAAAAAAAAAAAAAAAAAAAGATGGGCTTGAATCCAAAAGAGTTTGTGAGATGAGAGCATTTGTAATGGGCCTAAGCTTGGAAAATGATCTACTTTGTGTACCTGTCAAACCTTGGGCACTTGAAAGATTTAGTAAACATGACGAGGCCCAAGGTATGATAGGACAGAATTGGGTAAAGCCTAATAAAGCTCTCATTCAATAAGAGGGGCATGAACTTAATCACTTGCCTTGGTCAAAATTTCAGTAAAGAATTGAGCACTCACGGTCAGATTTGCGTACACCAGGCTGGGCTTGGGTCCGTTCCCCTACATCGAACCGTTTAAGAAAAGCAGAAACCGAGCTAGTAGTGATGGAACGCGGACAGACGACAGAACCAACCTTGGCAGAACTCATGGCCATGATGGTGCGTGACAGAGCTGAAATGAAAGAAATGGTTACCAAGATGAGTGAGAGGCTGAGCGTCTTGGAAACAGGGAAAGACAAGCCTAAAAGCCCAGAAGCACCCAGTAGGGAGGAAGGAGAAGGAATAGTTATCCAAAGAACCGGAGGCACTGATGGCATATGGGATGACGGAGACTATGAAGAATACCAAGCCAAGAGGGATGTGAGGGCAAAGGGAAAAGATCCGAGGATGGACAAACTGGAAACAGAAAACCAAGAAATGAAAGAACAGATGAACCAAATGAAAACCGCCTGGCGGAAGTCACAAGGCTTAGACAGCTTCATGTTCTCCATGGATGGGATCACTTCTGAATCAAAGACTCAGCTTCCGGAAAAATTCAAGATCGCAGATTATGAGAAATTTGATGGAACCGGGAGACCCCAAGCAACACTTGCGTCAATACTTGAGCATAGCTAAAATGAGGGGGCTAAATTCAGATCAAGTCTTGTGCGCCTTCCCCTCTCACTATCAGGAGACGCTTCCAAATGGTATTACGCAGTGGACAAGAAGATCACTGATTCTTGGGAGGCATTGACTCAAGAATTCACGGACAAATACAACTACAACACCATGTTAGACGTGACATTGAGAGATTTGGAAATGACAAGGCAGAAGCCAGACGAGACTTTTTCAGACTTCTAAGCCGTTGGAGGACAAAGGCAGTAAAAATGGTGAGCCGTCCTGCTGAAATAGACCAGGTCAACATGATACTGAGGAACTTGACGCCGGTCTACTTCGATAAAATGTTGACTTCATCAGTTATGGATTTTCAACAGTTGTACCAGTGTGGAACAAGGATAGAAGATGCAATTCACAAGGGGCAGATAGAGGGCAAGCCCAGAAGAGTATTTGGGGCAAGTAACAGCGCTCCAAGTGGGGCAAATCGGGCTAATGGGCCCACGCAAGCTACGGTCAGTGCCGTGCAACAAGCTGAAAGGAAACCAAGGTTTTTTCATGATTTGGGGGTCCCTCTCTCCAAAGCCTTTGTTAACCTAATGAAAAGAGGACATCTGCAAGCACTAGAAGTAAGGCCATTGCCTAATCCTATTCCATCATTCTGGAAACAAAACGAGTTCTGTGATTTCCACCAGCGCATCGGGCATCGGACTGACAACTGTGTCCGACTAAGGCACGAGATCCAAGATCTTATTGACACGGGCAAGCTACCACCCCCCGGGGAAGAGAAAAAGCCCAACGTACATCAGAATCCTCTCCCCAACTACAAAGGTGCCACACCGCCATATGTGAACATGCTTGCGGAAGGTGCGGAAGGTTACGACCCGTTGGCTTTGATAGTAGCTGTATGTGCACCATGGGAAGACAGCGACGAAGAAAGAGACTGGGACGACAAAAAATATTTGGGCTGAGATCAAGGCAGATGACACCGAAGACTCCATGCACCTCACCCGCGCAGGGAGACATTTCAAACCTTCTCACCTAGAAGGCGACCATCCAGGGAGAGAGGTAAATCAAGAAGGGGATGGGGAAGAACTAAGGCAGCGAATGCGGATTTTGGAGCAAGAAGAGGAAGAGGATAGGGTTCTGAAGCAACTCAAGAAAACACAGGCAAACATCAGTCTATGGGGGCTACTAGTGGCTTCAAGAAAACACAGACAGGCAGTGTTAGATGCATTGGCAAAACAAGAGGTTCCAATTGAAACTACACCTCAGCAGATCCTCTCCCTAATGAGGGTGGGGGAGTCTCCAGACGAGGTCATCTTAACTTTTTCGAAGGAAGATCTCCCCGCTGAAGGATCGGAGCATGCAAAACCTTTGTATATTACTGTTGAATGCAAAGACTTGAAAATCCCAGTGGTATTGGTGGACAACGGATCAGCCTTGAATGTATGCCCCATGCGCACAGCAACCAGGTTAGGGTTTGGCAATGAAGATTTGGCGCCATCTGCAATAACAGTAAGGGGGTATGACAATAGCTCCAGACCAGTATTAGGGACCTTCCAAGCATGCTGTAAGGTGGGACCTGTTATATCCGTTGTTGAATTTTGTGTCATGGACATACCCGCCAATTACAATTTGCTCTTGGGGAGAACGTGGCTGCACCCACTAGAAGCCGTCCCGTCCACTGTACATCAAAAGATTAAGCTGCCATGGGAAGGAGGTGTCTTGATAATTCATGGCGATGGAGAAATCACGGGCCAAGTATCGGGGATAAAAGCAGGAGAGGAAAATCCAGGGTGGAGAGGTTTCGAACTGGTCCAAATGTTGGAAAGAAAAGATGAAGGGATGGAAGAGGTTCACCCTGATTTCGGGGTGGGGATCAGACACACGGTAGCTCACATCATGAAGAAGATGGGGTACATGCCGGGTATGGGGATGGGAAAAAGAGGTCAAGGAGTCACTGAACTCCCGGATTTCCGCATGCAGACAAACCGCAAGGGAATAGGTTATGCCGAGGAGGAAGAACTGCCGAAAAACAAGAATACCCTTAACGGGAATTTCGTCAAGGAAGGGGAAGACTTCCCCTATTGCGGATTCCCCGAGCCATGGTTTGACAAATATAGCAAGAGAAGGGTGCCGGGGCTGGAAGTTTTCTTCGCCGCAGAACTGAGGTTGGGCATCACCAAAGGGAAACCTCGAGGAAAAGAGGTACTAGAAGTAGATTGGGCCGAAAATCTGTGGAATCTGAGTCTACTGCTGTCTGAGCAGGGTTTAGATATACTGGTCCTGACTGAAGAAGAGGCCGCCACAAACCTGACCAAGCTGATCACTGAAGCAGATGGGGGTACAAGCCTGTGGGTTTGGAAGAAAGGAACTGAGATCCACACATACTCCAACGCGGGTGACAAATCCCCTCCAGCCAAGGACAAACTCACCACTAGCTCTGTTCCTAAGTTTCTCGAGAACACTACTGCTGTAACCACCCCTATTGCCAATGAAATGGATTCTGATTTTGCTTATGTTGACGTGTCTCTTGAGGAATATATTGCACAAATGTCTGAGGATCCTGATTTAAACAAAATAATCAATGACAACCAAGAAAGAAATTTTGAACCCATTAAAAGCGAAACTATTTTAATTAACTTAGGCACTAATGAAAATCCTAAGGAAATACAAGTTGGGTCTACACTATCCACGCAAGAACGGTCTAGTCTTAGCACCTTATTGCAGGAATTCCAAGATGTATTCGCTTGGTCATACGCAGACATGCCTGGCATAGATCCGGAGATAGTGCAACATCGCATCATCGTCAAAGAAGGATCTAAGCCTGTCAAGCAGCGGTTGAGAAGAATGCAACCTGAATGGTCAATCAAAGTAAAGGAAGAAGTCTCGAAGTTATTAGAGGTGGGATTCATACGGGCAGTTGATCAAGCAGATTGGGTCGCCAACATAGTGCCAGTACCGAAGAAAGATGGGCGAGTCCGAGTATGTGTGGATTTTCGTGACCTCAACAAAGCTTGCCCGAAGGATGACTTTCCCCTCCCACATATTGATGTCCTAGTGGATAACACTGCGGGAAGTGCGCTAATGTCATTTATGGATGGATTCTCGGGATACAACCAGATTCAGATGGCACCTGAAGATATGACCAAGACAACCTTCACCACGGGATGGGGGACTTACTGTTATACGGTTATGCCATTTGGGTTAAAGAATGCCGGAGCCACTTATCAGAGAATGGCTACCTACTTTGTTACATGATATGATGCACCGAGAAGTGGAAGTGTACGTAGATGACATGATTGTAAAGTCAGAAACCAGAGAGAGTCATCTAGACAACCTTCAAAAGTTCTTCGAGCGGATCAGGGAGTATAAACTGAGGTTGAACCCGCAGAAGTGCACCTTTGGAGTAACATCAGGGGAAACTATTAGGGCATATGGTGACAAACAGAGGCATAGAGGTCGACCCTGTTAAGATCAAGGCAATTGTAGAGATGCCGCCGCCCAAGACAGAGAAAGAGGTTCGGGGTTTCCTGGGAAGATTGCAATACATCAGCAGATTTATAGCAGGGACTCACTTCGACCTGCGAGCCTATTTTCAAACTGCTAAAGAAAGGGGAACCTAAGGAATGGAACGATCAATGTCAACGAGCCTTCGAAGTAATAAAGGAATACTTGCTGAATCCACCGATACTAGTCCCACCACGCCCTGGAAAGCCGCTGTTGTTGTATCTATCAGTATTTGAGGAGGCTCTAGGGAGCATGTTAGCTCAGCACGATGACCAAGGACGTGAGCATGCTATCTATTACCTAAGCAAAAAGTTGCACGAGTACGAAGTGAGGTATACTGCAGTGGAGAAATCATGCTTCGCGCTAGTCTGGGCTGTTCAGAAGTTGAAGCATATCTTGATAAATTATGAGGTGTGGATAATATGCCGCATGGATCCGCTCAAGTACCTGTTCGAAAAACAAACACTCAATGGGCGATTATCGCGTTGGTTATTCCTCCTCGCAGGATTTGAGTTGACTTACGTCACCCAGAAGGCAATTAAAGGAGGAGCAGTAGCCGATTTTTGTGCCGAACACTCAGTCCCAGGACAGGCCCTCGACGACGACTTCCCCGACGAAAACCTCTTGAACGTTGAATGCGCACGAACGTGGAAGATGTATTTTGATGGAGCATCGAACCAATACGGGAATGGAGTTGGAGTTATTTTGATCACACCAGACGACCTGCATATTCCCTTGTCAATTAAACTCAACTTCCGCAATTCAAACAACACTACCGAGTATGAGGCCTGTATCGCGGGACTGGAGGCGTTGTTAGCCCTCAATGTGGAAGAAGTCGAGGTCTATGGAGATTCGGCATTAGTGATCGCTCAAGTTCAAAATATTTGGAAAACCAAGGAAGAACATCTGAAACCCTACCAAAGCTACCTCGAGAAATTAGCTCTAAAGTTCCAGAAAATAACCTTCACTCCTCTACCCCGATCCCAAAATCAATTCGCCGATGCCCTAGCTACTTTAGCCTCATTGATCCACATCCCAGAAAAAGCCCAATTGCAACCATTGATCATACAACAAAGCTCTCGACCTGCCCATGAAGCCACCATTATGTTCATAGAAGAAGAATTTGACGATGGGAAACCTTGGTATTTTGATATTTTGAACTTCCTGGAGCGAGAAGTGTACCCTGAGGGAGCTACCAGGAAAGACCGGCGGGCACTGAGGTTGTTAGCAACACAGTATATTTTACGCAGTGGAAACCTGTTCAAAAGGTCAGCCAATGGCATTCATCTGTTGTGCGTCGATAAAGAAGCAGCCCAAACACTGGTTAGTGAAGTACACGGAGGAGATTGTGGACCCCACATGAACGGGAGGATGCTAGCTAAAAAGCTGATTCGGTTAGGATATTACTGGACTACCATGGAAATGGATTGCGTGGAGTACGTGAGAAAATGTCACCAATGTCAGGTCTATTCCAACATGCAGTACACACCTCCGGTCGAGTTACACCAATTGACATCGCCGTGGCCCTTCTCTGTCTGGGGCATAGATGTTATAGGTAAGATTACCCCGAAGGCTACGGGTGGACACGAGTACATATTGGTAGCCATCGACTACTTCACGAAATGGGTAGAAGCAAAAGCCTACACGGAATTGAAAGCCAAGCATGTGGCCAAGTTTATCGAAACTCACATTATCTACAGGTATGGGGTACCACACGAGGTCATTTCAGATAATGGATCACATTTTCAGGGGGAAGTCCAAAGTATTTTCGAGAAGTACAGTATTAAGCATCACAAATCCTCCCCTTACCGGCCACAGACCAACGGAGCTGTAGAAGCAGCCAATAAGAACATAAAGCACATCCTAGAAAAGTCCGCAAAGACTTACAAGGATTGGGCAGAAAAGTTGCCAGGAGCATTGTGGGGATATCGAACATCAGTAAGGACGTCTACTGGGGCAACGCCGTACGCAGTTGGTATACGGGATGGAAGCAGTTTTACCGGTGGAATTAGAAGTTCAATCATTAAGGGTCATGGTAGAAAGCCAAATCCCTGAAGTTGAATGGAAAAGGGACCGGTACGAACAATTAGCACTGTTGGACGAAAGAAGGCTTAAGTCACTGTACCATGTACAAGGGTATCAAAGGAGGGTTGCCAGGGCTTTTAACAAAAAGGTGAGGCCGAGAAATCTGAAGGAAGGAGACCTAGTGCTCAAGGAAATGTTGACTCGGGTATCGGATCCTAGGGGCAAGTTTAGGCCCAATTGGGTAGGCCCGTATATCATCAAGGCTATATTATCAGGAGGAGCAGTCAAGCTGATGGACGAAGAGGGAAATGAGTTTATGCAACCTGTCAATCTGGATCGTTTGCGCAAATACTATATATGATGTAGACCCTATCTTGTATTACGAAGGAATTTGAATCAATGCAAAGTTAATTGAAATAAGTTTCATCCATTAAATGGGAACAAATAGTACATCTTGCCTGGTTATTGTGAACTAAAATGGAAATGACATGAAATGCAATATAATCAACAAGTGGCGCATCAGCGTTAGAAATCATTCCCTCATCCACTACCATCATGACCATCTTGATTCAGTCTTTTTCGTTTACGATGAACTTCATCCTCTTTCGATCCCCCAATGTCAGAAGCGAGCCAGCCGTAGTAAGCAGCAGAGGGACTAATCAGCTCAGGGGCAACGACAGATAAAACCCGCATCCTGTTGGTCCATGCCCCTTGAATGCGCTCAACAAGGCGGGCCCCGAGTGGACAGACATATCCCATGTGCTCTTTAAGCAGCGATCTTTGAGGCCTGCCGAATTGCCGTTGGATGCGAAGCACGGGACAGTAGGACACTTCCCGAAGGCCAGCTAGCATCACGCTGTGAGAAAGAATCAGACCTAGAGTCATGTCGGATATTCTCCACCAAGGACAGTTCCACCGAATACCATGACAGGAAATGTTAGAAAGCATGCCGCGAAGCTCCTTGATGCTAGGAAAAGGTTTAATCAAGGCCCGACGGCGGTAAAGTTGTGGTTGGTACGCCCAAGGACTCACGTGGGGTTCTACTATGAGCTGCAAGCGTTCGAATAACCAAATCTGAAAAATTGGGAAAAGTGGATCAAACCCTTTATGCGTACGCATCAAGATTCAATGCGTACGCACCCCATCCACATGCGTACGCACTGATGAAGGAAAAAGAAGCCAAATGCAGAATGAAAAAGAAAGGATGGACGGGAATGAAGGGGAATTTACCTGCAACAGCAAGGGACTGCCACCAACAAAGGGGACCTCACCCCTCACAAACCTATCTAGAGCATTGAGAGTTCCGGCTAAGACCATCATGCTTGGATTGGATTCCCTCAATAAAGGAAGGATCTGCAATAGGGCCACGTCGGCGGAGTCGGGGGCATCCACAAACAAGTAACATGCCAAGATACAAAAGCAAAGGGCATTTAAACGGTGTTGGAGTTGATTACCTGTAACTATAGGAGGAAGTTGGCTGAAGTGCGAAACTACAAGTTGGAAGTCTATCCTTGAATTTGAAAACCATCCCCGAGCTACCCTGGTTGGAATACCGAATAAAGAAGAAATTAGGCCCTCGACTTTGAGCGGTACTACGGGTGGTAGTAATATATGGTCGAAATCTGGACGCCCAAGGATGGCCCCAAATTCCTCCATGGTGGGACACACTTCCGTGTTATTGAAGCGGAACACATGACGAGAAGGATCCCAAAACTCGGTAGGCCAGTTTGAGAAAGTCTTGGTTAACCCGCACTTGGGAATAATCAAGCAAAGAAGACAGTTGAAACTGGGATTTAAATTCCCTGCGAGATTGGCCATCCAAAGATTTGAGCCAGTTAGAAAGGTTCGCCATTAGTGAAAAATAGGAGGTGGAAGGGATGACGCTGGTAGAGTTCAAGTGGCGGCTAGGGTAATGAAGAAGAGGCCTTTATAAAGAAAAAGTACAGCAAATGCCCTTTTGGGAAAGAGACAAACAAGAGAGACTGCTGTGGGCCCTAAAAAAAGGACAGAATTTCATTTGATGCGTACGCATCTGTGGGAGATGCGTACGCATTAATTCCAAGTGCGTACGCATTAATAGTGGGTGCGTACGCATTACGTGTTTCCTACACTGTCAGAACACCCTGTTTCAGTAACCGAGCCACCTGGTTTCATCTATATTTACACTAAGCAGATCAATGCAACTTCAAAATCATTTCAGGCAGCACACAACAATTCAAAGCAAGAAAAGCACATACTGAAATAAAAACCAAGTGCAAATGTTTAAGTACATAACCCCGAAATTGAAATTGCAAATTGTCCAAAGTAAAGAGAGATAGAGTCTAAAAGCCCCTAGGGCGATAAGATGGACCGCTGGATGAACCAGCCCCACCACCACCTTGCCCACCATCATCACCACCCTCATCATCATCACCACCTCCACCTGCATCTGCTGCACCTCCGGGTGCCGGCCCTCCCCGCATGCGCAAGATTGTCGCGGAATGAGCAGTCAACATCCGCTTGAGCCCACCAAACATCTGGTATACAAGCTCCATCTCCGCAAGGGTAAGCTGAAAAATCAAAGTGCGATTAGGGCATGCATATTTCGAACTAACTATTTTGCAGGACCTGTCAAGAGAAAGAAGAAATGCTACCTGACGCGTGCCAGGAGGGAAAGGGAGTGGATGCGCTCGCGGGTCGGGGACAATGGACTCCTCATACGCCTCACCCTTCTCATCATAAAGAGGAACCGACCACGAGGGGAATGCAGGAGGAAGTCCCTCGGGAAGAATGCCCGCATCAGGAACCTGGGTATGAAAAAAGTGCAATGAAAGGGGCAAGCTTATGGAAAGCAAAACAGTGACAAGAATGGAACAGAATGGATACCTGGTGACCAATGAAGCGGGGCATGAGGCGCTCCCTGGCAAAGGTGGCATAGTCATGCTCTAGGCTCAGCAGACGAGAAATGTAATGAATGCCACCTCGCCACTCATCCAAATCTAGCTCACCCATCTGATAGGGCACCAAGGAGAAGGCAGGAGGATCATAGGGGACTCGGGCACACAACTCAAGATCTGTAGTCAGCTGGGGCACGACCCTTTCGGCAAAGTAAAAGGCCCGGGCACGGGGATAGGACAGCAAACAGGACACCTCAGCCATGGCGTGCGCGTCCTCCTCCCACTCTGGGGGACCAACCTCGGCTCGACCAACCCAAGGGCGGGGATTCACCTATTGTCAGGACATGATCAGCCAAAAGGAAACAAAAAGGGGAAAGAGAACAATAGAAAGCAAAAAGTGGACCCATACACGCTCAAGCCTGTCTAGGAACTCTCGGACTCCAATGTGGGACAAGTCCTCCTGATCGCCCAGAGGTCTCAAGTCAATGTACTCCTGGGCCCATAGCTGCAAGACAAACAAAGAGAATCAATAAACATCTTGAGAAAAGAGCAAAGCATGAAAATAGAAGAGAATGGAACCCATATACGGTTACTTACCGCCCAAAGCCTCCAGCAACCTGTCAAAGAGTCGGATTTTACCCGACTAAGGGCATCCGTGGTGGCATAAAGGTGTGCCAAGACAGCCGACCCCCATCCGTACTCATATGCAGCCTCAAGGTCCTCCAATGCTAAGAGCCAACCTGGCTCAAAAGTCTGCGCAGCATTAGGGACTAGGAAAGCCCCTATAAGGTAGAGGATGAAAGCTCGAGCCATGATAACACGCTCCTCCACAGAATCCTGCCCTCTCCCAAGAAACTCATTGTACAAAGCTGGATACTTCATGGTGGCATTGGGGCAAGGCATGCCCAACAAACGCTGGGTCAACGCCTTCCTCTGATCCTCAGTCAGCTCAAAAGTGAAGGGCCTCCCCCTCATCCGTAGACCTGTCAGACGGTGGAAGTCGTAAGGGGTGAGAGTCCACTCCCTACCCGCTAAATGAAGGGTATGGGTGGTGTCCCACCATCTCTCTGCCAGGCAGAAAACCAAGGTGTTGCTGGTAGCCCGATGAATCGTCACTGCAGCCACGGTCCCAAACCCGACATCCGACACCAATTGCTGAGTATCGGGGGTCAACCGGTCCCACCAAGTAGTCAAACTCTCCAGACTGCCACGTCCACTTTTCTTCTTTGGAATCTGGAAAGAAGGAGAACCCAGGTAAGTACAGATACAGGTAAGTACAGGTTCATATCAATTCTATCAAACACAAGTTCGGTGCGTACGCATGACCTATGGTGCGTACGCATTGGTCACAGTGCGTACGCATAGGAGGAGACTGCGTACGAATAGGCAAGGCAGTGCGTACGCATCGATGCTTAGTCCATCAGATTTCTGTTTTATTTTTATTTTGTTACATTAATTCGAGATGCGTACGCACTACACCCCAATGCGTACGCATGCGGGGCTTGTGCGTACGCATGTGGGACTTATGCGTACGCACTCAGGACACTGGTTCGTCTTCAACCTCGGGACCGTGAACCCCCTCAACCTCCAAACTCAGATTTCACAAGTTTTCTCCAGTTTTTATGATATATACAGACATACTATGATCATTTGAGGATAAAGTTCACATTTTTATGGACGGTGAGAGATAAAAATCAGATCTTTGAAGGCATGCATATTCAACAATGGAGGAATGGGTTTCAAAGACTTACTCTTTGTTGCCGTGCAATGTGGGAGAGATGCTCCTGTGGCCTGAAGGTGATGTCGGGGATTTGCTGCGGGTTGAGCCGTGGATCCCAACGGTTGATGGTGAACCCTTCATCATCGCCGCGAAACCGTTTGTTCTTGGGAGGCATGTTTGCCGGCGGGAAGTTGCAGAGAGAAAGTAAGAAGAAAAGAATGGGAAGAATGAGAGACAGAGGAAGGAGAACAGTGGGTTGGGAATGGGTTTGCAAGAGAATGAGTTTTTTATGAAATAAGAGTGAGTGGGAGAGGGAGTTATGGAAGAGTGGGGAGTGATTTTCGGGGTAATGGGAAGCGTCGCCGGAGAAGAAGAGGTCGTTTCAGAATTTGAAACACCCCTTAAAAGAAACGGTGCCGTCTCGGTAAAATTTTTTTGGCAGAATTGCATCTAATGCGTACGCACTAGATACAGGTGCGTACGCACCAGTTATTCATGCGTACGCATCAAACCTTCCCCACGTACTCCTCAAATCGCGTCGCCGTGTGACAAACCTGATACGAATAAAATTGCACCTAATCTGAGGTCCGACAGGAATGGAATCGCACCTAATCTGAGGTCCGATACGACTGAAATCGCACCTAATCTGAGGTCCGATACGAATAAAATTGCACCTAATCTGAGGTCCGACAGGAATGGAATCGCACCTAATCTGAGGTCCGATACGACTGAAATCGTACCTAATCTGAGGTCCGATACGAAAGAAATCGTACCTAATCTGAGGTCCGAAACCTAATCTGAGGTCCGAAATGGAGGAGATCGCGCCTAATCTGAGGTCCGATACGAAGGACATCGTACCTAATCTGAGGTCCGATACGAATGAAATCGCACCTAATCTGAGGTCCGATACGACTAAGATCGCGCCTAATCTGAGGTCCGATACGGAGGAAATCGTACCTAATCTGAGGTCCGATATGACTGAAATGGTACCTAATCTGAGGTTTAATACGACTGAAATCGCACCTAATCTGAGGTCCGATACGACTGAAATCGTACCTAATCTGAGGTCCGATGCGAAGGAAATCGTACCTAATCCGAGGTCCGATATGACTGAATCTACGCCCACCCTGGGGCCCGATGTATCCTTTTAACCCGCTCTGGGGTCTGCTTTATTCTTCAAGATAACTGTCATCCATTGATTTATACCTATTACCATCCTCGTTATAGCCCAAACGAGGTCGGATTCTCACATATGCATGAACTACGGCGGGTCTGATCCCTTACAAAAGGGTACGTAGGTAGTTAGGTGATCCCTAATTCGACCCCATGCATGGTTACATTTGATTTTGAGTTGTTAGGCGGTCAAAATGATTGGGTCTATGGAATCTTTCGACACCACTCGAAGGAGCGAGTGAAATCGAAAGAGGGGCAACTGTAGACACCCCATTTTGTACCACCTAATTAATTTGAAATCACGTATTTTGGAAACCCAATGATGAGGTTTATTGTATGTTTTGAGATAATGACAAAGCAATTCCCGACGAGTAGTCAAGATTACAACAGGAAAATACTGCCTTTTTACACTTCATGCGTACGCAACATTGGGTGGTGCGTACGCACCATATTTCCATGCGTACGCACCATAAGCCTTTTTCAGGCCCCTTCAGATCTGTCTCCCACTAAACATGAGAGCATGGGGGAGAGTATGGGGGGGGAGTGGGGAGATTCCCACGGGTGTTCCCCGCATGGGTAGGGGATGGGCCAGTCAGGGGATGTTTTCAAAACCTAATTGAGCCCTATTTATACTCTACTGATGGGACTGGAGAGGGGATCAATCAATCAGTCGGGAGGGGTCCTTTTTTAGAGATAGAGCTATTTCCTTTTTTGGATAGAGGCTTAAGGGAGAACGGCCAGAAAGAGAGAGTGAGAGAAACCAAATACCCACCAAAACACCAGAAAACCAGAAGAGAGAAAGGAGGGTTGAGTGTTGTAATCTGAAGCTGCGAGAAGGGAATTGCTGCGTTGATATTGGAAGCATTCAAACCTGAGGGGTACGTATCACAGACACACATATATATATGCACTGTAAATTTATACTGCATATTTGTTTCTATGAGTTATTGTTTAATATAATGATGCCATGTTACATTGTTAAGGTCAAGAAAATCATTGGTAATGTTAGATTTGAACGAAAATAGCCGTGACATGAGTTCTTGAATTGACGGGTTTTCGGGTTATAAACTCAAAACTTTGACCCAAAAAATAATCATGATTCTGCAAGTTTTTGGATGAACGATTTATGCGCGCTTGTAGTACGCTGCAAGAGCTTCAATTTGGTTTTTGAATCATTAAATTCGGTTAAGAAATGAGTAAGATAAGTTAGGGAGAAGTTAGCACGGGATAAAGCTCAATACTGCATTTTTCAGCTTCAACCCGTTCTGAGGTTGAAGGTGAAGTGGACAGTAATCCAGTGTGGGCGTACTCACCCACAGGTACCGTGTTCCCTAGCATTTGAAGACCTTAGGTTGGCCCGATTGACTCCAAATTTGACAGGCGAATTCGTCTTGTTGAGACCTATCATGTGGGACCTTTGGTTGGTCATTTTGACCACAGTTTGACCAACTTTGACCGTTCATCATTTAAGCTAAGTTGGTACGTACGCACCACTGCGTGGTGCGTACGCACCACTTCTCCTGGTAGAGAATTAGTTAATGTTAGAGTAATTAGTTTTAATATTATATTCATGGGTTTAATGTGAGTACGTGTGGGTTATATTGTTTATCATAATTTATTCTGGTTTTGATTAAAATAGATTAGATTATATCATTATAATATTAGTTAGGTTATTTTATTAAGTATGGTTAGAATATTTAATGTTAGTGTGAGTATTTTTTGTATATATTAATGGTTGTATCTTTTGTTTAATATTAGTGTATGCTGATTGGTAGTTTTGTAGATTAAATTAATGTTAGTGGTGTTAATATTTTATTTATAAAATGCATGTTAGTGGAAAATGTAGGGAAATTGTCTTGCTGATGCGTACGCACCACTTCATGGTGCGTACGCACCCTATGCTCTGACAGAAAAAATTAGTTTGCTTCAAATGGCCATTTTGAATCCACTTGGTGCGCACGCACCACCATATGGTGCGCACGCACCAACACCTGGTGCGTACGCATTGTAGTTTAGGTACTCTTTTATCTGTTTATTTATTTTTGCTTTCCGTGAGTTATTATCTCCTGTATATTCTGTCATGCCATGTGCTACTAACCATTTCTCTACTTGATTATTTTCTTATTTGCATAATCATTTGCGTGCTTGGCATATTGTTGCATTTTCGCATGCTTAGGGTTAAATTTGATTAAATACCTTGATTAATTAAAGCCAACAATTATTCACGGAGGCCGGTTTCGACCGGGCATTTTTGGGTGCCTAATACCTTCCCAATAATGTACCCTAGCTCCGGACTTGAATCTCTGGACCTCGAATTTGACCAAAAACACAGTTCCCAAAGCTAAATTGGGTGGCGACTCCCGCTTGCGCTCACAATTTGGTTTTGGGTCCTCCCATCTATCTTTTAACCTATTCTTCGCACTTTTCCAGCATTCATTGCATTTAGCTTTCAACCACCCATTTGTCGCCGGATTGGGGAACTCAAAAAAAGTCTACAAATGCAACACGAGTAAACCATGATAATGGGCCACAACAATAGAATATGAATAACATTTATATTCAAAACTTAATTTCTTTTAAATAAAAAGATTCATACATGTATCCGCACTAGTGCACTTTTGATCTGGTCATTGCTCACTAGTCTCCAATCTTTGATGTCAAAGGGATAATTTCCCCAGAGCTCATTATACTTCCAATAAGATCACTGACTAATTTGCCATCGTCAGTGTTTGGCGCTCCATGCGCATCAGCCTCAATTACTATTTTGTTTCCCCCATTTGCAAGCAGTCTATCATCAAGCTTTTTCAATAGACTACGCCCTCTAGAATGGTCCCCTGATATTAACATTAACTATTGTCAGTTGAAATTCATATATATATATATGAGTAATTGACAAACAGCAATTTCAACTATGGAGATATTAAACCTATATCAATTAGATCATAACTTAATACAAGTAATTGAACTTTGAATTTTTAACTATTGCAAGTACATGATGTGTTCCCTCTTTGTATATATACACACAAATAGGAATCCACAAGCTCGAATTGAATTAAATGGATTTTTTGCCTGACTTAATTGAAGATGATTGAATAACCATGGTACTTATTATCTATTCTATTCTGAACCATTAATGATGCTTCTATATACTCTTACAGTTCCACATTTATAGTGCCACTTTCCTAAGTTCTCTTTATAGATTATATGTGGACAATAAACCTGTACATGAATTATGAAATTGAAATGCAAAAAATTTTGGGAGAGAACAAAGAGGGTAAAAAAAGTGGTAATCTTATAAGGTTTTTGGAACTTCATACACAATTTCATTGAATATATACAATCTAAATTTACACATGCAATTACTGAGTTCTTATGCAATTTGCAGGTAGCTATTGCTTTGGAGAAAGCAGCACGGTCAGATGAGTACTTTGTTAAGAGGAAACTATATCCGAAGATTGGCTTCTTTCAAATATAAATAAGCTTGTTTTATTGTTAAGGATGTTAGCTTCCCCTTGTGACTTTATGAGATGCTGTTGTAGTTTCTGTCACAGATTCATGGTAAAAGCCATTGAATTTAAATTTTTAGGTGAACTAGGAACTAATGTCCTTGAAGATGATTGAACAACTATGATACTTATTATATAGAAGCTCAAATTGAATTAGATGATTTTTTTGCCCGACTTAATTGAATAACCATGGTACATATTATATGGGAAAAAAATATGCATCCCTTTATTTGACGTTTAGGCATGTACTGTCCAGTTAACCCATGCCATCTTGAGGTCGACATTATATATATGTAGTCAATAACTGTAGGGACATACAATTGATCTAGGACACTACATTAATGACATACACCAAATTAAATCATGTGATATAAAGATAATAAATCATGGGACATAGGATTCTAATATCTCTGTGAGTCTATAATTGTCTACACAGTTTGACAAATTTAACCACTTTCTTACCAGTCAAATTACCCTCATTCTCATCAGGATTGGGGCCAACCGCCTCAACATGCTCGACTGGAGGATCGGGAAGAGCTTCAGCCTGTCTAGCGCGCTTATTGCGCGTCCTCGCCATGGCAATCTATTTGTTATAGAAGAACATTAAAAAACAATACATTATGTTATAGAAGAACGTAAAAAACAATACATTATGTTATAGAAGAACATAAAAAACATCATACAAGTCAAATTGAGCAATGACCTTTTTAGTAACATTGATTAATTTAATCCAGGTATTAATATAACACATTCTTTAGTAAATATGCTTCTTTTTTATCAATCGAATTGGTTTTAGAATATTAAAAAGTTAAGTACATAAAAGGGAAAAAAAACAAACAAAGAGAAACCTGAAGACAATAAATTATTTCTATAAAAGAAAATAAAGGGTATAAAAGAACATACCATTTTGGGATAACAAAAAGGTATATAAGCATATATTGGTATAAAAGTTCATAAAAAAAAACATTATTGGAAAACGTTGCTTATAATCCATGTACACGGGTATTTCGTCATCCCAAATGTCCATTTCTTCGTCATCATTGTCCAAATCTCTGGTAGGTTGATCAGGGATTAGAGGTGCGTCGACTGTTATCACTGGAACATCAATCCTGGCTTGAAGAACACTATCCATATTAACTATGGCCTCATCTAATTTGTTGCCACTGAATGACTCAGCTTCTAAGAATGTCTCACCATCATTTTTAGACAATTCACCACGCACGTCAAAATAATCCCTAGGCAACATCTTAACAGCGACCTTCCACCCTTTTTGCATAGGATTCTCTACATAAAAAGCTTACAAAGCTTGTGATGCAAGGATGAAAGGCTCACTGGTACTTACAAATCGGTCGGATTTGACAAGGGTGATCCCAAAGTCATCCAGTTTTATATCACGCCCTTGAACCCAGTCACATTTGAATAGTACAACCTTTCTATCCTCGTAGTAATCAAGCTCGAAGACATCTATAAGGATACCATAGTAAGTTCTCTCTTCATTAGAATTTGTGTTTGCAATCAGTACTACTCCGCTATTCTGAGTTTTCCTGTTATTGTCAACCCTTTGGGTGCGAAACCGAAACCCATTTATTAGAAAACTATTATGTTTTTTCACAATTTCCCGTGGTCCACCCACTAGCCACATAAGATCCCTTTTGATAGAGTCAACCCCATCCACAGATATACTCAAAACCTATTTACCATATTGGAAAAATAAGTGGACTACAATAATCATGGGGATCAACACCCAAAAAAATAATAATCATAAAAAAAACTGAGAAGAAATTTAGAAGGTAATTTGATTTATGCAGGCACATACGAACTACTTACATTGTCTTTGAACCAACATGAGAAATTATCTCTATGTTTACGGTCAATGAACAATTGTTGGTGATTAGGATATTGAGTTGTAAGGATCTCATAGTGTTTTCTGTATACAAAATTGGCATTAAAACGTCATACATGAACGCATTTTATAAGCACAAATATCATACATTCGTAAGTATAATGTAGGATGGTTTCTTACGTAATATATGGGGCCATTTCAGGGCAATTAAATAGTACATACAAATGCATCGCGTGACGGTCCTCATAATCTAATGATATGGACTTCCCCTTCCCTGGTGAACGACCTGGTAGTGAGAAAATGGACAACCCTTCATATGGTGAGTCCACACTAGTGTGCTCAGAATTCCTCGAGATACGAGTTGACTTCGTCTCCACATCGTGTAGATACCTTGAGCAAAAATTTAGGCATTCTTCTGCCAAGTACCCTTCTGCAATAGACCCTTTTGGTCGACTTTTGTTCCGTACTTATGACTTTAGAGTTGATAAATACCTACACAAGATGGAAATACGTCTTACCGTATGCACATTGGGTTTGAACAACATATTTCATATGAGAAGAGATTCACACACCTCTCAATCGGATACATCCAGCGATATTGTACTGGACCAACTATTCTCGCCTCACCGGGCAAATGAATTGCCAAATGCACCATAACATCAAAAAATGTGGGTGGGAACAACCTTTCAAGATGGCAAAGTGTTACAGCCATTCGAGGTTCAAGTGCCATGAAAGACTCAACTGTACCAACTTTTGAGCACAATTCCCTAAATAAACTACTAAATTCTATCAATACCGCAACAACATTCTTTGGCAACGACTTTCGCACTGCTATTGGAAGCAATTGTTGCATTAAAATATGATAGTCATGGCTTTTCAACCCAGAGAGTGTCTTGTTTTTTAGGTTCACACAACGTGATATGTTGGACGCATAACCATCTGGTACTTTAACATTCTCCAACACTTCACAAAAATTAACTTTCTCCTCTAAAGACATTGTGAAACAAGCAGGATTGTAAGACTTCTTCTTTCCAGGTACATCCCATGGATGTAGTGCAGGTCGTATGCCCATATGTTGTAAGTCTTCACGTGCAGCCAAGTCGTCTTTCTTGTGTTTATCACTATCCAATAAAGTCCTAACCAAGCTTTCACATATGTTTTTCTCCGTGTGCATAACATCCACGTTGTGTCGTATTAACAGATGCTTCCAATATGGTAGTTCAAAGAATATACTCTTCTTTTTCCATCCGTCCGCCCGTTTTGGACCCTTGCCAACTAGCTTCCCAAATGTTACATTGACATCATGCATCTGATCCAACAGCTGAGAACCATATTTAGCTTCTGGTGGGGATCTGAATTCAGTCTTCCCATTGAAAGATGCTTCTTCATAATGAAATATGTGTTCACTATCCAACCATCAACGGTGGCTACAGTATGAACATTTTTTACTTGCTTTTAACCAGTTCTTATCAATATCGACATTGCAATGAGGACAAGCGTAATATCCTTTAGTGCTCCAACCTGATAAGTTTGCATATGCAGGAAAGTCATTGATTGTCCACAGTAATGCTGCTCACAGTGTGAAATTCTCTTTCTTTCTTGCATCGTATGTGCATATACCATTGACCCATAAATCTTTCAATTTCTCAATTAGTGGTTGCAAGTACACATCAATGTCATTTCCTGGTGCCTTTGGACCAGGAATGAGCAACGACATAATGATGTACGGTTGTTTCATGCACAACCATGGTGGTAAGTTGTATGGCATCAGAACCACGAGCCACGTGCTGTGGCAATGGGACATTAAACCAAATGGGTTGAAACCATCACTTGCTAACCCAAGTCTGACATTGCGACACTCAGTGGCAAATTCAGGAGACTAGTTGTCCAATGCTACCTAGGCTTTAGAATCAGCAGGATGTCTAAGTACCCCATCCTTGGTACGGTCTTCCGTGTGCCAACTCATCAACCCAGCGGTTTTTTCAGACATGAACAGTCGCTGCAGTCGTGGCTTCAAAGGGAAATGACGCAAAACCTTTGCAGGTATTTTTTTTTTCTTTGTAGAGGCACATACCGAACTTTATTTGTTGCTTTTCCACCTAGATGTCCCACATACATAGCATACCTCATCATTTGCGTGTTGATTTCGATACAACATGCAATCGTTAGGATACGCATCAATCTTGTCGTACCCAAGGCCTAGTTCCCCAATTATCTTCTTAGTATAATAGAACGATTCAGGGAGGGTTTCACCTTCTGGTAATGCTTCCTTGAGTAACTCAAGCACCATAGTAAACCCCTTGTCGCTCAATCCGTTCAGACATTTTATGTGGTATAAACGAATAACGAACGAAAGCATACTGAACTTCTTACATCCTGGATATAACTCTTGCTTAGCATTGTCAATTAACTTGTAGAATGTTACAGCATCAGGATTTGGGTTGTCTACATCATTATCCAACCCACCTTGCCCAGCTAGGGATGGGATATGGAATGCGTCATGTAACATTCCATGTATATCATCACCACCTTCTTCACTGTCATCTCCTTCATCTGACATGTTGTCTAAAGAGCGAATCAAATCCGATTCCCCATGGAACATCCATGTCATGAGAGCATAACCTGGAGCCTAACTGCGCCTTGTTAAATGCAACCTTACAAAGTCGCGATTTCCCCGTTTTGTATTTATGCAATCGCGACATGGACAGTACATAATTCCTTCAACAGATGCATTGGCCTCAATATAATCAAGAAATGTTTTGAGACCAGCTTGATATGCATCTGAGACTCAATCCAATGTAATCCAACTCTTATCCATGACCAAAGTTGTACTGATTTTGTAACTGTAATGAGAAATTTTGTAATTTAATTACAATGCATTGCGACACTTTATGTATACGTACTTATTTATTATTCCATAAGTTAAAAAGTTTAGTAAGTCGAAATATCTAATCATGGTGTTGTAATGTTGTATGAATAGGTGTATATTGAAACAACTTTAAGTTACTAATCAAAGTTTTGAGGCTGCAATATCTAATCATAGGTATTGAAATTAACAACTTATTGCAACGTAAGATCAAGCAGTGGTGGAGGCAAGGGAGGCGGTGGCCCCTACACCCATTTTTTAAAATTAAAAATTTGTAATAGCTTTTATAATATATATAAAATCACCCTCACAAATTCACCTTCTTCTAATATTTATTTATTTCTATCCCTTATTTGGTTATGGAAGCCCACCCAAGAGTCTAAAACCCTACTCAAAAGATGAAGAACACAATTGTAAAAGTCTATATTTCTTGAATAGAAATATCATTAATAAAAATTTACATTTTTATGTTTACTAGTAGTTCACAGATTTTCTTTGATGATGTTATTGTTAATTAGGGGAAAGAAAAAGAAATTTGTGTAAGATTACAGTTAATTAATTTCTTTAGTTTATAAAATTATAATGGACTATACTAAAAATTTCTTATTAAGGTAAAATCTTGACTCCATCACAAGGATCTGGTTGGCAAAGGTAGAAAACAGCCTATTGCTACTAAAGGAGGTCATTTTTCTCCTACTATTCTCATCAAATATAACATATCCAATCTAGTTAAAGCTAGATTGGAACATATCCAATCAACTTGTTCTGTAACCCGACTTTCGAATTTTCTTTATTTTAGAAGGTACTTTTCTTGCATTTGAATTGTTGGGATACTTATTCAACTCAACTTGTTCTATAGCCACGAAAGCATAATAGCAAATAAAAGAAACCAAGAGGAATTCTAAACCACCACTCACCATCTCTCACATGTCTCGTGAAGAATTCCAGAATTCTTAATCATGGGCCATAATTGTGGGTTTAATTCAATTTGGGACCTAAGGCGAAAATTCCAAACGAGGCCCTTGCTTTGTTAAATATGTAATATATTAATATATTAATAAAAAAAAATCACATACAAAATAATCTTCACATACAATTCGTCTATAGAAATAGAAAAGAGAAGGAAAACACCAAATAATATTCGCATACTACATGTTTATAGAAATAGAAGGGAGAAGGAAAAGAAAAACAAAAATATAGGAGAAAATGGGGGAAGAGAGTAGCAATGTAGCACTAATTAAAAAAGGGATAATATTTGGCTACTTACAGTAGAGAATAATCTTCAAATACCTCTTTTTCACACACTTTTAATCCTGTGTCCAAAAAATTAAATGAGAAATGACGGTGTGCATGCATCTACATGTTTATTGATTATGAATACATATCCATATGTTCGTGTTTTCATGTTTACATGTCCATGTAAAAATGAATGTGTCCACATATCCATATGTTCGTGTCCACATATCCACGACTCTTTATTCAAGTGTCTACATTTAATTTTGTTTAATTAACTATGACATGTTTATAATACGAGTGGGTAAGCAAGAACTCCTCCTCCACAGTAAAGGACTAAGTATTTTTTTTATTTTAATTATTAAAAAATACATATTAAACAAAGTACTACGAAACATAGTTTTTTGATTGGCTAAAATGATAACTAATAAAAAAAAAATTATTCCATCTATTCTATTAGATATAAAGCAATGCGGGGTCTTTTTATTATTTAAATATTTTATTAAAATAAAAAACTTTTGAAGAAATCAAACAAAGGACTTTGAAGGCAACAGTAAAAAATTTGAACACGCAATGATGGAAACATATCTATAATCACATGGACATAAGGACCAATAAAACAATAAATTCCTTTCTAACATAATGGTCATAATTTGTTTCAGTATTGAACCCAAGAAAAATAATAATAAAATAAAGTGAACCCCTCTTATATATATTCCATCTTCAACTTCATAAAATAAAGGTCTCCAACATTAAGAACACTAATTGAAAATGAGACAAGTCAGAGCGGCGTAGCATATATAGGGAAGTAGTAACTCACCAGTCGATAAAATGGTATGTTGATAAAGCTCAAAATTATCTAGAATCCTACACATAGATAAATCCAATTAATATCTTTTAAAAAATTACAAATTATAAGTATGAAACTACTTTAAAAAAATTAAAGCAATATTATGCATATGCTCTACATATGAATAGACATTAACATATATTCTCCCAAGGGTTACGTGGTCCTATCCCATTTAAGAATTATATACTACGCACATATTACGTTATTACATACATTCAACACTTTTATAAAAATTTCGGCAGCATTTCCTTACAGTTCTCCAAGTATGTAATTTAGGGAGGATTAACCATTACTGGTCCTCTCTAAGCTCATACCCAGAGAACATTTAGGAGTTGCGCTGAAACTTTCAGAAAAGTCTTAAATGTACATATACACAATAGTTGAGTAGAATACATTCTTAAATTGTCCAAATGGACAATTCAAGAATGAGTACACGTCAAGGTGCTAGCTACCAACAACAACACATAGGATTATGTTAGTAAACAAGTCAATCGTATCATAAAGATCAGACATGAAAGTATGTAACCAACACCATCCATGTATTGAAATAGAGTTAGGTAACACCTTGTGCAATTGTATCATTCTTGAACGAGTATTCTAGGTGGGTATGTATATGCATATACAATAAAGAGACAAAATATATAACAAAGGATAAATCAGGACAGCCACAAATAAAAGAAACAAACACACAAAGTGAGTATATCCCACCTTCCCTTCTATTATAAGCCGGAGGGTTTCTTACTGTAGGTGAATAGTAGAGGCTGATGTGTCAAGCCTCAAGTTTTTTTCTCTTTTTTTTTTTTTTTTTTTTTTTTTTTTTTGGCCTTTGTTGGCTTTAACGTGTCAACGTTGAGAGTGTCTTCTCCCATATACTACTCCTCTCTCTTCTCTATAAGCCGTTCTGTCTCTCTCCTTCCCTTCCACCACTTTCGAGTTTGAAATTCAAACTTATATCACACACACACGGGTTATCTCTCTCCCCCCCCCAAAAACCCATATCCTAAAATTTCAGGAAATCAGGAAAGCTTTCAAAAACACTCTCCCTCTCCCTCTCCCTCTCCCTGTCATGCTCTCTCTCTCTTTCAATATTTGCATTCAATGGTGGATTTCAAAGCTTTCTTGATTTCCAAAAATTTTGGAAGGGCTAAAGAGCATAGCGGTGGGTTTCAAATTTTGAATCTCCCTGTTTTAGTTGTCAATTCCTCTTCTCACTTCAAAGCCCCTTCTCCTAACTTCTATCTCCTTCTCAAGCATGGTTCAAAGTCTCTTTCTCAGTCCTTGTCCCATTTCGGTCTCGGGCGTCTCGGTTTCGCCCATCTCGTCGCGTTTCAAGCAAGACGCAACTTTATGCATGAAAGAGTGTTCAAAAAAATCTAAAAAAATAATAGAAAAATCAGAAAAAATATTTGAAACACATTGAAACCATCAAATAAGCAAAACAATTAACTTTGGGCACATACTATGATTAAGTATACTAAAACAGGCGTTAGCGCGTTATTTTACTATAAAATACATAATATTTAATAAGTGTTTTTTCTCTTTTGAAATAAAACATATGACTATTATTTATTACTATATTAAAAAGAAGTAAATTAAAAATAATTTATAAATTACAAATGATAACCTTTTAAAATTACCTACTTGCTTATGAAAGATGAAAAATAATATTTTGAAAATACTAAAATTGTTAAGTAATTTTTATAAATTAAACAATCTTATAATATAAGATGTTTCTTTTTTAGAAATAACCAAAAAAAAAAAAAAAAAAAAGAGACTATATTGTAATTTACAATGGGTCAAAGCCTCATACGGTAAAAAAAAATACATATATATGTCGTATTTTATGAGCAGCCCAGCCACTCGCACTCAGCCTTTGTCCCAAAGAATATCGCACCTACACAAAAACAGGAAAAACAGAGAAATTAAGAAGGAGAGTGCAATGGAGGGAGGGAGGGAGGGAGGGAGGGAGGTTCCCCTGTTCGAGAGCCTCGACCGCCGGCACAATCAACCTCAACTCCTACAGTCGACCTCAGTCGCCGTTGCCGGAAACGTCGACTTTAGCTGCTGCCGCTACCGCTGCTACAGCCCACCTGAGACGATAGAGAAGACGATGCCAGCAACACCACCGAGATTGCCGAGACTTTGAACCATGTTCTCGAGCACTCTTCTGTATTGATTTCTTATTTTGCTCCAAACTTTGATTTAGTGTCATTCTTTGTTCAATTGGTTTGGGTTTTTCTTTCTTAAAAAAAAAACCCCAAAAGCAAAAAAAAAACCCTAAATTTCAGAGCATAGAGAGACATAGATTCAATGTAAAGAATGAATGATAACAAAGATCGTGAGATATATCGACAAACACACCTCGAGATATACTACATGGGGTCTGGTTATGGCGCAAAGATAGGGCCTTTCGCGATGGCCAGTGCACAACAGGCTTAGGAGAACGCGACTCAACGGCGGACTACAGCAATGGCGAGGAATAACGACCTTCTACTACAACTGCTACGAACGAGATCTTACACCAGGCTAGGGCGCGCGACGATGTCCGTCAAACAATCACCGGCGAAGAGGCAGAGGTGGTCATCTACAGCATATAGATGGCTGAAGTCGTCAAATGCAAAGCAATATCCCGAACCAAAACCATGGTCTTCTTTGAATTCACCGACGGTGAGAAGAAATTGCTTCGAAAATGGATAGAGAGATAGAGAGATAGAGAGGCATATGATCGATGGAGACGATGACAGAGCGGGAATGAAAAAGGGGTTTTGTGTTTTTAGCGCCAAAAGCCAAAAGCAGCCCAAGAAAGTTTCAATGGGGTTTTGTGCGTAAAGCCAAAATCAGATTCTTCTGGAAGGATTGTTATTGGGACGGATATATCCGTCTCAATGTATTAAAAAACCCTTTTGTTTTGACCCTGAGATGGATATATCCGTCTCAAAAACGTTTTATACACCAATCAGCCCCTTAGGACGGATATATATGTTGATAAGTTTCCCACAATCGAATATTTAATAAATAAAATAGCTAAAGACGGATATATCCGTCCCAAGGATGTTTTTTTTTTTTTTTTTTTCTCTTTTTTTTTGACTTGAAAATTGGGTAAATAAGATGAAACTGGGTTTTAACGGTTGGGACGGATATATCCGTCCCAAAAATTACTAAATCTTAACAAATTGAGACCCATGTTATATCCGTCCCAAATAAAACGTCCCAATTGAGGTGTTTTCTTGTAGTGCAATTAGGAGTGTTCATGGTTTAGGTTAAAACCGAAAATCAAACTGAACCAAACCAAATCGATCGGTTTGGTTTAGTTTTTTTGTCCTTAGGTTTGGTTTTGGTTCTAATTTTAGAAAACCAAATTAAATTGGTTTGGTTTTGGTTTTCATGTTTAAAAAACCAAACCAAACCGAAAAACCGAAAAAACCGAAAAAATATAATATAAATATATATAATTTTATATATTACATATTAAACTTACTTTATAAATTTTTATTCTAATAAGGGCATAATAGGTAATAGATTGTAAATTTTCTTAATGTTTTTTCTTTATTAGATTGGTATGAATTAAACTAACTATTATTGTTGTATGAGATATTGGCACGTATTAGATTGGAGATTTGAATTTGGATTGACATAAGTTAATTCTTTTCTATTTTGATACAGTGTTTAATGTTTTTTTTAGTTGCTAATGTAATGATTTTATTAAAAATGTTTTTATTTAGAGTTTGGCTTGTCATTTTTCTATTTTTAATTATTTGTTGCTATTTGATAGGATAAAACCGAAACCGAATCAAACCAAACCGAAATTTTATGGTTTGGTTTGGTTTGGTTTTTTATATAGTATGGTTTGGTTTTGGTTTGAGAAAACAAAAACCGAAATATAATGGTTTTGGTTTAAGATCTACCCTAAAACCGAACCAAACCAAACCACGAACACCCCTACTTTCAGTAGTATAATATGGCTCTGGTTTGTAAGCTGGAGACTGAGGTGGAGATGTGGTACTGCTGTGGAAGTAACCCGGCCAAATTAAACACCTATTTTTCTCATGAAATCCGACTATATATATCTATGAACTTCGCCTATGTTTTCTCCCTAGCTCCCTTCAACACGTTTTACATACTCAATTAAATAATTAATAGTGTATGACGGGAAGACTAGTTTTGATCCAGGACTCCAGCAGTACCACATGACCCATGCCCGGATGCCACATTGATCCTTGACATTATTTTAAGTTGACATGTGGGAACCGGATAGGAGCTGTTCCTAACTCACAACTCTTCTATATAAGGCTAATAGTGGGCAAAGATTATTCATCCATAACCTCTGCCTCTATATTGGCTCTTTCAATAGTATAATTTGACTTATAAGCATATTATAACTATAGCTCATAGAAGCATCTATGGCTCTGGTTTGTAAGCTGGAGACTGAGGTGGAGATCAAGTCAGCTGCCGACAAGTTTTACAACATCTTCAGGAGCCAAACACACTATATTCCCAACATCTGCTCTGACAAAATACACAAAATTGAGGTACATGAAGGTGACTGGGAGACTCTGGGCTCTGTCAAGCAATGGTCTTATACCATAGGTGAGCCAACCTAATTAATCCCCATGCCATCACACACGGATGAGAAACTAAAGGAAGACACTTTGGTGTATGAGAAACTAAAGGAAGACGTCCCAGCTCCAGATGCTTACCTGAATTTAGCAGTTAATATCATTAAAGATATTGATGCTCACCTTCTCAAGGGATAACACAAAGGTCATATTCCGTCAGTACCACTAAGTATTATAATTTGTGTTGTAAAAGCTCAGTAGCACCAAGAGCTTGGATTTTACATTTTTTTTTTTTCTTTTTTTGGGTTTGTGTTTATGTAACTTTCATCTACTTGTATGGTACGGTATCTTGTATGAATAAAGCTGGGATCTACAGTGGAATTGAAGCTGCATGCTTCCTTCCATGCATCTTCAGTACCAATGGCTGACTTAGTGAAATCTCTCTCCCTCCCTTCGCAATATGAGCCTTGCTTGTCACTAGAGACGACGAAATTTTACTCAGTAGGAATCTTCTTATGTTTGCTGATGAGGCATTAATTTATTCTTCGGGCCATTTCAAGTGGAGTTTATGGATGACATATGCATAGTCATTGTGACCAATTTCTGCAAGACAAATTAATGCAAGAGAAATGAGAAAGATCTGGTGATTAATTTAACTTCAATATATTTTTTATTGAGGCTCTAAAAGAATGGAACCAATATACTTTCGGTAATATTTTTCGAAAAAAAAGATTTTAGTTATTTATTTTTTTGGCAAGGCCGGAGGGTGTTTAGAGGGCGCTAATCGAGTTGCGGACCACCGCCTCACTTGTTTAGTCTGGAAAAAGATGTTACTGTTATAATGTGTACTGAATTAAGCAGGAAGAGTGAAAGCCTAGAATCAAGGATCGAGATAAATATGGAGACCCAAAGATGTGCTTCTTCCATACCTCAACCCCAATCAAGCATAGGAGAAATTACAAGGTTGATATGCTTTAAAAAAATGAAATAAAGTAAATAAAAGGGTAGACAGTACTTGGCATGGTGTTCAGATGTTTATCAGTTAAAACAATTGGTTCTTTCTCATCATCAGCAGTTTTATGAGAAGCACACATACACACTGACACACTGATCGCATACAAATACTCCGTAGAATTTAACCACATATTGCTTTTGATAATATCAATGGTCCATGTGGTCAGATTGTAATGGAATCCTACTGTCTCTGGGAAATTGCATGTGGTATCAATATTGTTGCCAAACTCTTTCTTCCTTGTGCTTTCTGAAGCGAATTATTTTTTCTCTATGTTTTTTGGTTCACTAGCTAGACAAATAGGGCTTGTCAATACCACCAAGTTTTCTTTTTCCCCTTTTTCTACTATAATCTTCTATATAAACGCTTAATAAAGGAACCTCAACGGTCATAATTAATTTGACCTCAAGTTAAACTATGACTTGTCCAAGCTTCACACCCTTTGCAACCTTGCAATCTCGTAGAGTATGTTTGGGTTAGGAATTTCCAGGTAGGATTTTCCTTTAAAACAAAATTTCTCAAATTTTTATAACCCAATTGTGTTTGGCTAGTTAAAAGTAGAATTTCAAAAGTTCTAGTTAGAATTTTAACTAAGAATTTGGAGGGTCAAATTCTATTTACAATTATGATAGTCACTAAAAGTTTAGCCAAACAAAAATCTTTACGTCTCTCTATCTTTTGTCTATTCTCTTGTTCATCGCCATCTTCTCCTATTCATCATCTCTCTTTAACAGATCTGGCTAAAGAACATAAAAAGGAGAGCTTAATTAGTGTGCCCACTTACGTCTCTCTCTCTCTCTCTCTCTCTCTCTCTCTCTCTCTCTCTCTCTCTCTCTCTCTCTCTCTCTCTCTCTCTCTGCTATTGGTCTCACTATTGCCAACCATCCCAAAACCTATTATGCTGTCCCTTGAATTTATTCTGTCCTATTAATTTTCCAACGTCAACCCAATTTCCTAATTTTACACTGGCAATTGCTCTGCTCCAATTTTTCATGAGACAGATTTTGAATATGGTAAGGCTTGAAAAGTTGGTTTGTAGCAGCCCTTTGGATCTTAATACAATGGATCTAGTGATTGATTATCATCTCATCGATCATGTGTTGAGTTTTGAGCATAGTTTATCATGAATTGAAGTTTGAGCGGTTTATCACTATATTATTCACTTTAATTAACAATAACTCACCCTATCACCCCATAGAGTAACACTATTTCATGTTCAAGAACTTGCAAAAATTACGGAATTATTATTTTTTTTTTTTATAGACATCGATCCCTGATGCCATGGAAGTTGAGTTTACATGCATACACTACTTTTATGGATGCGCATTCATATTCTGTTATCGGTGAGCTATTAGATACATGAGTTTAGTTTGACTCAACTGTGTAATTTACTTTGTTTTATCTGCAAGCCATGAAAGAGAGAGAGAGGAGAGGAGAGGAGAGGAGGGAGAGGACAAGGAATGTGGGGTACATTAGGAGCAAATTGGGTAAACCAATGAAGTTTTTTAATGAGTCTGTGGATGCAGCAAAAATAGCTGTGGAAATAGCCTCACCTTTTTGTAAAAAGTTGGAGGAATTTAGCTACAAGGTTCATCATAAAGGATAATAAGGGGCGCCTATTATTGTAACTGCATGCATGTACAATTTTGGTAGTGAATGTAACCATGAGTCCATGATGAAAGATGAAACTATTATGTAGAAGAGAAAATAGCAGTGGGCCAGTGGCCTTGAACAGAAGAAAATAATTGAGTGCGTTGTGCAATATGCGCAAACTTTTTATATCAATTACTTGTACTTATTTATGTGGTGCTAATTCATTTTTTTTTAAATAAAAAATAATCAACCGTACCCTAACATCATCTCATTTATAACATGAATTGATGCAAGTAATAATTATTGAAATTTGGAGCGTTTTATATGAATCTTGTTAATTTTCTTTTTGTTTAGTGGGATATGAGGTATATTGGATCAAAGTAAGGGATACAACCCCCAATGCATGATTCTGATATAACTTATATCAACACCAATGCATAGTCTCATGCATTGATCGGGATTCTTGATAGTGATGGAATATTTCAAGCTTATCTGGTGTGTGTGTGCCCCTTTGATGTGTAGGATCTTCACCGGCCCTCTACACATCAGTTGATTGAATTATGAATATATCATGATCATTAAAATAGATCTAGTTATATTAAGATGGGAAGCGCTATTTCCACAGCCAAAATGGCTGCATCCACAGCCCTACTAAAAGGTTTGATTGATTTACCATTTGCCCCCGTTGTTCCCATGTTAATTTCTACTCCTCTTTTGTTTATTCTCTTGCTCATCTCCGTCTTCTCCTATTCCATCACTACAGAGAATCCCGGTCAATGCATGGAGCCCGCCACATGATGTGGAGATCAATCAATTAAATAAAAATTTATCTTGATGTTGATGATCTTTACCATTTGCTCTATTCCATCTAATTTGAACCATACGGTTTCAAAATTAATTGAATCTTAGTGGCCTAAATTAATTGAATATAAGTGGCCCACATGAGGCGTACCTGTAAAAAAGAAAAAGAAAAAAAATACTAAAATGATCAAAGAGAGGAAGGCAAATGGGAGCTATGGTGAGCTTTGTTAATTTATCTAAACCATTTATATAACTCCGTAGTTGAATAGAAGTGGCCCATGAAACCTACTCACGAAAATAAAATTGTCTGGAAAGATAAGGGCATAAGGCAGGTGAGAGTCGATCCATTATTTGAGAAAATTGATAAAATAAGGAAGTGTAAATGAAAAGCAGGTGAGACCCCTAATTTATGAAATTTAAAAAATAATAATAAAGCAAAATAAAGAAAGGGGAAACCCCTACAAACTGTTGAAACCAATAATAGATTTACATTTTGAGATCAAAAACAATTGAGTTGTTGAGACTAAGAAAAATTTATATGTAATTGTGATATATATGACTGATATGGTATCATAAGTCAATAAAAATAAAATAAAGTGAGAATATTGAATCAATTGTCGAATCAATTTTGACCCGACATGCTAATTTTGCTTAATTCTCAATTGACAAATGATACATGTGACTGTATGGTAGTTACACAGAAGCCTTATTTTGTTGGGGCCAGAGAGAGCTTCCATTGAGTCAACGTGGCAGTTGGCATGACAAGTGGGTAGGTAGTATTTAATGAATTTATGCATGATCCAAATCTCACTTAACGATGACCGTATCCAAGGTCGGATACAGCAACGACAACTTATTGGTTCATGGCCCACTAGAAGAAAAAGAAAAAACAAATATTAAAAAAAAAAAGTGTTGGTTTGTGGACCGATAATTGAAGAATAGTAGGAAAAACAAATCAAGACTAAATCAGTGTGACAACGATTTCAGATAACATGCATGATTGGGGCAGATCGATCAAGATCAATAATTTTCATAAAGATGTTGAAAATTAATGTAGGGCGATTATGCGAAAGTGAAAGCGTACAAGTGAGTAGGGGGGCACAAGACTGATACGCCGGTTTGTTTGTTTGTTTGTTTCTTTTCCTTCTTCTTCTTAAAAGATCACTCAATGACCTTTAAAATTGGTGAAGAGTTCATCAAACCACTTTTGAAGACTGCATAGATCTTCTCAATTTTGAAATTAATTGGGATGGTGTTTTGGACTAGGGATAGTGGTGGAGGTTGTACAAGAAATATAATATTTTTGGCTATAATATTTGAACTTTAATTGTTCGATTAATTATGTATCGGACTAGGGATACAATAGTGTGTTTCAGTTGGAATGGCAATGGGGCGGGTCGGTTTGCCTTTGTACCATCCCTAAACTGCGGACTAATACCTTATGTCCAAACTCGTCCCTAAATCTGACGGTTTGAAAATTTTATTACCCATCCCCGACCCTATGGTTTTTTAAGAAACCTGTCCCCGCCCCGTCCTTTTTTTTTTTTTTTTTTTTTTTTTTTTTTTTGTGCCCGCTGAAAAACAAATAAACAAACAACCCCTGCCTAATTCACTTTCTCCCGCCAAAAAATCAATCTCCTCAAGCAGCCATCTAACAAATATAATTTCATCAAGGATAAGTTTCAACAACACTTATTTTGAGCATAATCAATCACAATCCCAAGATAAATATAGCGAATAAATAATCTTTCAAATTGGTCAAGATTTGATCTTCATGGGTAACATATGCTTGCGGTGAGGTATTGAGGTGAGGCGATGCCGGTGAGGGAGGGAGATCGGAGTCTGGAGAGTGGAGACTGGATTGTTGGACTGGAGAGTGGAGACTAGACTCACGACAATGAGCCGACGCCGGCGAGGGAGGGACAGCGGAGTTTGGAGCAGTCGAGCTGCGGGTGAGCCCTCACGATGATGAGGTGACACTGGCGAGGGAGGGATAGTGGAGATTGAAGCAAGTCGAGCAGCGGGTGAGCCCTCATGGTGATGAAGTGACGCCGGCGAGGGAGGGAGAGGGATGCCATTGCTGGCGAGGGAGGGAGAGTGGAGGCCAGGCTGGACGAGTGGTGAAGCCCATCAAGCACTTCATGGTTTTAATTTCTAGGAGTATGTGGACAAATTATTTTTGTCTTTTATCATATATAGTAAGAGTCTATTTTTTATGAGATTGACCTAATCTAATTTTGCGTCTTTCAAAATTATACATATGATTCATATTTTACGAAATCAACTATTAGATTAAATAACTTTATCATGTAGGTGATACATACCAAAAATCAAGTTGATCCGAAAGTGGTTGTTATTCGATCCAAAACTTACATTTTTTAATCAATGACAATCGCTCATTTTGAACATTTATGAATGAAATAGTTTTTAATTTCAGATTAACTTGATTTTTGGTACGTATTACCTACATAATAAAGTTATCTAATCCAACGGTTGGTTTCGTAAAATATGAATTACAAAGATATAGTTTTGGAAAATGACCTAACATAAAGATAGGTCAAGTTAATCTCATAAGAAAGGGACCCTATATATTAATATTAAAGAATAACGTGATTTTAGGATGAGAATTAAATTTTAAGATAAGAAAGAATAGTCCCGTCCGTGAGAGGATAAGCAATGTTAAATTCAACACTTAACAGTTAAAACTTATGTAAGCACATAGTGTCTCAATAATTATCTAATATTTTATTCTTTTTATTCTTTTTTTTGTCGTAAGATCAAGAATTAAAATATGGGGTTATGTCAAAAGTTATTACCAACTCGTGCATGGCAATGAATGGCACCAGATGGGGTCTATGCCTCACAAGTGGTTAAATGTCAATATATTGTTTTAGGATTTGCCATATCCTCATTCTGGATTCTGATTTTTATTCTTAGAACTATTAATTGACATAAATGATAATTAATTCTAGAATAAAAACATCATGTACTTTAGTGTTTTAGTCACTACCTCGTATCTTTTGCTAAATTGATTATTACAAAGGTATTACAAAGTAATGAAAAATAAATAGTAGAAATAATCCTTTGTATATATACAATAAATAGTAGAAATAATCCTTTGTATATATACAATGAAAAGGTATTACAAAGTAATGAAAATAAAAGAAGCATATATATAGACAGGATTTATTTTTCCGATTTCTAGTGCCATGGATGATGCATAATCATTTCTCTACATAACAAAAAATATTAATGCGTAATCACTTAAGAATTTTAACCTTCAAATTATTAATATTTGTGGAGGTTCAATATATCTACCTTTCACAAAATTCAATTGGGTAAATTACACAAAACTATTCTAACCCTTAGGTCAAATTTCAATTTGCTACCACAAACTCTCAATTGCATTTATTAACTACCATAACTTAAGCTTCCTCAACCATTAGTTGACCGAACAGAAAAGAATCAAGTGATGTGCACATGACCCATATTTACATGTAATATGTCTATTTTAGTCCTACTAAATGCATCAATTACCTATTATATACATCCCCCTTTCATATCAGCACCCAAAATCTCCACCGTCCATTCCAATTGAAAAGTTACTAGGTCGTTTATTTAGAGGCTATTTGAAAAACCTGAAACATAAAATTGTACTTTTGTAATTTACCTTATAACAGAAGAGGGGTTTTTTGTAATTAAATCTTATAGATACATAAAATTGTACTTTTGTAATTTACCTTAATATTTATAAATAATCACTTAAGAATCAAGATAAAATGATTTTATTTTTTTTGCTGCGAAATGTCTGGTGGAACCTCTGTGCTGCCCACGTGGCATGTTAGGGTCGTTGGTAATTGGATGCACTCGCCAAGCTAACTTATGGAGTGGCACGGGAGAGGATCTGGTCTTCTATATAAGCGGCTAAAGGCCAAGTAGTTTCTTGCACCACTCTTCCTATTCTGTTTGGTTATCATTAGTTTGTGAGAGTAAAAAGATCGAGATAATGTCTCTAATGGGTAAGCTGGAAGGTGAGATAGAGATCAAGTCATCGGTTGATAAGTTTCATGAAGTGTGGAGCTGCAGACCACACCATGTATCCAATATCACCCCCGAAAAAGTACAGGCTTGTGATTTACATGAAGGTGACTTTGGGAGTTCTGGCTCCGTCATCGCCTGGAGTTATGTCCATGGTAAGCTTACTACAGTCCTCCTTTTAAACCTGCAATAGTTTGAATTAATTAAACATTATATTTATACAGATTGATATACATAAATTGTTGTGTGGAAACCATAGATGGGAAAGCTAAAGTGGCCAAGCAGTTGATCACCATAGACGATGAAAACAACTCGGTGACCTTCAAAATGATTGAAGGAGATCTCATGACGGAGTACAAAAGCTTCATCCTTATCGTCTCAGCTACACCAAAGGGCGAGGGCAGCTTGGTGCATTGGACTTTCGAATATGAGAAGCTGAATGAGGATGTCCCTGAACCAAAAACATTGATGGAATACCTACTTAATGTCAGCAAAGATATTGATGCTCACCTTTGCCAGGCATAGACGACACCCCTGCTCATATCTTGTATGTGGTACTACTAGCTACCTACTTGTATGATGAAAGCTTGGGAGTTTTAATAATGGCTGCTTGTGTGTACTGAATAATTTGTAGAGAGAGGTTACTGCAGGCTCCTATTTGCAGGAATATTTCTCTTCCTCTTTAGGATAATAGGTGTGTTGAATATGTATGGGCTTGCTGAAGTTTTTATTTGTATGATTCTTTCATCTTTTATGTATGGATAATATATAATATGTATTCCTTCCCTGCTATAAAAGACGAAAGGAGTGAACCGAATCCGTCGAACGAGTTTTCTGGTTCATTGTTATATATTGGTTCGTTTTAAAAATTTCCGTCCACGTAAGGGAATGCTAATAATTTAAATTACAAAATTGCTCATAAGAAGAGTGAAAATATTTCTGCAAACTTGGCGAGATTTACGTAGAAATTTACGCTCCTTCTCGAGATCCCCTCCCCACCTCTTCCTATAAAAAGAAACCGCAAATCAACAGAAACCAAGATCAAGTAAATTTGTTCTTTCAAAATTTCAAGCCATAGTCTAGAATATCAACTTAAAAACTAGAAGATCAACTCAAAAATAAATTGACTCATGAAGAAAAAAAAAATTTCAAAAATACCTTGATTTTGTGGGGAAAAAAATCAACTTAAAAACTAGAAAATCAAGTAAAAAACTACCTTGGTTTGTGAAAAGTCAAGTGAAGATACCTTGGTTTTGTGAAAAATCAGGTTTAAAACACCTTGATTTTTTTTTTTTTTTTTTTGAAAAATACAATAAATCCACAAGCAGCCAAAAAAAAAAAAAAATGATGATAAGGTTCACCCAATTCTATCTTCATCAAAGGACCCAAATCTAACTTTGCCGGTGATCTCGTAGAGAGAAGTGGAGGAAAGGGACAGTGGCAAGAGCACCCATATTTGTCATCTCTCGTGGTCGTCGTCTCGCTACATGTGCGACTGTGATGTTAGGTCGAGCACCCTTGTAATTGGCATATGGAGGTAGAGATGGACGGGAGAGAGGAGAGAGATGAGGCGTCTGGATAATTAAAGATGATAGAAATGAGGGACATATGAAAAAAAAAAAGAAACCAAACATTGAGATGGTATTGACCGTAGCCATAGTTGGTTTACTTCCACCTCTTCAGTACTCTTCCATTCAATTCTAAAAAGAACAATATTTACCCTTTCCCTATCACTCTCCATCTCTCAAATATGGCCTAAAGCACAAAAGCAAATGATCGAGCTCCCTTCTTCTTTGGCTCCATTTTTCTGGGCTGCATTAGCATAATAGAAAAATACTCGAGTTATTGCAAGCCCTTCAATGTTATTTGCTCACCCCACTTATTTTAATTTTTCAATGTTTTATAAAAACTAGTCATGTGGTCTTTTAAAAAACATCATAATGAATAACTTTGGAGAATAAAGTTTTTCTAAAATCTATCATTTAAATGGATTTTTTAGTGGAAAAATAAAACAAAAATTATAAATGGTTAAAAAAATCCACTTACATAACATATTTGGAAAAAACTTTATTATACAAAATTATTCAAAATACTCCGCAATGTTTTATAGTGAACTACGAGACCATTATCTAGGATTTGCAAGAGACATTCAGTCTTTGTAATGAAAAAATTAGTAGACAATTTCCTTTCTTTTTAATATAAGAATATTAATGCTAATCACTGCATTTCAAATGTTTATATTCTTTCACACGAAGGTGGGGTACGGACAGTGGGCCTTAAAAAAAAGAAAAGAGAATGTACTATTTTTCTTCTTATAGTTAACATATTTTTCTATGTTTTTCTACTTATAATACTCTGTATAAGTTTAATTTAAGTATAAATTTTAAGAAGAGCATTAAAGAGGCTAGGTAATGAGATTGTTAACGTAATTATTGGAAAGCTTAATCAAGAATAGTCAATTAGTCATATAAGCCTTAAATGCGGCTCAGAACATTACATTTTGAAATCTTGAATACCCTTTTTTTTTCTCTTTGCGATGCGTATGTGTTGGATTATTTTAGTGGAGAGTTTACCAAAAATTTTAATAACTAAATTGTTATTAATATGTCCCAATCACCTTCTCTGAAATTGTTGCCCCACACTGATTGGGTCTTGATTGGTTTTTTCTTCCATTCTCAATCCATACACCCACACGTTTTTTATTATTATTATTTTGGCCCCTTTCTGGGTTCAAAATAAACTAATAAGTTGTCGATCAGCTGTCACTGCTTTATCCGATCATCGATACGTTCGTCTTTTAAGTAGGATTTGGGCCCAGACGGAAAATCTATCCACTCGTCATGCCAGCTTGCTTTCAGCTAAATGTCAATATGAAACAAAGAATGGAAGTTGTCGAACGCCCTCAAAGGATAATCTATGATGATGTGCCACTGTATTAAGAATTCACTTTTTACACATCTATTAATATTGGTTAAGATAATTGAGATAGACATAATCACTTTAAAATAAACATATTTCTATATTCACAGTAGTTAATAATGCAAGATGTTATCAAGAATGAAGTCAGGAATTTAGTTGAGGGAATGTGAACTTTGGCCCGTAGTTAGTTCTATATCCTAACTCAAAAGATTGAAAAGCTTTAATTCAAGATTTTCTTTCGTATCATGATTTTGAGATAGAAAAAATTGCAAAACTGTATAATCCATAATAAATGAAACCCAATCATAAACCTAATCTGACACTTCGGATACCCCGTTGCTTGGCCAAAAAAGAAAAAAAAAAAAAAAAAAAAGCTATTAGTTGACCAAACAAAAAAGAATCAAGTGATGTGCAAATGTCCCATGTTTACATGTAATATGCCTATTCTAATCTATACTACCTATAAAAGATGAATATAAGAAAAACTTTTAATTGACTAATATACCCTTATTTTAATTTTTAAATACACAACTACCTACCCTTCTGCATATATAGGAAATATAGCAATATGAAAACTATAATTCTAAAACACATATCTTAATATATAAAACACAAATATGAATTCAAAGGAAATGGAAACTATAATTCTTATATAATAAATAGAAATATATAGGAATATGGAAACTATAATTTTAAAACAACAGCCAGAACATATACCTTAATATATTCTAAAACACATACCTTAATATATAAAACACAAATAGGAATTCATAGGAAACGGAAATTATAATTCCTATATCTATACTACCTATAAAAAGATGAATGTGAAAAAAACTTTTGATTGACTAATATACCCTTATTTTAATTTTTAAATACATAACTGTCCTTCTACATATATAGGAAATATAGCAATATAAAACACATACCTTAATAAGAATTTTAAGGAAACTATAATTCGTATAATAATTAAATAAAACCAAACCCAAATAGGATTCTAAGGAAATGGAAACAATAATTCGTAAAACCCTAACAATGTTAACATATAAATACAAATAGAAACACATTATAAAAATCATAAAACCCTAACACAAGAAAGAATAACTACTGCTTCCTTCTTTTGGGTCTTCTATATGCCTTCATTGCGTCTCCTTTCTTCTGGTGTTTTGTCTGGTATGTAATTTTCAATAAACTTAACTCATATATATAAATTATGTTTAAACATTTAAATCTCTACCTGCATAAACATTTAAATCTTTGCCTACATTGCATGATTGGACTTTTAAATCTCTATTTGAATTGCAAAATTAGCAAGAAAAAGAAAAGAATCAAAGACGAATCAGTTGAATGAAAATAAAAAGATACATGCTTGAACAAAAACAAATGAAAATCCAGATTAAGAGGCCAAAAAAAAAAAAATTCTTGAATTGCGTAAGTAAAGTTTTTAATAGCACATATAATCTTTGATTATTTTCTAAGGATTCGCATGTGAGGTAAAGTTTTTCTTTTTCTTTTAATTAATATTTTAATCTTTGATTATTAAATTTAAAAAATTATTATCATTATTAAAAAAAATAATTTAACTCAAAAAAATTCACGTGCAACGCACGTGTGCACCAACTAGTAATAAATAAATAGCCGGATTGTAAATTCTACTTTCTCCATCACAAGAGTAGTTTCAACCTTCTCTCTACATTTTCCATTAACGGCGACTTCTCCCTTCTCTGGTTAACAGCGACTTCTTCCTTCTTTGGTAAGTTTTGCTTTACAAATTTATACTACATATAAAAGGTTAAATCTCATAAAAACTTTTGAACGACCAATATACCCTTATTTTTAAAAAAAAAATACATAATTGCCATTCCTTTAATTGAAACACATAATAAACATTCTTATTATTTGGTAACTAATGAAAGTTAGATTTTAATTCAAACTCTTAACAAATTAAAGTTAGATTTTTACTCAAATTCTTTTTTTAGAGCAACTATATATCAAGTTGCATGATAATATATATATATAAATATAAACTCCTTAAATATTCCGTTTTATGAAGAAAAAGAAATTCTAAATATATATCTAAAGAGTTTTTAATCTTTCGTTGTACTTTTGAATTTTAAACTTTATATTTTATAAAAAAAAATATAAAATCTTTATGTATTTATTATTTTGTATAACTAATATTATTTAAAAATATTCACGTGCAACGCACGCGTGCTATATCTAGTCCTACTAAATGCATCAATTACCTATTATATCCATCCCCCTTTCATTTCAGCACCCAAAATCTCCTCTGTCCATTTCAATTGAATAATAACCAGGTCATTCACTTAGGAGCTGTTTGAAAAACCTGAAAATCTTGCCAGTTAAGGATAAGTCTGGTCAATTTTGTTTTCATACTAATTGGTAAATCTCTTTTTCTTGTTAAATAGTTCAGCTTTGTATTGAAAATAAGACATAAATAGTTTTAATTTTCAAACAAATTGTGAATTGGTTTATTTAAGAATTAGATAAGAGTTATGGATTCGATCTAGTCTAATTTAGTTTTTCCAATTCCCAAATAGACCCTTAAATAACCTATCTGAGCTGGGCCAACGAAATGAGTAATCCATGTGGGATATGTCACGCCCCGACTCGGAAAGTCGACACGTGGATAAAAGTCAAAGCAAAAAGGTGTACACGTGGATAAGTCAGAGTATAAAAGTTGCGGAAGACTTAGTCAAATCCACGTGTATTTTTTTTTTTAAATAATAATTATATCAGCTCATCAATAACACCTAAATAATTAACATGAAACGTTATGCTCACACATCATGCCCATAATAATATATGATCCCAAAATAATGCCAACGTCCCTGGCACATAGGCTAGATTCAAACTATTCAAAGTTTAGTAAGTAATAATTGTAATAACAATAATAATAGTAATGTTTACACATCAAAATAGCATAGTCTCTATAAAATGCACGTGCATCTATCCTCATCCATGACTATGCTAGTACGTGACCTTCTAGATCCAATTCGTCAGTTCATGCAACTAGGCATCCGCCATCGGCGAACCCTCACTCATCACTTGATCATCTGAAATGATAATAGGATGAGCTGCGAAACCCAATAGGAAATATGTGTGAATTCTATACAATTAATATATGTGCAGATACATGGTATATAAATTAAAATCATTTAATAACTTAAAATCAAATAACAGTCACAAATTAGTACTTCGTGTGGGTTTTAAGTTAATTTTCCCAAAAATTCTCATAGTATCTCAAATTCCCAAGACTATGGGATCAAACCATGCATCAACCGTCGCTGATCACATGTTACGTCGTCACGTCAACCCCCGGCACAGCCAAGCACGAAAATAACCAACACCTGCGCGGCGTTCTTCCTCGAGGGCTTTAGGGTCTTTCACCCAAGGGCACTTTACCCTGCTTGCTATTCGGGGAGTATTCTCAACGTAGGACACCACTCTATTGTGATGCCCCCACCCGTTTGATGCATACCAAAACCCAAGGTCCATATATCCAAAACATTTTCCATCATTCAAATAAATATCCGAGTGTCCAAAAGTATCCATAAACACGCTTGATAAATTTCTAGAATTTCAGTAACATTTCTAAAGCATTTCCAAGTAAACAACATTTATAAAGCATTTTTCCATAATCCAAGTATCATGAAAATTTCACACATTTAACAGATATTTCATAATAACATTTAAACGAGTATATAACCATGTATATTTAAGCAACAATATAAAACAGTCGTATCAAATGATATATTGAAAGATTCCCTAAATTTTGAACAAGTAATAAAAATATTGAGTTATAAATCAGTGGGAAAATCCAACAATATCATTAAAGCATTTAAAATCACATTTATAAAATAACACCATATTAAATGTAAAGAAGCCACATTTCCTACCTCAATCGCGAGCATTACCAACCCAAAATCACGAGATAGACACTAACAATGCGAATACAGCGTTAATGCTCCCTAGGGTCCTCCCGAGAACCAATAAAATCTGATAATTATGCATACGTAATATTTAGGTAAATTTCAAAATAAATATAACGTACTCAAAAATTACTATTGGCCTTCTAACAGTGAACTACGGTCCCAAAATCATCAAAATAATTTTTAAAACACTCTCTATAATTTCTGGGAATTTCTCATAATTTTTGGGAATTTTCTGTAATTTTTGAAATTTTCTAGTATTTTCTGGAATTTTTAATAAATATCAATTTGGCCAAAAAGTCAAACTACAGTCAAACTTGGTCAAAATGGTCAACCAAGGGTCCCACATGGTAGGGCTCACCAAGACGAGTCCAGCGGTCAAATTTGGAGTTCATATGATTATTGTATAGCTTTTAAAATGCGTGAGAACACGGTAAGGTATACGGATGCACCCACACAGGATCATTGTCCTATGGGGTCATCTTCAACCTCCCGCAGGTTGAATTATGTAACCCGGTTACACCGTGTGTTCAACAGGCCAACTTCGACAATTAACATCTCCCTTGTTTCTTAACCGTTTTCAATGATTCAAGTGTCGAATCGAAGCTCACACGGAGTACTACGTGCGTATAAATTGTTCATTCAGAATCGTATAAAATCATATTCGTTTTTTAGCCTAAAATTTTGGGTTTTTATGATCCAAAATTCTAAAATTTCTAAAACTTCAACCTACAGTCAATTTCTATGAAATTTGATACCACCATGGTGTTCATTGGTCCCAAAAACATAAAATACGATCATTCTTTTTAAGAATAACACAAGAAAATAAAATTGCATATACATATGTACATATACACAGTACGTGACATACATATAGGGACCCGAGACAGAGAGTTAGTGAAAGAGCAACAGAGAGAGAGAAACTGAGAGAGAACAGAGGAGAAAAAGAGTGATCTGGTGGAGATTTTTGGCTGAGTTCGTGGAGCTTTCTTAATGAGGTAAAAACCTCACCTCCTCTATTGTTGATTTCATATATATATATATATACTCATTTGAACCAGATGCAAATGGGAACAAAGATGGGAGTCAAGGTGAGTAGGTGCGGCTAAAGTATGGCCTCTTAATTGCTGAAGGAAAAACAGGGTCAGGGTTATTATGGGTTGTAGAGTTGGAGGAAGAAAATTGACCGGGAAGGGTTAGGCTTGCAGAATAGGGGGGGAAAATGGGTAGTCCGTTCACATTCATCTCCATGGTTTGTGCTATAGTGTGGTTAGGTGTATGATTTTATGTTATACATGTCTAAATTATGGTGAAATTACACACATAGGATCAAAATAAATATTATATATATTTATAAAATTCAGATCATCACAGCATGGGTGCATATCCATCTGAGAAATAATAGATGCGTCAAATGGGTGCCATCCCCTTTGATCTGCTCCCACCCATGACCCACCTCCCTCTGCCCGAAGAACGAGGACCAGACCCGTGCTGAGAAAACGCACAATAATTTCGCAATCGAATTAATGTATGATATCCACATGCATGAACGGCGTCCGGCCATTCCCCATTTCTTTTTCTATTTTTTTTTAAAACAATTTTTCCTCTCCCATAAGAATTAATTACTACTGATTCTCTTTTGTGTGATTTCCATCTCATAACAAATGCGTACCATATGTCAACCACTCACCAGGGTCCTTCAGGTTTCATTGCCTCGACATATTTTTGACATAATAAGATTCATCAATAGGTGGTATTTGCTCTTAGGGTTGCAAATGAGCTGAGCCGAACCGAGTTTTAGAGTGCTTGACTTGATTTGTTAAAAAGCTTGTTCATTAGTAGACGAGCCGAGCTTTTTAACGAGCCTAAATTTTAAGCTTGAGCTTGGCTCGTTAGAAAATATTTGAGCTCGAGCTTTGGCTTGTTTAAAATTCTTTTTAATTTTTATTTTTTTGGATAAATGGTTTAGAATCACCATCCTAAGTATAAACTAAGAAATCGACAATACGAAACATCATCCAAGCATGAACCATAAAAATCCCAAAATCAAAACTCCATAAGGCCATAACTGTTTTCAGTACTATTAAATAAAGAGTTGCAATAAAATTAAAAAATTAAAGATATTAGTTGGAAGCTTGGAGAATATAATAACACTCATATATGCTTCAAAACTAGTTATTATGTTATCATACTTCCATTGGATTTCGCAAAAGAAGTATCTCTTTCACGCCAAAATTCGACTAAGATAAGTAAAAGCATCAAGTATTTACTATTAGCCTACTAGGGAATAAGTATCTCTTTCATACCAAAATATACAGTGGGACAATTATGCCTCTACTTATGAACCCTTAAATGAGCCTATGAACGAGTTTCTTGTCGAGCTCCTAAATAAGCTTCTCATCGAACTCTTAACGAACTTGTTCATGAGCCTAAACGAGCTGAGCTTTGGTATGCTCAAGCTCGACTTGTTTGCTAAACAAGCTTAGAATTCAAGTTTGAGCTTGGCTTGTTTATTAATTGATCGAGCTCGAGCCGAGCCCTTAACGAGCTTTCTTGCGAGTTGTTAATGAGCGGCTCAGCTCATTTGCAACCCTATTTGCTCTAGGATAATGCTACTTTATCTCACATTTTGTCCTATTATGTGCATTAAAAGGTAAAGTTATAGGACTCACTGATATAGTTAAATCTTAAAAATTGAAACCCTCTTAAATTCACATAATACAACAAAGTGCAAGGCAAAATGTGGGACAAGGTAGCATTACTTTTAGGCCAGACGTGAGTTATCTAAAAGCCTACCATCTTGTCATGCGTGGGAGTATAACTTTTTTTTTTTTTTTTTTTTTGTAAAAATATTAGGATCTTGAATTCAGGATTTTTGAACAGACCCAATGATGGGCCTCACAAGGTCCCACAATGGGTCCCACCATTTATATTTGTTCAAAAATTCCGAATTTAGGACCCCTAACAACGTCGTAACAAATAAGATGAATTTACATTTGTTGGCCTACGAAGATACTTATGCCAAGGTTAGAATAAATTTTGTTTTTATTTTTTATAGCTCTAATCAAATTAATGTATCGTGCATCCTGTGATTGGAATAGGACAAAAAAATAATAATAATAATAATAATGATCAAAATAAACAATCAAAAGAAGAAGAATAAGAAAAATTGGGAAACTCAATACTATGTACGTGATAGGAGCTTAAAATAAGGTGATGGCCTGATGGGGATTTGTGAAACTGACCTTATAACAGAAGAGGGATTTTTTGTAATTAATTCTTATATATACATAAAATTGTACTTTTGTAATTTACCTTAATATTTATAAATAATCACTTAAGAATCAAGATATAATGATTTTATTTATTTTGCAGCGAAATGGCAGGTGGAACCTCTGTGCTGCCTACGTGGCATGTTAGGGTCGTGGGTAATTGGATGCACTCGCTAACTCAACTTATGGAGTGGCACCGGAGAGGATCTGATCTTCTATATAAGTGGCTAAAGGCCATGTTGTTTCTTGCACCACTCTTCCTATTCTGTTCGGTTATAATTAGTTTGTGAGAGCTAAAAGATCGAGAGAATGTCTCTAATGGGTAAGCTGGAGGGTGAGATAGAGATCAAGTCATCGGTTGATAAGTTTCACAAAGTGTGGAGCTGCAGACCACACCATGTATCCAGCATCACCCCTGAAAAAGTACAAGCTTGTGATTTACATGAAGGTGACTTTGGGACTTCTGGCTCTGTCATCGCCTGGAGTTATGTCCATGGTAAGTTTACTTGCTCATTTCCCTAAATGGTAGGTTTTTTTAGACTTTATTCTAACTTTGGTGTGATTTTGAACTTAATTCCCACACAGCGATAAATCGTGGTTGCTAATCACGATTTTATTGTTCAAAATCGTGGTTGTATACCTAAATCTAAAATCGTGGTTGCTAACCACGATTTTAACAAAATCGTGGTCAGCAACCATGATTTATTGCTGTTTGGGAATAAAGTTTAAAATCACACCAAAGTTAGAATAAAGTCTAAAAAACCTACCATTTAGGAAAAAGAGCCTAAGTTTACTACAGTCCTTTTAAACCTACAATAGTTTGAATTAATTAAACAATATGTTTATACAAATTGATATATATAAATTGTTGTGTGGAAACCATATATAGATGGGAAAGCTAAAGTGGCCAAGCAGTTAATCACCATAGACGATGAAAACAACTCGGTGACCTTCAAAATGATTGAAGGAGATCTCATGACGGAGTACAAAAGCTTCATCGGCATCGTCTCAGCTACACCAAAGGGCGAGGGTAGCTTGGTGCATTGGACTTTCAAATATGAGAAACTGAATGAGGATGTCCCTGAACCAAAAACATTGATGGAATACCTACTTAATGTCAACAAAGATATTGATGCTCACCTTTGCCAGGCATAGACGACACCCCTGCTCATATCTTGTATGTGGTACTACTAGCTACCTACTTGTATGATGAAAGCTTGGGAGTTTTAATAATGGCTGCTTGTTGTTGTAAATAACAGTGGAGATGCTACTGTATAAAATGAAATAGCTTGTACAAGAATTGAAAAAATACAAACAGTATCGGTTGAGGCGTGTACAAGGTACTGTCCTTAAGAGTAGTTCCGCCCCTCTGAGTATTTAACTCGGTGCAGTAGGTCACAGTGCTCTACCCTCCAGGATTCAACAACCGGGCTCCCACAAGCGTGCACTCGCAAGTGTAGGAGTGAGACGAAGAACTCAGAATGCTCCTGACTCTCAAAAATAAAATTGCACCCCCCCTGCGCGCACATCGTACGCTCGCGACGCGCCCGACTAAGTCAATTTTCGGACCCCAATCACGCAAATCACTCGATTGGGCTCCGTCTCATGCGCACGTGGGGACTCCCTACATCTCCCCACATGATACCATATGCAATAAGTGGAGTACTATATAAGCCCACTAAAACTCTTTTACTTTTCCAATGTGGGACAAGGTGTCATCACACTCAAGTACAAAACTTTTTTATGAAAACCTTTAATTTTTGAAATACTTATTTTATATTTAAAATACAACAATCGCCATAAATTTCAAAAAAAAAAAAAAAACAGAAAGAAAGGAGCGTGAGAACTTAATGCATCGGTTATGGTGTTTTTTGGACTATGAACCAAACCTAGGATATATAAGCAGTGACCCACAGAAACCTGGTGAAATATAAAATTTCTATGAACCAAAATTTCTTAGCGTGAATCAGTCGACTTACAACCCACATACAATTCTCAAAATCTAAGTTCTTCTAATCTGGGTAGCATGAATAGGTCATGCGCCATACCTGGAAATTCATGAGTGCTCTAGAGAATTTGCCCAGACTCTCATAGGAAGCAGCCCCACTTCCACACCCATATAGGTGGATCCATCAAGTGTGCACTACAACTAACACACCACCCAAAGAGGATTATGGAATCCATTAAGAGTTAAACTCAACCTTACTCGTTGTAGTTTGCACTATCTACACCATATGAAGGGACTCTCAAAATATTATAAAATTGATAGTGCACTCCAAATCAACCAATAACTTGTTATTACCCATATGAACCTAATTCCTGGGATCTCCATTCACATAGGTTGGGTTACCATTACTGTTGACCCTTTGTTATAGACATTAGTCCCATTCCCCTCGATGTATTACTCACTAGGTTTCTACCCAATGGTTTTGTCAGAGGATCGGCCAAATTCAACTCTGACCTCACAAAGTCAAGGGATATAACCCCATCATTAAGCAATTGCCTCACAATATTATGTCTTAGGCGTATATGCCTACTTTTCCCATTATAAGATTTACTCTTAGCTTTAGCTATAGCAACTTGGCTATCACAATGTAGAGACACAGATGGAATTGGTCTCACCCAAATGGAAATATTTGCTAAGAGGTTTCTAAGCCACTCAGCCTCTATACCTGCTATTTCTAAGGCAATGAACTCGGACTCCATAGTAGACCGAGCTGTGCATGTTTGCCTAGTAGATTTCCAAGATACTGTACCTCCACCAAGTGTAAACACATAACCGCTAGTAGATTTTGTCTCTTCTGAATCAGAAATCCAGTTAGCATCACAGTACCCCTCTAATACAGAAGAAAAACCATTATAAAATAAAGCATAATCAATAGTTCCTTTCAAATATCGAAGTACTCTATACAAAGCAGTCCAATGATCTCTATTAGGATTATGAGTATATCTACTCAATCTACTAACAGCATATGCAATATCAGGTCGAGTGCAATTCATCAAATACATTAAACTACCAATTATTTGAGCATACTCGGATTGTGAGACACTATCTTCTTTATTTTTCTTTAAATGAGAATTAGCATCATAGGGTGTAGATACAGATTTGCAATCAAAATGTCCAAACTTCTTTAAAAGTTTTTCTACATAATGTTCTTGTGAAAGAAAAATACCCTCAGTAGTTTTAGTTATTTTTATTCCAAGAATAAAATCTGCCTCACCCATATCTTTCATATCAAATTGAGAAGAAAGGAAATTTTTGGTCTCTTTAACAATATCTAGACTAGTTCCCATGATCAACATGTCATCAACGTACAAGCAAATAATAACACAAGAATTATCATCAAATTTGCTATAAATACATTTATCAGAATCATTAATCAAATATCCATTAGATGTCATAGCATTATCAAATTTCTCATGCCACTGTTTTGGTGCTTGTTTAAGACCATATAAAGATTTAACTAGTCTACAAACTTTATGCTCATTACCAAGGACAACACAACCTTCAGGTTGGTCCATATATATTTCCTCTTCTAAGTCTCTATTTAAAAATGCAGTTTTAACATCCATTTGATGAATTATCAATTTATTTATGGAAGCTAATGCAATTAAAATTCTTATAGAGGAAATTCTAGTCACAAGAGCAAATGTATCAAAATAATCTATACCTTTCTTTTGAGTATAACCTTTAGCAAACAACCGAGCTTTAAATTTATCAATTGACCCATCAGGTTTTAACTTCTTTTAAAAATCCATTTGCAACCAATAGTTTTAGAACCCGGAGGTAAATTAACCAATTCCCATGTATGATTAGACATAATTGATTCAATTTCACTATTAATTGCTTCTTTCCAAAAAGTTGAATCAGGAAAAGTTACGGCCTCATTATAAGTTTGTGGGTCATTATCAACAAGAAAAGTATAAAAATCATCTCCAAAATTAGTTTCTTTTCTTACTCTTTTACTCCTTCTTAATTCAATTTCAATATTATCATTAGACTCTTTTTCAATTTCACTTTGAGGGTCACGAATTATTTTTTCACCTTTAGATTTTAAAGGAAAAATATTTTCAAAGAAATCTGCATTTTTAGTTTCCACAATTGTGTTTGGTTCCATAATATTATTTTCACTTTTAATTACCAAGAACCTATATGCAGCGCTATTATGAGCATAACCAATTAAAATACCATCAAAGGTTTTAGGACCAATTTTTCTCTTTTTAGATTCTGGTAATAATACCTTAGCCAAACACCCCCACACTTTCAAATATTTTAAATTAGGTACGGTACATGTCCTTTCCAAAGTTCATAAGGTGTTACTCCAGTTTTCTTATAAGGTATTCTATTTTGTACATGACATGCAGAAAGAATAGCTTCACCCCACAAATTAAGTGGTGCCCCAGAACTAATTAACATAGAATTCATCATTTCTTTTAAAGTTCTATTTTTTCTTTCAGCTACTCCATTAGATTCAAGTAAATATGGAGGAATTACTTCATGTATTATGCCATGTTCTTCACAAAAATCATTAAGGGGTTTGAATTCATATTCTCCTCCCCTGTCAGATCTAAGTCTTTTAATTTTTCTATTCAATTGATTTTCAACTTCTGCTTTATACTTAAAGAACATTTCAGTAGCTTCATCTTTTGTTCTTAATAAATAAATTTTTGTATATCTTGAATAATCATCTACAAAAGTTATGTAATATTTCTTTCCACCTCTTGTTAGTGTGCTTTTCAAATCTCCAATATCTCTATGAATTAATTCTAAAAGTTCAATTGCCCTATCAACTGATTTACAAGATTTTTTAGTTAACTTTGATTCTACACATACCTCACATTTTTCATTAATTTTTATTGATATATTATGAAGTAAACCAAGTTCTTTCATTTTTTTAATATTAAAAAAATTCACATGACCTAGTCTAGCATGCCATAAATCAATAGAATCAATCAAGTAAGCAGAAGAAGATGCATTTTCATTCATGATTTCAAGTAACTACTACAAAAACGTTGATAGATGACTGTATTTAACAGTCATCTTTTACCAAAACAGTCATCTTTGTTTTAAAAAAAAACAGTCATCTCTTCAAGCGTCATCTTTTATCATCAATAAGATGACCGTTTTTTACAGTCATCTTTGAGAGTAATAGATGACTCTTTTTTTTAAAACAGTCATGTTTGACTCAAAGAAAGAAGATCCTTTATTCATTAACATGGTCATCTTTTTGTGCTATAGATGACCGTTAAAAACGGTCATGTATTCAACAAAACATGACTGGTTTTATCTTAAAAACAGTCATATATTAATATATAAGAGGATTGTTTTTAACAGTCGTCTTATGTTCCTAAAAACAGTCATATATTAATATATAAGATGACTGTTTTTCACAGTCATCTTATGTTCTTAAAGCCAATCATCTTATGTATTTCACAGTCATCTTATGTTCTTAAAGCCAATCATCTTATGTATTAAAAGATGACTATAAAAAACAGTCATCTTATGTAAGGAACCTTTTTTTTTTTTTTTTTTTGGTGGTGAATATATACAAAAAATTTGTCATATACTATTTACTACCCCATAAACCTATTATTAATTTGATATATCAACCTGTTTATACAAATTACTCAATAATTAAATTCTCAATATGAAATGAAAGAAATTAAGACAAATAAAAAAAGAAAGAAATAAAATAACAAAGGAAATTAAATCACTCATATTAATTATAAAACCATCATTTTCATTTCATTGGATTACAATAACATGGTTTCAAAAGTCACCATTCCGTGTATCAAAATAGGTAGGGAATAGGACACACATGGGTGATACAGATCTAATATTTATGTGACAATTCAACATATAAAGACACCAATTTCGTAGGCCCTCCTGCATTATGAATTACATATTTAAATCTGAGTATTAGTACCTCCTTGTCTTACAAAGAAAATGAAACCCTCCATTATAGGGTTGATCAACTTGCCACAGATCATTCTTAATCGGGCACCTATTGCTGACGTGTCACTATTGTGTTCGATCTGCCCTTCTGGGTACATATGAGGATTCCCTATGTGCTTCAAAACAGGGCACATAACAGAGGACACCAAGAATCCAAGCTCATGAACATTAAGCCAGACTTTCCTCTCAAATGTTCCACTATTTCCGACCTTCCATCGTCTTGACAAGCTCATTAGCCAATGCTGCAAAGTCTTCAGTTCCACTTTGCAGTTCTTCAGTGCGTTTGCTAATTTTCTGATAGAAGTACATAATGGTGTTCATAATCTAACCTTACTTATCCATAAATTATATATATATATATATATAAACATACAGACACACACACACATAAATAATCTAACCTTGATTAGTAACAGAAATCCTGATACAACAGAATTATAAAACTAAATTGTTGAGATAAAAAAGCAATAATAATTAATTATTGCATGTCCTCACAATAGTATATTTATCACTTCACACAGTACTTTCACATAACTAGCACTAGATGCCATAAACGATGGGATATGATTTACATGAACTAATGAGCCATGCATAGAACAGAAATGTGTGCAAACCATCCACTCCGCCTACCCATTTTCTATTCCTACAAGCCCCCAACCAAAAAAACAAAGCCTCCTAATTCAAATACAACTCTGATGTTTCATTAGGTTCGAAAAGAAAGGAAAATGCCAAAAAAAACCTTTCATGTAACTGTTTGCAGAGCGTTATGAACAATAACTTAGGGGGTAACCATCTACTCCCCTACCCATCTTTTCTTCCTACAAGCCCCCAACCAATAAATTTTTTTTTAAAAAAAAAAAAGCCTCTTAATTCAAATATAACTCCAAAGTTTCATTAGGTTCAAAAAGAAAGAAAAAAGGCCAAAAAAACATTTCCTTTCATGTAACTATTTGCAGAGAGTTATGAGCAACAACTTGGGGGGTAACAATGAGAGGATTTTTTTTTTTTTTTTGGTGGAGTTTTGAGCTTCTTCTTTTCCTCTGAAAGAAGAGCAAGGAATATGATCCTCTCTCTCCCTCTCTCACTCCATCCCCATTCAACCAAACATGCATGGAACAAGAATTTTTAGTTGTCTCGTATTGTTAAAATTTCCTTAATCTTTCAGGAATCAAATGAAGTGTAAAGCAATTCTATTTATCACTAATACCAAATTAGTACCAGGAAAATCTTTGAGCTATACCCTACCTCCAATTTTTCCTGTCACTGTACAAGCTTGTTTCTTGCATGTGCAGCCACTGAAGAGCATCCTGAAATCAAATTTCAGGTCAGATAGGGGGTGTTTGGGAAAAGGCTATAGAGTTCTCAAAACAAAAAGGCTATAGAGTTCTCAAAATAAAACCAGAATGTAAAATTACCCCAGCCTTTCTATATGTAGCAATTATTTCTTCAGGTGTTCTAAGCCTGGGCTCTGTCTCAGAAGTCGCACCTTGAAACAACTTCTCTCTTTCAGTTGCTTTTTCTGCAGCACAGATTGAAAATTATTAATCATCCCATAAAATTCAGAAACACACATGAAATATGGATAGAAGTGTCCAATTTACCTCTCTTATCATTTTTTATTTTATGGGATGAAGTAGATGCCACAGATACAGGTTCATCTATTTCAATGTCATCTGTACCACAAGAAAAGTATGCAATGAGAGAGAAGAGAAGAGAGAAGAGAGAAGATGGAGATAGAGTTAGACAGAACCTATGTTGAGCTCCACGACATCCTGTTTGCCTGTAATCATTGGAGATGGACCTGAGAATGGGAATCTCAAAAATATGTCCTCTAAATGAGTAAAATTAGACTTAGGAGTTGCAATAAGATCCACAGAATGGACCACTTTCCCCCTTTAAAGCCCTTACCCTCTATTTGGTTCATGGATTCTACCAAGGAAAAAAAATGGAAGGGAAAAAAAATGAGGAGGAAAGAAAATGAAAGGAAAAGATTAAATCATATCAAGCCAAAATGATTCCAATTCTTCTTTTTCTTCTAATTTTCCATTGCAACCAAATAAAGAAAAGTATAATTCTTCATATTTTAATTTTTTTTCCTTGATAAAATCCGCAAACCAAATAGAGCCTTAACGATTCCACCTAGAATCCTAGGGGTAGCACCCTGTAACAACGTAGATAAGCTGCAGAAGCAAAAATATATATTTTTCACAATATTGAGATATCATTTCTTTGAACCTGTTTTTTCTTCTGATTTGCAGAGAAGTTTATGGCAGCATCTGCAGTAGCTGTAAGGACTTTATCATGAAGACAAGGCAAAGATTCTGGAATCCTACAATAATAAATATAATTCTTGTAGAATGTCTTTTATTTCACTTTTAGAATCCATTTATATGTCCAACTTTGCATTTAAGTTATAACATTAACCAACCAATGAAAGATAAGAGTACCTGAAATCATTTTCACCAGCTAACAGAGAGATGTAAACCAATTCATACCCATTTGCCTAACATTATTAGAAAGATATCACCATAAGTACTAAAATTGCTAAATTGCAAATAATATCAGAGAAGTTAACTAAATCATGGCTCTGACTGAAAATATGCAATGCAATTTAAAGAATCTTTTCAAGCTTTTATATTTATAGAAACATCAACCCCATAACTTCGAATAATTAGCGTTCTTAATATCTTAAGAATATTTATGAAAATAATACTAGCGCAATCTGCCCATTATCGGAAGAACTTATTGTCTTGTCCATGTTTGGCAGAATGAGCCCAATGTAAGTTACAACAACCAGATACAAGAAAACTAGAGTAATAAAGAACTAACTTTAGCTTACTTAGCATGAGATTGGACTCCTTATAACGTAATCCATGGTCAACAATGATCACACCATCTCTTTCTCCCACCTCATATGGCTTCTGTCCAAATCTGCCACTTCCAGTAGCCAAGCATAACTTTTTTGATAAACATTGGCTTTTTGTGGAATCTCTCTTTAATTTAACAGATCTAGGAAAATCCCATCTAGGATTTCTTCCACTTTCACCTATTGATGATCTTTAACTATCTCATAAACAAAGAAAACACCAATCATTGACAACCCAAATGACGAATGAATAAATACACACGTATATGCACTAATACACATGACAGAATTGTTTTATACAATATGGTAACTTAGGAGGTTTTATTTCTCCTTTGTGTTCTCTCTCCTGTATCTCAAACTTCCAAACTTCTCTCTCCGAAAACATTTGCACATAGCACATGAATGTCATATTAGCCACTTCACTTGGGACTTCAATCAAACAGTTGCTAAGGTTCAGCACTATGGCATAAAAAACCAATGAATAAAAGCACCAACATTTTCATTTTCAATACAATGTAATCGAGTACATATATATATATATATATAAAGAAACTTTACTTATTGAACGAGTAAATAAGAGGAAGGGATGAGGATAATTACATGCAAAAATGACATCAATCAGTTAGAGGAATGTGAACCCACGGCTGCCGTGCCCAACCCCTAATTTTGAAGCAAACCTTACATTAACCCTATTGTTGAGAAAACAGAGGCGAAATTAAAGAAAAAAAAATTATATAGATTCCAAAATAAGCAGCAAAGTGAACAAAATTCAGAAGTTCTTCATATATTTTGGGAATTAAATTAGATTTATTCAAAGAATTCAAGGAAACACAAAAATTAATCACAAACTGCTATAGTATAAGCAAATCGTATTATAAAAAGAAGGACATAGATGAAATCCTAGAAACCCTAAAATTGAAAAACTAGATCTGAAGCCTTGTAACTAAAATCCTAGATCTGAAGCCTTAGAACTAAAATCGTAGATTTGAAACTTGAGCTTTACATACCTTACAGAGATGAGTAAAAAAAGAGATTTTGTTAAAAAAGAACAAAAGAAAAACACAAAAAACAAAACAAAACAATGAACTCACTAGACAAGGTCGCAGCGGGAGCAACGATGTTGGCGGCAACAACAGTGATGTCGACGGCGGAAACAAGGGCGGTGACGATGGCGTTGACCACGTCATATGTGGTGACTGGTGTGAACGCTTTTGAAGAAACAGAGGGGGAGAGAGAGCGTGAGAGTAGAGAGAGGGAGATAGGGTTTGCAAGGGGCATTGGTAGCGATGGTGAGGGCGGACTTGGGCGACGGCAATGGTAGAGGGTGGCCTAGGCAACGGTGATGATAAGGGTTGTCATGCTGATGCGTGAGGCCTTTCTGAGAAACTGAGGGATGGAGATTGGGGAGAAAGAAAGCAAAAAAAAAAAAAAACAGTAGGTTGTGTTAAAAGGGGATCGAGGAGCTGGACAAAAATGACACGGGAGGAAGTGCGAATTGATAACTGTTTTTTAAAAGTAGTCACCTTTTGGTGTAATGTTTTTAAAAACCAGTCATCTTTGTTTTTTTAAAGATGACTGTTTTAAGTTTGATTTTAAATACTAGTCATCCTTTTATCTTAAAAATTAAAAGATGACTGGTTTTTAAAAATGGTCATCTTTTTAAATTCTAAAAGCATCATCTATCTACCTTTTTCTTGAAGTGTACATTCAAAAGAAACAGACCTTGGTTACAATAACCTTTTCCAACAAACATACCATTCTTAGTCATAATGATCTTGTCCAATTCAAAAGATATCTTAACTCCAACCTTACCCAGTAGGAAACCGACACCAAGTTGTAGCGAATGTCTGGAACATGGAGCACATCACTCAGTGAAAGGACTTTTCCAGAAGTCAGTTTGAGAAGAACCTTCCCTTTTCCTACAACTGGCGAAGGCCTCGAATTGCCCATGAACACTTGTTCCTCGCCCTCCCTCATAGGAGTGTAGGAAACAAAAGCATTTCTGTCACCACAGATATGCTTGCTAGCCCTAGAGTCTACCACCCAATCCTTCACATTTGCAACCATGTTCACCTCAGTGACAACTGCAGCAATGATATCATCCGCTTCTGCCAAAGTAACAGTTGTACGTGCAGGAGAATTATTCACCTTCCTATACCTGCACTCAGGAGCATGGTGTCCTGGTTTCCCACAAATATAACAGTTACCCATTTTCTTGAAGGTGGGTTGAGACTTTTGATTCTGACCAGGTCTAAAATTCTTATTAGTCTTATGGTCTTGGTTTGGCTTATTATTCCAGTTGGTCTTGTGATTCTTATTATTAGTCCTCCTATTATTATTAGGTCTATTAGGTCCATCAACCAAATTAGCTTTAGAAGTAAATTCCTTAGCTTTTTCAGTCTTGTTTCTAATCCTATTCTTTTCTTCAATGCGAATGTGAACAATCACATCCTCAAGACTCATGTGTTTCCTCTTATGTTTCAAATTGTTTTTGTAGTCTTTCCAAGAGTCAGGCAATTTTTCAATAAGAAATCCTGCCAAGAAAGACTCTTGCAATTCTATCTCTTCAATTTTTAGGTCACTCACTAGGACATGGAAATCATGGATTTGAGATGATACATCTCTATCCTCAGTCATTTGAAAATTAGCAAAATTCCCTATGGCATATTTTTTATAACCAGCATCTTCTAAAACATATTTTTTATGCAAGCTATCCCAAATATCCTTAGCAGTCTTATAGGAATAATAGATATCATAAATCTCATTAGACAAAGTGCTAAGAATAGTATGCCTACATACCTTATTACCATTTTCCCATTTTTTTAATTCCTCACCATATTTTTCAGAACCTTCCTTTGGTTTGGAACCTGTCAGAATGTGGGTTAAGTCCACCATGTCAAAAGCAGAATAGACACGCTCTTGCCAGCGCTTGAAGAAGGTGCCATTGAAGTGCTCGATCTTATAAACATCATGCAGAATCTTAGCAATCATAGCAGTAGCATCCATTACGAATTACTCTTAAGATTGTTGTAAATAACAGTAGAGATGCTACTGTATAAAATGAAATAGCTTGTACAAGAATTGGAAAAATACAAACAGTATCGGTTGAGACGTGAATAAGACACTGTCCTTAAGAGTAGTTCCGCCCCTCTGAGTATTTAACTCGGTGCAATAGGTTACAGCGCTCTACCCTTCAGGATTCAACAACGGGGCTCCCACAAGCATGCACTCGCAAGTGTAGGAGTGAGACGAAGAACTCAGAATGCTCCTGACTCTCAAAAATAAAATTGCAGAAAGAAAACAGAGAGAAGAAGAGAAGAGACACTACAGGAAAATGGGCCTTTATCGACGGCCGCGACCGTCGCTAACACATCAAAAAAACGTCGCTACATGTGTTAGCGACGGCCACCGTGGCCGTCACTGACCGTCGATAAAGGGGGGGTCGTTAAAAGTTTAGCGACGGCCAACAAGCGTCGCTACTTGAAATTTCCCACCATTTTCGATTGTCACCATCCCCTTTTTAATGACGGGTATGTTTTTTTTAGCGAGACTCAGTACCCATCGCTAAGTCCTTCTTGCCGCCAAAAAAATTGGAGGGAAACGTTTTAGCGAGGGTCGTTGACCGTCGCTAAATCATTTTTCCCACCAAAAAACCTAATTGAAAAATGATTTAACGACGGTCGGTGACCGTTGCTAAATCATTTTTCCGACCAGAAAATAGTTGAAAAATGATTTATCGACGGTCAGTGACCATTGCTAAATCATTTTTTACTGTCGATAAATCATTTTTAGTGAGGGTCATTTACCGTTGTTAAATAATTAATTAGATGGCTAAAAATGTCACTAAAAGCATCACTTGAAAGGTAAAATTTGGATTTAATTTTTATTATTTGTTCGCTTAATTTGTATACATCTCAAGCATCAAAGCTATATCTTGTGGCAAGCATCCCCCAATTTTCATAATAGGTAAAATCTCATAACATTCAAACATATAAAATTCATCCATATATAACATCAAAAACATGCATGGAATCTATATAACTTGAACATAAAACTATACTTAGTTACATTATCAACTAAAATGTACCCAACCAACCACTATTAAACAAATCTCAAACACTTTTCATATCCCATGCCAAAACACCAAGTGAAATTCAAGAAATTATCTAAATCATTAATTCACTCCCAAAATACCAAAAAATGTGAGATTGTCTAATTCAGTATTCACTCCTCAAAAGAGACTAAGGCACAAAAGGTAAAAGCTATGCCCAAAAGTCCATGTAGCAAGCATCCCTAGCTTAGGCCTGCAAAAAAGGGGAAAAAAATGGATACAAAAATTAGAAAACTAATCTCACAACCAATAGAAATTGTTCTAAAAATCATCCTTTAGGCTTACAAGTTCAATGATAAGTATTAAAAAAGCTTCAAATATCTCACAACTAGTTCAGTGAAATAATTAACTTGCAAAAGGAACATGTTTACATACCAAGATTTCAGTAACTTTTCCATTTTTTTTCGCATGAGTTTTCATAAACAGATCAATTTGAGTAGGTTCATAGTCCTCGGTTGTCATATCTTCTCTATAACATGCGAAACTCTTAGATCTCCCGGTATGTCCAAGTCCCCGTACACGACCTCCACGTTCAGGTCCAAGTACATGAGCTACAGCATCTCCCCTTATATTTAATGATCCCGCGTACCTCAGAATGATTCACGGCAGGCTTGATCCGACGACCTCAGATGGACGACGACGGAGCACAGAGAGAGAGAGAGAGGGCAAGATGAGAGATTGAGATGGAGTTGGACTAAAAGGGAAGGAGAGGGAGGGGGGATGGTCTTTACTCTCGAGGGCTTTCAAACACTTTTGAGACGAAAGCAGCAAAAAAAACAGTGCTATTGCAGATGAGTTGGGCTAGTGGCCCAATAACACATGGACAGATGAGTATTGGGCTAGTGGCCCAATAACACATGGACAGATGAGTATTTAATCCACTCGGGTTTCCAATTCCTGTTGACAGATGAGTATTGGGCTAGTGGCCCAATAACACATGGACGTCCAAGACTTTGGCACATCCAAACTGTTAAGCCCAAACCCGGAAGCCTACTTTCTCTCACCGACAGGGGCAGCATGACCGACAGTTCGCAATATCGAGATCTAGGCAACAGTGCTGTTGCAGACCATTATAGACCCCAAATCGCATCGGATCCCCACAGTGCATTGGTTTTTGCGATCTGTTCTTGGTTGAGTGAGGGCGGTTTTTCTTTAAAAACCATAGTTTGATTATAGGTGCTTAAACACTCTTCCCCAACCATTCAACCCTCAGAGAAAACTCTCTTCCTCTAAATCCTCTCTTACGAACTCATGGCCTCTTCCTCCTCTGCCCCACAAAACCGTCCTGATTTAAACACAACGCCAGCAACACAACCAGAGGTCTGGCACCCAAGGTTCCTAAATGTTCAAAACCAACCCCTTACAGTTGACGATTCTGTAATTTACAATCTTGCGAACGCAACGGCAGTAGCGGAGGGACTCATCACTCCTCGTGATGAGAGAATACTGGTTGGACGGTCCGACCTGGACGTAATAAGAGACTCCATGGCTCTCAGCGCTCAGGCCACAACATTTACTGCTAACATGGCTCGGCGTTTGCACACCAGAAATATGCACATGCAAAGTCTAAGTGACCAGGTCACTCGTCTCCAGGGGTTGCTCGACGGAACCTATCGAAGGATAAGGGCTTTGAGAGCGGAGAATAGAGAGTTACAAAGAATGGTGGACTCCTATTCTAACAGACTCACACCAAGGGTCGAGGCACTAGAGAGGCTCACTGATCAAATCATTGATCGAGAAAGGGTTCCGGGCAGCCCACAGAGGCAACCTCCAGCTGATCCCTCCAGTTCTACCCAAGGCCCACAAAGGCAACCCCCAACTGACCCTTCTAGTTCTACCCAAAATGCCACTATTGAGTAGCTCTCACTTTTTTTGTTTTTGTTTTTTTTTTTTTTTTTTGTCTCTTTTTTTTTTTTAATCTAATGGAAATGACACTCTCTCTTCTTTTTTTCTATTTTTTTTTCAATTGGAGTACAAACAATAGAGTACAAAATATATATATAATCTCATCACACAAAAATGGATCAGAAATTGTATGTTAACTCAGGAAAATATATATATAGAACCAAACCAATCGAGAAGCATGAACACCCAACATCCGATCGCAGAAAGAGCAATAGAAAGAAGAATTCCTCTTGTTCCGTATGAGAAGTCCAACCCCTGCCTAGCTACTAAGCATAAAAACTGTGTTACCAGTATACAGCATACCTGTGATGCAGCAAACTTGCGATGATGATCATCATTGATTCTTTTGAATGAAAACTTCGGGGAAAATGCATGTTTATCATGTCAAATATATAGCATCAGAGAAGAGTATTAATAACTGTCTGTTCTGCTGGATGTGGCTGTTGGTGAATCAGGTAGAAGCCCACACATGACAGTCTCAGCAGCTTCCCTGTACATCTGAAGGCCAAGATTTTCCCCCTGTGAAATCCCTTTTGCTCCAAAGAAGTCTAACCTGGACAGTAGAACCTGATCCAAAATTGCAAAATTATTGGCTTGGATAAATCTTATCTTAATTTTTTTGGGGTCAGCTAGGCAGCTAGTTATATATGCAAAACCTGTTTCATCATTCCACTCTATTATAATGCATGTTTAATAAATCATAGGTGAGTTGAATGAACATGTTTGATCGAAGGAATGATGAAAATTAGTAATTGGGAGAAGCAAAACCTGTTTCATCATTCCCTTTTGGGATGGGGACTTGAAAGAGATAGGTCGTTTGTCCTTAAGAGACGTATCATGCTAACCTTGATGGGAGTGTATAAAAAATACCTGAGCTGAGCATAAGGGGACTCCTCGCGCTTTGAGATAATCATGTATCTTTACAAGCTGCTTCGGACCATAATTGCTCACCCCAACTGCTCTAACTAGACCCTACATGGTAACATCCCATGTGATGATTAGTCTCCCAAGAAACTCGTTGCCAAAAAGAAGAAAAAGGTAAAATTGACATGATCTCTTCTTTTGGATTCTTTGACTCTACTCTTTTCAAATTTGCCTTTTACATAATGGAACGAATTCATCATAATGCAGTTTCCAAAAACACCCTTGTTATATTCTTAGTAAGTAAGGTCCATGATTGCATGTTGCCTGGCAGTACTTCAACCTACTAATTTAAGTTTCAAGCGCCAAATTGGAACAAATTTTATGTAAGCCAGGAGCAAAATGAGAAACCTCATCACATTAACTACAAGTCTAGCTTATTAGCTAGAATATTTTGACCATTCAAAAAATAAATTATTGTAACCTTCTCATACATTGCCACTAAACCATCCCAAAGAGCCAACTCCTGCAAAGGAGCATAGTTTGCAGTTGACCAGTGCAATTGCCCTATTCCAATTTGCTCAATTTGCATCCGATCCAGAGAGGACCTGAAAAAACCGTGATTCATAAAATTTATCAACTTAGGCCAGATAAACAGCTAGTGTACATTATCTTTTTGAAGGTTTGGTTTTTTCTGGGGTGAAGAGAAAGAAGGGGGGGGGAGTATTGGTTGATCAACAAATTACACTGTAGGTGACAGAACAATCTATCACTCAACTTTACTGGACTAAAAAGACAAAACAAGTTCTCAAGTTTCTTCTCTTATTTTTCTTTTGTCATTTAAGAAACAGAGAAATATATTCTGCATGAAACCAATTGCGAATACAATTTACAATTAACAATAAAAGAGAAAAGAAGGCAACTAGTAAACACACTACAATCAACAGAAGAGCGACTTTGGGGAAGTATACTTGCAAGCAGTCACAAACTGTCCGGGTGTCAAGCGCCATGGGTATGCCGCAAACTTTGTAGCAATCAAAATGTTATCCCGTACCCGCTTCTGCCCTGAGAATGAAGCCATCCACACACTTAACTACTTAAAGATTTGTTGGATTCAAACAAAAAAAATCTCATTTTATGTCTGCAAAAGGAACCCTCAGTTCTAGACAGGACACAATGAAGCCATTCTCCTGACCTCATCAATACCCATAACTCTCACACGGCGAACTGGGCCAATTCAAGAATCAATCATATGGGATATTCTCATCACTAACAGGTCTGGTGAACAAATGGGTATGGCATTATTGTAAAATTAAGCAATGGAGTATAACTGTCTTAACCACTTGACAGCCTGCGGAGCGTGATAAGAGGATTGGTATTCAAATGGGTTCATAATTTTTCAAACATTATGCAATGGACAGAAGCTGGAATTGTCTTCCACCATTATTCAAATGTTGGGCAGTGGGGGCTTAAAATAAATAAATTTTATCATCTTTACTTCTTGACAGAATGCATTCAGATCACTAATTATTCATTAGAGAGTCTGGTCACTAGTGTTCAGCTGGGTATGTGGCACTGGAATACTTCCCATCTTTCCATCAAGTGTGTGCGCTTATTAAATTAACATTGGGAAATTGGGAATAAAATAAATTAAATCAAATCATCTTTTGTGATTGACAACTGCAGATCACTTATCATTCATAGGAAAGTCTGGTGATCAAATTGGTATTTAGTTTTTCTAAATATTAAACCACTGGGAATAGGCCACAAATGTCTTCCCATCTGCGGTTCATCATGGGCATGATACTATTTGAACATTGAGCAATGGGGCATAAAATCAATCAAAATGGATATAATAATCAAATGGGTGCCAATGGGCAGAAGCTCAAATTGTCTTCCCATCTACTATTAATCACAGGTGCGAGATTATGAAAACATTGAGCAATGGGGCACACAATTAACCAAATTAAACCCTATCATAAAAGCATTCATAAGAGGACTTAATGACCAAATGGATACGTAAATTCTCAAACATTAACAACTGGGCATTACCAGAAATCATCTTCCCACTTTCTTTCCACTATTTGGTGACTTAAAATATTTTTTTCACATGCAAAAAAAAATTGAAAGCAATTTTTACTCTCGAAAGCAAGAAAAGTGCTTCCAAAATGCTAATCAAATAATGCTTAAATTCGAGATAAACAAAAAAAAAAAATTAAAAATTAAAATGCTGACCTTCAAACTCACGAACGAACCTTCCAAGAAGTTTTTTCGCTTTGGCCATTCAATCTGCCAGTACCATAAGAATCAGCTGTATCGAAAAGGTTATACCATTCTCCACAGCAAGATTGAACGTGCGTTGAAGATCAGTGTCCATTGATTCCTGATATCCCCACAGAAGCTGGTTCCCCCATGCCACGTCCCAAATCCCATTGGAGATACTGTCCACGGACCCATCTTTACCTGCCAAGAACATTTGTAGCGCACCCTTCATATACATGTATATATAGAGAGAGAGAGACAGAGAGAGAGTTGAGGGGAGAAGAGTACTTTTTCCCATGGCCAGAAGGGAGGTATCAACGAGGGATTTTGAGGACTTTAAAGAGGAAGATGAAAGGAGGGTGTCGGTTGAAGGGTTGGAACAAGTGAAATAAGCCATGGGTGTTGCCGTTGAGAAAGCCATTCGGTCCAACAGTCCCCAAGCAGTAACGACCAGGGTAAGAATGAAGATAGGTGGGAAGTTTATGTGGTGGGGATTGAACCTCATCGGCGATGAGGACACTCCCCTTCGATAATTGGGAGTGTCTCATCGGCGCAGGGAATTGATCTGACAGTGGATCGAGTTGATGCGAGAGAGAGAGAGAGAGAGAGAGAGAGAGAGAGGGGAGGAGAAGGGGGTTTTGCAATGAAAGAATAAAATAAAGGGTAGAAACAGCAAGAACAGGAATACGACAAAAAATAAAAAGAATGGGCGGCTCAGTTTAATCTTGGGTTTTAATAGAAGATGACTGTAAACGACGGCGTATTATTTATTTTTAATTTTAGTGAGGGGCAATTGACCCTTGCTAAACGAACATATATTGACGGTGCTTTTCTGGCCTTCGTTAAAAGCCATTCTAGGGACGGTCAGACTTTTGGACGTCGCTATCCGTTGTCGCTAGGTAGCCAAATTCCAGGCGGAAAGAATTGGCGCCACTCCCAATTTACCTTTAATGACGGTCAGACTTGTGAACGTCACAAAACTACCCTCTAGCAACTATTATTAAGTGACCGTTGCTAAAGTTTGGTCGCTAGAGGCCCATTTCTTGTAGTGAGACGATTTGTCTTTTGTTTTGTATTTCTGCTGAATGAGAAGGCTAGTATATATAGGCTTTAGAAACCAGTAACAGCCCTTAAAATAATTCCCAACAGTCAAAAATATAAATACGAAAATAAATTTCCAACAGTAAAAAAATATAAATTCCAACAGTCAAAAAATAATTAATTCCAACAGTCAAAAAATAATTAGATCCAAATAAAATTGAAACTATCAGTTGATTTAATTAGAATAATCCTGGTATAAAAACGGGTCACTGAACTGGGTCCTGGATAACCCAGTATCCAAAAGTCAAAGTAGCAAAATGCGGGGTCAATCCCGCCCGCACACGTGAAGCCAATTTTTTGGGATTTGCAACCCTTCTGCACGCACGTCGTACGCTCGCGACGCGCCCGACTAAGTCAATTTTCGGACCCCAATCCCGCAAATCACTCGATTAGGCTCCGTCTCATGCGTACGTGGGGACTCCCTACATCTCCCCACATGATACCATATACAATAAGTGGAGTACTATATAAGCCCACTAAAACTCTTTTACTTTTCCAATGTGGGACAAGGTGTCATCACACTCAAGTACAAAACTCTTTTATGAAAACCTTTGATTTTGAAATACTTATTTTATATTTAAAATACAACACTTGTGTGTACTGAATAATTTGTAGAGAGAGGTTACTGCAAGCTCCTATTTGCAGGAATATTTCTCTTCCTCTTTAGGATATAATAGGTGTGTTGAATATGTATGGGCTTGCTGAAGCTTTTATTTGTATGATTCTTTCATCTTTTATGTATGGATAATATAATTAATATATGTATTCCTTGCTTGCTATATAAGACGAAAGGAGTGAACCGAATCCATCAAACGAGTTTTTGGGTTCATTGTTATATATTGGTTCGTTTTAAAAATTTCCGTCCACGTAAGAAAATGCTAATAATTTAAATTACAAATTGCCTATAAGAAGAATGAAAATATTTCTACAAATTTGGCGAGATTTACGTAGAAATTTACGCTCCTTCTCGAGATCCCCTCACCACCTCAAGTTATTTTGAGTTGATTTTCTAGTTTTTAAATTTAACAGAAATCAAAATCAAGTAAATTTGTTCCTTCAAAAATTCAAGCCATAGTCTAGAATATCAATTTAAAAACTAGAAAATCAACTCAAAAATAGCTTGACTCGTGATGAAAAAAAAGAGTAAAAAATACCTTGATTTTGTGGGGAAAAAACTCAACTTAAAAACTAGAAAATCAAGTAAAAAATACCTTGGTTTGTGAAAAATCAAGTGAAAGATATCATGGTTTTGTAAAAATCAGGTTTAAAATACCTTGGTTTTTTTGATTTTTTGAAAAATACAATAAATCCACAAGAAGTAAAATAAAAATAAAAAAAGAAAAGGATAGGTTCACCCAATTCTATCTTCATCAAAGGACCCAAATCCATCTTCACCGGCGATCTCATAGAGAGAAGTGGAGGAAAGGGACAATGGCAGGAGAACCCATATTTGTCATCTCTCGTTGTCGTCATCTCGCTACATGTGCGACTGTGATGTTAGGTCGAGCACCCTTGTGATTGGCATATGGAGGTAGAGATGGTCGGGAGAGAGGAGAGAGATGAGGCGTCTGGATTATTAAAGATGATAGAGATGAGGGAAATATGACAAAGAAAAGAATCCAAACATTGAGATGGTGTTGACCGTAGCCGTAGTTGGTTTACTTCCACCTCTTAAGTACTCTTCCATTCAATTCTAAAGAGAACAATATTTACCCTCTGTCTATCACTCTCGATCTATCAAATATGGGCTAAAACACAAAAGCAAATGATCGAGCTCCCTTCTTCCTTGGCTCCATTTTTCTGGGCTGCATCAGCATAATAGAAAAGTACTCTCAGTTATTGCAAGCCCCCCAATGTTATTTGCTAACCCCACTTATTTTAATTTTTCAATATTTTATGAAAAATGTAAAAAGTTTTTAAAAAACTAGTCATGTGGACTTCTAAAAAACATCATAATGAATAACTTTAGAGAATAAAGTTTTTTTAAAATTTGTTATTTAAATGGACATTTTTGTAAAAAATAAAACAAAAATTATAAATGACTAAAAAAAGCCACTTAAATAACATATTTGGAAAAAACTTTACTATACAAAATTGTTCAAAATATTCCGTAATGTTTGTTTTAGTGAACTACGAGACCATTATCTTGGATTTGCAAGAGACATTCAGTCTCTATAATGAAAAAAATTAATAAGGTGATAGGGGGTCACCCTGCCCTACCCCCCTC